>OZ014521.1:308744017-309386297 GCA_963966055.1 Lathyrus aphaca
CCTGCACTTTACAAACCTGCGAAATTCAAACTACATCGAATACGTACGATTTTGTCCAATTAAACACATCAACATGATCACTACAGCATGCACAATTCATCTATGTCTTCATTATTCATTTATATTTGTTAAAACATAAAGCCCTAATTTTGGCTTTAAACCCTAATAATGGCAGAATACGATTTTGGCCATGAAACCTCAATGTTGTTGCCCATAAATCATCTCTATAGCACTACAAACACAAACCAATAATCAAATATCATTTATATTGTGGAAATCATATGAATCGAAAAAAATTAAAAGCAAAGCAAAACGAGTTCGGTTTGTGCATTTCATGGCACTATGAATGATGATAATGGTTGCTACATGATCAATGAATCATCAGGCAGCTATTGCAATCCTTAAATTATCCTGAAAATACCTCTAACTTTGAAACCGAAATCATGTTTTTGTATGATTTTTTGAAGTTTGAATATGATACTCTTGGCTGCCAAATTCGTGTCCCTTGTGTTTGTTTATGTTGTACATATATAGTAAGACCTAATTAGGTCAAAAAATCAGATCCTCCTTTGGACTTTTGGATCATTTGAGATTGAAAAAGATATGCTTCAAAATATTGAAAAATTTTGATATATCCTTACTACTTTTGGTTGATCTGATTTTCCATGATCTCAATCACTTTTAATTGACCTTTAAGACTTTCTAGAACCAAAATCCTATCAAATATTGAAACTTTTATATTTTATTTTGATTTAAAATGATTTTTAATGTATAAAATCATAATAAATAAAATAAAATGAATAAAAATTTGAATAAATGATTTATAATTCGTGCGTGATGTCATAGTAGTATTTGGGTCATAAAAATGCAAGCCCATTTGGAGAAATTTGGTTCTAAGGTCCCATTTGCTTCATAAACCTCTCAAAAATTTCCCAACTTTGCCAGGACATAAGTCCCTCAATTTTAAGGATATGAAGGTGTTCTTGGAAATTTTGGAAAGCTTAAAGAGTCCTCTAAAAAACCTCTTTGGTCTCATGTTCATATCTTTTACCATTCTCAAGTTATGCCCTTTGGATGATGTTGACTTTTTGTTGACTTTTAAAATGACCTATAATGTCTTAGCTCATACCTTCCAAATGAAGCATTTTTGGGCTTGGCTTGTGAGACACAAAGTTGTAGATAATTCAATTTCCTTCAAAATGAGCTTTGAATGGAAAAAATTTGATGAATCATGTGAAAGTTATGGCTGGTCAAAGTTCAGTTGACTTTTCCTGTGGAAACCCTAATTTAGAAACTCCTGATTCTTGATGATCTGAAATCTCCTTGATGAATCATGATCAACCCTTGATAATATGATGAATTTTACTTCATATAATTGATGTTGGCAAAAAATCATGAAGTTTGACTTTGGTTTGACCACAATTGACCTTAGTTTGACTTTTTAACTACTTTGACTGATTTTAACCTATCTGATCATTTGACTGAGCAAATATTTTGGGAAAGCCTTGAAACTTAACATAGGGATTCTTGAAGACATATATGATGCTATGAAGCTAACTTGAAGCCTTGGAAGTCCATTTAGCCTGATGAAATCCAAAACCCTAGTTTAAGATGCATTGCTTAGGAGGATGCATTGTCTGAGGGAATTATCAAACTTTCTGACTAATTGTGAACCTTGTGAACCTTGTGACACCTTTGTACACAATGTCTTGTCTAGGTGAGGGAAAATTTTGGGGTGCAACAGCTGCCCCTGTTCAATTTTCTGAAACCCGAGGGGTTAGATTGGTATATGTGCCATTCGTGACCTAGAAGGTTGAAGGGGATTGAACACAAAAGCCCAAAATTTTGCACTCGCCGGTGCGTAAAGTAATACTGATGATTAGTTGTATATGCTTAAGTGGGCTTGAAGATGCCACTTGGAAGAAACTGGAGATGGGCTTATAGATGCCATCCATAATATCAGGAGGTGATAATATCTTGATGTTGATATTGGATATCAGTACTAGGTCTTCGTATAGGCCGTCTCTGAATCGTTTATGCAACATGGTTTGAGTTGAATGCTAGCACTAGATCTTCGTATAGATCGTATCTACATTATCTCTGGGGAAAAAGAATATCCTTTATTAAGTGTGAGGGCTTAGACCTTCGTATAGATCATCTCTGAACTATATCTAAGAACATACTTTAATTTAAGTGTCAGAACCAAATCTTCGTGGCGTTTTTTTTTCTGAATTAAGTATCAGCACTAGACCTTCGTATAGATCGTCTCTGAACTGTTTTGAATTGTTCAATAGACCAGAAGAAATAAATCTTCGTGACGATTATCTCGTCTGGAAATATCTTGGATTAGGTAATAGATATTCGTATATACTGTTTACATACCCTCCAAGGATAAAAGAATATCAGGATTAAATCATCGTGACGATTATATCCCTTGGAAATATCCTAGATTAAGCACTAGATCTTCGTATAGATCATTTACGTACCCCTCCAAGGAAAACTTGAGTATTGATCATCAGAAATGAATCTTCGTAGAGATTATCTCTGAATTAAGTATCAGCACTAGACCTTCGTATAGATCGTCTCTGAACTGTTGTGAATTGTTGATAGTGTTTTATCTACATGTAACTATCCTGCAAAGAAAAGGTTAGTTTATGCAATATGTATGCATGTATGTCATGATGTACCTAAGTAAATGTATTATTCATTTATGGATATGCTATGGTATGATGTAAATGATGTATGTATGAATCAAGCAGCCTGAAGCGTCTGGATATCTTTGTATAACAACTGCTGGCTAGGGAAAATAAATCTCGATTCGTTGCTGAAGAACATGAGAACCTCGTTCCCGTCTTGTTTGATAGTATAGTATTTATAATATCCTGTCTTCGTTCGTTGTACTTCTATTAACGGAATAAGTTCCTGAGTATCCTGACTGAGGATAAAAGAGATGGACATAAATTCAAGGGGAGATGTAACTCGAAGTATCTATAAAGATAGATTCGCTCTGTTGGGGATTTGTAGTTGTCTTGTGGGGATGAAATGGCGAAGCTTCGTTGAACTCCTACCCTTGTTCGTCCTTAGTAAATACTATTACTGCATTTTATGCATTTCTGGTAAACATCAATCAGATTCAAAAGCATACATACATTCAAACACAACCAATGGACGTTTTCGCTTAGGTAAATAGGGTAAAAGTAAATCTGGATTCAAAGACGAGAATTTATTTATTTTAGAAAGGGACCTATACACAGGCAAGTTTGTACAAGGAGACAGAAATCCTAGTAAGAGGAACTTGTCGTAAAAGTCAAAAACAAAGAAAAACAGCTATGTGAGAAATGATCCTATTGAGTTTCAATTCTACTATTGCCATTATCTTCAAGTATCTCATCTTCTGCTGTTGAGACGGAAACGATTGAATTGATCTTTATCTGTTCGAGATTGATTCAGGTAGCACAACTGGTTGGGGTTACATGAGTTATCCAGACGAGACATAGTCATACGCTTTAATCCCTAACTTTTGCCTGGATTGCCCTTTCAGGTTTTCAATCCACCGGGATACCCTTTTTTGCGCAAGCCGCCTTTTCAGGTTTTCGACTTGCCGGGTGTAAATTGTTTTTATATATATATATATCCCTAATTTTTGCTCAAACCCTTTTGGTTCTCCGGGATGCCCTTATTTTTGCTTAGGCCAGTCAACCTAGCGGGTCTCTTTTTATGCGTAGTATTTTTTAACTATGTCTGCGTTTACGGGCTGCGGGAAGTCTTCACCATCCATAGTAATAAGCATCATGGTACCTCCTGAGAATACCCTCTTGACTACAAAAGGTCCTTCGTATGTAGGAGTCCACTTGCCCCTAGGATCACCCTGTGGTAGTATGATACGCTTGATTACCAAGTCACCAGCCTGATATACCTTTTGCTTAACCTTCTTATTAAAAGCTTTGATCATCCGTTTCTGGTACATCTGACCGTGACAAACAGCTGCCAGCCTTTTCTCATCAATCAAATTTATCTGGTCCAGTCGAGTCTGAATCCACTCATCTTCATCCAAGCCTGCATCCTTCATGATTCTTAAGGAGGGGATCTGAACTTCAATGGGCAGAACTGCTTCCATACCATAGACTAAGGAGAATGGGGTTGCCCCTGTTGAAGTACGTATTGTAGTACGATAACCATGAAGAGCAAATGGTAACATCTCATGCCAATCCTTGTAAGTAACAGTCATCTTCTGTAGAATCTTCTTAATGTTCTTGTTAGCAGCTTCTACTGCCCCCATTCATTTTCGGACGATACGGAGAAGAGTTGTGATATTTAATCTTGAACTGCGTGCAAAGATCAGTAATCATGGTGTTATTCAGATTAGAGCCATTGTATGTGATAATCTTTTCAGGGATGCCATACCTACATATTAGATTATTCTTAATGAATCGAGCCACCACATTCTTAGTAACCGATGCAAATGAAGCTGCCTCCACCCACTTTGTAAAGTAATCAATTGCAACCAGGATGATACGATGCCCATTAGAAGCAGTAGGCTTGATCTCACCGATCATATCAATTCCCCACATGGCAAAAGGCCAAGGAGCAGTCAACACATTCAATGGAGCTGGAGGTATATGCACTTTATCAACATAGATTTGACACTTGTGACATGTTCTGGAATGTTGATAGCAGTCAGCTTCCATAGTAGACCAATAGTAACCTGCTCTTAATATTTTCTTTGCCATGGTATGACCACTAGAATGAGTGCCAAGGATCCCATCATGCATGTCTTCCATAATCTCTGTTGCTTCCTTCTTATCCACACAACGAAGCAAAGTCGAATCATGATTGCGTTTGTACAAAATTCCATTACTCAAGAAGAACTTAGCAGAAAACCTCCTCAGAAACTTCTTATCTTTGACAGATGCCCCTTCAGGGAACTCCTGAGTTTTAAGATATCTTTTCACTTCATAGAACCAGGGCTTCCCCTCTGCTTCTTCAGTGTCAATCTCATTATAGTATACAGGCTTCTCAAATCTATCAATAGTAATCTTGGGAGCTTCATCATCCCAGCTAATCTCAAACATGGATGCCATGGTGGCTAACGCGTCTGCCAACTGATTCTCTCCTCGTGGAATATGTCCAAAGATAATCTCTTCAAAATATGGGATCAAGGACAACACATGCTCTCTGTAAGGAATGAGGTTTTCATGCTTGGTATCCCAATCTCCTTTAATCTGACTAACTACCAGGGCTGAATCTCCATATATGTCCAGGAACTGAATCTTCATCTCAATGTCATCCTTGATACCCATGATACATGCCTCATACTCATCCATGTTATTAGTATAATAAAAACAAAGTCTTGCAGTAATTGGGGTATGACAACCTTCAGGGGAAATAATCATAACACCAACACCATTGCCAAGCACATTAGAAGCTCCATCAAAAACCATAGTCCATCGGGGTCCTTGTTCAGGTCTGTCATATTGTCCAGGTTCTTTGGTAATAATCATAATGTCTTCATCAGGGAACTCAAAACTCATTGATTGATAATCATCCATGCTTGATGAGCCAAATGATCAGCTACAACACTTCCTTTAATGGCCTTCTGAGTAGTATACCGTATATCATATTCTGTTAAGATCATTTGCCATCTCGCTATTCGTCCGGAGAGAGCAGGTTTCTCAAATATGTACTTGATTGGATCCATCTTCGAAATCAACAAGGTAGTATGAGTCAACATATATTGTCTTAGTCGGATAGCAACCCATGCCAAAGTGCAGCAAGTTTTCTCGAGCAGTGAGTATCTTGTTTCACAGTCGGTAAACTTTTTGCTAAGGTAGTATATTGCCTGCTCTTTTCGACCAGACTCGTCATGTTTCCCCAAAACACACCCCATTAAGTTGTCTAATATTGTTAAGTACATAATCAAGGGTCTTACATCAACTGGTGGCATCAAGATTGGAGGTTCTAGAAGATATCTCTTGATTTCATCAAAGGTTGTCTAACACTCGTCATTCCATTCCATCACCCGATCTTTCTTCAGTAACTTGAAGATTGGCTCACAGGTAGCAGTTAACTGGGAAATAAATCTTGCAATGTAATTCAATCGTCCCAAGAAACCTCTAACTTCCTTCTCAGTACGGGGAGCTGGCATCTCTTGTATGGCTTTTACTTTTGCAGGATCTACTTCAATACCTTTTCCACTGACAATGAAACCCAAAAGTTTACCAGATCTAACTCCAAAAGTACATTTGTTTGGGTTCAATCTCAACTTGTATTTCTTTAACCTTTCAAACAGCTTATGCAAATGATCAAGGTGTTGCTCTTCATTCTGGGACCTGGCTATCATATCATCCACATATACCTCTATCTCATGATGAATCATATCGTGAAACAAAGCCACCATAGCACGCTGATATGTTGCCCCGGTGTTCTTCAAACCAAATGGCATCACTTTATAACAAAAGGTGCCCCACTGTGTAACAAATGTAGTCTTCTCCATATCTTCAGGCGCCATCTTGATTTGATTGTAACCAGAGAAACCATCCATGAAGGAGAATACCTTGTGCTGAGCAGTGTTGTCTACCAGAACATCAATACGAGGAAGTGGAAAGTCATCTTTAGGGCTAGCTTTATTCAAATCTCTGTAATCCACACACATACGTACCTTTCCATCTTTCTTAGGTACTGGTACCACATTTGCAACCCATTGAGGATAAGAAGTCACAGCTAAGAACCCTGCGTCAAATTGTTTCATTACCTCTGCTTTAATCTTTTCTGACATTTCAGGACGCATGCGACGAACCTTCTGTTTCTTTGGACGACAATCTTCTTTTACCGGTAAACGGTGAACCACAATGTCTGTATCCAATCCTGGCATATCTTCATAGGACCAAGCAAAGATCTCCACATAATCACGTAACATCTGAATTAGTCTGCTCTTGATACCATCTTCTAGTTCAGCCCCTATCTTGACCTCTTTCCTGTTTTCTTCAGTTCCCAGATTCACAACTTCGATTGGCTCTTCATGTGGCTGTATAGCTTTCTCTTCTTGTTTGCAATAACCTAGCAAGTTCTACAGGTACTTCACAATCTTCCTCCTTTCCATCTTCAGCTTGATAGATCGGATTCTCGAAATAAAAATTGGAAATAGTAGAACTGTTATCAACAGGATCCAGAGTGGATGAGGATCTGCATTTAGTGATGTGGGTGTGTGTAAGAACACATAGCTGATAAAACAGAAATAAAAAATAAAAGAAAAGGAGCACAATGTTTACGAAAACGAAACGTCCATTGATTTTTTATTGAATGAAGTATGCAAATGAAATGACATCCCGAAACAAGCATACCATTGTGCCCCGGGTAAGACACAAGGCTTAAAAGTTTAATTATTCGAAATTACAAACTTAAAATAAAAACACAGTAATAGTATTTACTCCTGACTAAAGGAGATAGGAATAACGTCTTCGGTCTTCCAATTGTTGAGCCCATCACCCATGGTAGGAAAGATCCAATCATCCAGGTTGTAGTCTTCACTATAGTCACCCACAACATTAATTTGATCTCTCATGACCCCTTGATTAGTGATACGAACAACACGAGCACGACGAACAACCTTCTGGGATTCTGCAGTGAAACCCAAACCAAACTTGTCAGACTTATAAGGGATGTCAAGAAGCTGACCCCAAATAGTACAACCACCTTCTTCCACCACAGTTCTAGCATCTTTGAGGGAGGCCATTGTAGGAGGTACTCTGGTAACCACAGGAACTCTTTTAATAACAGGGGGAGCTTCAGTAGCAGAAACGACCCAAGGAACTACCTCAAATGTCTGGAAAGGAGTCTCAACATATTCACCCTCCACCTCAACATATTTAAAAGTATTCACGTGACTGACCATGTATTCTTCTTCACCATAAACAGTGACAATATTTCCTTTCACCGGATATTTCAACTTCTGATGTAAAGTGGAAGTCACAGCACCTGCCCCATAGATCTAGGGGCACCCAAGCAAACAGGAGTACGCAGGACGAATATCCATTACATAGAAAGTAGAGTCGAAGACTTGGGATCCTACTTTGATCGGGAGATCTACTTCTCCATGTACCACTCTTCTTGAGCCATCAAAGGCCCTCACCACTACATTACTAGGTCTTAACACAACATCTTCAGGACTGAGCTTGTCCAGAACCTCTTTGGGGAGTACATTTAATGAAGAACCATTGTCCACCAGCACATGAGACAAGGTAGTGCCTTTACATTCAATGGAGATATGCAAAGCTCTGTTATGGTTTCTCTTGGCAGGAGTCAAGTCAGCATCAGAAAAGCCTAACCCATTATCATAAGTCAGATGTGCATCACAATTCTCAAATTGATCCACAGAAATCTCATTTGGCACATGAGCAGTCTTCAAGAACTTGATTAAGGCTTTAGCATGAGCCTCAGAATACAACAACAAATATAACATGGAGATTTTGGAGGGAGTATGCCCCAACTAGTAAACAATATCATAATCACTTTTGCGAATGATCTTCAACACTTCTTCCATCTGTTTAGAGAGACTTTCAGCAGTTGGTGTCTCAGCTTGCACAGGTTCAACCACAGGACCTTTGCCCCGAGCATCGGTACTTGGCTCAGAAGTGGAGGTAGTAGTTGGAGTAACTGCACTTTTGGAGGTAGCCGGAGGAGAGAAAATTCTTCCACTTCTGGTGATCTTACTGGATCCAGCAATGTTATCAACATCAAGATTATCATCAGTAATAGGTGCATCAGTCAAAGGTTCCTGTTTAACACCATGGATATAAACATCAGAACCATAATTCCAGGGTATAGCTTTATCAGAAGTATAAGGAACAGGGCCAGGAGTGGTAATGATCATGGGAACCACTCTAGCTTCAGCAACAGTCTTCACAGGGCCTTCAACAGTAATCATGACAGGACCCTTAGAGGTGATCCTGACAGGGCCTTTGGAGGTAATCTTCACTGGCACTTTATCAACCATGGCCACATCTTCAAGCTTCGTATCTCGAGTTAAATGTTCACACATACTTTCCACAGAAGGTGTCCTCTCAAACAATATGGTGTAATTGTCCATGAGGCGTTGAATACCATCCTTCAACTTCCAGCAGCTATCAGGTTTGTAGGCACAATAAAAACAGTCTTCATTACAACCTGGAAAAAACCCAGCCTGCACCAGCTTCTTTTTGATAATGGATAAGGGAGTAGTCACATCTGCTACTGAGGAAACAAATGAAACTTCATCAACAACATTAACAATCTTCTCATGATTGGGCATGGGAGCAGTGATCACATTTGGAGTCCCAGGAGGGTCAAATTCAATCTCCCCAGCTTCAATCATATCTTGAATCTTGTTTTTCAACACCCAGCAAATGTTGGTGTTATGTCCCGGACTATTAGAATGATAGGAACATCGTGCATTAGGATTGTATCGAGGAGAAGAAGTATTAGGATTCTGAGGAGGGTCCTTCAAAGTAATGAGTTCCCCTTTCAACATGTGTTGCAAGGCTTGGGCCAGTGACATGTTGATCTTGGTGAATTGTCTTCTAGGCTTTTGTTGATTGTTTTGTGGTAGCTCTGGTGCTGCAGGAGTAGGATTAGAGATGTGGACTTCTCCCACAAATTGGTGACTTCTGTTACGACTATGTTGACCATACACAGCATTAGACTCCTTCTTTCCACTAGGGGGCTTCTTAGAAGTGTTTGCTGAGGAGGCACCCACATGTATCTTACCACTTATTATTCCACTCTCCACACGTTCTCCAGTCATTATCAGCTCGGTGAAACCAGATGATGAGCTTCCAATGAGGTGACTATAGAAAGGACCATTCAATGTACTCATGAACATATCCACTAGCTCCCTGTCAGTCAGAGGAGGTTGAACTCTGCCAGCCAGGTCTCTCCATTTCTGGGCATACTCCTTGAAACTCTCTTTAGCACCCATAGACATGCTTTGGAGTTGCATGCGAGTAGGTGCTAAATCAGCATTGTATTGGTATTGCCTATAGAAGGACTCAGCAAGATCATTCCAATCACGAATATTAACACTTTCCAGTTGATAGTACCATTCCAATTGAGCTCCAGACAAGCTCTCTTGGAAGAAATGAATCCATAACTTCTTATCAGCAGTATGTGGTTGAATCCTTCGGACATAGGACCTTAGATGCAGCTTAGAACATGAAACACCATCATACACAACAAAAACAGGAACCTTGAAACCAATAGGTATAACCACTCCAGAAACTAAATTCAAATCTTCAAAATCAAACCCAAAAGATTTGTGTAGTTCCATAGTATTCATCCTTTCTACCAGCATCTTGTACTTATCTTCACTAGTAGGATCATGATAGTAATTTGCCTCAGAGTCAGAATCTCCCACAGTATCATGGAGACTACCTCCCTCTTTCTCAGAATTTTCAGACTCAGAATCCTCAATCTGTTTCTTTGTCTTGATAGGACCTCTGAATCTTCTTCCCAGATTGATAAGGCCTCCTGATCTTCTAGTCTTCTTCTTCTTTTTAGCCAGCAGTGTCTTCAACTCATCTTGTCCCTTGGACAAATTCAGAATCAACTCTTGGAATTGTGCATTCTGAGCCTGGAGATCTTTGACAGTCTGTTCAAGAGCCATTTTTGCTGAAATAAACAGCGAGAAGATAAGATACCTGTTCATAAGAAACCTGTGACGCAATGATATGGTATGTGAATGCATATGCAATGTTTTCAAGGACCGCGGGATTTAAATTTGTTTAAACAATCAGAAAGTAAACTTTTATTAGTAAACAATAAACTTGTTTGCCTCTTAGGCTTACAACAAAATGAAATGAATACAAATATGGGGTTTTAAGTCTCCCATGGACGTTTCCTCTTTGTGTTGAGGTATGAGTTGAGATTCCGCTCCTCATGAAGTTATTTTGTTAGCTCCAGGATTCTTTCTTGACTTGCTTTGTAATGACTCTCAAAAGTATCTCTTTGCTCCTTCAACTGGATCCAGGACCTTTGTAACTCCTCCATGTCAATGGGCATGTCCGGATGAAGAATGATATAAGAAGTATCTCCTTCAGCAACAGGCTCCATGGTAACTGGCAGGATAGCAGGATATGGCATCATAAGAGTCTGAGAACGAGATCGCACCCATCTGAGATAAGGTTCCATAGGAATAGTGTACTTTGGTTCCAGAGTCTTGCTGTCAACCTTGTTCACTTTATCCCATGCTCGTATAAACCTTTGACGGTGACTTTGCAGATCGTTGTCGTAGTCGAACATAATACCCTGAGTAAGCATGTCATGAGGACCATCACTCCGAGCGTAACCAAATTGACGTAGAGCTAAAGAAGGGTTGTAAGTAATGCCCCCTCTTATGCCAAGGAGTGTCACATTAGGGAACTCCCCACAACGGTCAATGATAGTAACATTCTCCATGGATCTAGAGCACCAATGAATGTCTGAATGAGAAAGTGACATAATTCTTTTAGACCACCTTAACCCTTGTTCATTCTTCATCACTGATCGAGGAAGGTGAGAAATAAACCACCTAGATAATAGAGGTATACAACACATCAGAGTTCCTCGTGTCTTTGTAGTACGTGTATGAAGAGAGTGTAAGATGTCTCCAAGTAATGTAGGCACTGGATTACGAGTCAGAAATATGTTGATGGCGTACGTCTATGAACTGGTCTGGATTAGGGAAAAACACTAAGCCATAGATAAATAGGGCCAGGATCTCCTCAAAAGCATCATAACTCATAGCCTTCAAGAGCACTTGAGCTTTCTCCATTAATACCATAGCAAGAATACCCTTAACTCCACTTCTTGTTTCTAGGACAATGTCTGACTTCTTCAAATGTAGGGCTGCAGCAATGACTTCAGGTTTACACTCTTTTTCCAAGCCTGTGAAGGGTTTCTGATCAAGGATAGGTATACCCAGAAGCTTGGAGAACTCTTCCATTGTAGGAACCAGCTGATAGTCAGGGAATGTGAAACAGTGATGTTTAGGATCAAAGAACTGAAACAGGACACTCATCATGTCTTCATTGAACCCTGAAGTGAGTAGATCCAGTAGGTGACCATGCCTCATGATGAATTGGGAGTTTTCAGAAACTTGAGAGACCAATTCCTTAAGCTTAGGTGGTATCCCTACAAATTTGATCCGGATAGTATTCCTACGAGCAGAAGCCATGACCTGCAACAAAGAACAAAGATAAATCCTTTGGTCCTTGAAATGGTTAGTGAAAATGCTATGCTTATGATGCATGATGATGCTATGATGTTATGCTCAATCACAAACATGTGGCACACACAAACAAGTCACACAATAGCCCTAGGTTTGAAGTCTTGCATGAGGTTCAAAGGTAAGTACCCTCCCCCGAAGTTTAGTTGGTTCATCCTGTCCTATAAAGTAACCAGGTTCTAAGGGATCTCAATATCATTGATCCTTCACAAGGGTGGTTGTTCAGTAGGCAACTTACTTGCCAACCAAAACCCTCCAAGTTTAGGATCTCAATGAGCGTAGTATCGAGTATCAACCAACTTCAGTCTTCACCAAAGTCGGTTATCTCACTACTTTCTAAAGGCCAAGATGGGATGACTAGGGTTCTAAAAGTCAGTTAGTGTATTGACAACATATGGCAGCCTCATATTATCCTCAACTTGCTTAAGGAACATAAGCACCAACCAAGAAGTCACACTAACTATGTCCACCAGATCAACCATATCGGTATACGCCGTACAGTTTCCTTGGTCTATTGCCATTTAACTAAGGTACACTAGATCCGGGTTAGGATCTTTCACACATAAAGCCCAACAAGTAATATAAAGCAAACAAGGCAAACAATTTAAGTGATATAATTCCTAAGGGTACCCCTCTTTTTCTTAGTAAGTCCCCAGCAGAGTCGCCAGTTTTGTAACACGGTGGGAGAACTGACTTTAGTTTAATGTTGCGGATAGCAAGAGTCGCCACCAACTTTTATTTTATCCAAAAGGAAAGGGCATAAAAGAACAAGAAAGACCTTAAAAAGATTTTGAGTTCGGGGGGTAGGTTATACAAAGGGAAGGTGTTATCACCCTTTATATCCATGGTTATCCATGGGCTCTTAGTTACTTAGCTCACTTTAAACTGTTTTGAGAAAGGTGTAGTGTGTGATTAAAAAATTGCTAAGTACTTTATAATGATCCTCGTATGGATGTATATAAAGACTTTGTTTTGAAAATTTGTTTGAAATGTGAAGTGTAAAAGTATTTTGAAATGTGTGAGCAAGTAATTAAGAGGAACCTACCCTATATTAAGTCTTTACTGTTCTTATATTCTTTCAATGGTAAGACTATCCCTATTATTAAGGAATAGGTAGTCATTACCTTGGATGTGATAAGGGAAATATGAAGGGACATCTGAATTTAAGCAACTGCAAGGTGTCTTTAGCAATTCGTAAGGACTTATCATCTTTTATTCGAAGGGACAAGATCATTTATCGTAGGCAACCTCGAAGGGACTTGATCTTATAAACTGAAGGGACTTAATGATATTTATGAAGGGACTTTGCTTAAGACACCTTACTTGACCTTAGAAATAGGCAACATGAGAGGTAACCTTAGAAAGTGTAGGATGGCGATCAAAGATCGACTTACGTTTGTGAGTGTTTATGTTCAAATATTTATCTTATTTAATTAGTTTTCTAAATCAATTTTAATCATAAACATGTTATGCACACCCTAGAATTACTAACCATGCAGTTAATATATTTACAAAAAAAAAATGTAAACCTAAACTATTACAAAGCTTTGGGATAGTTACAAATATAATCGGAGAAATAATAATGATGATAAAATAGAAAATAAATAAGCAATAATTTAAATGGTTAGTAATAATAATAATAATAATAATAATAAGGGTTAGTAAAAATAAAAAGGAAATAAAAATTCAAGAGAAAATATTATTTTTAAGTTAAATGAACATTTAGAAAATTTTTAAGAATAAAATAGAACAATTAATGATAATAATAAACAAATACTAATTATTTATAACAAAACTGATTAATTATTAAATTATGGTTTGTAACAAAATTAAATTAAATATTAAAGTTAATAAAAATTAGGGTTAATAATAAATTAGGGTTTATATTTTATTTAAGAAAAAATTAGGGTTTATATTTTAGGTTTAAATAGTTAATTAAAATCTTAAATAAATTATTACAAATTATAAATAATAAAAATTATATACATAATAATATAAACATATTATAAAACAATTCAATTTTAAGAAAATAAATTATGATTTTTGAAAATATGAAGTTTTATAAGAAAATGTTATTGGTTATGAATTTAGAAAATAGTTTAATTATATTATCAAAAAAATAAAATAAATAAAACAATTGAAAATAAAATAAACAAGGAAAATCCCCAAAAAGATAGGACCTGGGATTTGAACCCAGGTCCTTTTACCTCAAATGCACAGCACAAAACCAACAGGGCCAGCGCACGCTGGTGATCTATTTACATCACCAACTCATTATATTATCAACCTGCAAAAAGAAATAAATTAAAGCAAAAAACCAAACGCACACAGCCAGAATCGAACCCTGGTTTTCACCCTCATACACACGCATGCCTTACCAACTGAGCTGCCAGCGCGTTGTGATAATATAACATAAACAAAACATAATAAAATAAAACAAATATTCAAAACAGATTTTCGCGCCATGAGTCTTCATCTTCAACCTATTAACTGCGAAAATACCTACAATTTCTCCTGCGAATTTTCCTGCACTTTACAAACCTGCGAAATTCAAACTACATCGAATACGTACGATTTTGTCCAATTAAACACATCAACATGATCACTACAGCATGCACAATTCATCTATGTCTTCATTATTCATTTATATTTGTTAAAACATAAAGCCCTAATTTTGGCTTTAAACCCTAATAATGGCAGAATACGATTTTGGCCATGAAACCTCAATGTTGTTGCCCAGAAATCATCTCTATAGCACTGCAAACACAAACCAATAATCAAATATCATTTATATTGTGGAAATCATATGAATCGAAAAAAATTAAAAGCAAAGCAAAACGAGTTCGAATTGTGCATTTCATGGCACTATGAGTGATGATAATGGTTGTTACATGATCAATGAATCATCAAGCAGCTATTGCAATCCTTAAATTGTCCTGAAAATACCTCTAACTTTGAAACCGAAATCAAGTTTTTGTATGATTTTTTGAAGTTTGAATATGATACTCTTGGCTGCCAAATTCGTGTCCCTTGTGTTTGTTTATGCTGTACATATATAGTAAGACCTAATTAGGTCAAAAAATCAGATCCTCCTTTGGACTTTTGGATCATTTGAGATTGAAAACTATATGCTTCAAAATATTGAAATTTTTTGATATATCCTTACTACTTTTGGTTTATCTGATTTTCCATGATCTCAATCACTTTTAATTGACCTTTAAGACTTTCTAGAACCAAAATCCTATCAAATATTGAAACTTTTATATTTTATTTTGATTTAAAATGATTTTTAATGTATAAAATCATAATAAATAAAATAAAATGAATAAAAATTTGAATAAATGGTTTTTAATTCATGCATGATGTCATAGTAGTATTTGGGTCGTAAAAATGCAAGCCCATTTGGAGAAATTTGGTTCTAAGGTCCCATTTGCTTCATAAACCTCTCAAAATTTTCCCAACTTTGCAAGGACATAAGTCCCTCAATTTTAAGGCTATGAAGGTGTTCTTGGACATTTTGGAAAGCTTAAAGAGTCCTCTAACAAATCTCTTTGGTCTCATGTCCATATCTTTTACCATTCTCAAGTTATGCCCTTTGGAAGATGTTGACTTTTAAAATGACCTATAATGTCTTAGCTCATACCTTCCAAATGAAGCATTTTTGGGCTTGGCTTGGGAGACACAAAGTTGTAGAGAATTCAATTTCCTTCAAAATGAGATTTGGATGGAAAATGTTTGATGAAGCATGTGAAAGTTATGGCTGGTCAAAGTTCAGTTGACTTTTCCTATGGAAGCCCTAATTTAGAAACTCCTGATTCTTGATGATTTGAAATCTCCTTGGTGAATCATGATCAACCCTTGATAATATGATGAATTTTACTTCATATACTTGATGTTGGAAAAACATCATGAAGTTTGACTTTGGTTTGACCACAGTTGACCTTTGTTTGACTTTTTAACTACTTTGACTGATTTTAACCTATCTGATCATCTGACTGAGCAAATATTTTGGGAAAGCCTTGAAACTTGACATAGGGATTCTTGAAGACATATAGGATTCCATGAAGCTCACTTGAAGCCTTGGAAGTCCATTTAGCCTGATGAAATCCAAAACCCTAGTTTAAGATGCATTGCTTAGGAGGATGCATTGTCTGAGGGAATTATCAAACTTTCTGACTAATTGTGAACCTTGTGAACCTCTTGAGATACTTTGTGAACCTTGTGACACCTTAGTACACAATATCTTGTCTAGGTGAGGGAAAATTTTGGGGTGCAACAACTGCCCCTGTTCAATTTTCTGAAACCTGAGGGGTTAGATTGGTATATGTGCCATTCATGACCTGGAAGGTTGAAGGGGATTGAACACAAAAGCCCAAAAATTTGCACTCACCGATGCGTAAAGTAATACTGATGATTAGTTGTATATGCTTAAGTGGGCTTGAAGATGCCACTTGGAAGAAACTGGAGATGGGCTTATAGATGCCATCCATAATATCAGGAGGTGATAATATCTTGATGTTGATACTGGATATCAGTACTAGGTCTTCGTATAAACCGTCTCTGAATCGTTTATGCAACATGGTTTGAGTTGAATGCTAGCACTAGATCTTCGTATAGATCGTCTCTGCATTATCTCTGGGGAAAAAGAATATCCTTTATTAAGTGTCAGGGCTTAGACCTTCGTATAGATCGTCTCTGAACTATATCTAAGAACATACTTTAATTTAAGTGTCAGAACCAAATCTTCGTGGCGATTTTTTTCTGAATTAAGTATCAGCACTAGACCTTCGTATAGATCGTCTCTGAACTGTTTTGAATTGTTGAATAGACCAAAAGAAATAAATCTTCGTGACAATTATCTCTTCTGGAAATATCTTGGATTAGGTAATAGATCTTCGTATAGACCGTTTACCTACCCTCCAAGGATAAAAGAATATCAGGATTAAATCTTCGTGACGATTATATCCCTTGGAAATATCCTGGATTAAGCACTAGATCTTAGTATAGATCATTTACGTACCCCTCCAAGGACAACTTGAGTATTGATCATCAGAAATGAATCTTCGTAGCGATTATCTCTGAATTAAGTATCAGCACTAGACCTTCGTGTAGATCGTCTCTGAACTGTTGTGAATTGTTGATAGTGTTTTACCTGCATGTAACTATCCTGCAAAGAAAAGGTTAGTTTATGCAATATGTGTGCATGTATGGCATGATGTACATAAGTAAATTTATTATGCATTTATGGATATGCTATGGTATGATGTAAATGATGTATGTATGAATCATGCAGCCTGAAGCGTCTGGATATCTTTGTATAACAACTGCTGGCTAGGGAAAATAAATCTTGATTTGTTGTTGAAGAACATGAGAACCTCGTTCCCGTCTTGTTTGATAGTATAGTATTTATAACCTCCCGTCTTCTTTCGTCATACTTCTATTGACGGAATAAGTTCCTGAGTATCCTGACTGAGGATAAAAAAGATGGACATAAATTCAAGGGGAGATGTAACTCGAAGTATCTATAAAGATAGATTCGCTCTGTTGGGGATTTGTAGTTGTCTTGTGGGGATGAAACGGCGAAGCTTCGTTGAACTCCTACCCTCGTTCGTCCTTAGTAAACATCAAACACAACCAATGGATGTTTTCGCTTAGGTAAATAGGGTAAAAGTAAATCTGGATTCAAAGACGAGACTTTATTTATTTTATAAAGTGACCTATACACAGGCAAGTTTGTACAAGGAGACAGAAATCCTAGTAAGAGGAACTTGTCGTAAATGTCAAAAACAAAGAAAAACAACTATGTGAGAAATGATCCTATTGAGTTTCAATTCTACTATTGCCATTATCTTCAAGTATCTCATCTTCTGCTGTTGAGACGGAAACGATTGAATTGATCTTTATCTGTTCGAGCTTGATTCAGGTAGCACAACTGGCTGGGGTTACATGAGTGATTTAGACAAGACATAGTCATACGCTTTAATCCCTAACTTTTTCCTGGATTGCCCTTTCAGGTTTTCAATCCACTGGGATACCCTTTTTTGCCCAAGCCGCCTTTTCAGGTTTTCGACTTGCCGGGTGTACATTTTTTTATATATATATCCCTAATTTTTGCTCGAACCCTTTTGGTTTGCCGAGATGCCCTTATTTTGCTTAGGCCAGTCAACCTCGCGGGTCTCTTTTTATGCGTAGTATTTTTTAACTATGTCTGCGTTTATGGGCTGCGGGAAGTCTTCACCATCCATAGTAATAAGCATCATGGCACCTCCTGAGAATACCCTCTTGACTACAAATGGTCCTTCGTATGTAGGAGTCCACTTTCCCCTAGGATCACCCTGTGGTAGTATGATACGCTTGATTACCAAGTCACTAGCCTGATATACCTTTTTCTTAACCTTCTTATTAAAAGCTTTGATCATCCGTTTCTGGTACATCTGACCGTGACAAACAGCTGCCAGCCTTTTCTCATCAATCAAATTTATCTGGTCCAGTCGAGTCTGAATCCACTCATCTTCATCCAAGCCTGCATCCTTCATGATTCTTAAGGAGGGGATCTGAACTTCAATGGGCAGAACTGCTTCCATACCATAGACTAAGGAGAATGGGGTTACCCATGTTGAAGTACGTATTGTAGTACGATAACCATGAAGAGCAAATGGTAACATCTCATGCCAATCCTTGTAAGTAACAGTCATCTTCTGTAGAATCTTCTTAATGTTCTTGTTAGCAGCTTCTACTGCCCCATTCATTTTCGGACGATACGGAGAAGAGTTGTGATGTTTAATCTTGAACTGCGTGCAGAGATAAGTAATCATGGTGTTATTCAGATTAGAGCCATTGTCTGTGATAATCCTTTCAGGGATGCCATACCTACATATGAGATTATTCTTAATGAATCGAGCCACCACATTCTTAGTAACCGATGCAAATGAAGCTGCCTCCACCCACTTTGTAAAGTAATCAATTGCAACCAGGATGAAACGATGCCCATTAGAAGCAGTAGGCTTGATCTCACCGATCATATCAATTCCCCACATGGAAAAAGGCTAAGGAGCAGTCAACACATTCAATGGAGCTGGAGGTATATGCACTTTATCAGCATAGATTTGACACTTGTGACATGTTCTGGAATGTTGATAGCAGTCAGCTTCCATAGTAGACCAATAGTAACCTGCTCTCAATATTTTATTTGCCATGGTATGACCACTAGAATGAGTGCCAAAGATCCCATCATGCATGTCTTCCATAATCTCTGCTGCTTCCTTCTTATGCACACAACGAAGAAAAGTCGAATCATGATTGCGTTTGTACAAAATTCCATTACTCAAGAAGAACTTAGCAGAAAACCTCCTCAGAAACTTCTTATTTTTGATAGATGCCCCTTCAGGGAACTCCTGAGTTTCAAGATATCTTTTCACTTCATAGAACCAGGGCTTCCCCTCTGCTTCTTCAGTGTCAATCTCATTACAGTATGCAGGCACTTCAGTGCTTAAGTGAGTATGAGTACATAATTAGAATAATAATGATAGGTCCAGAATACCTGACCCTCTAATGAAAAAGGGTATTTATAGTGTACCCCCAGCGCTGGGCCAAAGTTCTTTCATGGGATGGATCAGCTAGGACCAAGGAAGAATTTCCAAGGAATGCGTAAGAGCGTGTAAGACCTAGCACGTGGTTTTGCCCTTGGTCCAACTGCCCCTATATTCTAGGAGATAATAGTGGACAGTTGGGTGACGTGTCATACGTGGGGGAGACGTAGTCTCCCATACTACCATCTAGTGGGTCATGGGCATGCCCGACGGTGTGAGCCTTTTGCTCGCTAGGTTGGGCCTCTGCCCGACTGATTAGGCTTCTGCCCGACTAATTGGGCTTCTGCCTGACACAGTCTTAGAGGCCCAATCCAAAATAGAATCCCCCCAAGTCGAAACTTTGGGACAGAGAGAGGACTTAAGAAGAACTTGTCGGGCATAACTCTTAATGTCGGGGACAGCTACGAGCTCACGTGCAGAGAGGAGCGAAATGTATCTGACAACCTCAGATTGCCTTGTCGCAAATTCAAGAGTCTCGTCTTTTTGAGTTGACGACACATCTCGAAGGATATGGACGAAGGAAGTTGAAACACGACGAAGTTAGTGTCAGGGAATCTATGAGTATCTGTTTTAGTCGGGGAAAACTTCATGGTGCACGGCCTCTTTTGGTGTCGAGGACGTAACGCATGCTCGCCGTCTTTTGGGATTCTTCAGGATAATGTGCCCACTGACTTTAGTGTGTGTCGCTTCATTTCCCGCACATTAAATGTTGGCCACCCTAGGGAATCTAGGTAATGATTTCCTAGGACGCATCCTTTCACGTGTGTCTATAAAAGGAGGGGTGAGGGGACCATTTCATTTTTTTTCCTTTTCTCTCCTCTGACGGTTTACTGGATACTCATCTTCTCTCTTCTCTAGTACAACCATCGTCGTCACCGCCATTCGCCGTCGTCATCACACCACCAGAACTATGTCAGATAACATATTGATTCCCTTTTTCTGGAAATTTTGGACTTAGCTAGCTAGTTATAATAGTGAATTGTTCGTCGAAGTTGGTAGAATGTATGTTCTTTAGGCGGTTTTTAGGGTTTTTGGATGAATGTCCCAGGCGTAATATGGATATGCCTGGAAAAAATAGGAATTTTAGGTAAAGGTCTCGGGCATGGTATGAACATGTCGGGAAAACATGGGGGTTCCATTTGAATGTCTTAGGCAGAATCTTCATGAATTCTTTGAATGTCCCGGGAATTATTTGAATGTCCTGGGCGAAACCTTCATAAGTTCCTTGGATTTCACGGGCATTCTTTGAATGTCTCGGGTAATTTAGTATAGGTATGTCAGGTATTGACCTCCTCACTCTTTCACTTGAATTTCGGTGGAAGGGTGAATTTGATGTGATGTCAAATTCACTTGTTCCTTCTGCTTTTTGGGTAATACGGACCAAGGACATCTTGTGGAAGGGAGCGCGCCATCTTCGTCCGAGAGTGAAGACCTCTTGTGGGTTGCTGACGAACCAATGGAGACAGAGTCTTACTTTATGGAAGACCACTCTAATTCCCATATGGTAGTCGAGGATGTGGGTCCCGACGAGCCTCTAAATTGGTAATGTTACGCTCCCCTTCCCGGGCAGTGGATATGCTTGTATTTTTAGGGAAAACGGTTTGCAATGTACGAGTTTGACTTCCGGGAAGCGGGCATGTGACTCCCTTTCAATGCCATATCGTTCATTCGGGCGCTTGAACTGGTATGCCATCATCTTGAAATTGGTTGTACTCTGCCTCTCTGTTTTCATGTCTTCCACTTTCAACGGTCGGGCAGTGAAAGACGACATAGTTGGGTTTCTTTCAAACATCCTTCGAGGCTATTCAAAACCTACCATGATTTTGTCTGAAACTTCAAAGACAGGTGATACATGGTGAAGCCCATCACCCAGCAGGCCCTCGAAAACATATATTTTTTGCAACAGAAGGCTAACGGTGGGGAATGCCTGGTGTCGAAGATCCCCCTTAAGTGGAGGCCGGATCATTTCAATCTATCGACCAGTCATTATAGGGTAAGACCCGAGAATCTAGGGGTCAACGACAAGTTGGCCTACAAAAAGCCAGTGGCCTATGTCCGGAGTTTCAGCCCTGCAACGTGCGTAGACAAACTAGACAATTCGTTACTGGGTGACGATGGATTGCCTATCTTAGAACCTCGACTAATTAACACTAGGGTCATGCTCGAGTTTAAGTAGGATGAGAATTCCCTCAGACTTTTAGGTAGCTTATTATCAACTATCTCTTTCTTTTTGTTTTTAACCTGCCTTGCTGACTTGTTCATTTTGCAGGTGACATGCCCAAACTCAAGGAATGAGCACTGAAATTGGCCAACCAGGCTGGGTGAGCGACCAATCAATCAAAGAAAAAGAGCAAAGGTCGCGTCTAGTAAGTGGCCACTGAGCATGTGGTCGGAGGTTCTGGGACTTCCATCCCCGAATTCTCCATGCCTGAATTCTCCGCCCGTGACAATAATGTCGAACGAGACCATCCTACTAGATGATTCACCTCGCCCCAAGCGTCCCCGTTCTGATAGGTCGATTAGCTGATGTGCACAGAGGTCAACCTGAGAACCAATGGGTCTACCTTCTTCCTCCCTGCTATTTAAAGCGCGAGGCTTTCAACTCAGAGGGTTCTATCAGGGTGGTGCCTGCAGAGGCCAAATCCATTCTCGACTAGGAGACAGCAAGTAGTCGTGCCAGCCTATCTCAGGACGTTGCTACAGTGATTAGGGTCATGGAAATAGCCCTGGTCCTGTCTGACAGTTCCTGCTCGCTGTCTGAGCTAAAGGGCACGGAGGAGGCGCTCCGAGCTGTCAGGGCTGAAAAGAACCAGCTTTCATAGGATTTGGCCAATTACAAAGAAAAGCACAAACACCAGGAAGGGCTGAAGTTTTAGCTAGAGGAGGTGAAGCGCGAGAGAGAGACCTTGGTCGAGGATAACAAGAAGTTGGAGGAGTGAGAGGCCAAGTTTACTGAAGCTATTACGGAGAATGGGCATCTCAGCTCGAGGGTCGAAGTATTGGAGAGGATGGATCTCCCTGTTGAATGTGAAAACGAGGAGGAGTTGGCATTAAGGGACCGGGGCGATCTGATTTCCCGGATCAGGGGGCTTGAGAGGGATGTGTTAGAAATTTTTTGATTCTAATCCTCTAATAGTTTTGATGATAACAATTATTATTATGCAAGAATAGAAGTTCTAATATATGTTGAGAATAACTTACTTATTTATGTATTGTAGAAGTTCTTAAAAAGGAAGTTATTGAAAAGAAGGCTTGCTTCAATAGAAGAAGACTTGCGCTATCAAATAGAAGTTATATATGTTAAAGAAAATATCTCATTAAAGGCATTATTAAAAGTTGCGTACCAAGAATTAATTCACTCTGATTCATGTCTAGAAGATGGTGATTCTTTCATTAAAGCTTAATTAAAGAATATCTGAATTAATGTTGGGAACAAATATCTTTTGTTATGGAAGGTTTTTATGGTATTAACTAATATCCATAATTAGCTCAAGATATCCCCAACGGCTATATCACTCAAGCATTATATAAAGAAAAATTAAATTGAAGATTTGAAGTTCTGGCTCCTATGACATATATCATATTTGTTCATATTGTGCCATACATTCTAGTAACAAATCACTTTGTGATTATAGCTTTATTAGAAGCAAGTTAGTTACTATTCGTTATCATTGTAAGAGATAAGTAAATTTCCTTGAGTGACTAGTTTCAGTCAGAAGACTCAAGAGGACATTGATTGTAGGTCATTGTGTGTATTCATATATTGAATAGTGGATTAATACCTCATTGATAGAGGCAAAATCACCTTGGCGGGTGGACTGGATGTAGTTTGAGTTCAAACGAACCAGGATAAATTAAAGTATCTTTTAAGTCATTTTTATTAGTTATTGAAAACCCAATTCCAACCCCCATTCCTTGTGTTTTACGTCCCTTCAATTGGCATCAGAGTGCTAGGTTCTGAGACATACACTTAACCGTGTCAGTAAAAGATCCAAAAGTTAAAATACATGGCAGACGCTGGCAACAACAACAATGACTACCAAAATGACAAGATCAATGCAAAACCTCCAGTGTTCAATGGTGACAACTTTGATTACTGGAAGGATGTTCTAGAGAGTTTGTTTCTGGATCTGGATGGAGATCTTTGGGATATGGTGACATATGGATACATTCATCCTGTTGGAGTAGATGGTCAGAAGATTGAAAGAAAGAACATGACAGCTCAATAGAAGAAGGAATTTAGAAATCATCACAAAGCTAGAACCATACTTCTGAGTGCTATTTCATATACAAAATATGAGAAGATCACAAACAGAGATTCAGCCAAACATATGTTTGACTCCCTGAGGATGACACATGAAGGCAACACTCAAGTCAAGGAGACAAAAGCCATGGCTCTCATCCAGAAGAATGAAGCATTCAAGATGGAAGAAGATGAAACAATTGAGAATATGTTCTCATGGTTTCAAATTCTGGTTGTTGGACTGAAAGTTCTGAACAAAGGCTACTCAATAGAAAATCATGTGAAGAAGATTATCAGAAGCTTGCCAAAGGCTTGGAGACCCATGGTCACTGCTTTGAAGCTATCAAAAAATCTGAATGAGATATCTTTAGAAGAACTAATCAGCTCCTTGACAAGTCATGAGATAGAACTAGAAGAAGATGAACCCCAGAAGAAAGGTAATATTGTTGCTCTTAAATCTAACAAATCTGATTCTAAAGCATTGCGGGCAGAAGAAGAAGAAATCTTTGGAGGCTCATCAGAAGAAGATGAATTATCTCTCCTATCCTGAAGAGTTCAACAATTCTGGAAGCATCGTCAGAAGAAGTTCAGAAATACCAGAAGATCTAGCAATCACTCTGACGCATCCTATGGTCACAGAAAACCCAGAAGCAAATAATTAGTATGCTACGAATGCAAAGAGCCTGGACATGGGATGATTCAGAATCATCTGAAGCTGATTTAGACTCAGAAGGTGAACATGCAAACATTGCATTAATGGAAAAAATACCAGAAGATGTTCAAGTATCAGAATCAGAGTCAGATTCTGACACAGAAGAGGTATTCTCTAAATTTTCTAGATCTCAATTAGAAGACAGCCTCTCAGAAATTCTTGAAAAATATCAGAAGCTTCAATTCAAATACAAAGACATGAAAAAAAAGTCTAGTATCTGAATTAGAAGAAGTTAGAAAACTTAAATCAAAAAATTCTGAGCTGAAAGAAAATATTTTTGAATGTAAAAATTCTTTTGAAAAACTTAAAGCTCGGAAGGAATCTGAATCAGAAGTTCAGCTTAATTCTGATAGTATCATAAAGCAATATGATTATAGTTTTCAAAATTTTCTAGATAAAAACATAGACAGAAGCAAAATTGCCTCTATGATCTATGGAGTTAGAAGAAATGGTAGAAGAGGTATAGGGTATGTGAAAACCAAAGGAGAGGAAACTCTGAAGTTTAAAAAGATTGATGACACGGTCATAAAAGTTAATACTCCTTTAAGTTCTCATTTTCCCTATGGTCATAATCATGATCTAATGTACACTAGTGAGTCATCTTGTTATACAAGTTCTGATATGAAACGTAAGATCAATCAAAAGTTTGTAAAAACTAACAAACAAGGACCCAGAAAGATATGGGTACCCAAAGATAAAATTGTGTATGTTGCAGATGTCTTTAACAGCCAAACTGAAACACCAATCTTGTTTCCTAGACTCTGGATGCTCACGACACATGACAGGAAGAAAGCATATGTTTCAAAGTCTTGAGTTGAAAGCTGGAGGCTATGTAGGTTTTGGAGGCAACCAAAAAGGAAAAATTATTAGCTCTGGAACTGTTGGTAATGGCACCCTTCCCTCTATCTCTAATGTTCTATTAGTAGAAGGATTAATGCATAATTTATTATCCAAAAGTCAATTAAGTGATAATGGCTATGACATAATCTTCAATCAAAAGTTATGTAAAGCTGTTAGTCAAAAAGATGGAACAATCCTCTTTATTGGAAAGAGAAAGAACAACATATATAAAATAAAACTTTCTGAACTGAAAAGTCAGAGTGTAAAATTTCTAATGTCTGTGGAAACTGTGCAATGGGTCTGGCACAGAAGATTGGGACATGTTAATATGAGAATATTATCTCAAATTAACAAACTCAATCTGGTCAGAGGACTTCCAAATTTGAAGTTCAACTCAGAAGCTCTGTGTGAAGCATGTCAGAAAGGCAAATTTTCAAAACCTGCTTTTTAAGCTAAAAATGTTGTATCTTCCTCTAGACCATTAGAATTTCTGCACATTGACTTGTTTGGACCAGTGAAAACTGCTTTAGTCAGTGGCAAGAAGTATGGATTATTAATCGTAGATGACTATAGCAGATGGACATGGGTAAAGTTCCTTAGACACAAGGATGAGTCAATTGATGTATTTTCCAACTTCTGCAAACAAGTTCAAAATAAAAAAGAGTTTAGAATTGTTAAAGTCAGAAGTGGTCATGGTGGAGAATTTGAAAACAAAAAATTAGAATCATTTTTTAATGAAAATGGCATCTCTCACAATTTCTCTTGCCCTAGAACTCCACAACAAAATGGAGTTGTAGAACGTAAGAACAAAACATTACAAGAGATGGCCAGAACCATGATCAATGAGACTAACATGGCTAAACACTTTTGGGCAGAAGCAGTAAATACATCATGCTACATTCAGAATAGAATATCTATAAGACCTATTATGGAAAAGACTCCTTATGAATTGTGGAAGAACAGAAAGCCCAACATTTCATATTTTCATCCCTTTGGATGCAATTGTTTTATTCTGAATACTAATGATCCTCTGAATAAGTTTGATTATAAGGAACAAAAGTGTTATATGTTAGGATACTTTGAACGTTCAAAAGGATACAGAGTATACAATACAGAAACACGAATTGTCATAGAATCTATCTATGTCAGATTTGATGATAAGCTTGGTTCTGAAAAACCAAAGCAGAATGAATCTCTTGCAAATATAGAAGTTGAAATCACTACAGACAGAACATCTGAAGAACAACCATCTATAGAACAAGACAAGACAATCACTTCAACAAGTTCTGAAGAACCCACTCAGAAGAAACAATCCAGAAGCACGTTGAATCATCTAGAAGATAAAATCTTGGGAAAGAAGGATGATCCAATCAGAACAAGGTCATCATTCAGAAATTCTGAAGAATCTCTAATGGGACTAGTCTCTCTGATTGAACCGACTTCTGTAGAAGAAACTCTCTCAGAAAATGATTGGATACTTACAATGCAAGATGAACTCAATCAATTCACCAGAAATGATATGTGGGACTTAGTACCTAGACCTAGTGTATTCAACATCATTGGGACCAAGTGGGTATTTAGAAACAAGCTTAATGAACAAGGAGAAGTTGTCAGAAACAAGGCACGACTGGTTGCACAAGGTTATAGTCAACAAGAAGGAATAGACTATACATAAACCTATGCACCAGTCGCCAGGTTAGAATCAATTAGACTTCTAATTTCATTTGATGTTAATCATAATATCATTCTATATCAAATGGATGTCAAGAGTGCATTTTTAAATGGTTATATTGATGAAGAAATGTATGTGCACCAACCCCCTGGTTTTGAAAATACAAATTTTCCAGAACATGTTTTTAAACTTAAAAAATATTTATATGGTCTGAAACAAGCTCCCAAAGCTTGGTATGAAAGACTAAGTAATTTTCTTCTGGAAAATAATTTCGTCAAAGGGAAAGTGGATACAACTCTTTTCAGTAAAAACATTAAAAATGATATTCTGATATGCCAAATCTATGTAGATGATATTATATTTGGTTCTACTAAAAGTTCTCTAGGAAAGGAATTTGCTGAGCCTATACAGGCAGAATTTGAGATGAGCATGATGGGAGAACTAAAGTTCTTTCTGGGAATCCAAATCAATCAAACATCAGAAGGAAAATATATCCATCAAAACAAATATGTCAAAGAACTTATGAAGAAATTTGACATATCAGAAAATAAGATCTCTAAGACACCTATGCATCCCACGTGTATTCTGTTGAAGGAAGAGGTAAGTAAGAAAGTAGATAAGAAGATCTACAGTGGTATGATTGGATATATCCTCTATTTAATTGCATCTAGACCAGATATTCTATACAGTGTATGTTTATGTTCCAGATTACAATCAGATCCTAGAGAAACTCACTTAACAACAGTTAAGAGAATCTTTAGATATCTGAAAGGTACTACTAATCTTGGTCTATGCTATAGAAGATCCAAAGATTACAAGCTTGTAGGTTATTGTGATGCTGATTTTGCTGGAGACAGAACTGAAAGAAAAA
This sequence comes from Lathyrus aphaca, assembly GCA_963966055.1. NCBI lineage: Eukaryota > Viridiplantae > Streptophyta > Magnoliopsida > Fabales > Fabaceae > Lathyrus > Lathyrus aphaca. The sequence continues at coordinate 308,772,180 of OZ014521.1, forward strand.
GTACTTCTGGAAGTTGTCAATTTCTGGGAGACAATCTAATTTCTTGGTCCAGCAAAAGGCAGTCAACTATTGCATTATCAACTGCAGAAGCTGAATACATTGTAGCATCTGGATGCAGTACTCAGATGCTCTGGATGAAAAATCAGCTTGAGGACTTCAATATTTATGGGAGTAACATTCCCATCCTCTGTGATAATACTTCTGCTATTTGTCTCTCTAAAATTCCAATTTTACACTCTAAAGCTAAAAAAATAGAAGTTAAACATCATTTCATTAGGGACTATACTCAGAAGGGTATCTTATTTTTAAAATTCATAGATACTAATCACCAATGGGCTGATATTTTTACAAAACCCCTTGCTGAAGATAGATTTAATTTCATTCTAACTAATCTTAGTATGGAATTATGTCCAAAATGAAAAATGTCTAATTACATGTTTTTATCTCTCGGAAGTTCTGGACTCTAAACTGTTTATTTCATTCAATCAGAAGTTAGTTTTATGATCTGACTATTTATCTCTGAGAACTTCTGTTTCAAAAGAATAACATGCAGATTCTGATATAAATACATGTCACTCAACCTCTGAGGACCCCTATAAGATTAGAATACATGTTCAAACTCTGAAGCAGGACAGAACATGCAATCAGACAACTGTCCTCTACAGAAGGAACGCGTTCAAATTCTAGGAAACTGAAAAGGATGAATTGACATAATAGAGGCGCAAATCTTTTTGGTAACTGTTCTAAGATCTCTACGCCTTCCCCTTTTGTCCACTAGCATTTATTACTTTCTAATCATGATGTTTTCATCATTTATTATTTCCACTAATTATGTTTTATTATTCAATTCAGTTTTTCCTATTTAAAATCACTTTCACCTTCACTTTTCACTTTTACCTTTCACGTTGTTTTTACTCTCTCTTTTTCACCCTAAACTTTACTCCTTTTTCTCTGCAATTTTTTAAAGAAAAACCCTAAAACCCCTCATCTTAGTAACAATGGCTTCGACTTCTCAACCACCAAAGGATTCATATCATAAATGCTACATGTTTCTCCAGTCAAAACTCTCCTCACTTCTACTGATAAACTTGAAGTTTTGTGTAAGTTGTTCGTGGATTTTGAAAGCTTGAAAGAGAATGGTTATGATCTTCATCCTGCCGTCAAAGCTCAAGGTTGGGAAAAGTACTTTGATCATCTCATGGGACCAGTCTTCCCCAAGCTTGTTAAAGAATTCTGGGTATTTGTAAGTGCTTCAAATTCCCATGTTACCTCTTACGTTCTGGGGAAGAGGATAATCATCTCAGAAGATCATATTGCAAGGCTCATTCAATCTGATGGAAATGGAATCAAGTGTAGTGAAATGGATAAACTCTCAGAAATAAAACTGGTGGCTAAAGAAATTTTCACCCATGGACAACCTTCAAACAAAATCAAAGATCTGTAGGATCATCTGAGGTTCTGGGCTAAAATCATTCTGGGAAGCATATATCACAGGAAAGAAACAAACTCCCCTGATTACATTAACATGGATCAGTAGTTCCTCCTTTATTTCATCTCCAAGAAGAAGAAAGTCAATCTAGCACATTCTCTCTTCAATCATCTGAAAAATAGTGTAAAGGAAACCAGAGAAGGAGAAAAGACCAAGAGGGATTGGATACCTCTAGGAAGATTAATTTCAGACATTTTGACTGAAAACAAACTTGTGGATCATCTGGCTGCGGCACAACAGATTGAGTTACTAGAAATAAACATTGGGAAACCTCTTAATGCAAATAATCTAAAGAAGATGAAGTTCATTGACTCTATCAAAAAGGACCCAACTCTCCACTCTAGTGAGGTCATCATAACAAGGAAGATTCCTCTACAGAACTTCCCCATGTTCTCTTCTGACACACCTCTAGAGGTTATTGTCAGATATTTGGAATCATGCAAGCTGGATGGGGTGGACCCAATGTTCAACCCAAAAGAACTCAGGAAACCAGCTCCAGAAGTTGTCTTAAAGAAGAACAAGAAGAGGAAAGCTGGGGAAGGAACCTCTCAGAATGCTGCTAAATCAATCAAAAAGAAAGGTAACACTTCATCCTCTCAATCTGATTACGTTTCTATTGTAGAAGCAGTAAAAATGGTCATGTCTGAACCCACTTCTTCTGAACCAACTCCTTCTGAACCCATCCCTTCCTCTGAACCCATTATTGCTTCTGATCCAAATCCTTCTATGATACCCATAACTGCTGCCATACCTTCTATCATACCACCACTCAATCAACCAGAAATTGAACCTAATCAACCACAAACTCTAGATGATTTTGACATGCCCATTGATCCAACACCACCCTTTGATATAAACACACCCCAATTTGTTGAAACACATACAGAACTTCAAAATGTTCTATCTGACATTGATGCATTTCAACCATTTGAATCCCACCAAAATATTCATGTTCAAACTTCTGAAACACAACAACCCAGTGCCTTCCATCCTCTGAACGCTGACTTCAACACACTTGTTTTTGATCTATCACCAATAAGAGAAAACTCATTATCCTCCTATGAATCCACTCCACCAAACTCACCCACATTCATAACAGTCCCAGATACACCTCCTGAAAACTCTGAACCAGAAGACCCACTTAGAACATCTATTGACATTGAGGCTCTCCAAAAATTATCTTCTGTCACAAACAAAACTGCTATTCCTGTTCCAAAATCTAAACCCACAAAAACAGACATTGATTCACTGCTGCTAGATTTTGAAGCAGAAATGAAAATCAGACTAGAGAATCTGAAGGTATCCTGCTCAGAGCTTCCTGATCCAGCAACTTCTGACTTTCTATGGGCAACATTCAGAAAATGGTTCAACATGGAGACCAAAAAGATGAAAGATATCTTCTATGATATCGCTCACCAGAACTTTTGCAAGTATCTCAAAGAAGTGGTCTCCAACATTGAAAAGAACAAACCTCTACTTCTGGATGATAAGACTTGGACTGAACCAGAACCTATGGAATCATACTCTGATCTTCAGATGGTTTTAGTTCCTTCTGAGGAAGTTCAGGAAAATGAATATGTTCCAGTACCTACTGCTGAGGGAAATTCTGAAGATCAAGCTGCTGCAACTGCTGAAGAAACTCTACCAACATCTCTCGTGCTGAAGACCTTAGAAAAACTGAAGAAGAAAAATGAAATGGTCAAGCATAGGCTGGACAAGAAGGATGAAACTAATGTTGAACTAAAGACTATGATTGGCAAGCAAGTGGAGTCATCTTCTGAAATCAAGTCTCTTCTAGAAGCATTAGTTACTAAGATGAACCCCATTCCCTTAATTTTGTTAATCTTCTAGATTTTTTTTCTGTTTGTTTAGTTCATTTGTTTCTGTTTGCTTTTGGCTTTGCCTTTGATTAATGAAAGCTTGTTCTGTTTTGTTTCTTTATACTCATGTTTTAATTTTGAATTTTTTACTTTTTGATTGATGACAAAAAGGGGGAGAAATGTAGAAGATTTTGATCTATAGCAGTTTATCAAGATTAAACTCTAACATATCAATGTTCTGATAAAACTGTTTGAGTTGTGATTCTAAATAGAAACAGGTTAAGTAATCAACTCAGGGGGAGCAAAAGCAAAGAACTTCTGATGGAGAAATTAAATTTGCTGAAAGAACTTGTAATGGAAATCTCTGAAAGGATAATTCTCATTAACCAAAGGGAGTCCTTCTAACCCTTTTAACTCTATTCTTAAATAAAAATAAATGTTTTGTCATCATCAAAAAGTGGGAGATTGTTAGAAAATTTTTGATTCTAATCCTCTAATAGTTTTGATGATAACAATTATTATTATACAAGAATAGAAGTTCTAATATATGTTGAGAATAACTTACTTATTTATGTATTGTAGAAGTTCTTAAAAAGGAAGTTATTGAAAAGAAGGCTTGCTTCAATAGAAGAAGACTTGCGCTATCAAATAGAAGTTATATATGTTAAAGAGAATCTCTCATTAAAGGCATTATTAAAAGTTGCGTACAAAGAATTAATTCACTCTGATTCATGTCTAGAAGATGGTGATTCTTTCATTAAAGCTTAATTAAAGAATATCTGAATTAATGCTGGGAACAAATATCTTTTGTTATGGAAGGTTTTTATGGTATTAACTAATATCCATAATTAGCTCAAGATGTCCCCAACGACTATATCACTCAAGCATTATATAAAGAAATCAAATTGTAGATTTGAAGTTCTGGCTCCTACGACATATATCATATTTGTTCATATTGCGCCATACATTCTTGTAACAAATCACTTTGTGATTATAGCTTTATTAGAAGCAAGTTAGTTACTATTCGTTATCATTGTAAAAGATAAGTAAATTTTCTTGAGTGACTAGTTTCAGTCAAAAGACTCAAGAGGACATTGACTGTAGGTCATTGTGTGTATTCATATATTGAATAGTGGATTAAGACCTCATTGATAGAGGCAAAATCACCTTGGCGGGTGGACTGGATGTAGTTTGAGTTCAAATGAACCAGGATAAATTAAAGTATCTTTTAAGTCATTTTTATTAGTTATGTAAAACCCAATTCCAACCCCCTTTCCTTGTGTTTTACGTCCCTTCAGGATGTCGTCGGGGTCTTCAAAGAAGGTTTCGACAATGTTACCGATCAGCTTAAAATCGTTAATCCTGGGCTCGTCACTAATGGAACGGCCTTCAATTATGGAGTGGTTGATGGGGAGATCACCTTCCCGGCTACTGGTTCGGGGGATGAAGGAGATGACGAGGATACTAATGAATAGGTCTGGCCTGTGTACCTTTGTTCTTTTCGGCCTGCGTGCCATTTTGCTTTTGTTTTTATGGCATTTGTGCCACCCGTATTTTGGGTTCTGCCCTGTGTGTACTTTACCGGTCATTTTGGACGAATTTAATATATAATGTTTATTTTTTGTTAAGTTTGTTTAATTTTTATGATATTGAGTAAACTTGTTTGCTCGACTGTATAGACTCGTCGATTTAGGGAACCGGCAAGGTGGCAGGTTTTATGTCCGCTGCGAATCAGGAAAAGGGCCGCGGTCGTGGCTCTGATCCCGGGGCTTAGGCCTTCCCATCGCGAGTTGGATGCCCTACCGACATGGTACTACGGCACTGGAGTTAGTTTTGAAGTGTCCAACGTCGAGGGAGGTCGTGCCCGTCTTCCGGGGATGTCGACCTTCCTTTCGATTAGTGACAAAGTGCCATGGTCATACCTTCCATGCCTTCATGAGCTGTTTAGCTATAGTATTGCTTGAATTTTTAAGCATTCCATGGTTGAGCAAGTTCTTCTCTTTGTAGATTCTCAAGGTAGTAGGCCCTGTTATTTTTTTTGTCTCAGACACGATACAGGTCTTCCAAGTTCGTGGCCAACTTGCCCTCGTGCGGGTTCTTCTGGTTTCATCGGAGGACGAGAATGCCTACTTGAAATTCTCGTTTTATAACTTTTGCGTCATGGCATAGAGCCAACTTTTTTTAGTGAAGCTTCCCGTAGGGCCGCCTCAGAACGAATCTCCTCGACGAGGTCTAACTCTACTCCCAATGCTTCGTTGTTCAGCTCTTCGTCGAGGGGCACTTCTATTCGTCTTGAGGGTTCCCGTATTTCCACCGGAATGACCGCCTCCGTCCCGTAGGTTATTTGGAATGGGGTTTCCCCCGTTATGGAGTGTGGGGTCGTGCGGAAGGCCCCGAGTCTGTTGTGTAGCTCCTCTGTCGCTCCCGGGATTTTCATCCTAGTACAAACGCGAAAGTGGCGCGGAAAGGTTAGAGTCGCCAGCCAGACATTTTTATCCCGAATGAATGGGAAAGGTAATGTTGCAAAAACCTGAGGAAGAAGGAAAGGAAAAGGTCCTGCAAACCAAAGATCTGAGTTCGGGAGTCGGTTACGAATTGAGAAGGTATTAGCACCCCAATCCGTCCGCCGTACCCGACGGGATCCACGCTTGCTTGCTTGTTTCAAAGGGTGAGAAATAACTGCTGCTGAATAAAACCGCTAACTGGAATGGAAAATGAAATGAGAAAGGACCTGAAATGGAAAGAAAGGGGGAAATGTAGGGAAAATAAAGAATGTACTCGAACAGGCCCTACCCCGCTGCCTACGTACCTCATCGGGATAATGAGGATCAGAGTCGACGTAGTTCGCCTAACTAAGGCGGGAACTATTTGTTTGTGTTTTTTATGCTGGAACTGCGTATGTCTATGCTCAGGTGTTGCAGGCTCGTCTGGTATGAGTGCGTTTGCCGTCTTGCATGAAAGACAAGTCGCCGCGAGTTCGCGTTGTGAGTGAATGAGATGAGAAGAGAAGTTCCCGTAGGATAGTCACTTGTTATTTGTTTTTGTCTTTTAAGAGAAGTGTTTTGAATTTGTTTGTGAACATTCTCATACTAAGATCTATCCATCGCGGTGAGTATTTATACCTCGCCCCGAAACAGGACGCGTATAAACACTCCACAACAAAGTCTCGTGTCGTACAAGAACGTTCGGTTTTTATTAAGTGTTTTATTGTTTTTTCTTTATGAGATGAGAAAGAATGACTCAAGTTGGAAAAGGGAAAATCTAATGGGAACTAAGACACAACCCTAATTTTATTTGTTTATTTACAAGAGAGGTCCTATGGTTAATGAGGTATTCTAATCCTAAGAAAGAAAAGGAAAAGAAGAAAAGAGAACTTAGAAATCAACTTACTTCCTAAGGAAGGTAAGTTGTTTCTAAAGAAAGGGAAAACCTATAAGCAAGCACCAAGTGCTAAGGCAAACACAATTAAAATGCATAAGAGATAGGAATTAAGTATTGGTTACCTCAATCTTCCCCCCTACAAAACAAAAGTTAGCCTGACAATGCATATTGAAAGTAAAATTAAAGCATGAAAGCAATTAAGTACCATAAACGTCCTAGAATAGAACTAGGGTTCAAAATAAGACCTAAGTCTAAAGGTGAAGGTACCTAAAGGTTACATGACTTCTAAAGTCAGTAGCTACATGCTATAGGTCCCTAAGTATTCTAGGATACCTCACAAGATCAAACTATGTCAAACTATGTACAAAAAGTTCACCTAAGTTCACATAAATGCAAATTAGGGTTTATGGATGAAGTATGAATGCGTATGGCTTACAAGCATGAATTAGTACATGAAATGAACATCAAAGTCAGTAGTGAATGCTCATGAATATGTGTGAATGAATATACAATCATGGATGCAATGGTTTAGGCATATGGAGCAATGAGAAGAAGATATGAGAAGAAACGAACAAAAATCGTATAAGATCTCACATGATGAAAGTTAAGGAAGAATGGCATGTGAATATGAATGAAATGATTATGGGTAAGTAGAATACAAGGTATGAGATGCACTTAGAATTCATGAATAGGCATTAATGATTTCCACATAATTAATGTTATTATTTAGAGGAGAAGAGAAATGAGTTTAGGTTGAGATTAGTTCACATAAGTATGCACTTTAAAGCACCAAAACAAACCAAATGAGTATGGTCCAAAAAATTACCTATGACTGGAATTAAAGACATAAAAATGACCTATAATAAACTCCTAAAATCTACCAAAAATCCCCTCAAGAAAATGGCATGAATCCCTTCTTAACATTTAGGTTATGCGACACATAAACACATGAATCAACCTAGGATCTAGGTGACATGGAAAAATAGCAAAAAGGCTTAAAAAATTATGAAATTAAATCCCTGGAATAACATAGTCATTATCTTACATGATCTAAAAGGATTACACAAAATAATGCACCAAAGTGCCAAAACAATTCCTTGATTAGCAAGGTAGCAAGGCATGATCGCCGAAAAACAACTCCACAAAGTGGATCAAAAAGGGCATCTAAAATTATGAAAAAAATGTCTAATGAGCATCAAAATGTCACAAATTACAGTTAATAACCACACACAAAAAATAGGTCTCACACCTATGGGGAAAAATCATTTTCGGTCCCTTATGTCAAAACACTTCTTTTTGGGACAGCTTGTGATCTAAAACCCAAATTAATTATTAAAACCACCCAAATCTGGAAACAAAAATTATGAAAAATTAATTAAGAGGAGGAGGATCACTCATGAATTTTTCCAGAATTTTATCACACCTAAAACTATTTTTAATAATTGCGACGAAACGGACAAAAAAGTGGATTTTAAGGGAAAGTGAAAGGAATCGAATTCTCTAATCCGTAACCTATTCCCTAAACTCCGAAATCGACACATATCAATATATATCACAAATAAATCCAATGCCTCAGGTGGGAGGGCTCAGTATGCACCTTAAGTTATATGATCCTAAGTCGCATACAACTAGAATGATGCATTAAAGTAGAGAATCTAGATTACTTACTTGGTCGAAGTGCCGATTCTTTCACATAAAAGAAATCCAAAAAAACTTCAAGCCAAGCCTTGTAATCTCCCATGAGCAAAATAAATTCTCATCTTCCATAATTGCTTTGTGAAGATCCCCCATAATCGAAACAAAAACAACGACACAAAATATCATTTAAATCCAAAGGTATCCCACAAATAAAGTGGAATACCAACCAAACGACCGTCGTTAAGATCTTTGCGAGAACCTTGCATGAACTCAACAAACGCATTAGAAACAAAAAAGAGGTGCAACCGGAAGTTGCACCTATGCCTCATAACTCCAAATCAAGTAGAAATATGAATATACGAGTCATGGACATGCATTGAAATTTACGTTTCAAAACGGGGCAGCCCTTATGCTCTAACATAAACAACATGTAAACTCAAACCGGAATCGAACAAATTTACATGCAATGAATGACAAGTGATCAACAAACATAAGTACAAGTCAAAACAAGATCAATGCATCAAAATCGCACCAAACCGAACTTTAAAAGCCTTAAAACGAAAAAATGCGTCAAAAATCACCGACTCGGAATTGAACGAAAATCGCATGGTAACTTGCAAACGTGACAACGGATTCAAATATGCAATCGGTTTTTGAAAATTCCGCTTGGAAGTGATACTTTTTGGCCGATTTCGTCGGCTGGCAGTAGCAAAATAGCCGGAAAAAATTGTCCGAAATCGACTAAAAAGTTCACCAATGGCTCCGAAATAATCAACAAAGTCAATTTACACTATTCACATTCGCAAAAACGCGCTACGGTTAGGAAGTTATGACCAAAACATATTCTCGACACGCGACACATGAACAACATCAACAATTAAGCCTCAACCTATCCTATTTCAAATTTGCACATTGAAACAAGCATGAATTTAAAAGTCAAGCACTTCAATCAATATCAAGTTATAATAATTAGCTCTCTTAGGAATTTTGTCAAACACCTAACATTCACCGATTATTCTATGTCAACTTTACCAAGCCTTTTCAATCATGCACCACAACAATTATTAGGATAAATTAATCAAGAATCAATCAATAATCAAATCATGAATCAATGCACATAATCTCCACAAGATTAATTCAACTTCAAAATTCAATTCAAGAAACAATTCAACAATTATTCATGAATTAAAGTTTAAGAAGCTTATCGAATGAAGAATCGACGAAGAAATTGCGAATCCGAAGGAAGTGAGACGCGATCAAGAACGGAGGAGAGGAGGAGAGGCCGCGCGGATGCCGGTGGCGGAAGATGGTGGTCTTACGGTGGTGAAGTTGACCGGAGGTGGTGGTTCGTGGCGGCTCGGCTACCGGAAGCTTGATCGGAATTGTTGTGTTCTTGATGAAGTTGTTGTTGTGTTCTTGAGAAAGAATTGAGAGAATGAACTTTGATCCTTTAGAGAGAGTTTGTGAGAGTTTTTTGGTGTTTGTAAATTATGATTGAAGTTATGAGACAAATTGTGGGTCAAAAGAATATATAGTGGAGTGTAAAATGAAAGGCAAAAGGTAGAATTTCGGCTTAAGTGAAAATAACAATATCTTCGGCAAGAAATTTCGACTCTGAACCTTCCACAACATCGTCCGCCTCTGAATCACGGTTGCAATTTAAAAAATAACGAACGTCATACGATCAAAATCGAGTGCGATCGATACGTTTAAGCTGCAAGACGTCACTGAATAAGTTGTTTTTTTCGGCTTATTTAGTGTCCGCTATTCGAAAATGTGACGAGGTCAACCTCTTCGGAGCATAATCTCGACTCGACTATGTCAGCAAAGTTGTAGATCTATGAGTCAGTGACCTGGTGTTAAAATCTAAGCTCAACCGGACAAACGACGAGGGAGATATGAATTTTCTCGTGAAACCACTTTCAGCCTTTTTCTTCGGTTCAGCACTTCAGTTTTGTGAAATAAACCAAAACGATAATCTTTGGAGCACCGTTCAAACTCGCATTTGTCTTTGAACTTGAAGAGGATAAAATTTTTGAACCAACGCTTCAAGAACGGGTGCAATCCGATGAAAATTGACCGAGTTATGAATTTTACAAAATCTGACAGACAATGCAGTGCATCAAAGAACCTTATCGGTAATTCGCATTTTCGAGATCCTTCCGCTTGGACCGAACCAAAACTGAATTCACATAATGAAGATAACATCTAAACGGAATTTTAGGCACCGAAACGAATTCAATTCGATAAACGATCCAAGAGTTATGAATTTTTTAGTGTTCAAAACTCACCGGTTCAGCACTGTTTTTCACTATGTCGACTCTAAAGACTCGCACATTCTGAGATCTTCTTCAAAGAATTAGTTCTCGGCCAAAACCCAAAAGTTGGAAAGGATATCAAGACGGAACGTTTGGCATATGAATCTCTCAGACATGTTGACCCAATAAGAAGTTACAAACTCTTGAATACCGCTAACACAGTTAATCGGCGAAACCGAAATTTCAGAAACAAATAAATCCCGCCATTTTCCTTGATGAATTGGCCTCCGAGCCGAACACAAAAGTTGTAGAGAATAATGAAACGGTATAAACTATTGAGTTTCAAGCCAAAATGAGTTTCCGATCATAAGTTACAACTTTTGCAAACTGCACCATAAAACTGATATTCAGCTTAAACTCCTCTGAATCAACCGAGAACTTTTGGCTTCTTCTGAGATTATTGTGCACGTGCCGCATGAAGAAATAAAGGTCAGTCGCAACCTGTGAAATCTCAAATGGAGTTGTATGTTCATGTATGTTTATGATGCAATTGTGATCTAAATGCAATGCAATGTATGAAAGGATATGCTAAATGACATGAAAATGAGAGGGCAAATTTTGAGGTATTACAGCTGCCCCTATTCAATCATCTGCATACCTGAATGAATAATTGCAACAGCTTTTAGACGTTCAAGGTATGGAGTGATTGAATATTCGAACAAAACCTGAAAATTTGCACACTGAGGGTAATGGAAATGCCATCTGATAATTTATTTATTTATATCTTTTTTGTTTTTTGACCTCTGAATAGGTAGCGAAAACAGAACCAGGTGGAAATATGCTGGGAAGAATGCCATCCTCGAATGACCACTCACACGGGATCCTCGGATCCAGTACTAAAACCCTCCTCGAATAGAAACACAATGGTATACCGGCCGCAGGCGATAACCATCAACAACAAAGACTGACCTCGGACAGACTTTGCAAAAGAGACAAACTGACCTCGATCAATAAGCTCAAAAAGTGAACTACTATCCTCGAATAATAGCCACACAAAACAAAAACAAGACCAACCGCAGAAGGACTTGAAGAAAAGAATGCCATACTCGAATGACAATCCAAAAGATCCTCGGATCTAACACGAAACCATCCTCGAATGGAGACGCAAAGGTATACCAGCCTCGACTGATAACCAAACACAAAGCTGACCTCAGACAGACTTTGCAAAAGAGACAAACTGACCTCGATCAATAAGCTCGAAAAGTGAACTACTATCCTTGAATAATAGCCACACAAAACAACAAGACCAACCTCGGAAGGACTTGAAGAAAAGAATTCCATCCTCGAATGACAATCCAAAAGATCCTCGGATCTAACACGAAATCATCCTCGAATGGAGACGCAAAGGTATACCAGCCTCGACTGATAACCAAACACAAAGCTGACCTCAGACAGACTTTGCAAAAGAGACAAACTGACCTCGATCAATAAGCTCGAAAAGTGAACTACTATCCTCGAATAATAGCCACACAAAACAACAAGACCAACCTCGGAAGGACTTGAAGAAAAGAATGCCATCCTCGAATGACAATCCAAAAGATCCTCGGATCTAACACGAAACCATCCTCGAATGGAGACGCAAAGGTATACCAGCCTCGACTGATAACCAAACACAAAGCTGACCTCAGACAGACTTTGCAAAAGAGACAAACTGACCTCGATCAATAAGCTCGCAAAGTGAACTACTATCCTCGAATAATAGCCACACAAAACAACAAGACCAACCTCGGAAGGACTTGAAGAAAAGAAATGCCATCCTCGAATGACAAATCAAAAATATCCTCGGATCTAACGCGAAACCATCCTCGAATGGAGACGCAAAGGTATACCAGCCTCGACTGATAACCACACACAAAGCTGACCTCAGACAGACTTTGCAAAAGAGACAAACTGACCTCGATCAATAAGCTCGAAAAGTGAACTACTATCCTCGAATAATAGCCACACAAAACAACAAGACCAACCTCGGAAGGACTTGAAGAAAAGAAATGTCATCCTCGAATGACAATCCAAAAGATCCTCGGATCTAACACGAAACCATCCTCAAATGGAGACGCAAAGGTATACCGGCCGCAGGCGGTAACCAAACACAAAGAAAATAGGACAAGATGGAACGTGATCGTTGTACATAAACAAGAGCCCAAGCAAACAGGACCGTTATACAAAACGGGAACCTGCGACGCGACTGTTGTACCAAACAAGACGCGAAATAAGTGACAAACATTGACTTGAAAAGACAAGGATGTCTGAGAAGTGATGTTGGTATCCTCTGTGCGGAGTACTTCAGGTTGAGAAGATGTTATAGGTCGTATGTAATATACCTCAAAACTGGCCCATGCTGGCATGCATATGTTTGAATTTATGGCGTAATGCTCCATGATGATGGAAATGCTACGCTTTGGAGGATGCAAATGTGATGATGATTATGCATATGCAAATGTAGAGAAATCTCCCGATAAGGAGAGTGCAGGCACCCAAGATAGCTTGACTGGGGAGAAACTGTTGATCACTGCCCTGATCTGACCCATCCTGATAAGGAAGAAACTACTCTGCGGGGAAAACTGTTAATAATTCACCGGCTCTGAACAGCCGCCACTGCCAAAAATAAATTGGACTTTTAGATTGGAGTGCCAAGACCCTGCTGGAGATGGACTCTTCTTGAACTCTGGTGGGGAAGTGAGGACCTCCTGACTTGGCTGGGAACCAAAGGCATGGCACCGCTGAGGAAGCAACTGCTGGGGATGCAAAACACTCCTTATACTGTTGAGGATTGCCCCTGTCTGAAGGGAAACTTCTACTTGGGGATGACACCCACATTCTGCTACCCTACTGGGAGAAATTTCACTTCCCACTTGGCTGGGGACGATAGATAATGTCAATGATAAAGTTTCCCTCTGAAGATAAGAGCTCAAGTTGCCACTTGCTGGGGATAAGATATAAATCCTCTCATGTTGGGAATGAGAGATGTAAGGCGTCTCATGCTGGGGATGAGAGACGATGATATCTTTTTGCTCAAGAAGTAACCTTCCATTTGCCGCACTACTGGAGAAGGAATTGTCTAATGAGACTTGCTAAGTAATTTTAATCAATGAAGGTTGCTGATGAAATAACTCTTGAAGTACTGTGCTGACAATGGCTTTGCTTCCAGCCTCTGGGTTGATAGATCGCCAACTAACCATGATTGAATAATGGTTCTCTGAAATTTTCAACTCGCCTCCGACTAAGGTCCATCGGAAGAAAATGTCTCAAGAGGATTTTACAGAAAACATGACATACGAAATGCCTCAGTGTCTTCAAACTCTTGGAGAGATTCGTTGGATCTCGAAATAACTGCCCCAGACTGCATGGTCTGTGAAAGAAATTGTCTCGCAAGGATTCATGAAGAACTTCATATCACTGTGAGATATTCTTCCCCCATATTTTGAACCTTGGATAGGTGCTTCTGACTTACCGTCTTCGGGAGAGAGTACTTCTCATGCTCTTGGGGTGGCCTGCCCCAGGACGAGCCTTGAAGTGATCACCTCTGAATGACTGTGCTTTGAAGGAAACACCCAGATCAACTGTTCTTTGAGAGATTGGATCTCGAAGTAATTGCCCCAGTTTGGCTGAAATTTGAATGCATGCCTCAGACTAATGGCTCTTTGAGAGATTTGAATCTCAAAGTAATTTCCCCTGATTAGTTGGCTCTTACTACAACTGTTGGGAAAGTCCCTACTCAATGGAGTTTTCTTGAAAAGTGCACCTCGATACGATCGTCCTTCGGAAGTTTCAGAATTCTCAAATTGGCAAGATTAAGCTTTTGAACTGAGATTCCATATGTGAACTTTTTATGATGCCAAACAGATGTATGCAAGCAGAAAATGTTTATTTTGAGAATGAAAATTCTCTTGCAACACACATGTTAATCTTGAAGTTTTAATGTACAGAGATGTCGCAAAACTTTGTGAACAAATCACTGGTTAGGATATGACATTATTTTTGAATAAAAGCATGCACATGCAACACCAACAAAGAACTTTCAACACTACTCATAGGAGTCAGGAACACGGTCTCGTGGTAGTACGCTCTCAAAAATAACCCTGTTTCAGTTAGGACTTTTGAGGGTTGTATCGTGGCCTGGTTCACGGTTATAAAAACAAAGGATATAGGCTCGAAGTTTATTTGTGCCCACCCATCTTCATGATGTTCTCCATTCCTATGTTCAGCCAGCTTTCACAAGCGCTCACTTCTCAAAAAGGGTTTTGTGATGGTTAAGGAACCAATTACACTAACGGTTTAAGCACCAATCAGGTTGTTGTTGGGAGCCAGCCACCCCTATTGTCTTTCGTGTCTGTATCACACGACTTTGTTCTTGTTCAAGGATCTTTCTGGTGTAATCCTTTTCGTTTTTCACTTTTGCATTCTTTTTCTTATCCCTAACTTTTGCCTGGATTAATTCTTGTGAATCTTTGATTGTAAAGTCCAGCGGGATGCCCTAATTTTTGCCTAAGTCACTTGTTTTCAAGTTTCGACTTAGCGGGCTTTTTCATTCTTTTTTTCCTTCTTCTTTTTTGAACAAACCGTGTGACACTGTTTGTCTTGATTGCTTTGAAAGGGTAGTGACTGTCCCACTTCTTGGTTGTTGAGGGATAACCATTGTGGTCTCCGGTCTTTGGACCTCTTGATTGGGATAACCATTATGGTTCCTGGTCATTGGACCTCTTGATTTGGTACAACGAAAGGTAATGGATCCTCAGATTTGCACTCCTTTTCGAAATTTGAACGATCGGTCCAACTAGCTGACACCTACCCTGCCCCTGGGTTAAATGCAAGGGTTTTTTCATGCGAAAATAAACTCCTACTTCAAGGCTCAAATGGGTTGGCGAGGGTCTATCTCCCTTATATCTCCGGTGTTTAGGACTTGAAACAATGCCTGTACATCGTCAACAGGGTCTTTCTCAAAAGCGAACAATTAGAGATTCATGCATTTTCATTTCGTCATCCTCTCTGATAGAGTTTAAGTTCAACAGTTGGTATTGCAATGCACATACACAAAATCATGAGTGAATACGAATGGATTACTTCAAGAAAAACATGTGCATTTTATTATGGTTATCATTCAAAAACAAATAAGTTTCATGCATGCATACAAATGTTTAAACAAACAATATAAACTATAAATGGAAACGCAGTAAAGAAGCTGAACATTGCTGTCATTGAGGAGACTTGACTCCGTCTGGACTTATTGCTTCTGAAGATGCCCTTGCAAACTGGGAGGTCAATTTGATGAGGAGACTTCAATATCTGGGCAGACTTTCTGGCATGATGACCTTTGAGTCGATCAAGCTTGCACCTTGCGCCTGAACGCATCACAGTTGTCAAATGGTATGCCTAAATTCCCCTGAGTGATACTTGCATCTAGCCTTCACATCGTGGTTGCCATTATTGAGGAGTCCTGACTCCGTCTGGATTTATTGCTTTTGGAGACTTTCAGCAGTCAGCAGTCTGGATGTTCATTCCATTACTATTTCGGTGCCATATTCCCACCTTTACCTAGTGCGAACACAATAGTCTTGGAGCCAATCAAATTCGGGACCTTGCCTTCACCTTTGCTTCTGAAAGACTTGCAATCTTCAATTAAACGACCAGGTGCCCCAGAATGGTAATCATACTTGGCATTGAAACCCCAAAGGAAGCTTTATCGGAGATGATCCTGATGCAACTAACTCAATCAGTTTGAATCTGAGCCAATGAGGAAACTTGTTGCGCGTACGACCTCGGAATATGATCAAACTTATTCTCAAGTTGTTTTGGCCTTTACCCATATGCTTTGGTCTCAGGACTCTCTTGGGAAGCTCAGGTTGGATGCTGACCAATGACATCTGGAGGGAAGAGGTTGATAAAGTTAATAGATAAGGTTGCTCGGAAAGATCTTGCATGATCTCCTGCCTACGTATCTCCATTGACCAATGGAGAATCAGAGCAGCGTAGTTCCCCTCAATAGGGATGAAAATAACTTTGTTCAGAATTTCCATAACCAAGCTCATCTGAGTCTTCATCTGGTTGACTTCCTGTTTCAGCAGTTTCTGGTTTTGAAATAAAGCTTATACCTCTGCCCTAAATGGCCTCAGCTGGGTGTTCCTTCGATTACCTCCGCCCGGAGTTGCTTCAAATATATACCTTGATGATTGTGATTCAAGTTGTCCATTCTGATGAGAAATCAAGTCAGGAAAAGAATGTGTCTCTGAACACCTGTCAAGAATTCAAGGATGTATGCAAATGCCATGTTCAATTATTTTTGAGGAATCTATCTGCTTTGATTCAAATTTTGATACAGAAAGATCCAACAGCATGATTCAGATATGTGATCCTCGGAAATAACTGAACATGTGTGTAGAAATGCTATGATGTCATGTATGCAACAGGCGTGTGATCAATGGTCTAATGTTGGTGTTGAGCAGTGAACCAACTGTCTGAATAGAACAATAATAGCAGCACCATCTCTGTATAGAACCCCATAACTGAGAACCCAATAAAAGTAGAACTGGATCACATAATAGAATAGTCACTGATGGTGTTGAAGCTGACCAACGAGCCAAGTGTCTGTGGAGAGTCATAATAACAGTCACAATATCAGGGTCACAATGGTAATCACAATAACAATTTCTCTGAATAGAAATCCCGAATCTCTGAATCAAAGAACCAAAGAACACTGAACAATACTGACAAAGTGGGTATGTTGAAGTTTAGGGTTCCTGCAAACCTGTAAACCCCTCCCAATCTCACGAGTGTGCTACTCGGGTCAACATCACGGACTCTCAAAGCCGAATAGCAATAATACGTTCACCATTTCCGAGAAATGGCTCATGACCAAATCAGGGAATCGGTTTGGCATTATGTACTACTCAGGGAGGCCTCAGCTGAGTCCAAGGAAACAAGCATCCCTCATAAGACCTCAGCTTCAAGCACTGAATCGAGAAACAATAGTACATTCATCCCGAAGGGTACAATACTACCGTCATACGAACAGTTTGCCTTGACTGGATTCCTATGAGAGAACCAGGCCATCCTATGCAAGTTCCCAGTGGGCCCTCGGATGCGAGTGGGTTTGCCAACAAATGTGGTCTTCCACTGCCATCACTGGAGAGGGGTGTTCCCATTAAGGTCCTCGAAGATCGGTCACCAGATGCACATAACTATCAAAGTCGTACCCTGAAGTGAGGTAATCCCCACACAGAATAGTTCCAAGACTGTCGCAATCTGGGTGTGGAACACATCGCCACCCATCATGGTGAGATACCATGGGAGTACAATGTCTGTCCACGCTAATCCTATGGTGCACTCAAGCCGGGTAGTTGGCTTATCTCACAGTAACTCCCATCCCACCGAAAAAATGAAAACCAGCACAGCCAGACAATCCAGTATAATATGATGCATGGAAAATAAAATACTGAAAGCGGTAAATAAATGCGATAAAGTAAAATTGTAAAGAACTGTAAATAAAAACAATAAAGCTAAACTAAAGCACACAGTAACAAACAAATATACACCCAAAGAAACAAAACCAAACAGGCGCTAGGATTGACTCTACAAGGGAAACCGGAAGAATCAGGTTAGTCCCCAGCAGAGTCGCCAGCTGTCGCTCCCGGGATTTTCATCCTAGTACAAACGCGAAAGTGGCGCGGAAAGGTTAGAGTCGCCAGCCAGACATTTTTATCCCGAATGAATGGGAAAGGTAATGTTGCACAAACCTGAGGAAGAAGGAAAGGACAAGGTCCTGCGAACCAAAGATCTGAGTTCGGGAGTCGGTTACGAATTGAGAAGGTATTAGCACCCCAATCCGTCCGCCGTACCCGACGGGATCCACGCTTGCTTGCTTGTTTCAAAGGGTGAGAAATAACTGCTGCTGAATAAAACCGCTAACTGGAATGGAAAATGAAATGAGAAAGGACCTGAAATGGAAAGAAAGGGGGAAATGTAGGGAAAATAAAGAATGTACTCGAACGGGCCCTACCCCGCTGCCTACGTACCTCATCGGGATAATGAGGATCAGAGTCGACGTAGTTCGCCTAACTAAGGCGGTGTCGCTCCCCGGATTTCCATCCTGGTACAAACGCGAAAGTGGCGCGGAAAAAGAATAGAGTCGCCAGCCAGGCATTTTTATCCCGAAGAAAGGGAATGGTAATGCTACACAAACCAGAAGAAAAAGAGGAAGGACATAGGTCCTGCGAACCAAAGAGACTGAGTTCGGGAGTCGGTTACGACCTGGGAAGGTATTAGCATCCAGATCGTCCGCCGTACCCGACGGGATCCACGCTTGCAAAAGAAACTGTTTCAAAGGGTGAGGGTATGAAAGCTGCAACAAAAGAAATGAAAATGAAAATAAACTGGAACTGGAAAAAGAACTGAAATAAGAAAATAAAGGAAAAATGTAGGGAAAATAAAGATTGTGCTCGAACGGGTCCTACCCCGCTGCCTACGTACCTCATCAGGATAATGAGGATCAGAGACGCCGTAGTTCCCCTAACTAGGGGTGGCAAGGAAATTGCTTGTAAATTAAGGCTTGAACTGCCTATGCCATTGCTCAGGTGTTGCAGACTCGGACGACGAGTGCGTAACCGTCTTGCAAAGTGACAAGTAGAAGCAAGTTCGCGTACGGAGCGAAGGAGATGAGAAAAGAATTCCCGGAGGAAAGACGCTTATTGTTTGTTTGTGTTTTTTAGAAGCTTTTATGAGTGTGTCACAAGGAAGTGAACTCAAGCTCTCATCAATGGAATGTGCACTTGTCACTACATTCCAAGATGGAATAATAGAACAAGCACACTCAAGTAAGGAGAAGATCCCCAAAACTTGAACCCAAAGATTAGGGCCTAAGCTCACTAACTTGTTGAATTATTAAGTGTTTTTGGTATTTACAATGAAGAAGTGTTTTTTAGACTTTTCTTTTATGAAGAAGATACCTTGATCAGACTTGTGCATCACAAGGTAAACTTGTACTATCCCAAGATGGGAAGACTACAAGCATACCTCATGGAATAAGGCTATGGATCAATGCATCACTTCAAAGTTATTAAAGTGTTTTTTATAATTATGAGATGAGAAGAGAAAGAGAACCAAAGGAGCAAAAAGGAAAAACTAGGGGGAAGTTTCTATCCTAAGTTATCATGCATGGAGTTCTTAGGGTTTGTGAGGTCTTTCTAACCTAAAGAGGATCTCAAGAGAAGAAGAATAATATAAGAGGAGAGATGAGAAAGGCCTAAGCCCAACAAGAAGATGTTAGTCCATATAAACAATATGAGAAGAGATGAGAAATGGAGATGTGGAACTCAATTCCCACATCTCAAACTTACCATAGCCCCTGCAAGGTTAGTGTAACAACATAGAATCAAGGCATGAACCAACAAGTCAGAAGCTACACAAGCATATAGGCATGGCAATAAGCTCACAAGATGATAAGAAAAGCAACACAAGATCATATTGAGATGATTAGAAGTGAAACAAGTGCAAAGAAGGCATGCATAACACTTAAAGAAATAAAGCACATACAAGAGACCCAACACCAAGACTCAAGGAGACTCAAACCCTATCCTAAGACCAGGAGCAACCATAGACCTCTAAAGGACCCCAAAAGATGAAGAGAAGTTGGCACAAGTGCCCTTCTAAACTTAAAAGAGACTAGAAGACTCAAAGAATGCAAAACTAGGCAAGGTGAGGAAGAAAATACCCAAGAAAAAGATCCAAGCACTTATAAAAGACAAGTTGCCGCGAGTTTGCGTTGTGAGTGAATGAGATGAGAAGAGAATTTCCCGCAGGATAGTCGCTTGTTATTTGTTTTTGTCTTTTAAGAGAAGTGTTTTGAATTTGTTTGTGAACATTCTCATACTAAGATCTATCCATCGCGGTGAGTATTTATACCTCGCCCCGAAACAGGACGCGTATAAACACTCCGCAACAAAGTCTCGTGTCGTACAAGAACGTTCGGTTTTTATTAAGTGTTTTATTGTTTTTTCTTTATGAGATGAGAAAGAATGACTCAAGTTGGAAAAGGGAAAATCTAATGGGAACTAAGACACAACCCTAATTTTATTTGTTTATTTACAAGAGAGGTCCTATGGTTAATGAGGTATTCTAATCCTAAGAAAGAAAAGGAAAAGAAGAAAAGAGAACTTAGAAATCAACTTACTTCCTAAGGAAGGTAAGTTGTTTCTAAAGAAAGGGAAAACCTATAAGCAAGCACCAAGTGCTAAGGAAAACACAATTAAAATTCATAAGAGATAGGAATGAAGTATTGCTTACCTCAATCTTCCCCCCTACAAAACAAAAGTTAGCATGACAATGCATATTGAAAGTAAAATTAAAGCATGAAAGCAATTAAGTACCATAAACGTCCTAGAATGGAACTAGGGTTCAAAATAAGACCTAAGTCTAAAGGTGAAGGTACCTAAAGGTTACATGACTTCTAAAGTCAGTAGCTACATGATATAGGTCCTTAAGTATGCTAGGATACCTCACAAGATCAAACTATGTCAAACTATGTACAAAAAGTTCACCTAAGTTCACATAAATGCAAATTAGGGTTTATGGATGAAGTATGAATGCGTATGGCTTACAAGCATGAATTAGTACATGAAATGAACATCAAAGTCAGTAGTGAATGCTCATTAATATGTGTGAATGAATATACAATCATGGTTGCAATGGTTTAGGCATATGGAGCAATGAGAAGAAGATATGAGAAGAAACGAACAAAAATCGTATAAGATCGCACATGATGAAAGTTAAGGAAGAATGGCATGTGAATATGAATGAAATGATTATGGGTCAGTAGCATACAAGGTATGAGATGCACTTAGAATTCATGAATAGGCATTAATGATTTCCACATAATTAATGTTATTATTTAGAGGAGAAGAGAAATGAGTTTAGGTTGAGATTAGTTCACATAAGTATGCACTTTAAAGCACCAAAACAAACCAAATGAGTATGGTCCAAAAAATTACCTATGACTGGAATTAAAGACATAAAAATGACCTATAATAAACTCCTAAAATCTACCAAAAATCCCCTCAAGAAAATGGCATGAATGCCTTCTTAACATTTAGGTTATGCGACACATAAACACATGAATCAACCTAGGATCTAGGTGACATGGAAAAATAGAAAAAAGGCTTAAAAAATTATGAAATTAAATCCCTGGAATAACATAGTCATTATATTACATGATCTAAAAGGATTACACAAAATAATGCACCAAAGTGCCAAAACAATTCCTTGATTAGCAAGGTAGCAAGGCATGATCGCCGAAAAACAACTCCACAAAGTGGATCAAAAAGGGCATCTAAAATTATGAAAAAAATGTCTAATGAGCATCAAAATGTCATAAATTACAGTGAATAACCACACACAAAAAATAGGTCTCACACCTATGGGGAAAAATCATTTTCGGTCCTTTATGTCAAAACACTTCTTTTTGGGACAGCTTGTGATCTAAAACCCAAATTAATTATTAAAACCACCCAAATATGGAAACAAAAATTATGACAAATTAATTAAGAGGAGGAGGATCACTCATGAATTTTTCCAGAATTTTATCACACCTAAAACTATTTTTAATAATTGCGACGAAACGGGCAAAAAAGTGTATTTTAAGGGAAAGTGAAAGGAATCGAATTCTCTAATCCGTAACCTATTCCCTAAACTCCGAAATCGACACATATCAATATATATCACAAATAAATCCAATGCCTCAAGTGGGAGGGCTCAGTATGCACCTTAAGTTATATGATCCTAAGTCGCATACAACTAGAATGATGCATTAAAGTAGAGAATCGAGATTACTTGGTCGAAGTGCCGATTCTTTCACATAAAAGAAATCCAAAAAAAACTTCAAGCCAAGCCTTGTAATCTCCCATGAGCAAAATAAATGCTCATCTTCCATAATTGCATTGTGAAGATCCCCCATAATCGAAACAAAAACAACGACACAAAATATCATTTGAATCCAAAGGTATCCCACAAATAAAGTGGAATACCAACCAAACGACCGTCGTTAAGATCTTTGCGAGAACCTTGCATGAACTCAACAAACGCATTAGAAACAAAAAAGAGGTGCAACCGGAAGTTGCACCTATGCCTCATAACTCCAAATCAAGTAGAAATATGAATATACGAGTCATGGACATGCATTGAAATTTACGTTTCAAAACGGGGCAGCCCTTATGCTCTAACATAAACAACATGCAAACTCAAACCGGAATCGAACAAATTTACATGCAATGAATGGCAAATGATCAACAAACATAAGTACAAGTCAAAACAAGATCAATGCATCAAAATCGCACCAAACCGAACTTAAAAAGCCTTAAAACGAAAAAATGCGTCAAAAATCACCGACTCGGAATTGAACGAAAATCGCATGATAACTTGCAAACGTGCCAACGGATTCAAATATGCAATCGGTTTTTGAAAATTCCGTTTGGAAGTGATACTTTTTGGCCGATTTCGTCGGCTGGCAGTAGCAAAATAGCCGGAAAAAATTGTCCGAAATCGACTAAAAAGTTCACCAATGGCTCCGAAATAATCAACAAAGTCAATTTACACTATTCACATTCGCAAAAACGCGCTACGGTTAGGAAGTTATGACCAAAACATATTCTCGACACGCGACACATGAACAACATCAACAATTAAGCCTCAACCTATCCTATTTCAAATTTGCACATTGAAACAAGCATGAATTTAAAAGTCAAGTACTTCAATCAATATCAAGTTATAATAATTAGGTCTCTTAGGAATTTTGTCAAACACCTAACATTCACCGATTATTCTATGTCAACTTTACCAAGCCTTTTCAATCATGCACCACAACAATTATTAGGATAAATTAATCAAGAATCAATCAATAATCAAATCATGAATCAATGCACATAATCTCCACAAGATTAATTCAACTTCAAAATTCAATTCAAGAAACAATTCAACAATTATTTATGAATTAAAGTTTAAGAAGCTTACCGAATGAAGAATCGACGAAGAAATTGCGAATCCGAAGGAAGTGAGACGCGATCAAGAACGAAGGAGAGGAGGAGAGGCCGCGCGGTTGCCGGTGGCGGAAGATGGTGGTCTTACGGTGGTGAAGTTGACTGGAGGTGGTGATTCGTGGCGGCTCGGCTACCAGAAGCTTGATCGAAATTGTTGTGTTCTTGAGTTCTTGATGAAGTTGTTGTTGTGTTCTTGAGAAAGAATTGAGAGAATGAACTTTGATCCTTTAGAGAGAGTTTGTGAGAGTTTTTTGGTGTTTGTAAATTATGATTGAAGTTATGAGACAAATTGTGGGTCAAAAGAATATATAGTGGAGTGTAAAATGAAAGGCAAAAGGTAGAATTTCGGCTTAAGTGAAAATAACAATATCTTCGGCAAGAAATTTCGACTCTGAACCTTCCACAACACCGTTCGCCTCTGAATCACGGTTGCAATGCAAAAATAACGAACGGCATACGATCAAAATCGAGTGCGATCGATACGTTTAAGCTGCAAGACGTCACTGAATAAGTTGTTTTTTTCGGCTTATTTGGTGTCCGCTACTCGAAAATGTGACGAGGTCAACCTCTTCGGAGCATAATCTCGACACGACTTTGTCAGCAAAGTTGTAGATCTATGAGTCAGTGACCTGGTGTTAAAATCTAAGCTCAACCGGACAAACGACGAGGGAGATATGAATTTTCTCGTGAAACCACTTTCAGCCTTTTTCTTCGGTTCAGCACTTCAGTTTTGTGAAATAAACCAAAACGATAATCTTTGGAGCACCGTTAAAACTCGCATTTGTCTTTGAACTTGAAGAGGATAAAATTTTTGAACCAACGCTTCAAGAACGGGTGCAATCCGATGAAAATTGACCGAGTTATGAATTTTACAAAATCTGACAGACAATGCAGTGCATCAAAGAACCTTATTGGTAATTCGCATTTTCGAGATCCTTCCGCTTGGACCGAACCAAAACTGAATTCACATAATGAAGATAACATCTAAACGGAATTTTAGGCACCGAAACGACATCAATTCGATAAACGATCCAAGAGTTGTGAATTTTTTAGTGTTCAAAACTCACCGGTTCAGCACTGTTTTTCACTATGTCGACTCTAAAGACTCGCACATTCTGAGATCTTCTTCAAAGAATTAGTTCTCGGCCAAAACCCAAAAGTTGGAAAGGATATCAAGACGGAACGTTTGGCATATGAATCTCTCAGACATGTTGACCCAATAAGAAGTTACAAACTCTTGAATACCGCTAGCACAGTTAATTGGCGAAACCGAAATTTCAGAAACAAATAAATCCCGCCATTTTCCTTGATGAATTGAATTGGCCTCCGAGCCGAACACAAAAGTTGTAGAGAATAATGAAACGGTCTAAACTATTGAGTTTCAAGCCAAAATGAGTTTCCGAGCATAAGTTACAACTTTTGCAAACTGCACCATAAAACTGATATTCAGCTTAAACTCCTCTGAATCAACCGAGAACTTTTGGCTTCTTCTGAGATTATTGTGCACGTGCCGCATGAAGAAATAAAGGTCAGTCGCAACCTGTGAAAGCTCAAATGGAGTTGTATGTTCATGTATGTTTATGATGCAATTGTGATCTAAATGCAATGCAATGTATGAAAGGATATGCTAAATGACATGAAAATGAGAGGGCAAATTTTGAGGTATTACATCCTCGACCCACACTTTCTTTACTTCACCCAATTTGTGTTTTAACCTCCTTAAGATTACCATGTTGGCCGATTGTGCTTGTCCGTTATTTTGGGGGTTCTCGACGGAGGTGAAATGTTGCTTCGTTCCAAGGTTGGCAACTAAATCTTGGAACCTCCTGTCGGTGAATTGTGTCCCGTTGTCGGTGATGAGGACTTGGGGTATCCCGAAGTGGGCGAGGATATTTCTTTTGAAGAAACAGAGTATGTTTTGCACGGTGATCTTGGTGAGGGCTTTGGCTTCGATCCACTTTGTAAAGTAGTAAACGCTGATGATAAGGTATTTGTTTTGGTAGGAACCGGTCACGAATGGATCGAGGATATCCATTCCCCACTAGTTGAAAAGCCATGGGGAGGAGAGTGTGTTCAGCTCATTAGGGGGAGCCAGGTGCATGTTTGTATGTTTTTGATACTTGTCGCATCTCTTGACGTGCTCCTTTGCGTCGTGTTGCATTGTCGGCCAATAATAACCTGTTCTTAATGCTTTGCATGCCAATGATCGTCCGCCGAGATGTTGAGCATTCATTCCCATGTGTATCTCTCCTAAGATGTCGGGGACTTTTTCCTCTTTGACACATTTAAGTAATGGGATGGAGAATCCTCGCCGGTAGAGTTTGCCTTCGAGAAGGACGTACGAACATGCCCTTTGTTTAGTTGCAGATGCCTCTTTGGGATCAGCTGGAAGTCCGTCCTTCATGAGGTAATTGTGGGTGGGAGTCATCCAGCAATGGGTGTTGCCAATGGCGTTCACTTCAAGTGGAGGTGAAGGTTTCTCGATACTTGTTCTCGCCTTTCTTTCGTGTGCTCGCTGTCGCTCCCGGGATTTTCATCCTAGTACAAACGCAAAAGTGGCACGAAAAAGGTAGAGTCTCCAGCCAGACATTTTTATCCCGAATGAATGGGAAAGGTAATGTTGCACAAAACTGAGGAAGAAGGAAAGTACAAGGTCCTGCGAACCAAATATCTGGGTTCGGGAGTCGGTTACGACCTGGGAAGGTATTAGCACCCCAAATCGTCTGCCGTACCTGACGGGATCCATGCATGCTTGTTTGTTTCAAAGGGTGAGAAATAAATGCTGCTGAATAAAACTGCTGACTGGAATGGAAATGGAAATGAGAAAGGAATAAGAAAAAGAGATCGGAAAGAATGGGGGAAATGTAGGGAAAATAAAGAATGTGCTCGAACGGGCCCTACCCCGCTGCCTACGTACCTCATCGGGAAAATGAGGATCCGAGTCGACGTAGTTCGCCTAACTAAGACGGGAACTATTTGTTTGTGTTTTTTATGGCTGGAACTGCGTATGTCTATGCTCAGGTGTTGCAGACTCGTTTGGTACGAGTGCGTCTACCGTCTTGCATGCGAGACAAGTCGTCGCGAATTCGCGTTTCATAATGAATGAGATGAGAAAGAGAAGTTCCCGCAGGATAGTCGCTTATTGTTTATTGTTTGGTTTAAGAGTTTTGTATGAATTTGGCACAAGGAAGTGAATTCAAACTCTTTTCTATGGAATGTGTACTTGCTACTACATTCCAAGATGGAATAATAGAACAAGCACACCAAGCAAGGAGAATTTATCCAAGACTTGCTTTCATGAATTAGGGTCTAAGTTCACTAGCTTGTTGAACTTTATTAGATGTTTTTTGTAGCTTTTGAAGATGTATCTTTTAGATTTTCTTTGTGAAACAACCCCTTGATAAGACTTATACATCATGCTAGACAAGTGATGGGGCGAAGACGTGATGTGTCTAGCGGTATCTGAACTGCAAGTGCACAGCCTATCGCAATAGTAATAAAAAGATGTCGAACCCACAGGGACTTTGTAATCACTCTAGTGCTAGAAGGTCTGCTAGTTTAGCTAAGGCGGAAATTTGTCACGGTTATGGTTTAAGGATTAAAAACGAGAATTAAACTTAGTTAAGGAAATAATGAGAAGGCGGTCGGTATGTAATTATATTAACCTATGCGGGTCAATCTAGCCTAAGCTTATAAAGATGTTTCACTTAAATAATTCTGTAGAGATTACCAGTTTAAAAACCCTCGACTCACACTCTCGTGGTCTTATCTCAGATCTTACTCCTAAAGCCCTATGTCTGCTCTCGCTAGCCCATAAGTGTTTAGAAAATAATTTTTGAAAACTTAATAAGTCTAATTCGTTTTAAAGCGCTCTCACTGTATTTAAATCAAATGCCTAACTTTAGCTATCCGGTTAAAATCTCACACTCTCGTGGTCTAGACCTAACCTATTTCACTTCTCTTACTCTCGTAACAAAAAGCTTGATTTTAATTATAAAAAAGTCACAGCCAGAATATAAGTTCTTAAGTGTTTTTAGCTTAGATTCGATTCATCTGTTTTGTTTGGTTTATTACATACCGACTCAATTAACTTAGCTACTCATACTAATTAAAACAACGGACAGATACAAAATGAAATTAATAAATATTGAAACATGCATTATATAATGATAATAGAAACTTAACATAAATAAATAAATAAACTTAATATAAATTGCAAAACAAAAACCTGAACAAATGAATTCTTAGGCTCCTTCTTCCACAAATTGGCAAGCTTGGAGTGTCGGAATCGAAATAAAATACTAAGTTCTGAGGCTTAAAGAAAATTAATTAAGATAACAATTTCCTAATGTTGGAAATTGTTATTAAATGGTTTGGAAATTAAAAGGAAAAAGCAGCAAGAACAAAAGCTGGAAATAAATGGGTTGTAAAAACGGCAGAGCTTCCGCATAAAATTTCAATAAAAACTCTGTACTTTCTTCATCTACTTCTTTGATATTTATAGCAGAGAAATTTGGCTGTTGAAGAGTAGGAGCGTGGGCTTCGGTTGTTCTATTTTGAGAGAATCCAGGAGAACATGGTTTACTGGCGTTGTTGAAGTTGGGAGAAAATAGGAGTCTCTGAAGACTCTTTCTTTTTGTTGCACGTTCTCAATTATATTCAAACAAATTAAATAACTTTTGCTTGTCACGTTCGTGACATGGTGTAACGGGCAAAATTCCTCAAATTGGCGCGTCACGGTCGTGATAATATTGTGATGATCGTGATACCTCAAATTGGCGTGTCACGGTCGTGAGGCAATTGTGACGACCGTGAGAGTAACAAAATATGCAGCTTTTAGCAGAATTGATTTCTTCCTTTTCTTTTCATGCTAATTTTTGTTCCTTTGATCTTTTTCTCATAAATTTGGCTCTAGACATATTGTACCTGCAATGTGGCATAAAAACTCGAAACAATCAGGAGTTAAAAGTACCAATGTATGATAAAACGGACTAAAAACATAGTAATAATACGATACGATTTCTCGTTATCAAACTCCCCCATACTTAAACCTTTGCTTGTCCTCAAGCAAATAGTCAATTGAAAACTGATCGAACAATTTTCATCAGACGCATACACATAACATACCATACGAGAAGTCATTTAGTTAGATAAACCGATACTAGAGTAGAACACTAACGATAAACTAATGACACAAGCAACAAGCTAACTCATCGACTTCCCTTTAAACGAAACATTCAGTAATTCCGTTATGATTCTACCTATAGTCCTTCGTTCTTATTTCACCCGGTTTCGTTCTAGCGCAATCACATTAAGCCCTTTGTCTTAGCACGCACGTAGTGGAGTAACCGGTTAGTGACTTTGATCCTTTATTAGTACGGGGTCTGGTACACGAATGTGGCAACCCTTTACATGTTATCCAATTTGGAAGTTATGGGGGATCGAGCCGTAGCATGCCCTACCAAGTTCAGAACCAGGTACCTCTGAACCAACCAGCAATGGACTCCTTCTTATATTACTCATCTCTTATATGAGACCGTGTACTTTGGTGCAATTTCTCTTTTAATGGCAGCGAGATATGAAGGATCGTTTATAGATTAGGCATCAAACACTTATGTTCATCGTCTCCCCGCGTGATTTGTGTCTAGATGGTGCTGACTGCTAGTATAAACTACTAGGGTTTACTTTAGAACTAAGACTTAAGGTGTAGTCGTAACAATTATCGAAATGGAATGCTTAAGTAGGAAGTCTAAGGTGTCAAGACTGTATTGATCTTGTTGGATCTTTCTCAGCTTCCTAACTACGATTTCATAGGTATGTCGAGTAATGCGAAGATAAAGTAAAAAAAAATTTCGGTATGGCTAAATAAAGCGGGGAAGAATTGAAACTTAAGAAATAGCATAAATATTACTTGTTCAATTGAAAATGCGGAAAGGAAAATACAATGAATGGAAAACGGGAAAGGTACCTCTCCCACACTATATCAGACATTGTCCTCAATGTTGTGATATAATAGCGGGGAAATACATTACAAGAACAGAATGCAAAAACAAAAAGAAAATCTAATGCTGCTGACGACCACGGCCTCGACTTCTGGTGCGGGAGCGTCTGGTAGGAGTGGCTTCCTCATCAGAACCAGTGACGGTGAGAGCGGTGGCGTCTATCCGTAAAGCTTCCAACTCGCTTAAGACCTCATCCAACTTCGCATCTGTTGCTTCCTGGTTTCTGACAACAGTGGCAAGGAGTGCATCATACTGCTCCCGCTGCTTACGCTCAAGTGCGGCATTCATCTGATTTTGCTGGTGAATGGCACGGAGGATTTCTTCAAGGGTGATCTCAGCTGAAGGCGGCTGCCTGGTGGAAGACTTAGGTATGTCCTGAACTGGCTCAGCAGCATCCATCACATCCTGTATCTCATCCACAGGTGCATCAAGCTGGTCGCCAACAATCGGAACATGGCCTGTGGCAGCCGGCAAATCAAATAGCCAGTTGGCTCTATTTGATGGATCAATCCGGTTCCTGCAAGGCAAAATGATATTATGATAGATGGTGCCTTGTATCACAGGGTTGAACCTACCATCCTCACGCTGAGAGATCATGTGAGCGGACTTGCAGTAGCTCATGGTAAGCAGCTCCGGTGCTCTATGAGGCAAATGAGAGAGGTGGTCACCAAGATTCAACTGTATGGCAAGGGAGGTGACAATCCCGCCAATGTAGAAGGGAGTGGCGCCTCTTTGTGCTACAGACTGAATGTGGGCCAGAAGGAACGGAGCGGCGTTGATGCGTTCTTCATTCAAGGCACAATGCAAGAATAGGAGCTCTTTGCAATTGAGCTTATGGTTGCTCTCTCTTGCAAAGATGGTGTTGCATATGATACGGTGAAAGTACCGTATCGCTGGATTATGGATATGAGTGGCGTTGAGACTTTGATAGGCCGAAACACGACTGTTTGTGATGTTGTGCCACAAAGTGAAAGATGCTTCATTGAAGTTGTCGGGCACACGAAGGTGGGCACCGTCACCGTGACTGAAGCCTAAAAGTTCAGCGACTCTGGTTTGAGTGAGTTCGAACTCTCTGCCAAGCATTCGGAATTTTGCGATGGCTGTGAGTTGGTTCATTGATCCAGAAGGTGTGATGTATTGAAAGGAACTCAGGAACTCCAGAGTGAGGTTTGCAAATGTTGGTTGCGGTTGGCTGCATAAGTCCCATAAGCCAACTTTTTCAAGAAGTAGCTTCACTCCGTCGAACAATCCTAACTCCCTCAGAAAGTCGAGGTCGACGTACCGAGTAGTTTGGATGCCACGGGTTTGAAACCTTTCAAACTTCGCCCTTTGTGCTGCTCCTTGTTCTCCCTCTCTAAACTGAATGTTTGCCATTGCATGCAAATGAGGTTTATCGTGAGATAGGTGTTTGAGGTTTTGTGATGAAAATGTGAAGAAATTGATTGATTTATAGTGGAGTGAAGGGAATATGTGGATTTGGGGTTAAATGAGGAAGTGGAACGGAGTGGAGGGGTTGATTGGTGATTAATGGGTGGTTACGGGAGAAGAATAGGTAATGGGAGGTTAGAAGTTTTTGGGAAAAAGAAGTGGAGTTTGTTGCACCCCAAAATTTGCCCTCACAATACAAGACTTTGTGTGCTAAGAAGGTTAACAAGGTTCACAAGATTCACAATGCTTACAAGACCTTTCATGAGGTTCATGAAGTCTACAAGTCACTTTATGAGGTTCACAAGGTTCATAAGATTCACAATGTTTACAAGACCTTTCATGAGGTTCATGAAGTCTACAAGTCACTTTATGAGGTTCACAAGGTTCATAAGGTTCACAATACCTCCCATGAGGTTCACAAGACATCTTATGATGGTTCACAAGGTTCACAAAGTTCACAATTGGTCAGAAAAGTTGACAATTCCCTCATACAATGCACCTCCTAAGCAGTGCATCCAAAACTAGGGTTTTGACTTTAATCAGGCTAAATGAACTTCCAAGACTTCAAGTGAGCTTCATAATATCTTATATGTGTGTAAGAACCCCCATGACAAGTTTCAAGACTTTTCTCTAAAGTTTGCTCAGTCAGATGATCAGATAAGTCAAAATCAGTCAAAGCAGTTAAAAGGTCAAACTGAGGTCAACTGTGGTCAAACCAAAGTCAAACTTCATGATTTTTTGCCAATATCAAGTATATGAAGTAAAATTCATCATTTGATCAAGGGTTGATCATGATTCATCAAGGAGATTTCAGATCATCAAGAATCAGGAGTTTCTAAATTAGGGTTTCCTCAGTAAAAGTCAACTGAACTTTGACCAGCCATAACTTTCACATACTTCATCACCAAGTCTCCATCAAAATCTCATTTTGAAGGAAATTTAATTATCTACAACTTTGTGTCTCACAAGCCAAGCCCAAAAATGCTTCATTTGGAAGGTATGAGCTAAGACATTATGGGTCCTTTTGAAAGTCAACAAAAAGTCAACAACTTCAAAAGGGCATAACTTGAGATTGGTAAATGATATGGACATGAAACCAGTGGGGTTGGTTAGAGGACTCTTTAAGCTTTCCAAAATGTCCAAGAACACCCTCATAGCATTAAAATTAAAGGATGTGTGCCCTTGCAAAGTTGGGAAATTTTGGGTTGGTTTATGAAGAAAATGGAGGTCTAAAACTAATTTCTTCCAAATGGGCTTGCCAAATAATGACCCAATCCACATCAAAACATCTTGCACGAAATTAAATTGATTTATTCATAATTTTATTCATTTTTTTTATTTATTATGATTTTTATATTAAAAAATCATTTTAAATCTAAATAAAATATAAAATAATGAAAATTTAATTTGATTTGGTTTCTAGAAGGTCTTAAATTAAATTTAGACTTGATTGATACAAGAGTAATGAGAATCATCCTAAAATAGCAATGTGAGATCAAGAATATTCAAATTTTAAAGCCAATCTTTTTCAATCTTCAAATGATCCAAATATCCATCAAATTGGTGAAGTCTTTGACCTAATTCACTCACTCATATATAATGAACACTTAACAATTCACAAGCAACGATTTTGCAGCCTCCAAGAGTAAGTTTCACACTTCAAAAATTCAAGCAAGAACACACATTCGGTTTTTGAATTACAGGAGGTTTCAAGGATTTTTAAAGGTGGAGACATGATCCTTGACACTTCTTAAAGCTATCCTGATCATTTGCATCACTCAAAATGCCCCCATATGCATAAACCGAATTCTCCTAACTTGACATTTGTGAATTTTCGATTCTGTTTATTTGCGTACTGTTAATGATTTCTAACCTCATATTGTTGATTGTGATGATACATAGAGTGTTTTTGGACAAAAAACTTGAAGCTTCATGACCTAATATGCTTGCGGCCATTGTTAGGGTTTGGAACTTAGTTTTAGGGTTTTATGATTTAGGCAATATAAATGAATTCTAACAACGTGGATTGATTGTATGAGTCATAAGAAACTCGTTGGTATAAACAATTTGAAGAAATTGTTTTGTTTCGTTGGTGTTTGATTTTCGCAGGGTGTAAATATGGAAGAACTTGCATGAAATTTCGCAGGAAAAGTTGCATGAATTTTCGCAGGTATCATGAAGAAGATGAAGCTGGCCTGCGCGCGAAATTCCAAATTTAAATTGTTATTTTAAAATATTATGATTTGATTCCTGTTTTATTTCACAAGCGTACAGCTTGTCCCAGTGGTGAAACCAACGTGTGTATTGTTAAAGGGCAGGGGTTCGAATCCTGGCTTTGTACATTTTTTCTTATTTTTTCAGGTTAATCAGGAAGCTTAATATATTATGCATTATTGCCACTATACTATCAGACGCGCTCACCTAGCTGGGATGGTAATGTGTTTGTGTGATACTATGAAGGTTCTGGGTTCGAATCCCCCAGGCCTTTTGTTTTCTTTCTTTTTTTTCTTAATTTTCAGGTTTTAAGCATAAAACAATTTCTTCTCATCTCATTATCACCTGCGCATGGGTAGCTTGGTGGTATGTGTTGCTGATGGCAAGCCAAAGGTGCTGGGTTCAAACCCCAGCCAGGTAAGTTTTCTATTTCTTTTTTTTGTTTTCTATTTTGCTTGTTTATTATAATTTTAATTTAATTCAAAAATTGATTAATTAGATTAATATTTTACATTTAATATTTTGTATATAAAACTCAATTAATTTTCTAAAACCCTAAAAAATATATTTCTTTTTCAAAACCCTAAATTTTCTTTTCTTCTTTTATATTATTATTTGTATTTATAATTTAATTAAAATTCTTGATTTAATTTTTATTAAGTATATAAATTGTTTATAATTTAAAATTTTTTGTACATAAACATGTTTAAAAAAATTAAAATGCTTAATTTATTTTTATAATATGTAAATATTCTACAATTGTTTATATTTTAATTTTACATGAAAATAATTTCTATTATATGTTTAAAATTGCTAATTTAATTATGTTCATAATTAATTTTATAATAACTTAAAATTTTATAATTAATATAATTGTTCAAATTTTTCTACTAACCATTAAAATTTTGTTTATTATAATCTTTTTGTTTATTATTATTATTAACCATGTTTATTACTAACCCCATTTATTTTTAAATTGTGATTATTATTATTATTTTCACTAACCCCTATTATAATTATTTATTTATTATTGCTTATTTATTTTATTTTGCTATTTATTTAAATTGCTTTATTATTATTGTAATTGCTCCTGGATGTAATTTTTTGTAATATTTAAATTATTTATTTTTATGTCATGGTTAGTAAATAGGGAGTGTAAACTATTTGTATTTAAAATTGATTTAGATCACTTAATTCAAAAGATAAATATTAAAATTGAACACTCACACACGTAAGTCGATCTTTGATCGCCATCTCACTTCCTTAGGGATACCTCTCATTGTTGCCTAATAAAAAGGTCAAGTAGGGTGTATAAAGCAAAAGTCCCTTAAAAGAAAAGTCATCTAGTTCCTTAACAATAAAAGATCAAGTCCCTTAATGGTTGCCTTTCATAATAATCTTGTCCCTTTCGAATAAAGATGACAGTCCCTCAAAAATGCTTAATACACCCCACAGTTGCCTTCATTAACAAATGACCCTCACTTGTCCCATACATCCAAGGTAATGACTACCTATTCCTTAATAATAGGGATAGTCTTACCATTTAAAGGATAAAGAATAGAAAGACTTAAACTTTAGGGTAGTTTCCTCATAGTTACTTGCTCACTACTCAAAAATTTCTCAAACACCTCACAATTTCAAACAATTTTCAAACACAAGTTTTTTACGCATCCGTACATGGATCATTATCAAACTCTTATGAAAATTTCTATCCATACACTTCA
The DNA here is from genome assembly GCA_963966055.1 of Lathyrus aphaca. Lineage (NCBI taxonomy): Eukaryota > Viridiplantae > Streptophyta > Magnoliopsida > Fabales > Fabaceae > Lathyrus > Lathyrus aphaca. The sequence continues at coordinate 308,807,213 of OZ014521.1, forward strand.
CATTTTCAAAAAAACAATTTGAAGTGAGCTAAGTAACTAAGAGCCCATGGATAACCATGGATGTAAAGGGTGCTAACACCTTCCCTTTACATAACCTACCCCCCGAACCCAAAAATCTTTTAAAAGGTCTTTCCTGTTCTTTTATGCCTTTCCTTTGGATAAAATAAAAGTCGGTGGCGACTCTTGCTATCCGCAACATAACTAAAGTCAGTTCTCCCACCGTGTTACAGAAATGGCGACTCTGTTGGGGATTTAAATTTAAGAGGGGTACCCTTAGGAATTAGATCACTTTAAATTGTTTGCCTTGTTTGCTTTATACTTACTTGTTGGGCTCTTATGTGTGAAAGATCCTAACCCGGATCTAGTGTACCTTAGGTAAATGGCAATAGACCAAGGAAACTGTACGACGTATACCGATATGGTTGATCTGGTGGCCATAGTTAGTGTGACTTCTTGGTTGGTGCTTATGTTCCTTAAGTCAAGTTGAGGATAATATGAGGCTGCCATATGTTGTCAATGCACTAACTAACTTTTAGAACCCTAGTTATCCCATCTTGGCCTTTAGAAAGTAGTGAGATAACCGGCTTTGGTGAAGACTGAAGTTGGTTGATACTCGATGCTACACTCATTGAGATTCTGAACTTGGAGGGTTTTGGTTGGCAAGTAAGTTGCCTACTGAACAACCACCCTTGTGAAGGATCAATGATATTGAGATTCCTTAGAACCTGGTTACTTTTGTAGGACAGGATGAACCAACCAACTTCAGGGGAGGGTACTTACCTTTAAACCTCATGCAAGCCTTCAAACCTAGGGCTATTGTGTGACTTGTTTGTGTGTGCCACATGTTTGTGTTTGAGCATAACATCATGACATCATCATGCATCATAAGCATAGCATTTTCACTAACCATTTCAAGGACCAAAGGATTTATCTTTGTTCTTTGTTGCAGGTCATGGCTTCTGCTCGTAGAAACACCATCAGGATCAACTTTGTGGGCATACCTGCTAAGCTTAAAGAGTTGGTTTCTCAAGTGTCTGATCATTCCCAGTTCATCAAGAGACATGGTCACCTATTGGATCTAGTCACCTCAGGATTCAATGAAGACATGATGAGTGTCCTGTTTCAGTTCTTTGATCCTAAACACCATTGCTTCACATTCCCTGACTATCAGCTGGTTCCTACAATGGAGGAGTTCTCTAAACTTCTGGGTATACCTGTTCTTGATCAAAGACCCTTCACAGGCTTGGAGAAGGAGCTTAAACCAGAGGTTATTGCTGCAGCTCTACATCTGAAGAAGTCTGACATTGTTCTAGAAACGAGAAGCGGAGTCAAGGGTATTCTTGCTAAGGTATTAATGGATAAAGCTCAAGTGTTCTTGAAGGCCATGAGTTATGATGCTTTTGAGGAGATCTTAGCCTTGCTGATTTATGGCTTAGTATTGTTCCCCAATCCAGATCAGTTCATAGACATTCATGCCATCAATATATTCCTGAGTCACAATCCAGTGCCTACATTGCTTGGAGACATTCTGCATTCTCTTCACACCCGTACTGTGAAGGCACAAGGAACTCTGATGTGCTGCATGCCTTTACTCTCTAGGTGGTTTATTTCTCACCTTCCTCGCTCAGTAATGAAGAATGAGCAAGGGTTCAGATGGTCCAAAAGAATCATGTCACTCTCACATTCAGATATCCATTGGTGCTCCAGATCTATGGAGAATGTCACTATCATTGACCGTTGTGGGGAGTTTCCTAATGTGCCACTTCTAGGCATAAGAGGAGGCATCACCTACAACCCCTCTCTAGCTTTACGACAGTTTGGTTACGCTCGGAGTGATGGCCCACATGACATGTTGATTCAGGGCATTGTGTTTGACTACGACAACGATCTTCAAGGTTACCGTCAAAGATTCATACAAGCCTGGGGAAAAGTAAACAGGGTTGACAGCAAGACACTGGAGCCTAAGTACATTATTCCTATGGAAGCTTATCTCAGATGGGTGCGATCTCGTGCTCAGACTCTCATGATGCCATATCCTGCTATCCTGCCAGTTACCATGGAACCTGTTGCTGAAGGAGATACTGCTTATACCGTCCTTCACCCAGACATGCCTACTGACATGGAAGACTTGCAGAGATCCTGGATCCAATTGAAGGAGCAAAGGGACACTTTCAAGGCTCATTACAAAGCAAGCCAAGAAAGAATCCTGGAACTAACAAAGCAACTTCACGAGGAACGAAATCTCAACTCATACCTCAACACAAAGAGGAAACGTCCATGGGAGACTTAAAACCCCATCTTTTGTACTTATTTCATTTCATTTTTTGTAAGCCCAAGAGGCAAAACAAATTTATTACTAATAAAAGTTAACCTTCTTGTTTATTTAAGCAAATTTAAATCCTGCGGTCCTTGAAAACATTGCATAAGCATTCACATATCATTTCATTACATCACAGGTTTATAATTGTGCACAGGTTTCTCATCTTCTTGCTGTTTATTAAAGCAATGGCTCTTGAACAAACAGTTAAGGATCTCCAGACACAAAATGCACAGTTCCAAGAGCTGATCCTGAACCTGACCAAGGGGCAGGATGAATTGAAGACACTGCTGGCCAAGAAGACTAAGAAGACTAGAAGGTCAGGTGGCCTGATCAACATGGGAAGAAGGTTCAAAGGTCTTGCTAAGACCAAAGAACCAGTTGAAGACTATGAATCTGAAGAATCTGAAAAAGAGGGAGGCAGTCTCCACAACACTATGGGGGACTCTGATTCTGAGGCTAATTACTACCATGAGCCTAATGAAGACAAATTCAAGATGCTGGTAGATAGGATGGATGCTATGGAGTTACAGAAATCTTCTGGGCTGGATTTTGAAGATTTGAGTCTGATATCTGGGGTAGTCATACCCATTGGTTTCAAGGTTCCTACCTTTGTTGTTTATGATGGGGTCTCTTGTCCCAAACTGCATCTGAGGTCTTATGTCAGAAGAATTCAACCTCACACTGCTGATAAGAAATTGTGGATCCATTTTTTTCAAGAGAGCTTATCTAGAGCTCAGTTGGAGTGGTATTATCAATTGGAGAGTGTCAACATCAGGGATTGGAATGATCTTGCTGAGGCTTTCTATAAGCAGTATCAATATAATGCTGACTTAGCTCTCACTCGCATGCAGCTTCAGAGCATGTCAATAGGTGCCAAGGAAAGTTTCAAGGAGTATGCTCAGAAGTGGAGATTTAGCTGGAAGAGTTCAACCCCCTTTAACTGATAGGGAATTGGTTGATATGTTCATGTGTACGTGTCGCTCCCGACAAATGAAACGGGATCAGATGAAGGTACAGACGCGAACGGTCGGTGAGAGGGACAGTGAGAACACACAGCCGTGAACTCACTGGAAATGAAAAGAGTCGCCAGCTAGGCATTTTTATCCCGGAGGAAAGGCAATGCTGCATAGACCTGGAAAGATATGGATAAGACGGTTGCGAACCAGAGAGACTGAGAAAGGGGGTTGGTTACAACCTGGGAAGGTATTAGCACCCAGATTGTCCGCCGTACTCGACGGGATCCACGCTTAAAAGATTTGTGTTTTAAAGGGGTAGTGTCAGTGCAATCTGTGTGCAAAAGAGTTGGAAAAGGATGTACAGGTGTCAGTGTAAAGGAAGTGAAGTGTAATATATACAGTGTCAGTGTAAGGACAAGGGTGAAATGCTCATGACAATGAGGCTTAAAGAATAATGCTGAAAGGAGGGGGAATATACAGAGACTTTTGTTCGATAACCGTTAAGTTATGCCTATGTATCCTCTCGTGCAATGAGGAAGTCAGAACACCGTAGTTCGACCCAAAGAGACTGAAAGGATTGACTTGTGAACTGCTTGCTTGCCTATGCTCAAGTGTATGACCTGTCTGGCTCAGGTGCTAACTGTCTTGCATTAGACGGAAGAAGCAAGTTCTCGCTTGTGAGTGAAGGTGATGAGAAAAGAATCCCGGAGGAGACGATTATTGTTTGTTTTGTGTTTTCAATCTTTTATTGCTTTTGAAGTTTGTCATAGGATAATGAGCTTAAGCCTAAACCAATGGGTTAGTAAACTCATCACATCCTCCCTCTGATTAGGGGTAATGAGAGTACCTTAAGTGTGAAGTCAGATTCTCACACTTAATCACCTTTGGTGTAGGATTAAGATCATTAACCTACTTTTGAGTATTTAGATGTTTTTGGTGTTTTTGTTTAGTGTTAAGTAATGAGGTTAAGCCATAATCAGGGATTAAACAAACCCATTACACTATCCTAATAGAAGGATAATAGATGAGAGTGTTTAAGCTGAGGAAAGCTCCTCAACTTAATCCATGATTAGGGATTAAACTCATGACAAAACAAGCCTTTGATTAAGTGGATTTTAGATTAATGGTATGATGATGAAGTGAATTTTATGATTTGTAAGACAACTTGAGGGGGACTTGTCCATTAACACTAGGGTTAGTCCTTCTTAACCAATTAAGGAAGAATTAGAACCCTAATGCAAGGCCCAAGTTACAAGTGTGATGTCTTGATAATTATTATATGGATTGATTAAGAGATTTAAACACATTAAGGGTTCAAGACTTAGGATTAAAGTTATACACTCCATCCTAAGAGAAGGATGCAGGCATAAGCTTAATCACAAAGTCTTGAAGCCTTTAGGGTTTAATCCCTGATTATGAGGTGAGAAGAGAGGACTCAAAGAGAGACACAAAGGTAAAAACTATGAGGGGAGACTAATCAAAACCCTAATTCATTGTCATGCTTGGTTGTTCCTAAGGTTTGTGAGGTTTACAAGAGAGATCTTCAGAGAAACCACCAGGAAGCAGATGAACAGGACCAAAAGAAGCAAAGTGACTTGCTTCATTCAAGAAGTCAAGTCACTTGAGGAAAGAAAGTAGGAAGAACAAGAATGAGTAAGCTCAATCTCAAACACAAATAGGAATGCAGCAATGGATGCAAGAGAGATGAAAAGACAAGTTATGAGAAGTGAAGGCAAATTCACTTCTCAAGTTTACTTACCACCTGGAATGTTAGAAAGAAATGCAATGCAAAGCCAAATGAGATAAGATGACATGATGATAAACAAAACCAGAAGCATGTTGATGATGATAATGATGCTATGAGATGCTACAAACATGAGGCAAGGCATGGAGATGTTCACACAAGATCATGAATGCAAATGATGCAAGTTAAGGAGCATGAACAATCATGAAATGTTATGAAGCATACAAGACAAATGACATGGCAAATATGTGATGCAATGATCAAACATGCTTCCTATATGTCCTAAGATGTCAAATGAATCACAAGAATGCACAAAATGCAAAGACAAGTCATGTTATGCAAGGAAATGCAAGAAGGATGCAAGAGAAAGCCCAAATTAGGGTTCATGAATCAAACATCAAACAAAAATCCAAAACAGAAACAAAACCCTAAGATAAAAATGGAAAATGGCACCCAAAGAGACCCTAAACCTATAATAAACCACTGCCCAAAGGGGAGATCTCAACTCTCAACCAAATTCAAGATATGATTTTTACAAGTTATTAGGGTTTTTTAGGGTTCTTAACAAAAGAAATGCCAAACAAATGGAAAATGCAAGATCAAATCATGGCCATTTTACCCTAGAAACTACATGCTAAACATAACACAATACAAGAAGAATCAATGTCTCAACCTCCTCCAATAGGCAGAAATGATTTTTGGAACTTATGATCAAAATAATGCATAAAAATTGATTTAATTCAATGAAAAATTCTTAAAATGCATCAAGATCAAAAAAGAAATTTGGTTTGAAGGTTGGACAATGTTTCTAAATGTCTTAGAACATTTCATGAATTTTTTTGTAATTTTTAAATCCCTAAAAGTATTTTTAATTAATTAATTCCCATTAATCCATTAAAAATAATCTTTTAAATATTTAAAAATACTTTTTTAATGATAAAAAATAAAATAAAAATATTTTGGGTCATAAAAATTAATAAAACCCTAAAGAAAAAGTTTCATAATTTTTATGTATTTTTTGCTATTTTAAAATAAATGTGCAAATAAAATGAAAGAAAATGAAATAAAAAATGAAATAGACTGAAGTAATCAGGAAGGACGGCTGAGATTCATTCTGGATTCAAAGGGGTTGACTGCGCGCGTTTTTGAATGGCCAAGATTGCTTCTGATCAAATTAACTTAAATATGGATTAATTAAATAAAACACGTGGATTAGGGCATAATGAGCACATCTGGGCCGTCCACGCGCGCGCGAAGTCAAGGGAGTCAACGGATCCTATGGCCTAAATTCAAATGGCATTTAATTACTGGATTAAGCCCTAATGACTTTCAGGTGGCCGGAGAAGACCTCCGGTCGTCTTCTCCGGCCAGCACCTCACCTGAAAAATCCCCAAACCCCTCAAATCGTATCAAAAATGAAAAACAAGAACTGGGAAATGATCTCCAAGCTCTCACGAACCAAACCCCTCTCCTAAAACAAATTTCTTCTTCCTAAACAAGCTGAATCGAAGGAAATGAAAACTAGGGCACGCAAGTTTCAGATACAAATTAAATGCTCAAAACAAAACCATTTTCAAAACCAATGATACCAGGATGATCAGTGAATCACATAGAACAAGTTTGTAACAAGAAAAATGATTTCTGGAAAAATAATTTTCAAGCTACCTGAGATTTGAAGCTTTCAGTTTGAAGACTTTCTGGCCACTTCCTTCAGTGCAAACTACTCCACTTGGTCCCCAGAAGATGTTTGAATGCTCAAAAGAAGTTTGTGTTGGCTGGATAGTGAGTTTCGAAAGCTCCTGCTCAAGCTTGGTCAGAAATGGCAATGGAGTTTCTGGAGGTTTCAGGCCATTGTGAATGATGGTTTGTGGTCCTGAGGATGAATGGAGAAGGTCTGTGGTGTTTGTTGGTGTGTTTGTGAGCTATGGTGAGAGTTTCGAATGAAACTGCAAAATGAAGTGAGAAATGGCAGTGAGATGTTCAGGCTGTTTCAGGCTTGTGTTCTTGGTGCTTTGTGGTCTATGGAACAAGGTGAGTTGAATGGTGAAAATGGTTGAAGTGTTTGCAGGCTGTGGAGAGGAAATCGAAGGCTTATGCAATGTGGGGTGATTTTTGTGAATGTCATGAGTGAGTGAGCTTCAGCCTTGCTTAGTACTTGGAATGGCTTGCAAATGGATAGTATAAACTAATCCAATTGGTCAGAGGATGTGACTTGTGCTTTATGGATAGGTGTAGCCACTTTTGCAAATATGTCAACTTCTTGTAAGATAGGGCATGGGCAACTTCTAGCCAAGTACAAAGGGCATGGTCTGCGCAGCAAAGTGAAGGGAAAGGCTAGGCTTGGTCCAACATTCAAGGCAGCAAGTTGGTGAAATGTTATGAGTGGTTTTGCAACTTGTTACTTTATGGTTCACATGTGAAAGATCTTGTTCCAAAAGCCATGAAACATGAGCAATGCCTAGTTCATTCTGAATTTTAGGACTTACATGATGTTTATGTGCTGGTTTGTAGTGAATTAGAAGTCACATAATGCATTGGTTCATGACTTTGCAAAATTTCCATTTGAAGCATGCCTTGAAAATCAATGATTTTAGCCAACTTTGCATTGCCATAACTTTTGATCCAAGAAGAGTTTGATCATGTTCTTGTACTTTTTGAAAAGGGAAAGATGAGATCTACAACTTTCATGACCAAAGTTTTTCCATTTGAAGCCTTTTTGGATCAAGAATCAAGGCTTGAAAAAATGACCTAAAATGATGCATTCTTGAAAAGTCAACTATGCCCAAAAAGTCAACATTTGCAAAAACCCTAAATTCTTGATTTCTATGAACTTCCACCTTCTTCCATGATCAAATAAAGATCATATACACTCAAAATGATGAAGATCACCCATTGGTTGGGTCATTGGGGGCCTCAGATGCCCTGATTTTGCACTGACTTGTCTGAAAAGTCAACCCTTGATCAGATGACTTCCCCATGGAATTTCTTCATGAAAATTGATATGCATACTCCCTATACCATATAAAGAGCAATGGAAACAAGAATGACCAAAAAATTTGGGGTTATGGCCTCTGAAACCAAAACCCTAATTTTAGGTCAACTGTGCAGTCTATCCTGGCTCTGCATCCACTCAAACCCTAGTTCTTGTGATTCCTCTGCAATTTTGGCTTTGAGGAGATGGGATATGACATAAGAACACATATGGACCCCTTTGAGTTGATTAGTGGCCTTTGGAATGGCTCAAGATGCCTTTGGGATTGCTCAGATCACAAACCCTAGGTGCAGATGCCTTAGAAACTATGCAGTGAATCAAAAATGAGATGTGAGATGATATGATTGTGTTTATGCATATGAGGATGATCACAAGCCAAGGTGTGAAAGGGTGAGGGCAAATTTGGGGTGTATACAGCTGCCCCTATTCAAACATGAGTTAGCTGTGCAGGTTGTAAGCGACGGCTTAACAGGCAAACAAGATAACTTGTGGTTGAATACCAAAGACAGTCCAAAATTTGCACTCACAGAAATGAAGAAGAAAAGGGATATAGATTGCAAAAGGAAAATAAAGTATATTGTAAAGGTGCGGGCAACGGAGCGATGACGGGGATGGCCGACATGCTGGGGAAAGTGCAGGAAAATAAAGCAATGACGGGGACGGCCGACATGCTGGGGATAGAAGGTAAAGCTAGGACGGGGACGACCGACTAGCTGGGGAAATAAAATCATGATGGGGACGGCCATCAAGATAAAGCTGTAAAATTCTCTGAGGATTTAATGAAACATGACGGGGACGGCCATCAAGTTCATAAAGGTAAAGTAACCAACGATGGGGACGGCCATCGGGCTAAAAGGAAAAGGGACCACGACGGGGACGGCCATCGGGTTAAAGAATAAATGAAATAAACAGGTGATGGGGTACGGCCATCAAAGGTGAAGGACGATCACCTAGCAGGGGACGGCTGCTCTGTTGGGGATAAAAGAAATATGATGGGGACGGCCATCAAAGGTGGAGGATGACCACCTGGCAGGGTACGGCTGCCGAAAATATCAACGATGGGGACGGCCATCGGATAGAAAAGGTCAACGATGGGGACGGCCATCGGATGAGCATGATGGAGGAAGACCATCAAGAAGTGGAGGACGACCACTCAGCAGGGTACGGCTGCTCTCAGGGTTATCATGACACAGGACGAGTGTCAGATAAACAAAATCAACAATGGGGACGGCCATTGGATAAAATGATGAAGGACGATCATCAAAAGGTGGAGGACGACCACCTAGCAGGGGGCGGCTGCTAAAAGTCAACGATGGGGACGGCCATCGGATGAGCATGATGGAGGACGACCATCAAGGAGTGGAGGACGACCACTCAGCAGGGTACGGCTGCTCTCAGGGTTATCATGACACAGGACGAGTGTCAGATAAGAAGGAAAAATTTGTTTTGCGATCTACTGGGGAATAGTAAACACGGACGAGTGTTCAAATCCAAGAAACAAAGGGTATGAGTGTTTAGATGTTGTGTATAGATTAAAGATGCGGACGAGCATCCTTAAGACTATGATACGGACGAGTATCAGGTAGAAACAAACTGACACGTGCTCAGAGATGATGATACGGACGAGTATCAACTGGTTAACAAAGAACACGGACGAGTGTTGAATCTGACAGAATTCTTCTGGGGAGTAACAGACACAGACGAGTATCTATATTCAAGAAGACACAAGTGTTTGACACGGTGTATGGATTAAAGATGCGGACGAGCATCCTTAAGACTTATGATACGGACGAGCATCATGTAGAAACAAACATTAGATGCAATGTTCTGAGATGATGGTACGGACGAGTACCAACTGGTTAACAAAGAACAAGGACTACTGTCGAATCTGTGGGGATATGAGTGGTGTATACAAGATACGGATGAGTATCTGTATAAGTGTACCAATGAGTAGTGAGTTATGTATATATAAGTGTTTATCTGCTGGGGAGAGTGACACAGACGAGTGTCAAAAGAGAAAAGTAGCATTATCAAGTATATGGGTGGTAAAAGTGTAAGCGACCGCGCTGGGGATATGACACGGACGGGTGTCAAGAAAGTGTATATATAAGTATATGTGAGTGCAAAGAGGATGTCTTTGGCTTTCTGCTGGTGATTTGACACGGACGGGTGTCCAAAGGTGTATATATTGGTGTTTGGTGATTGGAGAGGCAACTGCTTTTGCTGGGACTCTGGTGGGGATTTTTGTATAATGGTGATGAACGGTTTGTTATTCACAAGTGTTAATTCATGCTATGCATTTGATTTTTGCCGTAATGCTCCGTATTAGACGGAATGCTACGCTCTGAGGGGATATCATGATGCAAATGCCATGATTATGCAAAGATACCACACTGGGATTCGGATCCCGTTGCTGCGAAGATCTCTGGTTGACCTGCTTGAAGTGAACATTCCAGCTGGGGATGAGATCATTGGTAGATCCAATAAGATGAGATGATATTTGCTTGGGGATATAGGTTACTGGTTGACATATCCTTATAACACGGGACCCAGCTGGGGTTTGTAGAAGCTTTCTTCACTCTGTTGTGATCTTCTATGCGCTGCTCTTCTGGATAGAGGCTGGAGATTCTGTGGGGAGATGATTCCCTGACTCCTGTACTCAACTGAGGATGAAATGGCAACTCGGCTGGGGAATTATGAGAGGCAAATCAGCTGGGGAGAGCAACAAGTGGCAACTCAGCTGGGGATAGAGCATTTCGGATGCCGAGATTGAGTGTATGTTGATTTGGCCACTTTGCTGGGGAAGTGGGCACTCTCCAGTGCCACGTGGAAGATAGACCGAGTTGATAATGATTCGCCTGCTCGCTGAAACGTAACTGGCATGCCCCAGGTTGCGTTCTGGATACCTGCAATCCTGCAAAGATAAGGAGACGCACAAAAGATCCCGAGGTATCCTCTACTGGATTCCGTCATAGGAGTTAAGCACTTTCGAGAGTAAGTATATTCCCTGCAAGCATGCGTTTTATTATTATTATTTTTTTGGGAGAAAAGCATCTGTACTTATGCAATTGATTTTTTTGAGACATCAGACATCTTTTGCAAATAAAATGTACAAAACGAGACATGACTAAAATTCTGATTTTATTAATTCATATGCCCTGAATTGGCGAGATACAGTCAAAGAAACAAATCCCCTGGAATGAGGAGATTGCTACAAATTGAGAAACAAAATGTTGGCAGTGTTGATGACGCTTTGAGGAGCTTCCTCTTCACTATGACTCGTATGACTTTTGACTTTCTTCTCGTCTTGCTTTCTGGAGAAAGTTGATTCTGATTGAAGCTTGATTCTGTCGAAGCTTTCCAAGTTGTAAGTGATACAGACGAATTCAGAGTGCAGTTGTTCGCTTATTCCCTTATTTTGCATGGATCGCCCTTTCGGGTTTTCAATCCATCGGGATACCCATTTTTGCCTGAGCTGTCCAATGCGGCTTTTCAACTCAGCGGGTGTACATCTTTTCATTTATTTCCCTTATTTTTGCCCGAGTCTTTTATTCTGTTTTTGACTCGCCGGGATGCCCTATTTTTGCCTGGACTTACATTCTGTTTTTATGTCCAGCGGGTCATTTTATGCGAAGTATTTTTGAACTGCATCTGAATTCACAGGGGACGGGAAATCTTCACCATCCATGGTACTGAGCATCAGTGCCCCACCAGAGAAAACCTTCTTTACAACAAATGGTCCTTCATAATTTGGAGTCCATTTGCCCCTGTGGTCTGTATGAGGAGGGAGGATTCTCTTCAACACAAGATCCCCTACTTGGTACTCTCGATGCCTGACTTTCTGATCAAAGGCTTTCTTCATTCTCTTCTGATATAACTGCCCATGACAAATTGCAGCCAATCTTTTCTCTTCAATCAGACTCAGTTGTTCGAATCGGGACCGAACCCATTCTGCTTCACTTAGTTTAACATCCATCAATACCCGTAACGAGGGTAGTTCAGCTTCAACAGGTAGGACTGCTTCCATACCATATACAAGCTGATACGGTGTTGCCCCAGTGGATGTTCTGATTGATGTGCGGTACCCATGCAAGGCAAACGGTAGCATTTCATGCCAGTCTTTGTATGTGACTACCATCTTTTGCACAATCTTCTTAATATTCTTATTCGCTGCCTCAACAGCGCCATTCATCTTTGGCCTGTAAGGAGAAGAATTGTGATGTTGGATTTTGAAGTCCCGGCATAATTCAGCCATCATTTTGTTGTTTAAATTGGAACCATTATCAGTAATGATTCGCTCGGGAACTCCATATCGACAGATGATATCTCTTTTCAGAAATCTGGCTACTACTTGCCTCGTGACATTTGCATATGAGGCTGCTTCAACCCACTTGGTGAAATAATCAATGGCAACCAGGATGAATCTATGGCCATTTGAAGCAGTTGGCTCAATCTTGCCAATCATATCAATGCCCCACATAGCAAAGGGCCATGGTGAAGACATGATGTTCAAAGGATTGGGAGGTACATGCACTTTATCTGCATAGATCTGGCATTTGTGGCATTTTCTGGCATAGGCACAACAGTCTGCATCCATTGTGATCCAGTAATAACCTGATCTTAACAATTTCTTAGCCATCGCATGTCCTCCAGCATGGGTACCAAAAGATCCCTCGTGTACTTCGTGCATCAACAAATCTGCTTCCGTCTTGTCAACACATCTGAGTAGTACCATATCAAAGTTCCTTTTGTATAAAGACCCATCAGTGTTCAGAAAGAAACTTCCAGCAAGCCTTCTCAAAGTCTTCTTATCATTGGAAGATGCCCCAGGTGGGTATGTTTGATCCTCCAAGAAGCACTTAATGTCGTGGAACCAAGGCTTATCATCTTTAACAACATCTGCTGCAAATACATATGCTGGTCTGTCTAGTCTGGACACTAAAATCTGAGGTACAAAGTTAGCAGCTTGAACTTTGATCATGGATGAAATGGTAGCAAGAGCATCTGCAAACTGGTTCTCGTCCCGAGGGATATACTCAAGCTTGACTGTTGTGAAGAAAGTCAATAACCTCCTTGTATAATCCCTGTAAGGTATCAGATGATCCTGGTGGGTGTACCATTTCCCGTTGGTCTGATTGACTACCAAAGCTGAATCTCCGAATACGGTCAATGTCTTGATCCTGAGGTCAATGGCTTCCTCAAGACCCATAATGCAAGCTTCGTATTCAGCTTCGTTGTTAGTGCAGTTGAAAGTGAGTTTTGCCGAGAAAGGCATGTGAACTCCTTTGGGTGTAATGAGTACTGCACCAACACCACGACCATTCATGTTAACAGCCCCATCAAACATCATAGTCCATTCTTCTTCCGGGTCAGGCCCTTCAGTGTGAATAGGCTCCTCACGATCTTTTGCTTTTATGAACATGATGTCTTCATCAGGGAAGTCAAATCTCATAGGCTGGTAGTCATTAATGGGTTGCTCAGCAAGATATTCAGATAGTATACTGCCTTTGATGGCTTTCTGAGATGTGTATTGTATGTCGTATTCTGTGAGAATCATCTGCCATCTTGCAACCCGTCCGGTAAGAGCTGGCTTCTCGAAGATGTACTTAACCGGATCCATTTTTGAGATTAATAAGGTAGTGTGGGTCAACATATACTGTCTCAGTCGGCGAGCAGCCCACGCTAAAGCACAGCAAGTTTTCTCGAGCAGTGAATAACGTTGTTCACAGTCGGTAAACTTTTTGCTTAGGTAGTAAATTGCATACTCTTTTCGACCAGACTCGTCATGCTGGCCCAGCACACACCCCATCGACTCTTCTAACACTGTCAAGTACATAATCAGAGGTCTTCCTTCAACTGGAGGCATAAGGATTGGAGGCTCCTGCAGGTATTCTTTGATCTTGTCAAAAGCCTTCTGGCAATCTTCGTTCCACCTGACCGTTTGTTCTTTTCTTAACAACTTGAACAAAGGTTCACAGGTTGCTGTAAGGTGAGATATGAACCGTGAGATGTAGTTCAATCGACCTAAGAACCCTCGAACTTCTTTCTCTGTTTTAGGTGCAGGCATTTCTTGGATGGCTTTGATTTTGTCAGGGTCAACTTCAATCCCCTTCTCGCTTACAATAAAGCCCAGCAGCTTACCAGATCGCACCCCGAATGTGCATTTGTTGGGGTTCAGCTTTAGTTGGTACTTCCTCAGTCGCTTGAACAACTTCAGCAGATTCACCAGGTGATCTTCCTCTGTAAGGGACTTGGCAATCATGTCATCCACATAACACTCGATTTCCTTATGGATCATATCGTGGAATAATGTCACCATAGCCCGTTGATATGTGGCGCCAGCATTCTTCAGTCCGAATGGCATCACCTTGTAACAGAACGTGCCCCAAGGTGTGATAAATGTTGTCTTCTCCATGTCTTCAGGTGACATCTTGATCTGATTATATCCTGAAAATCCATCCATGAAGGAGAATACCGAGAACTGAGCCGTGTTATCCACCAATACATCAATGTGAGGTAATGGGAAGTCATCTTTCGGGCTGGCTCTATTCAGATCCCGGTAGTCAACACACATTCTTACTTTGCCGCCTTTCTTAGGCACAGGTACTATGTTAGCGACCCACGGTGGATAGCTAGTCACAGCAAGGAACCCGGCGTCCCATTGCTTTTGTACCTCTTCCTTAATTTTCATGGCCATGTCTGGGCGAGTTCGGCGCAGCTTCTGTTTAACTGGTGGGCATTCTTCCCTCAAAGGCAGCTTATGCACAACAATATCGGTATCCAACCCTGGCATGTCTTGGTAAGACCAAGCAAACACATCCACATATTCTTGAAGCAGATCAATCAATTGTCTCTTCACCGAGTCTTGTAGGCAGGCCCCGATTCTAACTTCCTTCACGTCTTCATCTGTACCAAGATTGATCACTTCAACCTCCTCCTGGTGAGGAGTAATAACCTTTTCTTCTTGTCTTAACAACCTGGCTAGCTCTTCAGGAAGCTCATATTCTTCATCAACCCCTTCATCAGCTTGATTGATTGGATTGTCAAAGTCATACGATGTCCTAGCTGTGCTGTTGTCGGTGCTGTCTGGAAGGCACTCTCTGCAAGGGTTAAGTTTGTTCATTTTAGTGATTGATTTTAATCTTGCTTTAGAAAAAAAGTGAAATGAAGTTATCATTTTGAAAACACCGCCATTTATTTTTGTACAAAAAGAAAAATGGAAAAACAGTGAGCAGAAAAGAAAAAGACTCGTTTGCAAAAAGATGTCTGATATTTCATTAATTTAATCTTGTTTGCACAAAAGTACAGATGGCCCTGATTACAAAATGAGTCTTGTCATCTTGGGCAAGATGCAAGACTTTGATGCATGCTATAAAAAATACAGGAAATAATAATTACTCTGCATGAGTAACTCTTATAATTTCCTGGGAAGACCAGTTTGAGACACTGCTCCCCGGGATCTTTGGAAGAATCCAACTTTCCAGGTTGCGCTCCTCTTCCAGCTCGTCTTCCAAACAGTTGATAGCACCGGGGGTAAGCATCCCCCCACTGACAAAACCAGGCTCTCCAGCAGCCTTTGCTTGATGTTGAGTTGGTCTGTAACCCAACCCAAACTTGTCTTCTTTTTTCTCCACCAATAGCAGTTTGCCCCAGCCTTGGGCAGTTCCTTCCTCAACAACCTTCCGGGCTTGTTGGTATGATGACATTGGAGTACCAGATACAACAGATGCCTCATTCACATTCAAAGCTTCAAACCCCTGGCTCATTGTTTCATGGATCTCCCCATCCATTTCAATGTACTTATAGGTTGCCAGGTGGCTGACAAAAATGTCCTCCTCTCCACAGATTGTGACAACTTGGACTTCCCACTCAAATTTTAACTTTTGGTGAAGGGTAGACGTTATTGCGCCGGCGGCGTGAATCCAGGGTCTACCCAACAAACAGCTGTAGGTGGGCTGAATGTCCATCACATAAAAGATAGTTTTAAAGGTCTGTGGGCCGATTGTCACGGGCAGCTCAATCTCTCCCAGCACCGATCTCTTAGAACCATCAAAGGCTCTTACTACCAGGTTGCTGGGTCTCAAAGCCAATCCATCATATTCTAACTTCACCAGAGCCTTCTTTGGTAAGACATTCAGGGAAGAACCTGTGTCCACCAGCACATGAGAAAGGACAGCTCCTTTGCATTCCATGGTTATATGCAAGGCTTTGTTGTGGTTGCGGCCATCCACTGTCAGGTCAGCATTGGTAAACCCTAGCCCATTGCTAGCAGTAACATTTCCAACCACGGTTTCCAATTGGTTGACAGTAATCTCCTCAGGCACGTAAGCTGCGTGCAGGACTTTAAGTAATGCATTCCGATGGGCTTCGGAGCACATAAGCAGTGAGAGGATGGAGATTTTGGATGGCGTCTGGTGAAGCTGATCCACAACTTTATAATCACTCTTCTTGATGATCCGCATAAACTCATCAACTTCTTGATCAAATGGAGTCTTCAGGGTTTCTTTGGCAGCTGGATCTTCCTGCACCGGGCCTTTTCCCTTTGCCTTGGCAGCAGCTTCTGCTTCGGCAGTAGGTCTTTGAACTGGTGGAGCGAAGAGACGTCCGCTTCGAGTGAAGCCTCCGCCTCCCCCCACATTATCTACTTGTGGTGCAGGTGTTGATGTTTCAAGAGTGATTCTTTTCCCTTCACAGTACACGTCAGAGCCATAGTGCCAAGGGATGGCCCTATTGCTTTCATATGGTACTGGTCCAGGCACCGTGACAGTGACTGGACTGATTGCTGCTGCTGAAGGGACTGTAATTGTTTGCGGATCATAAAAGATTGTAACCGGTGCTCTGGCGGGAGCAACACCTTCTGAATGGTAGGCGGAGTTATTTTCAGGATCGTAGAATATGGTAACAGTGGAGACATCTTCATGATTGATTGCTGGTGTTGTAGGAGGTGTTGTTGGAAGGACTGATGTTGTTGTTGATGGAGATTCGAAATGGAATGAAGCTGAAGTTGTAGCAGGAGAAACTGTTGAAAACTGATCATTTGGAAGGACAGGTGAAGTACTTGTTGATGTTGCTGGTGAATTGTCGGGAATAATAGTTGCTGCATTTGTAGGAGGTTCTGGAACCGTTGCTGATGAAGTTGTTGGGTTCGTCGGGAATGATGTAGTGATCTGTAGCAGGCCACTCTGAATAAGGCTGTCAATGCCACTCCTCAGGTCCTCACACCCATTCCATGAAATATTGCAGTAGGGGCACCCTAGTTCACACCCCGGAAATATCTGGTTTTCACGGAGTTGAGCTTTGATTTCCACCAATGGTGTCCTGATCTGATCCACACTGGTTATTAAATAAGACGGTTGGTCTTATTCAATAGCGTTAATTCGAGGACCACCATGGTTTGGCATCGGGTTTTTATTGACATTGGGCGGAGGTGCAAAATTCAGAGCCTTGGAGTCTACCAAGTCTTGTACCTTCATATGCAGAGCCCTGCATTTTTCTGTACTGTGACCAGGTGCGTTTGAATGGAAAGCACACCTAGCATTAGAGTCATAGTTTCTTGGTAGACTGTTGGGATCAGGAGGTGCCAACGTTCTTAGCTCAACTAGGTTGAGTTTCAGAAGTTGTGGCAGCAAGGCAGCATACGGCATTGGGATCGGGTCGATTACTCTATTAGCTTGAGATGGCCTCTGTTGGAATGGCCTCTGTTGATTGTTGTTGTTGGTGTTGTTGCTGTTGTAGTTCCTTGGAGGATACTGATTTTGCTGATGGTACTGAGGTTGTTGTTGGAAATTTTGTTGAGGAGGTTGATAGACTGGCTGTGGATGAGCTGGAGCAGGGATAGTGACTGCTGCTATTGACCTCTGAACATATTGGGGCCTACCCCTGTTGGTGTGAATGGCGTTGGTCTCGCCAGTTCTTCTCGGGCCTGCAAAAGGCTTTCTTGTACTGCTGGACGAACTGGCACCATTATCGGAAATTTTGCCCATTTTCAACAGGCTTTCAATTCTCTCCCCAGCTATAACAACATCTGCGAAGCTAGTGGAAGAGAAAGCAGCCAACCTGTCAATATACGTTCCCTGAAGGGTATTCATGAACATATCAGCCATTTCCCGTTCTGACATAGGTGGCTGGACAGCAGCAGCAAGCTGTCTCCATCTTTGAGCATATTCTCTGAAGCTCTCCCTAGATGACTGTGACATTCCCATTAGGAGGGTCCTGTTGGGTGCCATGTCTAAATTGTATTGATACTGTCGGATGAAGGCCTCTGCCAGGTCCTTCCAGCATCTCACAGTTGCCCTTGTCAAATGGGAATACCATTCCCTCGATGCTCCAGTCAGACTGTCTTCAAAATAGAACATCCACAATTTCTCATCCATTGTATAGGCCTTCAGCCTTCCCAGAAATGATTGTAGATGAGTCCGGGGGCATGAAGTCCCATTATACTTTTCGAAACAAGGAGGCTTGAACTTATGGGGGATCCTGACCCCGTCTACCAAACCCATGTCCATGACGTCGAAACCCAAAGAATTTTGAGATTCTAAGGACCTTAACTTCTCAGCTATTTCTTCCAACCGTCTATCATAAGTTTCCTCTCCAGCACCCATTACTGTAAATTGGTCCTCCTGAGGATCTTCTTGAAGTACTCTGGCTGCAGTGGCTGTTCCTTGAATGTTTGCAGGAATATTAACCTCAGGATGTAGATATGGACCAAACACAGGGGGGTTAACATGTGGTTGCACCCTTTCATTGTTACTTGTGCCTGCAGTCCCCACATGGGGCTCCTCTTGATTCCTCCCTTCTACCAAAGCTCTGAGCCTCTCCTGGCTTTGAGCTAAGTTGTTCATCACTTCCATGAACTGTGTTATCTGAGTTCTCATCTCCAACCTTTCGTTGGCCATCTGGTTTCTGACCTCCGTAAGGTCCTGCTGCATCTGATCCATCTGAATTCCCGGAAGGTTGTTTCTAGTTGGGTACCTGTGTGGCCTGTTGAGAGGAAATACCCGGCGGCGAGCAATAATTCCTGAATATCACAACAGAGGTTAGCAACAACAAAACAAAAACCTACAAAACAAACAAAAGGGTTAGCATGCAATGCAATTATGCTTATTTGCTCTCAAGGTATCCTGTTTGGCCTTCAGTTTTGACCCTTCCAGACCCTTGAAGATGCTGCTGTTGAAGTTGCTTTTGAAGTAACCCAGATGGAAACTAACACAAATATATTACAAAATGCGAAATAATACAACTTGTTCATTTTACAACACAAGCCCTTAAAGGGGTCAAAGTACATCACAAAAGCAAAAGTACATGGAATAGAAACAACAACAAGCAAATGATCAAACTCCAAGGCCAAACTCATCCTCACGAACTTCCTTGAGAAGTGCTTCGGTCACAGGATCAGCCGGACGCTCCGTGAGACCTCTGATGAGAAGGTTTCTTGTTGCAACAACTGCAGTCAACTTCTTGTTCTGACTTTGGTCCTTAGACCTCTTCACTCCAGCTCTGATTTCTAGCTCTGATATTTCCTTCTGGGCTGCTGCCAGGGCTTTTTCCATCTGTTCCATCTTGTCTTGAACTCTCTTGTCTTCTAGAGTACGGGCCTCAGTGATCCGGACCCACCTGGCCTGACTCTCTTTCAAATACAAGTCTTTCCTTGCTCTCTGAAACTGGGCTTCTTTACAAGCATTCTTCAGAATCTGTTCACCAGCTTTGGACTTGTTGATATAGTCTCCAGACTTCTCAATCTTAGTCAAGTGTTCCACCCTCAACTTCTCCAATCTCTCAATCTCCCTCACACCTTCACTCCTCTCTCGGAGGGTCTTCTGCAAAGCCTGGGTTAACTTCTCATTTCTTTCCTTCAAGCTCTCAAACTCTTCCAAACTGATAGTGGCAGGGGGTGGTGCTGAAGATGACTCAGGCATGTCTTCTATGGTGAAGGGCATTCCAGAGAATCGGGCCCTAGCATGGGACCACTCATAATATTGGACTGATGCCACATTATTGCACTTACCCAGAATGGTGCTTCCCTTGGTTTGAACATGATCCCAGGCCCAGGTAGCCTGCCTAACAACAGCCAAACTAATCTTGTTCTCACAGTAGAGGGTCTCAACCAGGTCCTGCTCCCTAGGAGTATGAACTAGTGCATAGCCCAATTGCCTCTTGAACAGCAGAGGGTTGTAGTTGATACTTCCCTTAACCCCTATTAAGGGCACATTGGGAAAGTGCCCACAGCTGGTGATTATATCTCTGCCCTTGGTGCTTTGAGTACACCATCTGATGTCTGCTGAAGTTAGGACAGTGAGCCTCTTAGCCCAGTTGCTTTGCTGATGAGGATTTAGAAATGCATCTGTCCTGGGTAGATGCCTGAGAAGCCAAGCATGAAATAATGGAGCACAACACCTCACTAGCCTCCCCCTCTGCTTCTCATTCTTCTGATGTACTGAGTAATAGAGATCACCTAGCAAAGTTGGCACTGGGTTCTTCAGGATGAACAAATGGATTGCATTCTTGCTGATGAATCGAGGCTCATCTGCAAACAACACAATTCCATATATGCTCAAGGCCAGTAAAGCACAAACAGCTTTCCACTCTCCTAGGGAAGCTTTCAGGGTAGCTTGAGAGATTAAGAAATCCAGATGAAAGCCAGGGATCCCAGCTTTAGAAGTCATATGCTGCTCAATCAGGACAGGTTCCAGATGCAGAGCCTTTGCTACTTCTCCATTGCTAGGAAAGACCATCTCTGAGTTGAAAGGGATTCCACCCTTGATAGGCAAACCAACCAATGATGAGTATTCTTCTAATAGAGGGACCAACTGAAAGTCTTGGAAGGTGAAACATCTCAGTGGGGGATCATAGAACTGAATGCAGGTGTGGATCAGGCTTCTCTGTGATGGGTCCAGATCCATAACCATGTCAAGTATATCTCCATAACTTTCCCTGAACAATGGTATGTGATCTGGAGTGATCAAGGTTTGAATCCTCCTGATGTCTGATAGCTCTGGTTGGAAGAAATGATAAGTGATGTTGCTTTTCTTTGGAGCCATGATGCTGAGGACTGAGTAAGATAAGTGCTGATGAAGATGCTGAGGAGTGGGCCACTGGCTGGCTAGTGCAAGTAACTGAAGTATATGACTGACAGGCTGAAGCAAGTGCTGGTGGAGACAGGTCAGTAATGCAGATGGGGTCAAAACCAAAACCAGATGAAAATTGATACCCTGAAACACAAATAAGCAAATGTTAATATGATGCAATGGTTATGTATGCAAATGATATGCAAGGGTCTGTGACTGAGCTGGATCTGATTAACTGCCTTGGTATAGATCCATGTGTGTTCAAGAATTCCAGATGGAGGTCTAAAAATCCAGTAACCAGGGTGGGGGGCTCAAATAAAGAGCCACATGTCCAGGGTTTAGAATCACAAGAACTGTCCAACATGGAGTATTCTTAACAAAGTCAAAGTAACAGGGTATTCTGAGGTCAAGGTACCTGCAACCCTGTAAACAGCCCAACCCCCTCACAGGTGATGATCTAGAACAAGGATCCTCAGACTTGGATCAGTTATGAGAAGTGTAAACACTTCTAACCCGGAGGTACAGTGTTTACAATAACCATAACAATTCCTCCTCTAATTCACCTCAGTTTCTGAAGGTCAATACTAAAAAGGTCATCCAGACTTAGCAGGCTTCCCAGATAGCCCTAGCATTGCAGGAAATCTGCAACACAGAGTTCTCAAGAAGAAACCCATATCTGAACCGTGTTTCATATTCCCGCACCAGACCGAAATGGAATGGGAAAGAATATGATTCACTCTAGCCTAGGTGTCACTCAGGTCCCAGGTATAGGACCTTAACTCTCAATGAATCACCCACCCACCAAAACAAAAACCAGATCCAGCCAGCAACAATGACAGTATGATATATATAAATGCAATAAAGAAAGCAGTAAAGTAACTGTACATAAAGCAATAAACAAAAATAAATACAAACACAAACAAGCACATAACACCCCAGTAAACACAAATCAATCAAGCGCTAGGAGGAACCCACAAAAAGAACCAGAAGCCCTGGTTGCAGTATAAGGGTCCCCAGCAGAGTCGCCAAGCTGTCGCTCCCGACAAATGAAACGGGATCAGATGAAGGTACAGACGCGAACGGTCGGCGAGAGGGACAGTGAGAACACACAGCCGTGAACTCACTGGAAATGAAAAGAGTCGCCAGCTAGGCATTTTTATCCCGGAGGAAAGGCAATGCTGCATAGACCTGGAAAGATATGGATAAGACGGTTGCGAACCAGAGAGACTGAGAAAGGGGGTTGGTTACAACCTGGGAAGGTATTAGCACCCAGATTGTCCGCCGTACTCGACGGGATCCACGCTTAAAAGATTTGTGTTTTAAAGGGGTAGTGTCAGTGCAATCTGTGTGCAAAAGAGCTGGAAAAGGATGTACAGGTGTCAGTGTAAAGGAAGTGAAGTGTAATATATACAGTGTCAGTGTAAGGACAAGGGTGAAATGCTCATGACAATGAGGCTTAAAGAATAATGCTGAAAGGAGGGGGAATATACAGAGACTTTTGTTCGATAACCGTTAAGTTATGCCTACGTATCCTCTCGTGCAATGAGGAAGTCAGAACACCGTAGTTCGACCCAAAGAGACTGAAAGGATTGACTTGTGAACTGCTTGCTTGCCTATGCTCAAGTGTATGACCTGTCTGGCTCAGGTGCTAACTGTCTTGCATTAGACGGAAGAAGCAAGTTCTCGCTTGTGAGTGAAGGTGATGAGAAAAGAATCCCGGAGGAGACGATTATTGTTTGTTTTGTGTTTTCAATCTTTTATTGCTTTTGAAGTTTGTCATAGGATAATGAGCTTAAGCCTAAACCAATGGGTTAGTAAACTCATCACATCCTCCCTCTGATTAGGGGTAATGAGAGTACCTTAAGTGTGAAGTCAGATTCTCACACTTAATCACCTTTGGTGTAGGATTAAGATCATTAACCTACTTTTGAGTATTTAGATGTTTTTGGTGTTTTTGTTTAGTGTTAAGTAATGAGGTTAAGCCATAATCAGGGATTAAACAAACCCATTACACTATCCTAATAGAAGGATAATAGATGAGAGTGTTTAAGCTGAGGAAAGATCCTCAACTTAATCCATGATTAGGGATTAAACTCATGACAAAACAAGCCTTTGATTAAGTGGATTTTAGATTAATGGTATGATGATGAAGTGAATTTTATGATTTGTAAGACAACTTGAGGGGGACTTGTCCATTAACACTAGGGTTAGTCCTTCTTAACCAATTAAGGAAGAATTAGAACCCTAATGCAAGGCCCAAGTTACAAGTGTGATGTCTTGATAATTATTATATGGATTGATTAAGAGATTTAAACACATTAAGGGTTAAAGACTTAGGATTAAAGTTATACACTCCATCCTAAGAGAAGGATGCAGGCATAAGCTTAATCACAAAGTCTTGAAGCCTTTAGGGTTTAATCCCTGATTATGAGGTGAGAAGAGAGGACTCAAAGAGAGACACAAAGGTAAAAACTATGAGGGGAGACTAATCAAAACCCTAATTCATTGTCATGCTTGGTTTTTCCTAAGGTTTGTGAGGTTTACAAGAGAGATCTTCAGAGAAACCACCAGGAAGCAGATGAACAGGACCAAAAGAAGCAAAGTGACTTGCTTCATTCAAGAAGTCAAGTCACTTGAGGAAAGAAAGTATGAAGAACAAGAATGAGTAAGCTCAATCTCAAACACAAATAGGAATGCAGCAATGGATGCAAGAGAGATGAAAAGACAAGTTATGAGAAGTGAAGGCAAATTCACTTCTCAAGTTTACTTACCACCTGGAATGTTAGAAAGAAATGCAATGCAAAGCCAAATGAGATAAGATGACATGATGATAAACAAAACCAGAAGCATGTTGATGATGATAATGATGCTATGAGATGCTACAAACATGAGGCAAGGCATGGAGATGTTCACACAAGATCATGAATGCAAATGATGCAAGTTAAGGAGCATGAACAATCATGAAATGTTATGAAGCATACAAGACAAATGACATGGCAAATATGTGATGCAATGATCAAACATGCTTCCTATATGTCCTAAGATGTCAAATGAATCACAAGAATGCACAAAATGCAAAGACAAGTCATGTTATGCAAGGAAATGCAAGAAGGATGCAAGAGAAAGCCCAAATTAGGGTTCATGAATCAAACATCAAACAAAAATCCAAAACAGAAACAAAACCCTAAGATAAAAATGGAAAATGGCACCCAAAGAGACCCTAAACCTATAATAAACCACTGCCCAAAGGGGAGCTCTCAACTCTCAACCAAATTCAAGATATGATTTTTACAAGTTATTAGGGTTTTTTAGGGTTCTTAACAAAAGAAATGCCAAACAAATGGAAAATGCAAGATCAAATCATGGCCATTTTACCCTAGAAACTACATGCTAAACATAACACAATACAAGAAGAATCAATGTCTCAACCTCCTCCAATAGGCAGAAATGATTTTTGGAACTTATGATCAAAATAATGCATAAAAATTGATTTAATTCAATGAAAAATTCTTAAAATGCATCAAGATCAAAAAAGAAATTTGGTTTGAAGGTTGGACAATGTTTCTAAATGTCTTAGAACATTTCATGAATTTTTTTGTAATTTTTAAATCCCTAAAAGTATTTTTAATTAATTAATTCCCATTAATCCATTAAAAATAATCTTTTAAATATTTAAAAATACTTTTTTAATGATAAAAAATAAAATAAAAATATTTTGGGTCATAAAAATTAATAAAACCCTAAAGAAAAAGTTTCATAATTTTTATGTATTTTTTGCTATTTTAAAATAAATGTGCAAATAAAATGAAAGAAAATGAAATAAAAAATGAAATAGACTGAAGTAATCAGGAAGGACGGCTGAGATTCATTCTGGATTCAAAGGGGTTGACTGCGCGCGTTTTTGAATGGCCAAGATTGCTTCTGATCAAATTAACTTAAATATGGATTAATTAAATAAAACACGTGGATTAGGGCATAATGAGCACATCTGGGCCGTCCACGCGCGCGCGAAGTCAAGGGAGTCAACGGATCCTATGGCCTAAATTCAAATGGCATTTAATTACTGGATTAAGCCCTAATGACTTTCAGGTGGCCGGAGAAGACCTCCGGTCGTCTTCTCCGGCCAGCACCTCACCTGAAAAATCCCCAAACCCCTCAAATCGTATCAAAAATGAAAAACAAGAACTGGGAAATGATCTCCAAGCTCTCACGAACCAAACCCCTCTCCTAAAACAAATTTCTTCTTCCTAAACAAGCTGAATCGAAGGAAATGAAAACTAGGGCACGCAAGTTTCAGATACAAATTAAATGCTCAAAACAAAACCATTTTCAAAACCAATGATACCAGGATGATCAGTGAATCACATAGAACAAGTTTGTAACAAGAAAAATGATTTCTGGAAAAATAATTTTCAAGCTACCTGAGATTTGAAGCTTTCAGTTTGAAGACTTTCTGGCCACTTCCTTCAGTGCAAACTACTCCACTTGGTCCCCAGAAGATGTTTGAATGCTCAAAAGAAGTTTGTGTTGGCTGGATAGTGAGTTTCGAAAGCTCCTGCTCAAGCTTGGTCAGAAATGGCAATGGAGTTTCTGGAGGTTTCAGGCCATTGTGAATGATGGTTTGTGGTCCTGAGGATGAATGGAGAAGGTCTGTGGTGTTTGTTGGTGTGTTTGTGAGCTATGGTGAGAGTTTCGAATGAAACTGCAAAATGAAGTGAGAAATGGCAGTGAGATGTTCAGGCTGTTTCAGGCTTGTGTTCTTGGTGCTTTGTGGTCTATGGAACAAGGTGAGTTGAATGGTGAAAATGGTTGAAGTGTTTGCAGGCTGTGGAGAGGAAATCGAAGGCTTATGCAATGTGGGGTGATTTTTGTGAATGTCATGAGTGAGTGAGCTTCAGCCTTGCTTAGTACTTGGAATGGCTTGCAAATGGATAGTATAAACTAATCCAATTGGTCAGAGGATGTGACTTGTGCTTTATGGATAGGTGTAGCCACTTTTGCAAATATGTCAACTTCTTGTAAGATAGGGCATGGGCAACTTCTAGCCAAGTACAAAGGGCATGGTCTGCGCAGCAAAGTGAAGGGAAAGGCTAGGCTTGGTCCAACATTCAAGGCAGCAAGTTGGTGAAATGTTATGAGTGGTTTTGCAACTTGTTACTTTATGGTTCACATGTGAAAGATCTTGTTCCAAAAGCCATGAAACATGAGCAATGCCTAGTTCATTCTGAATTTTAGGACTTACATGATGTTTATGTGCTGGTTTGTAGTGAATTAGAAGTCACATAATGCATTGGTTCATGACTTTGCAAAATTTCCATTTGAAGCATGCCTTGAAAATCAATGATTTTAGCCAACTTTGCATTGCCATAACTTTTGATCCAAGAAGAGTTTGATCATGTTCTTGTACTTTTTGAAAAGGGAAAGATGAGATCTACAACTTTCATGACCAAAGTTTTTCCATTTGAAGCCTTTTTGGATCAAGAATCAAGGCTTGAAAAAATGACCTAAAATGATGCATTCTTGAAAAGTCAACTATGCCCAAAAAGTCAACATTTGCAAAAACCCTAAATTCTTGATTTCTATGAACTTCCACCTTCTTCCATGATCAAATAAAGATCATATACACTCAAAATGATGAAGATCACCCATTGGTTGGGTCATTGGGGGCCTCAGATGCCCTGATTTTGCACTGACTTGTCTGAAAAGTCAACCCTTGATCAGATGACTTCCCCATGGAATTTCTTTATGAAAATTGATATGCATACTCCCTATACCATATAAAGAGCAATGGAAACAAGAATGACCAAAAAATTTGGGGTTATGGCCTCTGAAACCAAAACCCTAATTTTAGGTCAACTGTGCAGTCTATCCTGGCTCTGCATCCACTCAAACCCTAGTTCTTGTGATTCCTCTACAATTTTGGCTTTGAGGAGATGGGATATGACATAAGAACACATATGGACCCCTTTGAGTTGATTAGTGGCCTTTGGAATGGCTCAAGATGCCTTTGGGATTGCTCAGATCACAAACCCTAGGTGCAGATGCCTTAGAAACTATGCAGTGAATCAAAAATGAGATGTGAGATGATATGATTGTGTTTATGCATATGAGGATGATCACAAGCCAAGGTGTGAAAGGGTGAGGGCAAATTTGGGGTGTATACAGTACGCTGAATGGTCCTTTTTACAGTCATCTCATTGGAAGCTCATCATCTGGCTTCACTGAGTTGATAATGACAGGAGAGCGCGTTGAAAATGGTATAAAGAGTGGCAAGATCCAAGTGGGAACTTCTTCATCAGGTGTTGCAAAGAAGCCTCCCACTGGGAAGAAAGAATCCAATGCTGTTTATGGTCAACCTGGTCGTAATAGAAGGCATCAGTCTGTGAGTGCAGTTCATATTTCAAATCCAACCCCTGCAACAACAGAGCAGCCACAAGGCAACCAACAGAGGGCTAGAAGGCAGTTCACGAAGATCAACATGTCAATGGCACAGGCATTGCAACACTTGTTGAAGGCTGAACTTATTACTTTGAAAGAAGCTCCTCAGAATCCTAATGTTACCTCTCCCAGGTACAATCCAAATGCACAATGTGCATATCATTCAAACTGTCAAGGACATGATACTAATAACTGTTGGGTCTTGAAGAACAAAATTCAAGATATGATTGAGGCTGGAGAGATCGAGTTTGACCCTCCGGGTACTCCAAATGTGATTACTGCTCCAATGCCAAATCACGAGAAGACTGTCAATGCCATTGATGAAGATTTACATATCTATTCAGTTGCGGAGTTGACCACACCATTGTCTGTCATCAGGAAGAAGTTAGTACAAGCTGGGTTCTTTCCGGGTTGTCGTGAAGATTGTGTCTATTGTGAGTATAATCCAGATAGCTGTTGGAGGTTGAAGGACGGAATTCAACGTCTCATGAATAATTACACCATAGTGTTTGAAAGGAGACCACCTTCTGTGGAAAGTATGGTGGATCATATTACTAAAGGTAAGAAGACTGAAGAGGTTGATATGGTTGATAAAGTACCGGTAAGAATCACTTCCAAAGGTCCTATTAAAATCACTCATAGGGGTCCAATCAAGATTACTGCTGAAGGCCCTGTGAAGGTTGTTGCTGAAGCCAGAGTGGCTCCTATGGTCATTACCACTCCTGGTCCTATTCCGTATACGTCTGATAAAGCTGTGCCTTGGCATTATGGGTCAGATGTGTATATCCATGGTGTTAAGCAGGAACCCTTAGCTGATGTGCCTGTTGATGTTGATAATATTGATGGATCTAGTAAGATCACACGAAGTGGAAGAGTATTCTCTCCTCCAGTGACTTCCAAGAATGCAGTTACTCCCGCTGCTACCTCTACCACTGATGCTCGGGGCAAAGGTCCTGTTATTGAACCTGTATCTACTGATGTGCCAGCTGCTGATGATCTCTCTAAGCAGATGGAAGAAGTATTGAAAATCATTCGCAAGAGTGATTATGACATTGTTGATCAGTTGGGGCATACTCCCTCCAAGATTTCCATGCTGTCTTTGTTGTTATGCTCTGAAGCTCATGCAAAAGCCTTGATCAAGTTTCTGAAGACTACTCATGTACCCAATGCAATTTCTGTTGACCAGTTTGAGAATTGTGTTGCCCACCTGACCTATGATAATGGGTTAGGATTTTCTGATGCTGATTTGACCCCTGCCAAGAGGGATCATAACAGGGCCCTGCATATCTCAATTGAATGCAGGGGCACTACCCTGTCACATGTATTGATAGACAATGGTTCCTCTTTGAATGTGTTGCCCAAAGAAGTCCTGAACAAGTTGAGTCCTGGAGATGCTGTGCTGAAGCCCAGTAGTATAGTGGTGAAGGCTTTTGATGGTTCTAGAAGAGTAGTGCATGGGGAAATTGATCTCCCAATCAAAGTTGGGTCTCAGGTTTTTAATGCTACATTTTATGTGATGGATATTCGTCCTTCGTACTCTTGTCTGCTTGGTCGTCCCTGGATCCATGGGGAAGGTGCTGTAACCTCTACATTACATCAGAAGCTGAGATATCCGGTAGAAGGAAAGGTTGTTACTGTCTATGGAGAGGAAGAATATGTTGTCATCCATGTGAACACCTTCAAGTATCTGGAAGTAGAAGGTGAATATGTTGAAACTCCGTGTCAGACATTTGAAGTGGTTCCTTGGATTGTTAATGATTATGTAGCTCCTCCAGTTGCCAAGAAAGTTCCTGTGGTCACCAGAGTACCTCCAACAATGGCAATGGCCTCCCTCAATGATGCTAGAGTTGTGGTGGATGAAGGTGGTTGTACTATTTGGGGTCAGCTTCTTGATATCCCATACAAGTCTGACAAATTTGGTTTGGGTTTCACTGCAGAGTCCCAGAAGGCTGTTCGTCGTACTCGTGCCGTTCGTATCACCAATCAAAGGGTTATGAAGGATCAGATCAATGCTGTGGGAGACTATGATGAAAACTATAACCTGGATGCTTGGATTTTTCCTACTGTGGGTGCTGGACTCAATAATTGGAAAGCTGAAGATGTTATCCCTATATCCTTTAGTCAGGAGTAAATACTATTACTGTGTTGTTGTTTTTTAAGTTTTTGAACAATTGAACTCTTTAAGCCTTGTGCCTTGCCCGGGGCACAATGATGTGCTTGTTACGGGATGTCATTTCATTTGCATACTTCATTCAATAAAAATCAGTGGACGTTTCGTTTTCGTAAATATTGTGTTCCTTGTCTTTCTTTTCTTTTATTTTCTGTTTTATCAGCTATGTGTTCTCACACACACCCACATCACTAAAATGCAGATCCTCATCCACTCTGGATCCTGTTGATAACAGTTCTACTATTGCCAATTATAATTTCGAGAATCCGATCTATCAAACTGAAGACGGAAATGAGGACGATTGTGAAGTACCTGTAGAGCTTGCTAGGTTGTTACAACAAGAAGAGAAAGCTATACAGCCACATGAAGAGCCAGTCGAAGTTGTGAATCTGGGAACTGAAGAAAACAGGAAAGAGGTCAAGATAGGGGCTGATTTAGAGGATAGTGTCAAGAGCAGATTGGTTCAGATGTTACGTGACTACGTAGAGATCTTTGCTTGGTCGTATGAAGATATGCCAGGGTTGGATACAAACATTGTAGTTCACCGTTTACCAGTAAAAGAAGATTGTCGTCCAAAGAAGCAGAAGGTTCGTTGTATGCGTCCTGAAATGTCAGAAAAGATCAAAGCAGAGGTGATGAAACAGTTTGATGCAGGGTTCTTAGCTGTGACTTCTTATCCTCAGTGGGTTGCAAATGTGGTACCAGTTCCCAAGAAAGATGGTAAGGTACGTATGTGTGTAGACTACAGGGATCTGAACAAGGCCAGCCCCAAAGATGACTTTCCACTTCCTCATATTGATGTTCTGGTAGACAACACTGCTCAACATAAGGTATTCTCTTTTATGGATGGTTTCTCTGGTTACAATCAAATCAAGATGGCACCCGAAGATATGGAGAAGACAACATTTGTTACACAGTGGGGCACCTTTTTCTATAAGGTGATGCCATTTGGTTTGAAGAATGCAGGGGCAACATATCAGCGTGCTATGGTGGCTTTGTTTCATGATAT
The DNA here is from genome assembly GCA_963966055.1 of Lathyrus aphaca. Classification (NCBI taxonomy): domain Eukaryota; kingdom Viridiplantae; phylum Streptophyta; class Magnoliopsida; order Fabales; family Fabaceae; genus Lathyrus; species Lathyrus aphaca. The sequence continues at coordinate 308,837,906 of OZ014521.1, forward strand.
GATTCATCATGAGATAGAGGTATATGTGGATGATATGATAGCCAGGTCCCAGAATGAAGAACAACATCTTGATCATTTGCATAGATTGTTTGAAAGGTTGAAGAAATACAAGTTGAGATTAAATCCAAACAAGTGTACTTTTGGAGTTAGATCTGGTAAGCTCCTGGGTTTTATAGTCAGTGGAAAAGGTATTGAAGTGGATCCTGCAAAAGTGAAAGCTATACGAGAGATGCCAGCTCCCTGTACTGAGAAGGAGGTTAGAGGTTTCTTGGGACGACTGAATTACATTGCAAGATTTATTTCCCAATTAACTGCCATCTGTGAGCCAATCTTCAAGTTGTTGAAGAAAGATCAGGTGATGGAATGGAATGACGAGTGCCAGACTGCCTTTGATGAAATCAAGAGATATCTGCTGAAACCACCAATTTTGATGCCACCAGTTGATGGAAGACCCTTGATTATGTACTTAACAATGTTAGACAACTCAATAGGGTGTGTGTTGGGGCAACATGACGAGTCTGGTCGAAAAGAGCAGGCAATATACTACCTTAGCAAAAAGTTTACTGACTGTGAAACAAGATACTCACTGCTCGAGAAAACTTGCTGCGCTTTGGCATGGGCTGCTCGCCGACTAAGACAGTATATGTTGACTCATACTACCTTGTTGATTTCGAAGATAGATCCAATCAAGTACATATTTGAGAAACCTGCTCTCTCCGGAAGAATTGCAAGATGGCAAATGATCTTGACAGAATATGACATACAATATACTACTCAGAAGGCTATTAAAGGAAGTGTTGTGGCTGATCATTTGGCTCACCAAGCAGTAGAGGATTACCAGTCAATGAGTTTTGAGTTCCCTGATGAAGACATTATGATCATTACCAAAGAACCTGGACAATATGACGGACCTGAGCAAGGATCCTGATGGGCTATGGCTTTTGATGGTGCCTCTAATGAACTTGGTAATGGTGTTGGTGTTGTGATTAGTTCCCCTGAAGGTTGTCATACCCCGATTACTGCCAGACTTTGTTTCTATTGTACCAATAACATGGCTGAGTATGAGGCATGTATCCTGGGTATTAAAGCTGCTATTGATATGAAGATTCAGTTCCTTGATGTGTATGGAGATTCATCCCTGGTAGTCAGTCAGATTAAAGGAGATTGGGATACCAAGCATGATAACCTCATTCCTTACAGAGAGCATGTTTTGTCTTTGATCCCACATTTCAAAGAAGTTACCTTTGGACATATTCCACGAAGAGAGAATCAGTTGGCAGATGCATTAGCTACCATGGCATCTATGTTTGAGATCAGTTGGGATGATGAAGCTCCCAAGATTACTATTGATAGATTTGAAAAGCCTGCATACTGCAATGAGATTGACACAGAAGGGGCAGAGGAGAAACCTTGGTTCTATGAAGTGAAAAGATATCTTGAAGCTCAGGAGTTCCCTGAAGGGGCATCTGTCAAAGATAGGAAATTTCTGAGAAGGTTTTCTGCTAAGTTCTTTTTGAGTAATGGGATTTTGTACAAGCGCAATTATGATTCAACTTTGCTTCGTTGTGTGGATAAGAAGGAAACAACAGAGATTATGGAAGATATGCATGATGGGATTTTTGGCACTCATTCTAGTGGTCATACTATGGCAAAGAAGATATTGAGAGCAGGTTACTATTGGTCTACCATGGAAGCTGATTGTTATCAACACTCTAGAACATGTCACAAGTGTCAAATTTATGCTGATAAAGTCCATGTACCTCCATCACCATTGAATGTGTTGACTGCTCCTTGGCCTTTTGCCATGTGGGGCATTGATATGATTGGTGAGATCAAGCCTACTGCTTCTAATGGGCATCGTTTCATCCTGGTTGCTATTGATTACTTCACAAAATGGGTAGAGGCAGCTTCATTTGCATCTGTTACCAAGAATGTTGTGGCTCGATTCATTAAGAATAATCTCATATGTAGGTATGGCATCCCTGAAAGGATTATTACTGACAATGGCTCTAATCTGAACAACACTATGATTACTGATCTCTGCACGCAGTTCAAGATTAAGCATCATAACTCTTCTCTGTATCGTCCGAAGATGAATGGGGCAGTTGAAGCTGCTAATAAGAACATTAAGAAGATTGTACAGAAGATGACTGTTACTTATAAAGATTGGCATGAGATGTTACCATTTGCTCTTCATGGTTATCGTACCACAATACGTACTTCAACCGGGGCAACCCCATTCTCTTTAGTCTATGGTATGGAAGCAGTTCTACCCATTGAAGTTCAGATTCCCTCCTTAAGAATTATGAAGGATGCAGGCCTGGATGAAGATGAGTGGATTCAGACCCGACTTGACCAGATAAATTTGATTGATGAGAAGAGGTTAGCAGCAGTTGGTCATGGCCAGATGTACCAGAAACGAATGATCAAAGCTTTTAACAAGAAGGTTAAGCCAAAGGTATATCAGGCTGGTGACTTGGTAATCAAGCGTATCATATTACCACAGGGTGATCCTAGGGGCAAGTGGACACCTACATATGAAGGACCATTTGTAGTCAAGACAGTGTTTTCAGGAGGTGCTATGATACTCACTACTATGGATGGTGAAGATTTCCCACAGCCTGTAAACGCAGACATAGTTAAAAAATACTACGCATGAAAAGAGACCCGCTAGGTTGACAGGCCTAGGAAAAAATAAGGGCATCCCGGCAAACCAAAAGGGTTTGGGAAAAAATTAGGGATATATATGAAAAGATGTACACCCGGCAAGTCGAAAACCTGAAAAGGCGGCTTGGGCAAAAAAGGGTATCCCGGTGGATTGAAAACCTGAAAGGGCAATCCAGGCAAAAGTTAGGGATTAAAGCGTATGACTATGTCCCGTTTGGATCACCCATGAAACTGCAACCAATTGTGATACTTACTCAAGTTCGAACAGATAAAGCTCAATCCAATCGTTTCCGTCTCAACAGCAGAAGATGAGATACTTGAAGATAATGGCAATAGTAGAATTGAAACTCAATAGGATTATTTCCCACATAGCTGATTCTCTTTGTCTTGTAAAATCTTTATGACAAAATTCTCTTACTAGGGTTTATGTCTCCTTGTACAAACTTACCTATGTATAGGTCACTTTTTGATATAAATAAAATTCCATCTTTGAATCCAGATTTACTTTTACCCTATTTACATAAGCGAAACGTCCATTGGTTGTGTTTGAATGTATGTATGCTTTTGAATATGATTGATGTTTACCAGAAATGCATATGTTTAATATGATTGATGTTTACCAGAAATGCATGAAAATGCAGTAATAGTATTTACTAAGGACGAACGAGGGAAGGATTTCAACGAAGCTTCACCGGTTCATCTTTACAAAGACAGTTACAAACCCTCAGTAGGACAAGTCCATCTTCCTAAAGTCACATCTCCCCTGGAATTTATATCCATCTCTTTTATCCTCATACGGATATTCGGGAATTTACTTTCCAATAAGGGTACGACGAACGAAGACGGGATGTTATATCTATCCTACTATCAAACGAAGACGAAGGTTATATATACCCTGCTATCCCCAGCAGACGAGAGGTTATGTATACCCTGCTATCCCCAGCAGACGAGAGGTTATGTATACCCTACTATCCCCAGCAGACGGAAGGTTATCCTTTAACAACAAACCGGGATTTATTTTCCCTGGCCAGCAGTTGTCATACGAAGATATCCAGATGCTTCCGGCGGTATCATATCATACATACATCATTTACATCATACCATAACATACATATCCATGAATGCATAATACATTACATAGGTGCATCGTATCATACATGCATACATAATGCATAAACTAATATTGTTATATAGAATTCTACCTTGTTTCCAGGTTAATTCTCCAGCAAACAGACTTGTGATTATCAGGATTGCTTTATCCTCCTGAAAGTTATCATCCCTCAGGATTGCTTTATCCTCCTGAAAGCTTCTTGTCCCTCAGGATTGCTTCATCCTCCTGAAAGCATATCATCCATCAGGACTGCTTTATCCTCCTGAAAACTTCTAGTACATCAGGACTGCTTTATCCTCCTGAAAGCATCACTACATCAGGACTGCTTTATCCTCCTGAAAGCTTATTATCTCATCAGGACTGCTTTATCCTCCTGAAAGCATACTATTACCTCAGGATTGCTTCATCCTCCTGATAGCTCATCACTACCTCAGGATTGCTTCATCCTCCTGAAAGATTATTATTACCTCAGGAATGCTTTATCCTCCTGACAGCTTCTTGCACCTCAGGATGTTGTTTATCCTCCTGAAAGCGTATTATTAATGCATCAGGACTGCTTTATCCTCTTGAAAGCTTATTATTACCTCAGGACTGCTTGATCCTCCTGAAAGCATATCATCCCTCAGGATTGCTTTATCCTACTGAAAGCATATTATCTCCTCAGGATTGCTTTATCCTCCTGAAAGCTTATTATTACTTCAGGACTGCTTGATCTTCCTGAAAGCTATCATCATACCTTCATAAAATGTATCTGAAGAAATTTTCTCCAAGTGGCATCTTTAAGCCCACTCAAGCATATACAACCAACCATCAATATCAGTTTACGCACTGGTGAGTGCAAATTTTTGGGCTTTTGTGTTCAATCCCCTTCAACCTTCCAGGTCACGACTGGCAAATATACCAATCTAACCCCTCAGGTTTCAGAAAATTAAACAGGGGCAGCTATTGCACCCCAAAATTTGCCCTCACAATACAAGACTTTGTGTGCTAAGAAGGTTAACAAGGTTCGCAAGATTCACAATGCTTACAAGACCTTTCATGAGGTTCATGAAGTCTACAAGTCACTTTATGAGGTTCACAAGGTTCACAAGATTCACAATGTTTATAAGACCTTTCATGAGGTTCATGAAGTCTACAAGTCACTTTATGAGGTTCACAAGGTTCATAAGGTTCACAATACCTCCCATGAGGTTCACAAGACATCTTATGATGGTTCACAAGGTTCACAAAGTTCACAATTGGTCAGAAAAGTTGACAATTCCCTCATACAATGCACCTCCTAAGCAGTGCATCCAAAACTAGGGTTTTGACTTTAATCAGGCTAAATGAACTTCCAATACTTCAAGTGAGCTTCATAATATCTTATATGTGTTTAAGAACCCCCATGACAAGTTTCAAGACTTTTCTCTAAAGTTTGCTCAGTCAGATGATCAGATAAGTCAAAATCAGTCAAAGCAGTTAAAAGGTCAAACTGAGGTCAACTGTGGTCAAACCAAAGTCAAACTTCATTATTTTTTGCCAACATCAAGTATATGAAGTAAAATTCATCATTTGATCAAGGGTTGATCATGATTCATCAAGGAGATTTCAGATCATCGAGAATCAGGAGTTTCTAAATTAGGGTTTCCTCAGTAAAAGTCAACTGAACTTTGACCAGCCATAACTTTCACATACTTCATCACCAAGTCTCCATCCAAATCTCATTTTGAAGGAAATTTAATTCTCTACAACTTTGTGTCTCACAAGCCAAGCCCAAAAATGCTTCATTTGGAAGGTATGAGCTAAGACATTATGGGTCCTTTTGAAAGTCAACAAAAAGTCAACAACTTCAAAAGGGCATAACTTGAGATTGGTAAATGATATGGACATGAAACCAGTGGGTTTGGTTAGAGGACTCTTTAAGCTTTCCAAAATGTCCAAGAACACCCTCATAGCATTAAAATTAAAGGATGTGTGCCCTTGCAAAGTTGGGAAATTTTGGGTTGGTTTATGAAGAAAATGGAGGTCTAAAACCAATTTCTTCCAAATGGGCTTGCCAAATAATGACCCAATCCACATCAAAACATCTTGCACGAAATTAAATTGATTTATTCATAATTTTATTCATTTTGTTTTTATTTATTATGATTTTTATATTAAAAAATCATTTTAAATCCAAATAAAAAATAAATTAATGAAAATTTAATTTGATTTGGTTTCTAGAAGGTCTTAAATTATATTTAGACTTGATTGATACAAGAGTAATGAGAATCATCCTAAAATAGCAATGTGAGATCAAGAATATTCAAATTTTAAAGCCAATCTTTTTCAATCTTCAAATGATCCAAATATCCATCAAATTGGTGAAGTCTTTGACCTAATTCACTCACTCATATATAATGAACACTTAACAATTCACAAGCAACGATTTTGCAGCCTCCAAGAGTAAGTTTCACACTTCAAAAATTCAAGCAAGAACACACATTCGGTTTTTGAATTACAGGAGGTTTCAAGGATTTTTAAAGGTGGAGACATGATCCTTGACACTTCTTAAAGCTATCCTGATCATTTGCATCACTCAAAATGCCCCCATATGCATAAACCGAATTCTCCTAACTTGACATTTGTGAATTTTCGATTCTGTTTATTTGCGTATTGTTAATGATTTCTAACCTCATATTGTTGATTGTGATGATACATAGAGTGTTTTTGGACAAAAAACTTGAAGCTTCATGACCTAATATGCTTGCGGCCATTGTTAGGGTTTGGAACTTAGTTTTAGGGTTTTATGATTTAGGCAATATAAATGAATTCTAACAACGTGGATTGATTGTATGAGTCATAAGAAACTCGTTGGTATAAACAATTTGAAGAAATTGTACTGTTTCGTTGGTGTTTGATTTTCGCAGGGTGTAAATATGGAAGAACTTGCATGAAATTTCGCAGGAAAAGTTGCATGAATTTTCGCAGGTATCATGAAGAAGATGAAGCTGGCCTGCGCGCGAAATTCCAAATTTAAATTGTTATTTTAAAATATTATGATTTGATTCCTGTTTTATTTCACAAGCGTACAGCTTGTCCCAGTGGTGAAACCAGCGTGTGTATTGTTAAAGGGCAGGGGTTCGAATCCTGGCTTTGTACATTTTTTCTTATTTTTTCAGGTTAATCAGGAAGCTTAATATATTATGCATTATTGCCACTATACTATCAGACGCGCTCACCTAGCTGGGATGGTAATGTGTTTGTGTGATACTATGAAGGTCCTGGGTTCGAATCCCCCAAGCCTTTTGTTTTCTTTCTTTTTTTTCTTAATTTCCAGGTTTTAAGCATAAAACAATTTCTTCTCATCTCATTATCACCTGCGCATGGGTAGCTTGGTGGTATGTGTTGCTGATGGCAAGCCAAAGGTGCTGGGTTCAAACCCCAGCCAGGTAAGTTTTCTATTTCTTTTTTTTGTTTTCTATTTTGCTTGTTTATTATAATTTTAATTTAATTCAAAAATTGATTAATTAGATTAATATTTTACATTTAATATTTTGTATATAAAACTCAATTAATTTTCTAAAACCCTAAAAAATATATTTCTTTTTCAAAACCCTAAATTTTCTTTTCTTCTTTTATATTATTATTTGTATTTATAATTTAATTAAAATTCTTGATTTATTTTTTATTAAGTATATAAATTGTTTATAATTTAAAATTTTTTGTACATAAACATGTTTAAAAAAATTAAAATGCTTAATTTATTTTTATAATATGTAAATATTCTACAATTGTTTATATTTTAATTTTACATGAAAATAATTTCTATTATATGTTTAAAATTGCTAATTTAATTATGTTCATAATTAATTTTATAATAACTTAAAATTTTATAATTAATATAATTGTTCAAATTTTTCTACTAACCATTAAAATTTTGTTTATTATAATCTTTTTGTTTATTATTATTATTAACCATGTTTATTACTAACCCCATTTATTTTTAAATTGTGATTATTATTATTATTTTCACTAACCCCTATTATAATTATTTATTTATTATTGCTTATTTATTTTATTTTGCTATTTATTTAAATTGCTTTATTATTATTGTAATTGCTCCTGGATGTTATTTTTTGTAATATTTAAATTATTTATTTTTATGTCATGGTTAGTAAATAGGGAGTGTAAACTATTTGTATTTAAAATTGATTTAGATCACTTAATTCAAAAGATAAATATTAAAATTGAACACTCACACACGTAAGTCGATCTTTGATCGCCATCTCACTTCCTTAGGGATACCTCTCATTGTTGCCTAATAAAAAGGTCAAGTAGGGTGTATAAAGCAAAAGTCCCTTAAAAGAAAAGTCATCTAGTTCCTTAACAATAAAAGATCAAGTCCCTTAATGGTTGCCTTTCATAATAATCTTGTCCCTTTCGAATAAAGATGACAGTCCCTCAAAAATGCTTAATACACCCCACAGTTGCCTTCATTAACAAATGACCCTCACTTGTCCCATACATCCAAGGTAATGACTACCTATTCCTTAATAATATGGATAGTCTTACCATTTAAAGGATAAAGAATAGAAAGACTTAAACTTTAGGGTAGGTTCCTCATAGTTACTTGCTCACTACTCAAAAATTTCTCAAACACCTCACAATTTCAAACAATTTTCAAACACAAGTTTTTTACGCATCCGTACATGGATCATTATCAAACTCCTATGAAAATTTATATCCACACACTTCACATTTTCAAAAAAACAATTCGAAGTGAGCTAAGTAACTAAGAGCCCATGGATAACCATGGATGTAAAGGGTGCTAACACCTTCCCTTTACATAACCTACCCCCCGGACCCAAAAATCTTTTAAAAGGTTTTTCCTGTTCTTTTATGCCTTTCCTTTGGATAAAATAAAAGTCGGTGGCGACTCTTGCTATCCGCAACATAACTAAAGTCAGTTCTCCCACCGTGTTACAGAGTTACGAAGAAGAACGGCCTCTATAACTCAGAGGTCGTGTATTAGGATTGTCACGGTCGTGAGGGGGTAGTTACGATCGTGACGCGCGTAATTGCACGTTACGATCGTGAGGGGATGGTTACGACCGTGATGTTCACAAAATTTGAAATTTCACAGAATGTTTACCTCAGTTCAATCATATTATAATTCTTATCACATTCAATAATTAATTCCAACATAACACATAGCAATGGATCAATATATAAATTCCAACATCACACAAAAAATTCATCAAAATATCCAGCAATCAAATGTATCAGTATATGTTATTACTGATAGTAACAAATAGCACACAGTACAAATCAAACATGCAATTGGTATTTTTGGTAAATGCACTAAATTATGAAACATGTAAATAGACTGAATGGAAAATTGCATAAATGGAAATACTTTGTTTTTGACATAACAGAAAGAAATTACAGTGATAAAAATAAACTATGAAATGTTGCAAAAATTCAAAACTAACTAGAAACAAAAAGCAAAAAGTAAAATTAATCAAATTACTACGGCTCATCAAAGTCGTTTCTTCAAGTCTTCAAGTGCGGAATTTATATGGTAAAACTGTTCACATGTTATATCAGTTAAGCCTATAATGTCCAATCTCATGCTTTTAACTTCATCCTTAACAACATTAATGTCAGCTTGGTATACTTCAAGAGTTGTCAAAATTTTGTTTAAGCTGTCAGCATATCCTACTCTGTTGATTTCAGGGGTCTCAATATCTTCATCTATGTGGTTGATGTCATGGTAACCAGGAGGGGTCTCAGGGTCACTCTCTACATCAGTCATCGTATCATCCCTAATTTGGTAGGATTGTGGTGTTTCAGGTGTTGTTGGATGGTCAGAAGGAGTAATCTCATAAAGCCAATTATCTCTATTGTGAACGCTGACTTTAGCATGGTTCGACAAGGTGAACAAGGTTACGATTTCATTCCTAATCAGGTACTCGAATGGTGGTTGTCCTATGTTTCCTATTATTCGGCGGTTAAAACAGAAATCCAAATTCATAGGGCGAATGGTACCTAAACGGGTGCACTTGTGTAACTGATATCTAAGTCCGAGGGCGTTAGCAATCATGGTGACTAGGCCTCCTACCAATATTGGTAGATTAGGTTCCTCCTGGATGCGGGTAAAGGTCTGCATCATGAAGGGTACAACATTTACGGGTTTTCCATCGGTCAAACAGGACATAATGAATATCTCGTCCTTAGATACTTTAGTAAGGTTCTTTTCCTTTCCAAAGAAGGTGTGGGCAAGGATTTTATGAAAATAGCGGATAGCGGGGTTGTGTATTTCATCATTTCCATGTTATCCGGCTCAGGGTGGTAGTTTTCGGTTAAAGTTTCCCAAAAGAAATCTAGCTCAATATCCATTAATTCTACCTGGGTGGTAGTAAAAGCAAAAGGTCCGCTAGGAAATCCTAGTAGGTCAGCTAGTTCCTTGTGGTTATAGACATATTTGATACCGAATAGTCGGAAACTAATAAATCCTTTCCTTAGTCCAAATCCGCACTCAGGTAGGTAAATTAGGGAGCTTAAAAATTCAAGGGTGAGCTCGCGGTAAGTTACAAACTTATGTTTTATGAGAGCGTTCTCCCATCCAAGCTGGTTAAACATGTATAGGATGCTATCATTGATACCTAAAGTTTCCATAGTTTATTCATCATAATACAGAGTCAAATCCATGTGTCTCTGTGATAATTCCTCAAATTTCCTTCTTTGGTTCCTACCTCTAAATATGGTTTCCATGAAGTTTCTTGGTTGGCTAGCCATAGTTAGTGTTAAAACGGGAGAAACAAATCAGGGGAGAAAGAGGTAAGGTAGAAAAGACTTTAGAAAATCTGTAGCAAGGTAAATTTAAAAGTGATTTAGAAAATGAAAGTTAAAGATAAAGAAAATAAGGAAAGAAATACATAAATAAAGTCAATAATAAAAATGAAATAAAACAATAAAATGGGTTGCCTCCCACTAAGCGCTGTTTTTATCGTCATAAGCCTGACGTAGTGCTTAGTGGTAGATTAATCAGGGAAGTTAGTGGACAACTCTAAAAGTTTTAAATTATTCGCATAATCTCTGTTTTCAATATTATGGTAATGTTTTAATCGTTGTCCGTTTACTGTGAACGGTTCACTATTCCTACCCTTAATTTCTATTGCTCCGCTCGGGAACACTTTAGTAATTTCAAAGGGTCCTGACCATCTAGATTTTAGTTTTCCAGGAAAGAGCCTGAGTCTTGAATTGAAGAGGAGCACAACATCTCCCACACTAAATTCTTTCCTAGATAGGCGCTTATCGTGCCAACGCTTGGTTCTTTCTTTATATATCTTAGCATTCTCGTATGCGTCTAACCTTAATTCTTCTAATTCATTAATGTCGAGGATTCGCTTTTCTCCAGCGACAGTGTAGTTTATATTGAGTGTTTTAATCGCCCAATATGCTTTGTGTTCTAGTTCTACCGGGAGATGACAGGCCTTCCCATACACTAGTTTGAAGGGTGTAGTTCCTATGGGTGTCTTGTAGGCTGTCCTATAAGCCCATAAAGCTTCATTAAGTTTAGATGACCAATCCTTCCTAGATATGGCGACAGTCTTTTCTAGAATTTGTTTTATTTCTCTGTTCGAGACTTCGACCTGTCCACTTGTTTGCGGATGATACGGTGTTGCTACACGATGTCTGACTCCATACTTAGATAGTAATTTGTCGAATATTTTCGAAATGAAATGCGAGCCACCGTCACTAATGACAAATCTAGGTACATCAAATCTTGGAAAGATTATATTCTTGAAAAGCTTAATTACTACTCGTGTGTCATTTGTAGGAGAAGCTATAGCCTCGATCCATTTTGAAACATAATCGACAGCTACGAGTATGTACTTATTACCGAAAGATGATGGGAATGGTCCCATGAAATCGATTCCCCAGACATCAAAGACTTCTACTTCTAATATTCCTCTTTAAGGCATTTCATCTTGTCTTGAAATGTTACCGGTGCGTTGACACCGATTGCAATTTATAACAGCGATGTGGACATCTTTCCATAGATTAGGCCAAAATAGGCCGGCTTGTAAGATTTTTGCACAAGTCTTGGAAGTGCTTGCGTGTCCACCATAAGGAGATGAATGACAATGAGCAATGACATCTTCTATTTCTTCTTCAGGAATGCACCGACGGAAGATTCCATCAGGTCCTCTTTTAAATAATAATGGTTCGTCCCAATAGTAATACTTGAGATTGTGGAAGAATTTATTTTTCTGCTGATAGGTTAAGTCCGGTGGAAGTGCTCCTGCAGCTAAGTAGTTGACAATGTCAGCGTACCATGGCAGTCCTACGGTTGTTTGGATTGTTCCCACGGCTTTTGGTTCATTTATGTCTAACTGAGCTGGGTCGCTTCTTATTTGTGCTATCAGTTGTTCATACGGAAAATTGTCGTTAATTGGCACTTGTTCGGGTTTAATACCTTCTATTCTAGATAAATGGTCCGCTACGACGTTTTCAGTGCCTTTCTTATCTTTGATTTCGAGATCAAACTCTTGTAGGAGTAAGATCCATCTCAGGAGTCTTGGTTTAGCATCTTTCTTGGTTAGTAAATATCTGATAGCAGTGTGGTCTGTGTAGATGATTATTTTTGCTCCTACTAGGTAGGAACGAAATTTATCAAGCGCGAAGATAACTGCTAACAACTCTTTTTCAGTAGTGGCGTAGTTCATTTGAGCAGAATCTAAAGTTCTACTGGCATAGTAAATTGTGTGAAGTTTCTTGTCCTTCCTTTGTCCTAGAACTGCGCCTACAGCATAGTCACTCGCATCGCACATGATTTCAAAAGGTAATCATCAGTCAGGTGGTTGCATGATTGGTGCGGTGATGAGGGCTGTTTTTAGAGTTTCAAATGCTTTAAGACAATCTTTATCGAATATGAACTCAGCATCTTTCATTAATAAACCGGTAAGAGGTTTAGTGATTTTCGAGAAATCTTTGATGAATCGTCGGTAGAAACCGGCGTGTCCTAAAAAGCTTCGTATTTCTCGAATGGTCTTAGGGGGTTGAAGATCTTTTATGACTTATATCTTAGCTGTATCAACTTCAATTCCCTTATCAGATATAACGTGTCCTAGTACGATTCCTTCTCTGACCATAAAATGGCATTTTTCCCAGTTAAGTACGAGGTTTACTTTTACACATCTTTCTAACACCATTTCTAAATTTGATAGATATCCTTCAAAACTTTGCCCGCATACAGAGAAGTCGTCCATGAACACTTCCATGATGTTATCTATGAAATCTGCGAAGATTGACATCATACATCTTTGAAAGGTTGCAGGAGCGTTACATAATCCAAAGGGCATTCGTTTATAAGCGAACATTCCATAGGGACATGTGAATGTAGTCTTCTCTTGATCATCTGGGTGAATAGGGATTTGGAAAAATCCTGAGTAACCATCGAGATAACAGAAATACGAGTGTTTGGCTAATCGTTCTAACATTTGATCTATAAAAGGTAGTGGGAAATGATCTTTTCGAGTGGCCTTGTTTAGTTTTCGATAATCGATGCACACTCTATGTCCGGTCACTACTCTTTGTGATATCGATTCGCCTTTAGCATTTTTCACAACAGTGATACCTCCTTTCTTTGGTACTACATGTACTGGACTAACCCATTGACTATCAGAGATTGGATATATTATTCCAGCGTCTAGTAGTTTCTTAACTTCTTCTTTTACTACAGTGCTAAGGATTGGGTTAATTCTTCTTTGAGATTCTCTAGAGGTTTTGCAATCTTCTTCTAGCATAATATGATGCATACAGATTAAAGGACATTTTCCTTTGAGATCAGATATGTTATATCCTAATGCAGTTGGGTATTTCTTTAAGACATCTAAAAGTTTCTTCGTTTCGATTGTTCCTAAACCGGAATTGATTATAACTGGTCGCGTACATTCAGTGTCTAGGAAAATTGTTAAGGGCATGACACTGATACTGGCTCCTAAATCGCATAGAGCTTTGTCAATGACGAATTTTCCAATTACACGGGGTATAGAGAAACTACCTGGATCTTTTAAATTAGGAGGCATATTGTTTTGAATTATTGCGCTACACTCAGCAGTAAGTGTAACGATTCCGTTATCCTTTATCTTCTTCTTATTGGATAAGATTTCCTTTAGAAATTTAGCATACGAGGGCATTTGAGTGATAGCTTCTGTAAACGGAATAGTAATATTCAACTGTTTCAGAAGTTCAACAAATTTCTTAAACTGGCCCATCGTCTTGGAATTGGTTAATCTCTGAGGGTACGGAATTGGTGGTTTATAAGGTGGTGGAGGCACATAAGGCTTCTCTTTCTCCACTGCCTCTTGATTATTATCTTCCTTTTCTTCTGGTTCATTCTCCTTTTCAGTCGGCTTATCCTGCTTTTGGCACATGGCTGGATTGTCAAGTCTTGGATCGGCAGGTCCGTCAAGTTCTTTGCCACTTCTTAGTATCACAACATTGGCCTGTCCTTTTGGGTTAGGTTGGGGTTGTCCAGGAAATACTCCAGCTGGGGCAGCGGTAGGTGCTTGTTGTTGAGCTACTTGTGAAATCTGAGTTTCAAGCATTTTGTTATGTGTAGCTAACACATCTACCTTTCTCACTAATTGCTTAATCTGCTCGCTAGTGTGTATGTTTTGGTTTAAGAATTCCTTGTTTGTTTGAGATTGGGTAGCTATGAAGTTCTCCATCATTAATTCAAGGTTTGATTTTCTAGGAACATTAGGAGTAGTCTTTTGATATCCTGGTGGTGTAGCTGGCGCTTGACCTGGTGCGTATAAAGCATTGTTGTTCTTATAAGAGAAGTTCGAATGATTCTTCCAACCAGGGTTGTATGTGTTCGAGTACGGGTTTCCTTGAGCATAATTCACTTGATCTATGGGAATTCCTGCTAATAGTTGACAATCAGGGATAGCATGTCCTGGAACTCCACATAACTCACAGTTAGGTGTTACCGCAGCCACGGTGGCTGTTGGTGTTATGGCCAAGTTGTCGATCTTTTGACTAAGTTGGTCAAACTTTGCATTGACTTGGTCCATACTACTCACTTCGTACATACCTCCTTTTGTTGGTTTCTCAGTTGCGACTCTCTCGCTTCCCCATTGGTAATGATTCTGAGCCATACTCTCGATAAGTGCATAAGCATCATTATATTCTTTGTCCATTAGTGCGCCGCCTGCGGCAGCGTCAATTGTCATTCTTGTGTTGTACAAGAGTCCATTGTAGAAAGTATGGATGACCATCCATTCTACTAATCCATGATGTGGACAAAGTCTCAACATATCTTTGTATTGTTCCCAAGCTTCGAAAAGTGACTCGTTTTCCTTTTGCTTAAATCCGTTGATTTGAGCTCTTAGCATGGCTGTCTTACTAGGTGGGAAATATCTTGTCAAGAAGACTCTCTTTAGTTCCTCCCACGTAGTTACTGAATTCGAGGGTAGAGATTGAAGCCAGGCTCTTGCTCTGTCTCGAAGTGAGAAAGGAAAAAGGCGTAATCTGATTGCTTCTTGGGTAACTCCATTAGCTTTTACTGTATCTGCGTACTGCACAAATATCGAAAGATGAAGGTTCGGATCCTCGGTAGGATTTCCGGCGAATTGGTTTTGTTGTACGGCTGATATCAGCGAAGGTTTCAACTCGAAATCATTTCGGTTGATAGCTGGCGCAGCAATGCTGGAATGCAGCTCAGCTTGTGAAGGACTAGCGTAATACTTTAGTGGATGATTTGGTTCTTCAGCCATCTCTGCGTCCTTCGATGTTCCAACTGGTTTAGGTGGATCAACTTGAAGATCTGGAATGTTGTATATTCGTTGGTATTCGAATATTAGTCTTCTTAAATGTAAGAAGCGTTCTAATTCAAGGACTGGAGGTTGCAAGTCTTCGCCTTGAGAGCGAGTACTTGGCATATACTCGGTAAATTAGATTAGGGAAAATAAATTTTTACCTTAGTCTAGACAGTGCTACTCTAATATTGCACTAGTGACTAAATCAAGGTCCCCGGCAACGGCGCCAAAAACTTGATGGGGCGAAGACGTGATGTGTCTAGCGGTATCTGAACTGCAAGTGCACAACCTATCGCAATAGTAATAAAAAGATGTCGAACCCACAGGGACTTTGTAATCACTCTAGTGCTAGAAGGTCTGCTAGTTTAGCTAAGGCGGAAATTTGTCACGGTTATGGTTTTAAGGATTAAAAACGGGAATTAAACTTAGTTAAGGAAATAATGAGAAGGCGGTCGGTATATAATTATATTAACCTATGCGGGTCAATCTAGCCTAAGCTTATAAAGATGTTTCACTTAAATAATTCTGTAGAGATTACTAGTTTAAAAACCCTCGACTCACACTCTCGTGGTCTTATCTCAGATCTTACTCCTAAAGCCCTATGTCTGCTCTCGCTAGCCCATAAGTGTTTAGAAAATAATTTTTGAAAACTTAATAAGTCTAATTCGTTTTAAAGAGCTCTCGCTGTATTTAAATCGAATGCCTAACTTTAGCTATCCAGTTAAAATCTCACACTCTCGTGGTCTCGACCTAACCTATTTCACTTCTCTTACTCTCGTAACAAAAAGCTTGATTTTAATTATAAAAAAGTCACAGCCAGAATATAAGTTCTTAAGTGTTTTTAGCTTAGATTCGATTCATCTGTTTTGTTTGGTTTATTACATACCGACTCAATTAACTTAGCTACTCATACTAATTAAAACAACGGACAGATACAAAATGAAATTAATAAATATTGAAACATGCATTATATAATGATAATAGAAACTTAACATAAATAAATAAATAAACTTAATATAAATTGCAAAACAAAAACCTGAACAAATGAATTCTTAGGCTCCTTCTTCCACAAATTGGCAAGCTTGGAGTGTCGGAATCGAAATAAAATACTAAGTTCTGAGGCTTAAAGAAAATTAATTAAGATAACAATTTCCTAATGTTGGAAATTGTTATTAAATGGTTTGGAAATTAAAAGGAAAAAGCAGCAAGAACAAAAGCTGGAAATAAATGGGTTGTAAAAACGGCAGAGCTTCCGTATAAAATTTCAATAAAAACTCTGTACTTTCTTCATCTACTTCTTTGATATTTATAGCAGAGAAATTTGGCAGTTGAAGAGTAGGAGCGTGGGCTTCGATTGTTCTGTTTTGAGAGAATCCAGGAGAACATGGTTTATTGGCGTTGTTGAAGTTGAGAGAAAATAGGAGTCTCTGAAGACTCTTTCTTTTCGTTGCACGTTCTCAATTATATTCAAACAAATTAAATAACTTTTACTTGTCACGTTCGTGACATGGTGTAACGGGCAGAATTCCTCAAATTGGCGCGTCACAGTCGTGATAATATTGTGACGATCGTGATACCTCAAATTGGCGTGTCACGGTCGTGAGGCAATTGTGACGACCGTGAGAGTAACAAAATATGCAGCTTTTAGCAGAATTGATTTCTTCCTTTTCTTTTCATGCTAATTTTTGTTCCTTTGATCTTTTTCTCATAAATTTGGCTCTAGACATATTGTACCTGCAATGTGGCATAAAAACTCGAAACAATCGGGAGTTAAAAGTACCAATGTATGATAAAACAGACTAAAAACATAGTAATAATACGATACGATTTCTCGTTATCAACAAGCCTACACCACTCCAAGATGGAATGAATGTAAGTGCCCCATGGAATAAGGCTATACACAAGGGATCCTTTCATGCATTTATTAAGTCTTTTTGGATTTTGTTTGAATATGAGAAAGAAGACTCAAATCGGAAAAAGGACAAAAATTAAGGGGGACTAAGACACAACCCTAAGTTATTTATTAAAATGGTGGTCCTAAGGGTGAGTGAGGATTTTCTAATCCTAAAGAGCAAAAGGAAGAGAGAAAAGGAAAAAAAATGCAACTTACTTCCTAAGGAAGATAAGTTGATCCTAACAAAGGGGAATCCTACCGATCACAAAATATGGAAGGAAAAAGTGAATTAAATGTATAAAGGGACTGCATAAAAAAATAAAAGGATAAGGTGTAAGAAAACATACCTTTCCCTCCCTACAAAACAAAGATTAATGTGAATTTTTATTTAAAATAATAAAGCAAACATACACTAATTAAATCCTAATGACTCTAGGACTCAATCTAAAATCTATCTTAATTCTAGAGAACTTAAAAAAATGCTAAGACAAAAATACAGCACCCACTACAGCCCCTAATACACAAACAACTATCAAAACAATTCATAACACAAAGCAACGTTTTACAGCCAACATGCAGCATGAAAAGGTAGGTGTAAAAAGTCCAATACAACATGCAGACATGACAAACAACATGTATTTTACAGCGCCTATATGCAAAGTCAACTATGAAATGCAAAATCCAGATTTGATTATTTTCATTTTTTAGTACATAAACTCAATGAAAAATGCACCAACTTCATCATGAACATAAATTTGAACATAGGTCAACATTCATAAATGAAAGAACATGAACATTTTGAAGGATTATGCAAGAATGCATCACATGGTTGATTATGCAATAAGTATGCAAAATGTGGCACATGAATATGGCATATGAACATGATGATCATTGATTATGAACATGCAATATGATAGATCAACAAGAATGCCAAACTCAATGCAAAATTCAGAATTGAATTGATGTACATGATAGGATTAAGCATGCAACCAAATGCACATACATACATGATTATGTGAAATGCAACATATCTTGATACAATGAAATGCAAAATGATTTAATGCAATGAAAAAGATGTAAAAAAAGAATGCAACATGATTATTCACATGCCAAATGATGCATAAACATGGCAACACAATGCAAGAAATCAAGCTATACACAAAGGAATACAACAACGCATAATACACAACATGAACGAAAACGCGTCGAAACGACTCGAAATGGGGGAATGAGATGTTGAAACTAACCTAGAAAATTCCCTAAAATCAATACCTAAACATGTATGAACATTATGGGCACTAGAAAGCAAGACTAAGCTATCAAATAAGCAAAAAAAAACCAAAAATTAACAGCGTTAACCGGTTAACCAAATGGTTAACCGGTTAACGGACCTAAAACTGCACTGTTTGTGGCTAAAACGCACGCGTTAACCAGTTAACCAAATGGTTAACTGGTTAACACTGATCTAGAATGTGAAAAAAGTTAAGAAATAAGTGCTTTTGGCCAAAAACTCATTTCTAATGATCTCCAAGATACCTAGGAACATGTTAACGCTAATTTCTACTCAAGTATAGCTTATTTACACATGCTAGAACCTATAACTATCTACACCTTAACTTCTAATCCGTTAAAAATCACAAATCGCAAGCAACACATAACGAAAACATAATCGATTACAAGTAATGCGAAAAAGCGATTAAAGAATGCCAAAAGGGGCAAGATGAAGAGAATAACTTAAATAAGAAGTGATTTAGATCACTAACCTACAAAGCGCAGAAGTATTTCGGTGGATGTTGCAAGAATCAGAGCTTGATCGAAGATAAAACCAAGAAAACCGCGAACCCGCAAAATAAATGCGTTCTTGATGCTTGAACCTTCGAGTGTAAATACCCCAAATTTGCCCTCACTGATATCACACCATGGCTTGTGATCTTTCATTTTTTTTAACATATGCATTGCATTTCATGTTGCATTTTTACTTCACTGCATAAGTTCAAGTTCATCTGCTTCTAGGGTTTGTGATCTAAGCAATCCAAGTTTCCATCTGAGCCATCCCAAAGGCCTAAAAGTGTTCCAAGAGGGTCCATGTGTGTTCTATCATCATATTATGTCCCTCAAAGTTCATGGAAGTCAAGGAATTACAAGAACTGGCAAGGCATGGAAGCAGAGTTAGGGTTTTCACTACACAGATGACCAAAATTAGGGTTTTGGTTTCAGAGGCCTTAACTCCAAATTTTTGGGCCATTCTTGTTTCTAATGTTCTTAAGATGTTATAAGGATCATGTGTACCAAGTTTGATGAAGAAATTCATTGTGCAAGTCATATGTTCACTAGGTAACCTCTTGAGCAAGTTAAGTCAAAATCAGGGCATTTGAGGCCCACAACAATGGAACCAAAGGGGTATTTTCAACAAATTGAAGTTCTATGATCTTTATTTGATCTTATAAGAGGTTGTAAGTTCACAAGATTGAAGAATTTTGAGCCATTTGCAAACTTGCCAAAAATGGAAATGACTTGTAATGGAAACTTTCCATTTTGGGAAAGTTTTTCAACCTCCTCTTTCTCAACCAAAAATGCTTCAAATGAAAAATTCTTGGTCGTGAAAGTTGTAGATTAGGTCTTTCCCTTTTCAAAAAGTACAAGAACATGTCTTGATTCATCCTAGAACTCAAGATATGGCCTTTCAAAGTTGGCAAAAATCCTAAAATTTTAAGTTTCATGCCAAAGAGGGATTTTGCAAATTGGCATGTTAAGGCATTCTAATGACTTCAAATGGACACAAACATTTCACAATATTTCAAATGGACCTCTAAACATCAGAATTATACTTTGAACCATGCATTTCCATGCCTTGAAATTCAAGAAATCTCAAAAGGACCAAAACTTTCAAGAATTGCAAAATGGTATGAATCTCTTCATACTCTTGTGCCAGCATGCCAAAACCAATTCCATGGCTCTCCACAAAGTCAGCTGAGGCCAGACACCCCAAGAATTCAGGCCTGCACCATGCCCATACCTCAAAGTACAAAATCTTGACTTTTTGCATTTCACACCATACCAATCACACTATGCCACAACAACTCTCTAAACCAATGACTACACATTATACAAACCTCAAGCAACACAAACACATAACATTGAGGCCTGAATCTTGCTCATATTGAGATTGCCCAAAACTTGTCAAAAACTTCATTTCTTCGAAACTCACTCATCCACTAAAAATCAAAACTTCTTTCACCATTCATCTCAAAATCATCCATAGAATACAAAGCACCCTTCACCATGACCTAAAAGCCACTCAAACCAAAACACGAATTCTGCCAAACCAGAACTCAATCTTCCAAACCAAGCCATTTAAACTTCATTCAAGCCTTCCAGAAGCACAAGGGGATCAAGTGGAGTGGATTAGCATCAAGAAAAAGGCCAAAAAGCACCAAACTGTAAAGCTTCATCTCAGGTAGCTTCTTCAAACAATTTTTCCAGAACTTGTATTTTAAGTTACAATATGATTCTTTATGTTCCCCCGATCACACTGATATGATTTGTTTCAAAAATGAGTGAGAAATGAGCTTGTATCGTGCTTCTAAAATTTTTGACCTAAATGTTGTTTGATTCGATTCATGCTATTCTTGAAATATAAATGAGTTTTATTGTTTGATTCGTGTTTAATGATGTTCAATGTTTGATTCTGGAGAGTTTAGTGAGTTTTTGTGGTGTTTTGAGGGAGATGGGGTGAGGAACCCGCCGGAGAAGACGACCGGAGCTCATTAATTAGCCCTAATCCTCATTAATTAGCCATTTTTGAATATGGACCCTTGGATCTGTGCTTGGCGCGTGTTTTGACGGCCATGATGAGTCATTAAAACCCTAAATCTTAATTAATTAGTTTAATTTATTTAATTAAGTCAGATTAAAACGTGGCCTTTGGATTTCATTTAAATATTAGGTTTGAATGTGGGCCTTCAGATCATCATACACAAGTCCACGTGACTTTGCATCATGACCACCCATTCATTCAACTTGCAATCTCAGCCTCTCATTTAGCATACTTTTGTTTTTATTTTATTTTTCTATGCATTTTATTTCACGAAATTATTTAAAATAGTTAAAAAACTTCAAAAAATATTTTCTTTTGCATTTTGGTTTTAAATATTTTTCTTAACCTGGAAATGATTTTTATATTATTTTTTGCATTAAAAAGGTATTTTTAAAATATTTAAATGATATTTTTAATTAATTAAAGTATTTTGATTAATTAAAAATACATTTAGGTTTCTAAAAATCACCAAAAAATCATGAATCATCCCTTTGCATTTAGAAACATTTTCAATCTCTTCACACAAATTTCGTTTTAGGTTTGATCATAGTTTGTGAATTTTCTTTGAATTAAGGGTCATTAAAATCTTATTTTTGAACCCTAACCAAGAAGTGTTTGAAGATGATTCTTTTTGCATTGTTTTGTGCATAGCATGTAGTTTATAGGTCATTTATCTCATGAATTTATCTTGCATTTTCAAATTGATTTGCATTTTTCCCTTTTGAACCATCCAAAAACCCTAGAAACTTAGGAAATCCATAACTTGTGATTGGTAAGGCTTCTGACCTTCTCCTTTGGGGTGTGACCTAGTATTGTATTAGGGTTTGTTTGAGCTTGGTTTTAATTTTTTATCATGTCATATGCTTTTGTTTAGTTCATTTGCATCTTGCTTGTCCATAAAACCTTAATTTCATGTGTTTACTTGCATTCACCTTGCATATGCATCCTTACATAAACTTGCCATTAGATTTCTTGCATTCATATGTCATTTTAGACATCTTAGGACATGTTATAACCATGCTTGATCATTTATTCATTCATTTGCCATGATTTTCATTCATTTCATTTCATTAACTTTCATGTGTTTTCAAACTTCAAAGCATGCTTCCATTTGCATCTCATCTTTGTATGATCATACATATGCACTTTGTATGCCTTTGCATCATCTCACATGACATTAACATTGCATAAAAACTTCTGACTTTGGTCACTTCATCTCATTTCACTTCATTTCTTTATGCTTTGTACTTTATGCATTCATGCTAACATTTTTCAGGTGGTAAGTTACTTTGAGAGGTGGATTTGCCGTCACTTCTCACTTCTTCTTATCTCTTTCATTTGCATTTTGTTTGTCTTTAAAGTGAACTTTTTCCCTTGTGTTCATTTCTCACTTTCTTTCTTCAAGTTACTTATCTTCTTCAATGAAGTAAGTAACTTGTTCTGCTTCTTCCTCCTTTCATCTGCTTCTTCCATTGGTGGCTTCCTTGAAGATCTTTCTTGAGCCTTACAAACCATAGGAACATCCAAGCATGATAATAGTTAGGGTTGTGATTAGTTCCCCTTTAGCTTTTACCTTTGAGTCTCCTTGAGTCTCTCTTCTCATCTCAACAATCAGAGACTAAACTCTTAAAGTTTTAGGACTTTGGAATTAGGGTTATGCATGCATCCTTCTCTTAGGATGGAGTGTATAACTTTAATCCTAAGTGTTAAACCTTTAATTTGTTTAAACCTCTTAATCAAATCATCTTAATAATCACTAAGACTTCATCTTGTAACTTGTGCCTTACATTAGGGTTCTAATTCTTCCTTTATGGTTAAGAAGGACTAACCCTAGTGTTTAATGGACAAGTCCCTCTCAAGTTGTCTTACAAACCATAAAACTAGTTTCTTAATCTCATCCCTTAATTAAAATCCACTTAATAAAGGCTTTGTTATATAATGAATTTAATCCCTAACCATGGATTAAGTTGAGGTATCTTCCTCAGCTTAAGTGTTCTCATCTATTATCCTTCTATTAGGATGGTGTAATGAGTCCACTAATCTGTGATTAGAGATTAAACTTATTACTTAACACTAAACAAAAACCCAAAAACATCTAATTAATCACAAGTAGGTTAATGATCTTAATCCTACATCATCATGGTAATTAAGTTGAGATGCTTATCTCATACTTAAGTAGGCTCATTATCCCTAATCAGGGAGGATATAATGAGTTTACAAGCCCTTGATTTAGGCTTAAGCTCATTAACTTATGCAAAACACCAAAAAC
The DNA here is from genome assembly GCA_963966055.1 of Lathyrus aphaca. Classification (NCBI taxonomy): domain Eukaryota; kingdom Viridiplantae; phylum Streptophyta; class Magnoliopsida; order Fabales; family Fabaceae; genus Lathyrus; species Lathyrus aphaca. The sequence goes on from OZ014521.1 coordinate 308,861,456, forward strand.
AATAAAAAACTGAAAACACAAAAACAAACAATAATCGTCTCCTTCGGGATTCTTTTCTCATCATACTCACTCACAAACGAGAACTTGCTTCTTCCGTCTAATGAAAGACAATTAGCACTCGAGCCAGACGAGTCATACACTTGAGCATAGGCAAGCAAGCATTTCATAGTAAATTTATCCTTCAGTCTCTTTGAGTCGAACTATGATGTTTTGACTTCCTCATTGCACGAGAGGATACATAGGCATAACTTAACTCTTATCGAACAAAAGTCTCTTTGTCTTCCCCCTCTTTCAGCATTCTTTTAAAGCCTCAGTTCCTGAGCATTCACCTTTTGCACTGACACTTGTATATTCTTTTCCAGCGTTTGCACACAAACAACACATTCACTACCCCTTTAAACGCAATCTTTTTAAGCGTGGATCCCGTCGAGTACGACAGACAATCTGGGTGCTAATACCTTCCCAGGTTGTAACCAACCCCCTTTCTCAGTTTCTCTAGTTCGCGACCGTCTTATCCATCTTTTCTTAGGTTTATGCAGCATTACCTTTCCTTCGGGATAAAAATGCCTAGCTGGCGACTCTTTTCAGTTCATTTCATTTTCTCCCTTCGTCGACCTTCGCGCTTGTACTGGGATGCAAATCTTCGGGAGCAACATCGAGCACTTCCGATAAGCCAAAATCCTCACAAAAATCAGTAGCTTCTTCTTCCACTATCCACAAAATCAATGGAGGTTGGAGGCTAAGCTTCAAGATCTTTAAGTTTCAATGTGAAACTTGAAGAGCTTCTTCAAAAAGCTTTAGTGAAAAGGGAAAATGGAGGAAAATTGAGAGAGAGAAAAAGTGATTGTGAGAGAGTAAAAAATTTGGAAACTTGGGAACCCTTTTGCATTGAAGTGATTAGTGATTATATAGGGGCTAGGCTAGGAGCTAGGTATGGGAATGGAGTTAGGTTTAGGAATGGAGCTAGGTTAGTAGTTAGTTAGGGTTAGGGTTGGAGAAGGAATAAGAATATTCCTTGGAATATTCCTTGGAACACTCTAGAAGATGGTAGAATATGGTAGAAGCTTCCAAGGGAAATGGAGTGAAATTGGAATGGAAAAACAAGAGGGAAAGAGTGAAAGGAAGTGTGGAAAGAAAGTGGAAGGAAAAGTGGAGGGAAATGTTAAATTAACCACTTTTCAAATGATTTTTTCCCTTGATTTTTTTAATGATTCCTCCATCATTTCTTGACCAAATTCGAAACATAGGATCATTGTAACCATAATTTCATGATTTTGATCTTAAAAGTCAAGAGTCGACCTTTTTTTACCTAACTCGGTTGCCTTTTCCCCGATTCCTCGATTTTCAGTTATATGGCCAATCGAACCTCTTCCAAAATGAATTTGTGGACGAGATTTGAACCCTAGGCACTTGATATCATATATAAGACAAAGGAATCCACTTTGAATCATAACTTCATGCAGAAGCCCAGTAGAAGCGAAACCCTAATTCGACCTTTCCATCAGGAAATATTGCACTGCTTGCCTCCTCTGACCAAATCAAATATTTCCATGGCATGTGGCTTCAAGTGAAGACTTGTGGTATGTTGTGAACCCTTTGCAAAAGGTTGGTAAGATTTGTGGCCCTTTGATTGCCTTTGTAATGCCTTCAGTTGCTCCGTCCATTGACCACATGCCTATGCCTCAGCTATGCTACACATGATGCAATGTTTTTTTGGTTATTTTATGAAATTATGTATGCAATATGCTATGCAAAATTTTGGGGAAATGAGAGGGCAAATTTTGAGGTATTACAGTTGCCCCTATTCAATCATCTGCAGGCCTGAACGAATAATTGCGAGAGCTTTTAACCGTTCAAGATATGGAGTGATTGAATACTTGAATAAAACCTGGAAATTTGAACTTGGTGGATAGTAGAAATGACATATGCTCTTTACTTATATTTTTGTTTTGACCTCTGAATAGGTAGCGGAAATAGAACCAGGTGGAATAGAATCAATGCTAAAAACATGCACTGTGAATGTTGAGCGAAAAAAACCACAATGAGGGTGCCTGTTGACGAAACAGGACTTTAACGAGACCGTTAGCGAGACAGAACTCGACAATGTGACTGCTGGGCAGGACCAAGCCACAAAGAAAACACGCGACTGCTGGGCAGGACCAAGCCAAGGAAGGTGCCTGTTGGCGAAACAGGGCTTAGCGAGACCATTAGCGGAGTGGAACTCAATCAATATGACTGCTGGGCAGGACCAAGCCATAAAGAAAAATACGCGACTGCTGGGCAGGACCAAGCCACGGAAAGTGCCTGTTGGTGAAACAGTACTTAACGAGACCATTAGCGGAATGGAACTCAACAATATGACTAGTGGGCAGGACCAAGCCATAAAGAAAACACGCGACTGCTGGGCAGGACCAAGCCACAGAAGGTGCCTGTTGGCGAAACAGGGCTTAACGAGACCATTAGCAGAATGGAACTCAATCATAATGACTGCTGGGCAGGACCAAGCCATAAAGAAAACACGCGACTCCTGGGCAGGACCAAGCCACGGAAGGTGCCTGTTGGCAAAACAGGGCTTAACGAGACCATTAGCGGAATGAAACTCAATCAATATGACTGCTGGGCAGGACCAAGCCATAAAGAAAAATACGCGACTGCTGGGCAGGACCAAGCCACGGAAGGTGCCTGTTGGCGAAACAGGGCTTAACGAGACCATTAGCGGAATGGAACTCAATCAATATGACTGTTGGGCAGGACCAAGCCATAAAGAAAAACAACATTGATTTGGAAGGACCAAGATGTCTGTCAAACGGTATTAGTATCTTCTGCGGGGAATACTTTAGGTTGAAAGATGTTATAGGTTATATGTAACACCTCAAAACTGGCCCATGCTGGCTTGCACATGTTTGAATTTATGGCGTAATGCTCCATGAGGATGGAAATGCTACGCTTTGGAGGATGCAAATGCAATGATGATTATGCGTATGCAAATGCAAAGAGATCTCCTAATAAGGAGACTGCAAGTATCCCAGATGGTTTGGCTGGGGAGAATTGATGATCACTGCATTAATCTGGTTAATCTCTGTGAGAAGAAACAACTTTGCGGGGAACGTTGTTAATGATACACCGGCTCTGAACAGCCGCCACTGCCAAAAATAAATTGGACTTTGGGATTAGAGAGCCAAGACCCTGCTGGAGATGGACCCTTCTTGAACTCTGGTGGGGAAGTGGAGAGCTCCTGACTTGGCTGGGAACCAGAGGTATGACACTGCTGAGGAAGCGACTTGCTAGGGAGGAAAGACGCTCCTTGCACTGCTGGGAATTTCCCTTGTGTTGAAGGGAAGTCTCTGCTTGGGGAGGACACCCACATTCTGCTACCTTGCTGGGAGAGATTTCAACTTCCAACTTTACTGGGGATGACTAGAGACACCTTGGAAGACACCTGTTCTTGTTCAAGCATAAAGAAATGTTCCTCCTGGGAATCTGCTTTTAGCTCTATTAGCAACACCTGTATCTGTACCTGCATAAACACAATTGATAGTTCCTGTAACATGGAGAGTTAGTATGGAACCTGTATGCCCCAGGCTCGTAGCATGAATCATTATCTGGGCATCTTGACACCCTTTCAGAGTTGTATTAAATGTTTTTGTCCTCCTGCATGAGTTAGAAAGCATTCAAATGTTCACAACACAATATAAATCACAATTTGCTGGAGGTTTTCGCAATCAATCAATGCTAGATGAAAAACAAAAACGAGAAGCAGATAGTCACAAGTTGACTGAAGTTGAATTTTTATTGATTCAGAAAAATGGCCATGAATACGCATTACAAAGGAAGCAGTTCCCTGGAAAGAGGAAACAACCAAAAAGGAAAACAAACTATCCTATTGGCAATGTGAGAAGTGGATCTCATCAAGTTTCAACCCGGTTATGACTCGTATATCTTGCCAATCATATCAATGCCCCACATGGAGAACGGACATGGTGAAGACATGACAATCAATGGATTCTGAGGCACATGAACCTTATCGGCATAAATCTGACACTTGTGACATTTACGGGAGTACTTACAGCAATCGGAATCCATGGTGATCCAATAATATCCCGATCTCAACAATTTCTTGGCCATAGCATGTCCTCCAGCATGGGTACCAAAGGAGCCTTCATGAACCTCTTGCATCAACAGGTCTGCTTCGTGTCTATCCACGCATCTGAGCAGAACCATGTCGAAGTTTCGCTTGTATAGCACACCATCTTGATTCAAGAAGAAAGCACCTGCCAGTCTTCTGAGGGTCTTCTTGTCCTTACTGGATGCCCCAGCCGGGTATTCTTGAGCCTTCAAGAAATGATTGATATCATGATACCAAGGTTTGTCATCTTCACCATTATCAACCGCAAAGACATAAGCAGGTATTTCAAGACGGGAGACCATGATTTGAGGCACGAAATTCTCTTGACAAACTTTAATCATAGACGACAAAGTTGTTAGAGCATCGGCGAACTGGTTTTCATCTCGAGGAATATAATTCAACTTGACTTTGGTGAATAAAGTTAACAGCCTCCTGACATAATCTCTATAGGGAACCAAGTGAGGTTGATGAACTAACCATTTGCCATTGACTTGATTCACCACCAGAGCAGAATCCCTGAAGATCTCGAGGTTCTTGACTTGCAAGTTGATCGCCTCTTCGATCCCCATGATGCAAGCTTCATACTCTGCCTCATTGTTAGTGCATTCGAAAGTCAACCGAGAAGCTAAAGGTGTATGTACCTCTTCTGGTGAGATAATAACAACACTTACTCCACTTCCATTCATGTTCACAGCTCCGTCAAACATTAACTTCCATTTGGATTCAGGGTCTGGCCCCTCCTTCGGAAGCGGTTCTTCACAGTCTTTCAACTTGAGGAACATGATGTCCTCATCCGGAAACTCAAATTTCATGGGTTGATAATCATCGATTGGCTGTTGAGCCAAGTACTCTATCAATACACTTCCTTTGATTTCCTTTTGCAAAGTGTAATGGATATCATACTCTGTTAATATCATCTTCCACCGGGCTACCCTTCCTGTCAGAGCTGCCTATGCCAAAGCGCAACAAGTTTTCTCGAGTAGTGAGTAACGTGTCTCACAATCGGCAAACTTTTTTCTAAGGTAATAAATGGCATGCTCTTTTCGACCAGACTCGTCCTGCTGACCCAACACACATCCCATCGATCCTTCAAGCACGGTAAGATACATAATCAAAGGTCTCCCTGGTACCGGAGTGTAAACACCCCAAATTTGCCCTCACCCATTCACACCATGGCTTGTGATCTCCTCATATGCATAAACTCAATCATACCATCTCATATTGCATTTTGATTCATTGCATTGGTTCAAAGTCATCTGCATCTAGGGTTTGTGATCTGAGCTATCCAAGGACTTCTTGAGCCACTCAAAAGGTCATCAATCACTTCAAAGGGGTCCATGTATGTTCAAGCATCATATTATATCCTCTCAAAGTCAAGAATGTCAAAAAATCACAAGAACTGAGAATGGCATGGAAGCAGAGCCAGGCTTGACTGCACAGATGACCTAGAATTAGGGTTTTGGTTTCAGAGGTCATAACTCCAAATTTTTTGGTCATTCTTATTCCTATTGGTCTCTATATGGTATAGGGAGTATGCATATCAATTTTCATGAAGAGATTCAATGGGGAAGTCATCTGATCAAGGGTTGACTTTTCAAGCAAGTCAGTGCAAAATCAGGGCATCTGAGGCCCCCAATGACCCAACCAAAGGGTGTTCTTCATCATTATGATTGTGTATGATCTTTATTTGATCATAGAAGAAGTTGGAAGCCCACAAAATTGAAGAATTTCAAGTCTTTTGCAAAGTTGACTTTTTGGGAAAGTTGACTTTTTAATGAAATTGCCATTTTGGGAAACTTTTTCAACCCTTGCTTTTTGATTCAAAAATGCTTCAAATGAAAAAACTTTGGTCATGAAAGTTGTAGAATGGATCAGTCCCTTTTCAAAAAGTACAAGAACATGACCTAATTCATTTTGGATCAAAAGTTATGGCTTGTCAAAGTTGGCAAAAATCACAAAATTTGAAGTTTTCCACCAAAGAGGCAAAGTTGCAAATTCACTTGTCAAGGTAAATTAAGCTATCAAATACACTTATAATCTTCACACAAGCATGTAACAAGACCTAAAAGTCAGATTGCACCAAAAGATCATTCATTTTTATGGCTTATGGAGCAAGAAATTTCAAAGGGAACAAAAGTGAGGCAAGTTGCAAAAGCTCACTCAAGTGTGAATCCACTTGCTGACTGACTTCACAAACCATCCAAGGGCTCTCCACACATCTTGCTGTGCAGGACACACCTTTTATCCTTGGCTAGCTAGTAGCCCATGCCTCTCTTACACAACTTTGACATTTTGGCAACTTGAGCCATACCTATCACTAAAGCACACATCAACTCATCTGACATATCACAATAGTTTATGCAAACAAAAGGCAAGCCAAAACACATACAAACCAAGCCTGAAACACTCTCCAACACAGCTCTCTCATTTTCACCTCATCTTGAAAAAGCCTTCGAAACACTCAGTACAAGCTACAAATATCCAAACAAACTTCACAAACATACTCAGCACACTTTCCTGATCACAAAGCACCCATCACCATTGCCTTAAACTCCCAGAATCACAAACACGATCACCACCTGCCATTGAACAGAACTTCTGCCATCTCAAAAACCAACCATCATAAACCTTCTCCAAGCATCAGGACTTCATCAGGGGCCTAAAAGGAGTGGTTTGCACGAAGAGAGAGGGTCAAAAAGTTGCAAACTGAGAAAGCTCAAAGCTCAGGTATATCAAGAACTTTTTTTCCAGAAATGAATTTTTAAGTTTCTAAGTTGTTCCTCATGCTTTGCTGATCACTCTGATGCTTTTACTTTTTGAAATGGTTGAGAAATAAGCATTTAATCATGTTCTGAAACTTTTCTGACCTAAACATGTTTGGCTTCGATTCGCATGATTAATGAATGAGAAATGAGTTTTGTTTAGGGGTTTTAATTCAGTGTTGTATGGGGATGGTTTCTGGGTGTTTAGTTTTCATTTTCATGGAGTTTTGAGGATTTTAGCAACTTTCAGGTGAGGGTCTTGCCGGAGAAGACGACCGGAAGTATTCTCCGGCCACCTGAAAGTAATTAGGGCTAATCAGTGTATTTAAATGCAGTTTGAATGTGGTACGTAGGATTGGTTGACTTTGTTTGACTGGCGCGTATTTGGAGGGTCCAGATCCACTCACTTAACCCTAATCCACGTCATTAACTTAATTAATTGAGTTTTATATTTAATCTAGCCAGTTTGAATTTCCACCCTTGGATATGGCGCCAGTCAACGCGCGCGTTTCTCAGTTTAAACCTCAGCCTTAGGATCAACATACTTCCCATTTAAATTCATTTTATTTTGCATTTTATTTCATTTGTTTTGTCCATTTAATTAAAAATAGTAAAACAATTATAAAAATTCTGAAAATTTTTGTACAAACTTTTATTAAATTTCAGAAACCAAAAACATTTTTATTTTTATTTTTTGCATTTTAAAATATTTTTAAATCATTTAAAAGTTTATTTTTAATTAATTAATGAGAATTAATTAATTAAAAATACTTTTAGGTATTTAAAAATCACCAAAAAATTCATGAAACCTTTAAAATCATTTAGAAACATTGTCCAACCCTCAAACCAAATTTCTTTTTTGATCTTGATGCATTTTGACAATTTTTCATGGAATTAATTCTATTTCAAAGCATTATTTTGATCCAATGTTCAAAAATTCATTTCTGCCTAGTCTTTGAGAGTTGGACTTTGATTCTTTTTGCATTGTGTCTTGCATATCATGTAGTTTGTAGGATTAAATTGGCATGAATTGATCTTGCATTTCCCATTTGTTTGACATTTTTCTTGTCAAGGTACCCTAAAACCCTAGAAATCTTAGGAAATTCATAACCTTAATTAGGTTAAGAATTGGATCCCCTCCTTTGGGCATTGAGTTTGTGTAGGGTTAGGGTTCCTTTGAGTGCATTTTCAATTTTTTATCTTGATGTTTGTAACACGGTGGGAGAACTGACTTCAGTTATGTTGCGGATAGCAAGAGTCGCCACCGACTTTTATTTTATCCAAAGGAAAGGCATAAAAGAACAGGAAAGACCTTTTTAAAAGATTTTTGGGTCCGGGGGGTAGGTTATGTAAAGGGAAGGTGTTAGCACCCTTTACATCCATGGTTATCCATGGGCTCTTAGTTACTTAGCTCACTTTTGAATTGTTTTTGAAAGTGTAGTGTGTGAATAGAAAAATTTTCATAATAGTTAATAATGATCCATGTACGGATGCGTAAAAACTTGTTTTTTTGAAAATTTGTTTGAAATTTGTTAAGTGTTTGAAAAATGGAGTGAGCAAGCAACTAGGAGGTACCTACCCTAAAGTTTTAAGTCTTTCTTGTTCTTTATCCTTTAATTGGTAAGACTATCCCTACTATAAAGGAGTAGGTAGTCATTACCTTGGATGTTAGGGACAAGTGAGGGTCATCTGTTTTTATGAAGGCAACTGTGGGGTGTATTAAGCATATAGGAGGGACTATCATCATTATTCGAAGGGACTTGATCTTTAAAGGCAACCATTAGGGACTTGATGATTTTTATTTTAAGGGACTTGCTTTATACACCCCACTTGACCTTATGATTTAGGCAACTTGAGGGATAGCCTTAGAAATGTGAGATGGCGATTAAAAAATCGACTTACGTGTGTGAGTGTTCAATATTATTTATCTTTAATTAAAATGATCTAAGTTTATTTTAAATAGAATACATGTTTTGCACTCCCTAAATTACTAACCATAGCAAAAAAATTAAATAAATTAAATATTACAAAATTTACATCCAGGAGCATTTACAAAATTATAATAATAAGCAAATTAAAAATAAATAGCAAAATATAAAAAGCAAAATATAAATAATAAGCAAAAATAATAAATAAGCGATAAATAAATAAATAGGGGTTAGTAATAATAAGAATTAAAAATAGGGTTAGTTAAAATAATAATAAAAAATTAAATAACATTAGTGAAATAATAATAAAATATATAAGATTAATGAAGCAAAAATAATAAATAATAACATGGTTAGTAACAATAATTAAAATAAATAGAATTAAATAAAAAAATATTATAATGACATGATTAGAATAATAAACACAGAGTTTAATTTTAATATATAACATTTATTTAGAAATAAGAATAATTAAATAAAATTTTTTAAACATAATATAATTATAAATTTTAATTATTACAAATTTAATCATTTCTAAACATATATTAACATTTATTTATTAAAAAAAAAAAAATTTACACATTATATGAAGAAAATAAGTTTTAAATATCATATTCACAAAATTAATCATATTTATAAAATTTAATTTTATTAATTATTACATTTACAAAATTATATTAAATAAATATATACATTATAATTATATAAAGAATTAGAAAGTAAAAATTATTTAGGAAATAAAACTAGGTTTTCACAAAAATTAGGGTTTTGTTTAGAAAAAATATTTTTTAGGGTTTTCTAATTTAACTATACAAAATTATTTAATAATATACATATATTATATTTACATATGATAAAGAAAATAATTTCAGAAAATTTATATATTTTAAAATTTTAGAAAATATTAAACATGCATCATTATTTCTTAATTATTTAGAAAAACATATATATATATAAAACTATATTAATAAGAGAATAATTAAAACAAATAAAAGCAAAAAAATGTGAAAACTTACCTGACTGGGGTTTGAACCCAGGTCAGGCTATTTGCCAGCAAGAAGAACCACCACCAAGTCATTATGCACGCAGGCAACAAAAGAGAGTGTGAAATTGATTTTCTGCTTTGTCTTTGAAAAATCCAGAAAATAAAGAAAGCAAAAAGGCCTGGGGTGGTGTTGAACCCAGAACCTCATAGCTATACACACGCGCACATTACCACCCGGCTGGAAGAGCCCATATGCTTACAAAGCAACTACAAACAATAATATATTAATAATGTAATTTAAATGAAAAAAATGTTAAAAACTTGGCTGGAGGCAGGATTCGATCCCCTCCCCTTTTGTCAAACGCACACAAACCTTTCCACTGGGCCACGCAGCAAGCTGTGATAACAAACCAATACAATAAGATAAAATATTTTAAACAAAATTTAAATATTTCCTGGGCGCGCGAATTGCTTCTTCTTCAACCTTTTTCCTGCGAATATTACTGCCTCTTTTCCTGCGAGTTTTATTGCAAGTTCTTCATGGTTTTGGACCTGCGAAAATCGAAACTCACACCAAACTGCAATGATTCATGAAATTAATTATAGTTTTATGATCCTGGTGATTCATAGAACATTCCTATGTTCTTAGAATTCGTTTAAATCTATTGAATCATCAAACCCTAATTTCAAGAGTGAAACCCTAACAATGGCCGCGGGTAGTATAAGTCATGAAACTTCAATCCAATTGTCCAGAATCATGCTAGGCATCAAGATAAACACATATCAGTCATCAAAAACAATTTATAATGCATATGTTATCGAATTCGAAAAATTTAAATTCAAGACAAAGTTTGATTCGGGTAGAGCAATATGAGATGGTATGGATGCATATGATTGATGGTTTATGATCAGTGATGTCCAGTGAAGCTTGCCATGTCCTTCTTTTACCTTCTAGTGCTCTGAATCAAGGAATCCGAATATGAGTTTTGGATGGTTTTTTTTTATTTGTGAACTTACACTTAGAGGCAGCAAATTCGTCCATGAGTGCTAGGGTTATGATCAGTACTTATATGAGGATCATTTAGGTCAGAAAAATTGAATGGTTGTATGGAAGTTTTGATATTTGAAGATTGAAAAAGATTATGCTTTGAAATTCAAATATTTGCTCATGAAGGCTTGCTATTTTTGTACCAATCTCATGATTTCCTTCCCTTTCAACTTCAATCAATATTTAAAATGTTCTAGAAACCAAATCTCCCTTAAATAATATATTTTCATATTTTATATTTATTTAAAATGATTTTTCATGAATTAAATCAAAATAAATAAAAATAAAATAATAAAAATTCTGATTTTTAATCATTTGGGTCGTGCATGATGATATGGTATGGATTGGATCACAATTTGGCAAGCCCATTTGGAAAGAATTGGTTCTAGACCCCCATTTTCATCATAAACCATCACAAAATTTTCCAACTTTGCAAGGGCATATCTCCCTCAATTTTAAAGGTATGAGGGTGTCCTTGGACATTTTGGAAAGCTTGAAGAGTCCTCTAAACAACCCCATTTGTTTCAGGTCCATATCATTTGCCAATCTCAAGTTATGCCCTTTTGAAGTTGTTGACTTTTTGTTGACTTTTGAAATGACCTATAATGTCTTAGCTCATATCTTCCAAATGAATCATTTTTGGGCTTGACTTTCAAGATCAAAGTTGTAGAGAATTAAATTTCCTTCAAAATGAGCTTTGAGTGGAGACTTGGTGATGAAGTATGTGAAAGTTATGGCTGGTCAAAGTTCAGTTGACTTTTACTGAGGAAACCCTAATTTAGAAACTCCTGATTCTTGATGATCTGGAATCTCCTTGATGAATCATGATCAGACCTTGATCAAATGATGAATTTTACTTCATATACTTGATGTTGGCAAAAAAATCATGAAGTTTTACTTTGGTTTGACCACAGTTGACCTCAGTTTGACTTTTTAACTGCATTGACTGATTTTGACTTATCTGATCATCTGACTGAGCAAACTTTTGTAAAAAGTCTTGAAACTTGTCATGGGGGTTCTTACATACATATAAGATGTTATGTAGCTCACTTGAAGTCTTGGAAGTCCATTTAGACTGATTAAAGTCAAAACCCTAGTTTTGGATGCACTGCTTAGGAGGTGCATTGTCTGAGGGAATTGTCAACTCTTTTGACCAATTGTGAACTTTGTGAACCTTGTGAACCATCATAAAATGTCTTGTGAACCTCATGGGAGGTATTGTGAAGCTTGTGAACCTTGTGAACCTCATGAAGTGACTTGTAGACTTCATGAACCTCATGAAAGGTTATGTAAACATTGTGAATCTTGTGAACCTTGTGAACCTTCAAGAAGTAACTTGTAGACTTCATGAACCTCATGAAAGGTCTTGTAAATGTTGAGAAACTTGTGAACCTTGTGAACCTTCAAGAAGTGACTTGTAGACTTCATGAACCTCAAGAAAGGTATTGAAAGCATTGTGGAACTTGTGAACCTTGTGAACCTTCAAGAAGTGACTTGTAGACTTCATGAACCTCATGAAAGGTCTTGTAAGTGTTGGGAAACTTGTGAACCTTGTGAACCTTCTTAGAACACAAAGTCTTGTATTGTGAGGGCAAATTTTGGGGTGCAACAGCTGCCCCTGTTCAATTTTCTGAAACCTGAGGGGTTAGATTGGTACATTTTCCAGTCGTGACCTGGAAGGTTGAAGGGGATTGAACACAAAAGCCCAAAAATTTGCACTCACCAGTGCATAGAGTGATATTGATGGTTGATTGTATATACTTGAGTGGGCTTAAAGATGCCACTTGGAGGAATTGGAGATGGGCTTAGAGATGCCATCTAAAGAACTGGATGTATGATAGCTTTTGTGTTGATACTGGATTTCAGTACTAGGTCTTCGTATAGGCCGTCTCTGAATTATTTATGCAACATGATTTGAGTTGTTGGATGGACCAGTAGAAATGAATCTTGTGATGATTATCTCTTCTGGAAATATTTTGGATTAGGGAATGGATCTTTGTACAGACCATTTGCCTATTCTCCAAGGGCCAAAAGAACGTCAGGATTTATTCTTAAGGATCAAAAGAACGTCAGGATTTGTTCCTCTGAAAAATGTCTTGAACAAGGAATCAAAAGAGCGTCAGGATTTGCTCTTAAGGGTCAAAAGAACGTCAGGATTTGTTCTTCTGAAAAAGTATCTTGAACAAGGGGCCAAAAGAGCGTCAGGATTTGCTCTTAAGGGTCAAAAGAACGTCAGGATTAGTTCTTCTGAAAAATGTCTTGGAGGATGAAGCAGTCCAGAAATAATGATGATAGCTGTCAAGAGGATGGAGCAATCCTGAGGTAATGATATGATTTCAGGAGGATGAAGCAATCCTGATGTAATAAAAAGCTGTCAGGAGGATGGAGCAATCCTGAGGTAATAATATGATATGCTTTCAGGAGACTGGAGTAATCCTGATGTAACAGCATGTCTTCAGGAGGATAGAGCAGTCCTGATGAGATTATAAGCTTCTTTGTTGGATAATTAACCTGAAACCAAGGTGACATTCCGTATAATAATATTAGTTTATGCTTTATGTATGCATGCATAGTATGATGCACCTAAGTAAATGTATTATGTATTTATGGATATGTATGTTATGGTATGATGTAAATGATGTATGTATGATATGATACTGCCGAAAGCGCCTGGATATCTTCGTATAACAACTGCTGACCAGGGAAAATAAATCCCGATTCTTTGTTGAAGAATATATTATACATAACCTTCTGTATGCTGGGGATAGCAAGGTATAGATAACCTCCCGTATGCTGGGGATAGTAAGGTATATATAACCTTCGTCTTCGTTTGATGGTAGGATAACATCCCGTCTTCGTTTGTCGTGCCCTTATTGGAAAGTAAATTTCCGTATATCCGTATGAGGATAAAAGAGATGGATATAAATTCCAGGGGAGATGAGACTTTATGAAGATGGATTCGTCCTACTGAGGGTTTGTAACTGTCTTGTAAAGATGAATAGGCGAAGCTTCATTGAAATCCTTCCCTCGTTCGTCCTTAGTAAATACTATTACTGCATTTTTATGCATTTCTGGTAAACATCAATCATATTAAAAGCATACATGCATTTTTGGTAAACATCAATCAAAAGCATACATACATTCAAACACAACCAATGGACGTTTCGATTATGTAAATAGGGTAAAAGTAAATCTGGATTCAAAAGATGGAATTTATTTATATCACAAGTGACCCATACACGGGTAAGTTTGTACAAGGAGACATAAACCCTAGTAAGAGGATTTTGTCATAAAGTTTTTACAAAACAGAGAAAATTAGCTATGTGGGAAACAATCCTATTGAGTTTCAATTCTACTATTGCCATTATCTTCAAGTATCTCATCTTCTGCTGTTGAGACGAAAATGATTGGATTGAGCTTTATCTGTTCGAGCTTGAATAAGTAGTACCACTGGTTGCAGTTTCATGGGTGATCCAAACGAGACATAGTCATACGCTTTAATCCCTAACTTTTGCCTGGATTGCCCTTTCAGGTTTTCAATCCACCGGGATACCCTTTTTTGCCCAAGCCGCCTTTTCAGGTTTTCGACTTGCCGGGTGTACATCTTTTTATATATATCCCTAATTTTTGCTCAAACCCTTTTGGTCTGCCGGGATGCCCTTATTTTTGCCTAGGCCTGTCAACCTAGCGGGTCTCTTTTTATGCGTAGTATTTTTTAACTATGTCTGCGTTTACAGGCTGTGGGAAGTCTTCACCATCCATTGTAGTCAGTATCATGGCACCTCCTGAGAACACTGTCTTGACTATAAATGGTCCTTCATATGTTGGAGTCCACTTGCCCCTAGGATCACCCTGTGGTAATATGATACGCTTGATTACCAAGTCACCAGCCTGATATACCTTTGGCTTAACCTTCTTGTTAAAAGCTTTGATCATTCGTTTTTGGTACATCTGGCCATGACAAACTGCTGTCAACCTCTTCTCATAAATCAAATTTATCTGGTCAAGTCGAGTCTGAATCCATTCATCTTCATCCAAGCCTGCATCCTTCATAATTCTTAAGGAGGGAATCTGAACTTCAATGGGCAGAACTGCTTCCATACCATAGACTAAGGAGAATGGGGTTGCCCCTGTTGAAGTACGTATTGTAGTACGATAACCATGAAGAGCAAATGGTAACATCTCATGCCAATCTTTGTAAGTAACAGTCATCTTCTGTACAATCTTCTTAATGTTTTTATTAGCAGCTTCAACTGCCCCATTCATCTTTGGACGATACGGAGAAGAGTTGTGATGCTTAATCTTGAACTGCGTGCAGAGATCAGTAATCATAGTGTTGTTCAGATTAGAGCCATTGTCAGTGATAATCCTTTCAGGGATGCCATACCTACATATGAGATTATTCTTAATGAATCGAGCCACAACATTCTTAGTAACAGATGCAAATGAAGCTGCCTCCACCCATTTCGTGAAGTAATCAATAGCAACCAGGATGAAACGATGCCCATTGGAAGCAGTAGGCTTGATCTCACCAATCATATCAATGCCCCACATGGCAAAGGGCCAAGGAGCAGTCAACACATTCAATGGAGATGGAGGTACATGAACTTTATCAGCATAGATTTGACATTTGTGACAAGTTCTGGAGTGTTGATAGCAATCAGCTTCCATGGTAGACCAATAGTAACCTGCTCTCAAAATCTTCTTTGCCATAGTATGACCACTAGAATGAGTACCAAAGATCCCATCATGCATATCTTCCATAATCTCCGTTGCTTCCTTCTTATCCACACAACGAAGCATAGTTGAATCATGATTGCGCTTGTACAGAATCCCATTACTCAGAAAGAACTTAGCAGAAAGCCTTCTCAGAAACTTCCTATCTTTGACAGATGCCCCATCAGGGAACTCCTGAGCTTCCAGATATCTTTTCACTTCATAGAACCAAGGCTTCTCTTCTACCCCTTCAGTGTCAATCTTATTGCAATATGCAGGCTTTTCAAATCTATCAATGGTAATCTTGGGAGCTTCATCATCCCAACTGATCTCAAACATAGATGCCATGGTGGCTAATGCATCCAAAGGTAATCTCTTTGAAATGCGGGATCAAAGACAACACATGCTCTCTGTAAGGAATGAGGTTATCATGCTTGGTATCCCAATCTCCTTTAATCTGACTAACTACCAGAGCTGAATCTCCATACACATCAAGGAACTGAATCTTCATATCAATAGCAGCTTTAATGCCCAGGATACATGCCTCATACTCAGCCATGTTATTGGTACAATAGAAACAAAGCCTGGCAGTAATCGGGGTATGACAACCTTCAGGAGAACTAATCACAACACCAACACCATTACCAAGTGCATTAGAGGCACCATCAAAAACCATAGTCCATCGGGATCCTTGTTCAGGTCCGTCATATTGTCCAGGTTCTTTGGTAATAATCATAATGTCTTCATCAGAGAACTCAAAATTCATTGACTGGTAATCATCTACTGCTTGATGAGCCAAATGATCAGCAACAACACTTCCCTTGATGGCCTTCTGAGTAGTATACTGTATGTCATATTCTGTCAAGATCATTTGCCATCTTGCAATTCTTCCGGAGAGAGCAGGTTTCTCAAAGATATACTTGATTGGATCCATCTTTGAAATCAATAAGGTAGTATGGGTCAACATATACTGTCTTAGTCGGCGAGCAGCCCATGCCAAAGCGCAGCAAGTTTTCTCGAGCAGTGAGTATCTTGTTTCACAGTCGGTAAACTTTTTGCTAAGGTAGTATATTGCATGCTCTTTTCGACCAGACTCGTCATGTTGCCCCAATACACACCCCATTGAGTTGTCTAACACTGTTAAGTACATAATCAAGGGTCTTCCGTCAACTGGTGGCATCAAAATTGGTGGTTCTAGTAGATATCTTTTGATTTCATCAAAGGCAGTCTGGCACTCATCATTCCATTCCATCACCTGATCTTTCTTCAACAACTTGAAGATTGGCTCACAGATGGCAGTTAATTGGGAAATAAATCTTGCAATGTAGTTCAATCGTCCCAAGAAACCTCTAATCTCCTTCTCAGTACGGGGAGCTGGCATCTCTCATATAGCTTTCACTTTTGCAGGATCCACTTCAATACCTTTTCCACTGACAATGAAACCCAGGAGCTTTCCAGATCTAACTCCAAAAGTACACTTGTTTGGATTCAATCTCAATTTGTATTTCTTCAACCTCTCGAACAACTTGTGCAGATGATCAAGATGTTGCTCTTCATTCTGAGATCTGGCTATCATATCATCCACATATACCTCTATCTCATGATGAATCATATCATGAAACAGAGCCACCATAGCACGCTGATATGTTGCCCCTGCATTCTTCAAACCAAATGGCATCACCTTATAGCAAAAAGTGCCCCACTGTGTAACAAAGGTTGTCTTCTCCATATCTTCAGGAGCCATCTTGATTTGATTGTAACCAGAGAAACCATCCATAAAAGAGAATACCTTATGCTGAGCAGTGTTGTCTACCAGAATATCAATATGAGGAAGTGGAAAGTCATCTTTGGGGCTAGCCTTGTTTAAATCTCTGTAGTCCACACACATACATACCTTACCATCTTTCTTAGGAACTGGTACCACATTTGCAACCCACTGAGGATAAGAAGTCACTGCTAAGAACCCTGCATTGAACTGTTTCATTACCTCTGCCTTGATCTTTTCTGACATTTCAGGACGCATACGACGAACCTTCTGCTTCTTTGGACGACAATCTTCTTTCACTGGCAAACGGTGAACCACAATGTCTGTATCCAACCCTGGCATATCTTCATAAGACCAAGCAAAGATCTCCACATAGTCACGTAACATCTGAATCAATCTGCTCTTGACACTGTCCTCTAAATCAGCCCCTATCTTGACCTCTTTTCTGTTTTCTTCAGTTCCCAGATTCACAACTTCGACTGGCTCTTCATGTGGCTGTATAGCTTTCTCTTCTTGTTGTAACAACCTAGCAAGCTCTACAGGTATTTCACAATCGTCCTCATTTCCGTCTTCAGTTTGATAGATCGGATTCTCGAAATTATAATTGGCAATAGTAGAACTGTTATCAACTGGATCCAGAGTGGATGAGGATCTGCATTTTAGTGATGTGGGTGTGTGTAAGAACACATAGCCGATAAAACAAAAATAAAAGAAAAGAAAGACAAGGAACACAATATTTACGAAAACGAAACGTCCACTGATTTTATTGAATGAAGTATGCAAATGAAATGACAGCCCGTAACAAGCACACCATTGTGCCCCGGGTAAGGCACACGGCTTGAAAGTTTTATTGTTCAGAAATTACAAATTTAAAAACACAACACAGTAATAGTATTTACTCCTGACTAAAGGAGATAGGGATAACATCTTCAGCTTTCCAATTATTGAGTCCAGCACCCCCAGTAGGAAAAATCCATGCATCCAAGTTGTAGTCTTCATCTTGATCTCCCACAGCATTAATCTGGTCTTTCACAACCCCTTGACTAGTGATACGGGCAGCACGAGCACGACGAACAGCCTTCTGGGATTCTGCAGTGAAACCTAAACCAAACTTGTCAGACTTGTATGGAATATCAGGAAGCTGACCCCAAATAGTACAACCACCTTCATCCACCACAGCTCTAGCATCATTGAGGGAGGCCATTGCCATTGTTGGAGGCTTTCTGGTGACCACAGGAACTTTCTTCACAGCAGGAGGAGCTACGTAATCATTAACAATCCAGGGAACCACTTCAAACGTCTGACACGGAGTCTCGATGTATTCACCTTCCATTTCCATATACTTGAAGGTATTCACATGGCTGACAAAGTATTCTTCTTCTCCATAGACAGTAACAACTTTTCCATCTACCGGATATCTCAACTTTTGGTGCAATGTAGAGGTTACAACACCTGCCCCATGGATCCAAGGACGACCAAGCAGACAAGAGTACGAAGGACGAATATCCATCACAAAAAATGTAGCAGTAAACACCTGGGAGCCAACTTTGATTGGAAGATCAATTTCCCCATGTACTACTCTTCTAGAACCATCAAAAGCCTTTACCACAATATTACTGGGCTTCAGCACAGCATCTTCAGGACTTAACTTGTTCAGGACTTCCTTGGGCAACACATTCAAAGAGGAACCATTGTCTATCAGTACATGTGACAAGGTAGTGCCCCTGCATTCAATTGAAACATGCAAGGCCCTGTTATGATCCCTCTTGGCAGGGGTCAAATCAGCATCAGAAAACCCTAACCCATTATCATAGGTCAGGTGGGCAACACAATTCTCAAACTGGTCAACAGAAATGGCATTGGGCACATGAGCAGTCTTCAGAAACTTGATCAAGGACTTTGCATGAGCCTCAGAACATAACAACAAGGACAACATAGAAATCTTTGAGGGAGTATGCCCCAATTGATCAACAATGTCATAATCACTCTTGCGAATGATCTTCAATACTTCTTCCATCTGCTTAGAGAGGTCATCAGCAGCTGGCACATCAGTAGATACAGGTTCAATGACAGGACCCTTGCCCCGAGCATCAGTGGTGGAAGTAGTAGCAGGAGTAACTGCATTCTTGGAAGTAACTGGAGGAGAGAAGACTCTTCCACTACGAGTGATCTTGCTAGATCCAGCAATATTATCAATGTCAACAGGCACATCAGCTACAGGCTCTTGCTTAACACCATGGATGTAAACATCAGATCCATAATGCCAAGGCACAGCTTTGTCAGATGTATACGGGATAGGACCAGGAGTAGTAATGACCACAGGAGCTACTCTGGCTTCAGCAACAACTTTCACGGGACCTTCAGCAGTAATTTTGATTGGACCCTGATGAGTGATTTTAATGGGACCCTTTGAAGTGATTCTTATTGGTACTTTGTCAACCATGTCAACCTCTTCAATCTTCCTACCTTGAGTCAGATGATCCACCATACTTTCTACAGACGACGGAGTCCTCTCAAACACTATAGTATACTTATCCATGAGACGTTGAATTCCATCTCTCAGTATGAAGCAACTATCCGGCTTATAGGTACAATACAAACAATCTTCACGACAACCTGGAAAGATCCCAACTTGTACTAACCTCTTTTTGATAACAGACAGTGGTGTGGTCAACTCCATAACTGAATAGACATGTAGATCTTCATCAATGGCATTGACAGTCTTCTCGTGATTCGGCATTGGAGCAGTAATCACATTTGGAGTACCTGGAGGATCAAACTCAATTTCTCCCGCATCAATCATATCTTGAATTTTATTCTTCAAGATCCAGCAGTTATTAGTATCATGTCCCTGACAGTTTGAATGATATGCACATCGTGCATTGGGATTGTACCGGGGAGAGGTAACATTGGGATTCTGAGGAGCCTCTTTCAAAGTAATGAGTTCAGCCTTCAACAAATGTTGCAATGCCTGAGCCATTGACATGTTGATCTTCGTGAACTGCCTTCTAGCCCTCTGTTGGTTGCCCTGTGGCTGCTCTGTTGGTGCAGGAGTTGGATTTGAAATATGCACTGCACTAACAGACTGATGCCTTTTGTTACGATCAGGTTGACCATAAACAGCATTGGATTCTTTCTTCCCTGTGGGAGGCTTCTTTGCAGTACCTGATGAGGAAGCACCCACTTGGATCTTACCATTCTTTATACCATTTTCTACTCGCTCTCCTGTCATTATCAACTCAGTGAAGCCAGATGATGAGCTTCCAATGAGATGACTGTAAAACGGACCATTCAGCGTGCACATGAACATATCAACCAATTCCCTGTCAGTCAAAGGGGGTTGAACTCTTCCATCTAAATCTCTCCACTTCTGAGCATACTCTTTAAAACTTTCTTTGGCACCCATAGACATGCTCTGAAGCTGCATGCGAGTGGGGGCTAAGTCAGCATTGTATTGATACTGCTTATAGAAAGCGTCAGCAAGATCATTCCAATCTCTGATGTTGACACTCTCCAACTGATAATACCACTCCAACTGAGCTCCAGATAAGCTCTCTTGAAAGAAATGGATCCACAACTTCTTATCAGCAGTGTGGGGTTGAATCCTTCTGACATATGACCTCAGATGCAGCTTGGGACAAGAGACCCCATCATAGACAACAAATGTTGGAACCTTGAAACCAATGGGTATGACTACCCCAGATATTAGACTCAAATCCTCAAAATCCAGCCCAGATGACTTCTGCAACTCCATGGCATCCATCCTATCCACCAGCATCTTGAATTTGTCTTTGTTAGGCTCATGGTAGTAATTAGCCTCAGAATCAGAGTCCCCCATAGTGTTGTGGAGACTGCCTCCCTCTTTTTCAGATTCCTCAGATTCATAGTCTTCAGCTGGTTCTTTGGTCTTGGCAAGACCTTTGAACCTTCTTCCCATGTTGATCAAACCAGCAGACCTTCTAGTCTTCTTAGTCTTCTTGGCCAGCAGTGTCTTCAATTCATCTTGTCCCTTGGACAGGTTCAAGATCAGCTCTTGGAACTGTGCATTTTGTGCCTGGAGATCCTTAACTGATTGTTCAAGAGCCATTGCTGAAATAAACAGCGAGAAGATGAGAAACCTGTGCACAATTATAAACCTGTGATGCAATGAAATGATATATGAATGCGTATGCGATGTTTTCAAGGACCGCAGGATTTAAATTCGCTTAGACAAACACGAAAGTAAACTTTTATTAGTAATAAATTGTTTTGCCTTTTAGGCTTACAAAAAATGAAATGAAATAAGCACAAAAGATGGGGTTTTAAGTCTCCCATGGACGTTTCCTCTTTGTATTGAGGTATGAGTTTAGGTTTCGTTCCTCGTGAAGTTGCTTTGTTAGCTCTAGGATTCTTGCTTGGCTTGCTTTGTAATGAGCCTCGAAAGTATCCCTTTGCTCCTTCAGTTGGATCCATGACCTCTGCAAGTCTTCCTTATCAGTAGGCATGTCTGGGTGAAGGATGGTATAAGCTGTGTCTCCTTCAGCAACAGGTTCCATGGTAACCGGTAGGACGGCAGGATATGGCATCATGAGTGTCTGAGCACGAGATCGTACCCATCTGAGATAAGCCTCCATAGGAATAGTGTACTTAGGCTCCAACGTCTTGCTGTCAATCCTGTTTACCTTTCCCCAAGCTCGTATGAATCTCTGACGGTAACCTTGAAGATCGTTGTCGTGATCAAACACAATGCCTTGAATCAACATGTCATGTGGACCATCGCTCCGGGCGTAACCAAACTGTCGTAAAGCTAGAGAGGGGTTGTAAGTGATGCCTCCTCTTATGCCTAGAAGTGGCACATTAGGAAACTCCCCACAACGGTCAATGATGGTGACATTCTCCATAGATCTGGAGCACCAATGGATATCTGAGTGAGAAAGTGACATGATCCTCTTGGACCATCTGAACCCTTGCTCATTCTTCATTACTGAGCGAGGAAGGTGAGAAATAAACCACCTAGATAGCAAAGGTATGCAACACATCAAAGTTCCTCTTGCCCTTGTAGTACGGGTGTGAAGAGAATGCAGGATGTCTCCAAGCAATGTAGGCACTGGATTGTGACTCAGGAAAATGTTGATGGCATGAACATCTATGAACTGATCTGGATTGGGGAACAATACTAAGCCATATATCAGCAAGGATAAGATCTCCTCAAAAGCATCATAGCTCATGGCCTTCAAGAACATTTGAGCCTTATCCATTAGCACCTTGGCAAGAATACCCTTGACTCCACTTCTCGTCTCTAGAACAATGTCAGACTTCTTCAGATGTAGAGCTACAGCAATAATCTCAGGTTTAGGCTCTTTCTCCAAACCTGTGAATGGTTTCTGATCAAGTACAGGGATACCCAGAAGCTTAGAGAACTCCTCCATTGTTGGAACCAGCTGATAGTCAGGGAATGTAAAGCAATGGTGCTTAGGGTCAAAGAACTGAAACAGAACACTTATCATGTCTTCATTAAACCCTGAGGTGACTAGATCCAATAGGTGACCATGTCTCTTGATGAACTGGGAATGATCAGACACTTGAGAAACCAACTCTTTAAGCTTGGGAGGTATCCCCACAAAGTTGATCCTGATGGTGTTTCTACGAGCAGAAGCCATGACCTGCAACAAAGAACAAAGATAAATCCTTTGGTCCTTGAAATGGTTAGTGAAAATGCTATGCTTATGATGCATGATGATGTCATGATGTTATGCTCAATCACAAACATGTGGCACACACAAACAAGTCACACAATAGCCCTAGGTTTAAAGGCTTGCATGAGGTTTAAAGGTAAGTACCCTCCCCTGAAGTTAGATGGTTCATCCTGTCCTACAAAAGTAACCAGGTTCTAAGGGATCTCAATATCATTGATCCTTCACAAGGGTGGTTGATCAGAAGGCAACTTACTTGCCAACCAAAACCCTCCAAGTTTAAGATCTCAATGAGCGTAGCATCGAGTGTCAACCAACTTCAGTCTGCACCAAAGCCGGTTACCTCACTACTTTTCTAAAGGCCAAGATGGGATAACTAGGGTTCTAAAAGTTAGTTAGTGCATTGACAACATATGGCAGCCTCATATTATCCTCAACTTGACTTAAGGAACATAAGCACCAACCAAGAAGTCGCACTAACTATGGCCACCAGATCAACCATATCGATATATGTCGTACAGTTTCCTTGGTCTATTGCCATTTACCTAAGGTACACTAGATCCGGGTTAGGACCTTTCACAAATAAGAGCACCCCAACAAGATAATATAAAGCAAACAAGGCAAACAATTTAAAGTGATCTAATTCCTAAGGGTACCCCTCTTTAATTTAAATCCCCAGCAGAGTCGCCAGTTCTGTAACACGGTGGGAGAACTGACTTTAGTTATGTTGCGGATAGCAAGAGTCGCCACCGACTTTTATTTTATCCAAAGGAAAGGCATAAAAGAACAGGAAAGACCTTTTTAAAAGATTTTTGGGTCCGGGGGGTAGGTTATGTAAAGGGAAGGTGTTAGCACCCTTTACATCCATGGTTATCCATGGGCTCTTAGTTACTTAGCTCACTTTTGAATTGTTTTTGAAAGTGTAGTGTGTGAATAGAAAAATTTTCATAATAGTTAATAATGATCCATGTACGGATGCGTAAAAACTTGTTTTTTTGAAAATTTGTTTGAAATTTGTTAAGTGTTTGAAAAATGGAGTGAGCAAGCAACTAGGAGGTACCTACCCTAAAGTTTTAAGTCTTTCTTGTTTTTTATCCTTTAATTGGTAAGACTATCCCTACTATAAAGGAGTAGGTAGTCATTACCTTGGATGTTAGGGACAAGTGAGGGTCATCTGTTTTTATGAAGGCAACTGTGGGGTGTATTAAGCATATAGGAGGGACTATCATCATTATTCGAAGGGACTTGATCTTTAAAGGCAACCATTAGGGACTTGATGATTTTTATTTTAAGGGACTTGCTTTATACACCCCACTTGACCTTATGATTTAGGCAACTTGAGGGATAGCCTTAGAAATGTGAGATGGCGATTAAAAAATCGACTTACGTGTGTGAGTGTTCAATATTATTTATCTTTAATTAAAATGATCTAAGTTTATTTTAAATAGAATACATGTTTTGCACTCCCTAAATTACTAACCATAGCAAAAAAATTAAATAAATTAAATATTACAAAATTTACATCCAGGAGCATTTACAAAATTATAATAATAAGCAAATTAAAAATAAATAGCAAAATATAAAAAGCAAAATATAAATAATAAGCAAAAATAATAAATAAGCGATAAATAAATAAATAGGGGTTAGTAATAATAAGAATTAAAAATAGGGTTAGTTAAAATAATAATAAAAAATTAAATAACATTAGTGAAATAATAATAAAATATATAAGATTAATGAAGCAAAAATAATAAATAATAACATGGTTAGTAACAATAATTAAAATAAATAGAATTAAATAAAAAAATATTATAATGACATGATTAGAATAATAAACACAAAGTTTAATTTTAATATATAACATTTATTTAGAAATAAGAATAATTAAATAAAATTTTTTAAACATAATATAATTATAAATTTTAATTATTACAAATTTAATCATTTCTAAACATATATTAACATTTATTTATTAAAAAAAAAATATTTACACATTATATGAAGAAAATAAGTTTTAAATATCATATTCACAAAATTAATCATATTTATAAAATTTAATTTTATTAATTATTACATTTACAAAATTATATTAAATAAATATATACATTATAATTATATAAAGAATTAGAAAGTAAAAATTATTTAGGAAATAAAACTAGGTTTTCACAAAAATTAGGGTTTTGTTTAGAAAAAATATTTTTTAGGGTTTTCTAATTTAACTATACAAAATTATTTAATAATATACATATATTATATTTACATATGATAAAGAAAATAATTTCAGAAAATTTATATATTTTAAAATTTTAGAAAATATTAAACATGCATCATTATTTCTTAATTATTTAGAAAAACATATATATATATATATATATATATATATATATATATATATATATATATATATATATATATATATATATATATATATATATATATATATATATATATATATATATATATATATATATATATATATATATATATATATATATATATATATATATATATATATATAACTATATTAATAAGAGAATAATTAAAACAAATAAAAGCAAAAAAATGTGAAAACTTACCTGACTGGGGTTTGAACCCAGGTCAGGCTATTTGCCAGCAAGAAGAACCACCACCAAGCCATTATGCACGCAGGCAACAAAAGAGAGTGTGAAATTCGTTTTGTGCTTTGTCTTTGAAAAATCCAGAAAATAAAGAAAGCAAAAAGGCCTGGGGTGGTGTTGAACCCAGGACCTCATAGCTATACACACGCGCACATTACCACCCGGCTGGAAGAGCCCATCTGCTTACAAAGCAACTACAAACAATAATATATTAAGAATGTAATTTAAATGAAAAAAATGTTAAAAACTTGGCTGGAGGCAGGATTCGATCCCCTCCCCTTTTGTCAAACGCACACAAACCTTTCCACTGGGCCACGCAGCAAGCTGTGATAACAAACCAATACAATAAGATAAAATATTTTAAACAAAATTTAAATATTTCCTGGGCGCGCGAATTGCTTCTTCTTCAACCTTTTTCCTGCTAATATTACTGCCTCTTTTCCTGCGAGTTTTATTGCAAGTTCTTCATGGTTTTGGACCTGCGAAAATCGAAACTCACACCAAACTGCAATGATTCATGAAATTAATTATAGTTTTATGATCCTGGTGATTCATAGAACATTCCCATGTTCTTAGAATTCGTTTAAATCTATTGAATCATCAAACCCTAATTTCAAGAGTGAAACCCTAACAATGGCCGCGGGTAGTATAAGTCATGAAACTTCAATCCAATTGTCCAGAATCATGCTAGGCATCAAGATAAACACATATCAGTCATCAAAAACAATTTATAATGCATATGTTATCGAATTCGAAAAATTTAAATTCAAGACAAAGTTTGATTCGGGTAGAGCAATATGAGATGGTATGGATGCATATGATTGATGGTTTATGATCAGTGATGTCCAGTGAAGCTTGTCATGTCCTTCTTTTACCTTCTAGTGCTCTGAATCAAGGAATCCGAATATGAGTTTTGGATGGTTTTTTTTGATTTGTGAACTTACACTTAGAGGCAGCAAATTCGTCCATGAGTGCTAGGGTTATGATCAGTACTTATATGAGGATCATTTAGGTCAGAAAAATTGAATGGTTGTATGGAAGTTTTGATATTTGAAGATTGAAAAAGATTATGCTTTGAAATTCAAATATTTGCTCATGAAGGCTTGCTATTTTTGTACCAATCTCATGATTTCCTTCCCTTTCAACTTCAATCAATATTTAAAATGTTCTAGAAACCAAATCTCCCTTAAATAATATATTTTCATATTTTATATTTATTTAAAATGATTTTTCATGAATTAAATCAAAATAAATAAAAATAAAATAATAAAAATTCTGATTTTTAATCATTTGGGTCGTGCATGATGATATGGTATGGATTGGATCACAATTTGGCAAGCCCATTTGGAAAGAATTGGTTCTAGACCCCCATTTTCATCATAAACCATCACAAAATTTTCCAACTTTGCAAGGGCATATCTCCCTCAATTTTAAAGGTATTAGGGTGTCCTTGGACATTTTGGAAAGCTTGAAGAGTCCTCTAAACAACCCCATTGGTTTCAGGTCCATATCATTTGCCAATCTCAAGTTATGCCCTTTTGAAGTTGTTGACTTTTTGTTGACTTTTGAAATGACCTATAATGTCTTAGCTCATATCTTCCAAATGAATCATTTTTGGGCTTGAATTGCAAGATCAAAGTTGTAGAGAATTCAATTTCCTTCAAAATGAGCTTTGAGTGGAGACTTGGTGATGAAGTATGTGAAAGTTATGGCTGGTCAAAGTTCAGTTGACTTTTACTAAGGAAACCCTAATTTAGAAACTCCTGATTCTTGATGATCTGGAATCTCCTTGATGAATCATGATAAGACCTTGATCAAATGATGAATTTTACTTCATATACTTGATGTTGGCAAAAAATCATGAAGTTTGACTTTGGTTTGACCACAGTTGACCTCAGTTTGACTTTTTAACTGCATTGATTGATTTTGACTTATCTGATCATCTGACTGAGCAAACTTTTGTAAAAAGTCTTGAAACTTGTCATGGGGGTTCTTACATACATATAATATGTTATGTAGCTCACTTGAAGTCTTGTAAGTCCATTTAGCCTGATTAAAGTCAAAACCCTAGTTTTGGATGCACTGCTTAGGAGGTGCATTGTCTGAGGGAATTGTCAACTCTTTTGACCAATTGTGAACTTTGTGAACCTTGTGAACCATCATAAAATTTCTTTTGAACCTCATGGGAGGTATTGTGAAGCTTGTGAACCTTGTTAACCTCATAAAGTGACTTGTAGACTTCATGAACCTCATGAAAGGTTATGTAAACATTGTGAATCTTGTGAACCTTGTGAACCTTCAAGAAGTAACTTGTAGACTTCATGAACCTCATGAAAGGTCTTGTAAATGTTGAGAAACTTGTGAACCTTGTGAACCTTCAAGAAGTGACTTGTATACTTCATGAACCTCAAGAAAGGTATTGAAAGCATTGTGGAACTTGTGAACCTTGTGAACCTTCAAGAAGTGACTTGTAGACTTCATGAACCTCATGAAAGGTCTTGTAAGTGTTGGGAAACTTGTGAACCTTGTGAACCTTCTTAGAACACAAAGTCTTGTATTGTGAGGGCAAATTTTGGGGTGCAACAATGTTTGCTTCTGATTTTGGTTTTTGTTTTGTACATTGATCATGAACCCTAATCTGGGCTTCCTTTTGCATTCATCTTGCATTTGCTTGCATACCATGACTTGCCATGACATTTTATGCATTCATTTGATTCATTAGGCATCTTAAGACATATTAGAAGCATGATTGATCATTGCATCTTTCATTTGCCATGTTGTATGTCATTTGCATTTCATAACTTTTCATGTATGATCATGGTTCTAAGCATGCTTCTCTTGCATCCATATGCATATGATCATCCCCATGCCTTGTTTCATGTTTGCATCATCTCATAACATCATTATCATCACACATATGCTTCTGGTTTTGGTTTGCATCATGCCATTCCATCTCATTTTGCATTTCATTGCATTTCTTTCACTAACTTTTCAGGTGGTAAGTCACTTTGAGAAGTGAATTTGCCTTCACTTCTCACAATTTCTTTTCATCTCTTTTATGCATCCTTGCTGCATTTTGTTATGTGTTTGAGATTAATCTTGCTCTTTCTTCTTCTTCTTACTTTCTTTCCTCAAGTGATTTGTCTTCTTAAATGAAGCAAGTTACTTTGCTTCTCTCTGCTCCTTTCATCTGCTTCCTGGTGGTTCCTCTGAAGATCTTTCTTGTAAACCTCACAAACCTTAGGAACAACCAAGCATGACAATGATTAGGGTTTTTGATTAGTTCCCCACTTAGTTTTTACCTTTGTGTCTCATTGAGTCTTCTCTTCTCACCTCATAATCAGGGACTAAACCCTAAAGGTTTTAAGGCTTTGTGATTAAGCTTATGCCTGCATCCTTCTATTAGGATGGAGTGTATAACTTTAATCCTAAGTGTTAAACCCTTAATGTGTTTAAATCCTTTAATCAACTCATCTAATAACCATCAAGACATCAAGCTTGTAACTTGGGCCTTGCATTAGGGTTCTAATTCTTCCTTAATTGGTTAAGAAGGACTAACCCTAGTGTTAATGGACAAGTCCCCCTCAAGCTGTCTTACAAACCCTAAAACTCACTTCATCATCTTATCATTAATTAAAATCCATTTAATAAAGGCTTTGTTTTGTCATGAGTTTAATCCCTAATCATGGATTAAGTTGAGGAGCCTTCCTCAGCTTAAACATTCTCATCTATTATCCTTCTATTAGGATGGTGTAATGAGTCTGTTTAATCCCTGATTATGGCTTAACTTCATTACTTAACACCAAACAAAAACAACAAAAACATCTAAATAATCACAAGTAGGTTAATGATCTTAATCCTACATCATGGTGATTAAGTGTGAGAAGCTGACTTCACACTTAAGGTATTCTCATTACCCCTAATCAGAGGGAAGATGTGATGAGTTTACTAACCCATTGGTTTAGGCTTAAGCTCATTAACTTATGACAAACTTTCAAAAGCAATAAAAGACTGAAAACACAAAAACAAACAATAATCGTCTCCTTCGGGATTCTTTTTCTCATCACCTTCACTCACAAACGAGAACTTGCTTCTTCCGTCTAATGCAAAACAGTTTGCACCTGAGCCAGACAGGTCGTACACTTGAGCATAGACAAGTAAGCAGTTCACAAGTCAATTCACCTTTCAGTCTTTTGGGGTCGAACTACGGTGTTCTGACTTCCTCATTGCACGAGAGGATACGTAGGCATAACTTAACAGTTATCAAACAAAAGTCTCTGTATATTCCCCCTCCTTCCAGCATTATTATTTGAGCCTCATAGTCTTGAGCATTTCACTCCTGTTCTCACACTGACACTTCTCTTATACACTTTACACTTCTTTTACACAGACACCTGTACATCCTTTTCCAGCTCTTTTGCACACAAATTGCACTGACACTACCCCTTTAAAACACAAAACTTTCAAGCGTGGATCCCGTCGAGTACGATGGACAATCTGGGTGCTAATACCTTCCCAGGTTGTAACCAACCCCCTTTCTCAGTTTCTCTGGTTCGCAACCGTCTTATCCATCTTTTTCTAGGTCTATGCAGCATTGCCTTTCCTCCGGGATAAAAATGCCTAGCTGGCGACTCTTTTCATTTCCTGTGAGTTCACTCTTGTGTGTTCTCACACCCTCCTTTCGCCGACCGTTCGCGTCTGTACCCTATTTAACCCGGCTTCATTTAGTGGGAGCGACAGCTTGGCGACTCTGCTGGGGACCCTTATACTGTAACCAGGGCTTCTGGTTCTTTTTGTGGGTTCCTCCTAGCGCTTGTTTGATTTGTGTTTACTGGGGTGTTATGTGCTATTTGTGTTTGTATATTTGTATTTATTTTTTGCTTTATGTACAGTTGTTTTACTGCTTTCTTTATAGCTTTACATATATCATACTGTCATGCTGTCCTGGTTGGATCTGGTTTGTTGCTTTGGTGGGTGGGGTTCTATTGAGAGTTAAGGTCCTATACCTGGGACCTGAGTGACACCTAGGCTAGAGTGGTTCATGTTCTTTCCCATTCCATTTCGGTCTGGTGCAGGAATATGAAACACGGTTCAGATATGGGTTTCTTCTTGAGAACTCTGTGCTACAGATTTCCTGTAGTGCTAGGGCTATCTGGGAAGCCTGCTAAGTCTGGATGACCTTTATTATGACCTTCAGAAACTGAGGTGAATTAGAGGAGGATCTTTTATGGTTATTGTAAACACTGTACCTCCGGGTTAGAAGTGTTTACACTTCTCATAACTAATCCAAGTCTGAGGATCCTTGTTTTAGAACACCACCTGTGAGGGGGTTGGGCTGTTTACAGGTTTGCAGGTACCATTGACCTCAGCATACCCTGTTAGTTTGTTTTGATTAAGAATACTCCACTTTGGGACAGTTCTTGTGATTTTTAACCCTGGACATGTGACTCTTTATTTGAGTCCCCCACCTTGGTTACTGGACCTATGAACCTCCATCTGGATTTCTTGAACATACATGGACTTATATCAAAGCAGTAATCAGATCCAGCTTGATCACAAACCCTTGCATATCATTTGCATACATCATCATTGCATCATTTAACATTTGCTTATTTGTTTTTTAGGGTATCCATACTATATTTTGACTTGGTTTTGACCCCTTCATCTGCATAGACCTACCTGCTTCAGCTATCCTCATCAGCTACCTGCTTCAGTCACCTGCATCATCAGTATTGGCCTATCAGTGGCCCATCTTCTAGTATCAGTCATCATCATCAGCACCTGTTTCAGCTCTTCTTCAACAACATGGCACCCAAGAAGAGCAATATCTCCTACCATTTCTTTGAGCCTGAGTTAGCTAGCATCAGGAAGATCCAGACCCTGATTACTCCAGACCATATACCACTATTCAGAGAACATTATGGAGGCATCCTTGATGTGATTATGGATTTGGACCCTTCCCAGAGGAGCTTGATTCATACTTGCCTACAGTTCTATGACCCCCCTCTGAGGTGCTTCACCTTTCAGGATTTTCAGTTGGGACCTTTGTTAGAGGAGTATTCATCATTGGTTGGTGTACCTGTCAGGGGTGGAGTCCCCTTCAACCCTGAGATGGATTTTCCTAGTAATGAAGAGTTGGCAAGAGCATTGTATTTGGAACCCTCTCTGATTGGACAAAACATGACTACCAAGGCTGGAGTCTCTGGTCTACACTTGGATTTCTTGACTTCTCAGGCCATCCTGAAGGCCTCCTCAGGAGAATGGAAGGCAGTCTGTGCATTGTTAGCTCTCAGCATATATGGGGTTATACTTTTTGCAGATGAGCCTAAGTTTGTTAGCAAGAGTGCTATTCACCTTTTCATTCTGAGAAACCCAGTGCCCACCTTACTGGGAGATTTCTACTACTCTGTTCACCAAAGGAATGAAAAACAAAGAGGAAGATTGGTGAGATGCTGTGCTCCCCTGTTCCATACCTGGTTGCTCAAGCACTTGCCCAAGACTGATGCATTCTTGAATCCTCACCAGCCAAAGAATTGGGCTAGAAGACTCATTGCTTTGACCTCAGCTGACATCAGGTGGTGCACTCAGAGCACCAAGGGCAGGGACATCATTACTAGTTGTGGGCAGTTCCCCAATGTACTCCTGATAGGAGTGAAGGGTTGCATCAACTACAACCCTCTGCTATTCAAAAGACAATTGGGCTATGCATTGGTCCACCCTCCCAGAGCACAAGACTTGGCTGAAACCCTTTATTATGAGATTAAGCCTAATCTGGCCATTGTCAGACAAGCATCCTGGGCTTGGGGCAATGTCCATACCAAGGGAATGGCTATTCTAGGGAGATGCAACAATGTGGCCTCAGCTCAATACTATGAGTGGTCTCATGCCAGGGCTCAAATTTCTGGGATGCCCTTCACCGTTGAGGATGCACCTGGACCCTCCACAGCACCACCACCTGCCACTGTCAGCCTAGAAGAGTTTGAGAAATTGAAAGAGAGAAATGAGAATCTGACTCAGGCTCTACAGAAGACCCTCTGGGAGAGGAGTGATGGTCGTTTGGACATTGAAAGGTTAGAAAAGCTAAAGGTGGAGCATCTAGCCAGGATTGAGAAGTCAGAGGATTACATCAAGAAGTCAAGGGCTGGAGAACAGATTTTGAAGAATGCCTGCAAGGAGGCTCAGTTCCAAAAGGCCAGGACTGATTTGTATCTGAAAGAGAGTCAAGCTAGGTGGGTCAGGATCACCGAAGCTCGTACTCAGGAAGATAAAAGGACTCAGGACAAGATTGAGCAGTTGGAGGCTAGTGCAAAGGAGCAACAAGAATCCCTGCTAGCAGCCCAGAAAGAAATCTCAGAGTTGAAGATTAGGGCTGGTGTGAAGAGGTCAAAGGACCAAAGTCGACACAAGAAGCTAACTGCAGCTATTGCCACCAGGAATCTCCTTATCAGGAACCTCACGGAGCGTCCGGCTGATCCGGTAACTGAAGCACTTCTAAAGTAAGTTCAGGAGGATGAGTTTGGTCTTGGTGTCTGACTTTTTGCTTGTTGTCGCTTTCATTTCATTGTACTTTTCTTTTTTTGTGTTGTATTTTGATCCCTTAGGGGCATGAATTGTAAAAAACAAACTATGTATTATTCACTCTTTGTAATATATTTATTAGTTTGTTTCATTTGAATCTCCCTCTCCTAAGCAACATCAAAAGCATCTTCCTCAGGGGTCTGGAAAGGTCAAAACCAAGTGCCAAGCCGGATACCTTGGAAACAAATAAGCATACTGCATTGCATACTAACCTTTTGTTTTATTTTGTAGGTTTCTGTTTTGTTTGTCACTAACTCTGTTGTGGTTCAGGAACTATTGCTCGCCGTCGGGTGTTCCCACTCAACCGTCCTCACAGATATCCCACTCGCAACAACCTTCCGGGTATACAAATGGACCAGGTACAACAGGATCTTACAGAAGTTAGGACTCAAATGGCCAATGAGAGGTTGGAAATGAGGAATCAGATGACCCAGTTTATGGAGGTGATGAATGGCTTAGCTCAGAGCCAAGAGAGGTTAAGAGCTTTAGTAGAGAGGCAGACTCAGGAAGACCCCCATCTAGGGACTGGTGGGACAAGCAACAATGAGAGGGTTCAGCCTCATATCAACCCACCTGTATTTGGACCCCACCTTCATCCAGAGATCAATATCCCTGCTAATGTGCAAAGGAATGCTGCTACAGGTAGGGCACTGCAAGAAGACCCCCAGGAAGATCAGTTCACAGTGATGGGAGCTGGGGATGAGGCCTATGACAGAAGGCTAGATGAAATTGCTGAGAAATTAAGATCCCTGGAGTCTCAAAACTCTTTGGGTTTTGATGTAATGGACATGGGCTTAGTGGACGGGGTCAGGATTCCCCACAAATTTAAACCTCCGTGCTTTGAGAAGTACAACGGGACTTCCTGTCCACGAACCCACTTGCAATCCTTTCTGGGGAGGTTGAAGGCATACACCATGGATGAAAAGCTATGGATGTTTTATTTTGAGGATAGCTTAACAGGAGCTTCAAGGGAATGGTACTCTCACTTGACTAGAGCAACCATCAGGTGTTGGAAGGACTTGGCTGAGGCCTTCATTAGACAATACCAGTACAACTTGGATATGGCTCCCAACAGGACCCTCCTGATGGGAATGGCACAATCATCCAGAGAAAGCTTCCGGGAGTACGCCCAGAGGTGGAGACAGCTTGCTGCTGCTGTCCAGCCACCCGTGTCGGAAAGGGAGATGGCCGACATGTTTATGAACACCCTCCAAGGGACATACATCGATAGGCTAGCTGCCTTTTCTTCTACCAGCTTTGCGGATGTAGTTATAGCTGGAGAAAGAATTGAGAGCCTATTAAAGATGGGCAAAATTTCTGACAACGGCGCAAGCTCTTCCAGCAACCCAAGAAAGCCTTTTGTGGGCCCAAGAAGAACTGGTGAGATTAATGCTATCCATACCAGCAGGGGCAGACCCCAATATGTTCATAGGTCTGTGGCAGCTGTCACCATTCCCGCTCCAATTCATCCACAACCGGCATACCAACCACAACAACAATCTCACTACCAACAACAAGCTCAATATCCACCTCAGAGGAATTATAACAACAACAACACCAGCAACAACAATCAGCAAAGACCGTTTCAACAGAGACCATCTCAGGCCAATAGGGTGATTGATCCGATCCCTATGCCCTATGCCACATTATTGCCACAACTCCTAAAACTCAACCTGGTTGAGCTAAGGACATTGGCACCTCCAGATCCTTCCAGTCTACCCAGAAATTACGACGCCAGCGCCAGATGTGCTTTTCACTAAAATGCACCTGGCCACAGTACAGAGAAGTGTAGAGCTTTGCACATGAAAGTACGGGATCTAGTGGATTCCAAAGCTCTAAACTTTGCACCCCCACCAAATGTCAGTAAGAACCCTATGCCCAACCACGGTGGACCCAGAATCAATGCTATTGAGGAAGATAGGCCGTCTTACTTGATAAACAGTGTGGGGCAGATCCAGACACCCTTGGTAGAGATTAAAGCTCAACTCCTGGAATGTCAAATGTTCCCCGGATGTGAGCTAGGATGTGCTTATTGCAACATTTCAGTAAATGGGTGCGATAACTTGAGAAATGGCATAGATGGTCTCATCCATAGTGGCCTGCTTCAAATCACAACATCAATACCTACAAATCCGGCAATCTCCTTAACAACAATTCCCGAGTCTTCTACAACTGCAACAACAATTGTTCCAAACAACTCTTCAATCTCATCAACAAATGCATCATCTGTCACTTCAACGGACCAAATATCAACAAACATCCCTTCTACAACTTCAGCACCCCTTCATTCGGAATCCCCTACAACAGCAACACTCATCCAGTCAACAGTGTCTCCTACAACATCAACAGCGAACAATGAAAGTGTCTCCACGGTTACAATTTATTATGATCCTGCAAATGATTCTGCCTACAACTCACAAAGTGCCACTCCTGTCAGAGCACCGGTTACAATATACTATGATCCACATACTATCATGGTCCCTTCTGCAGCTGCTATCAGTCCAGTCACTATCACAGTGCCTGGGCCAGTACCTTATGAAAGCAGTAATGCCATCCCTTGGCATTACGGCTCTGATCTATACTGCGAAGGACAGAAAATCACTTTGGAATCATCAACTTCTTCGCCACAAATAGACAATGTGGGAGGAGGCGGAGGCTTCACTCGAAGCGGACGTCTCTTTGCCCCGCAAATTCCAAGACCCAATGCCGAAGCAGAAGCTGCTGCCAAGGCAAAAGGGAAGAATATGGTGCAAGAAGAACAAGTTGCCAAAGAAGCTTTAAAGACCCCTTTTGATCAAGAGGTTGATGAATTCATGAGAATCATCAAGAAAAGTGATTACAAGATAGTGGACCAGCTTCACCAGACACCTTCCAAGATCTCCATTTTATCGTTGCTAATGTGCTCCGAGGCTCATCGGAACGCACTACTAAAAGTCTTGCACGCAGCTTATGTGCCAGAGGAGATTACAGTCAATCAGTTAGAGGCAGTGGTTGGAAATGTCAACGCTAGTCATGGACTAGGATTTACCAACACTGATTTGACGACGGAAGGCCGCAATCACAACAAGGCTTTGCACATTACCTTGGAGTGTAAGGGTGCAGTTCTCTCTCATGTACTGGTGGACACAAGGTCATCCCTCAATGTCCTACCTAAGAAAGCCCTTGTGAAGCTGGAGTATGAAGGATTGGCATTACGTCCCAGCAACTTGGTAGTAAGAGCCTTTGACGGTTCTAAGAGATCAGTTCTGGGGGAAATTGAGTTGCCTATAACGATTGGCCCACAAACTTTTAAAACGACCTTCTTCGTGATGGACATTCAGCCATCCTACAGCTGTTTGTTGGGTAGACCTTGGATTCACGCCGCTGGCGCAGTTACGTCTACCCTTCACCAGAAGTTAAAATTCGAGTGGGAGGGCCAAGTCGTTACTATTTGTGGAGAGGAAGATATCTTTGTTAGCCATCTGGCTACTTACAAATACATTGAGATGGATGGGGAGATCCACGAAACTATGAGTCAAGGGTTTGAGGCCTTGAACATAAATAAAGCATCCGCTGTACCTGGAACCTCAATGACGTCTTATCAGCAAGCCCGGAAGGTTGTTGAAGAAGGGACTGCCCAAGGCTGGGGCAAGTTGCTGCCCGTAGAAAAGAAGGAGGATAGATTTGGGTTGGGTTACAAACCAACTCAACAAGATCAAGCAGAGGCTGCTAAAAAGTCCAATTTTGTCAGTGGGGGGATGCTCACCCCCGATGCAGTGAATAACTTGGAAGACGAGGATGAAAGCGACCGCAACCTGGAGAGTTGGATACGTCCAAAGATCCCGGGGAGCAGTATCTCAAACTGGTCTTCCCAGGAAATTATAAGAGTTACTCCTGCAGAGTAATTATTATTTCCTGTATTTTTAAGCATGCATCAAGTCTTGCATCTTGCCCAAGATGACAAGACTCATTTTGTAATCGGGCCATCTGTGATTTTGTGCAATAAGATTAATCAATGAAATATCAGACATCTTTTGCAAATGAGTCTTTTTCTTTTTTTTTTCGCTCACTATTTTTCCATTTTTCTTTTTGTACAAAAATAAATGGCAATGTTTTCAAAATGTTAACTTCATGTCACTCTTTTTAAACAAGATTAAAATCAATCACTAAAATGAACAAACTGAACCCTTGCAGAGAGTGCCTTCCAGACCGCACCGACAACAACACGGCTATGACTTCGTATGACTTTGACAATCCAATCAATCAAGCTGATGAAGGGGTTGAAGAAGAGTATGAGCTTCCTGAAGAGTTAGCCAGGTTGTTGAGACAAGAGGAAAAGGTTATCACTCCTCATCAGGAGGAGGTCGAAACGATTAATCTTGGTACAGATGAAGACGTGAAAGAGGTTAAGATCGGGGCCTGCTTACAAGACTCATTGAAGAGACAACTGATTGACCTGCTTCAAGAATATGTGGACGTGTTTGCTTGGTCTTATCAAGATATGCCAGGGTTGGACACCGACATTGTTATGCACAAGCTGCCTTTAAGAGAAGATTTCCCGTCGGTTAAACAGAAACTGCGCCGTACTCGCCCGGACATGGCAATGAAAATCAAAGAAGAGGTACAAAAGCAGTGGGACGCCGGGTTCCTTGCTGTAACTAGCTATCCACCATGGGTTGCTAATATAGTACCTGTGCCTAAGAAGGACGGCAAAGTAAGAATGTGTGTTGACTACCGGGACCTGAACAGAGCTAGTCCGAAAGATGACTTCCCTTTACCTCACATTGATGTATTGGTGGATAACACGGCTCAGTTCTCGGTATTCTCCTTCATGGACGGATTTTCAGGATACAATCAGATTAAAATGTCACTTGAAGACATGGAGAAGACAACCTTCATCACACCCTGGGGCACGTTCTGTTACAAGGTGATGCCATTCGGACTGAAGAATGCTGGTGCAACTTATCAACGGGCTATGGTGACATTATTCCACGATATGATCCATAAAGAAATCGAATGTTACGTGGATGACATGATTGCCAAGTCCCTCACAGAAGAAGACCACCTGGTAAATCTGTTGAAGTTATTCAAGCGTCTGAGGAAATACCAACTGAAGTTGAACCCCAACAAATGCACATTCGGGGTACGGTCCGGTAAGCTGCTGGGATTTATTGTAAGTGAAAAAGAGATTGAAGTTGACCCTGATAAAGTCAAAGCCATTCAAGAAATTCCTGCACCGAAGACAGAAAAAGAAGTTCGGGGGTTTTTAGGTCGATTGAACTACATTTCACGGTTCATATCTCACCTTACAGCAACCTGTGAACCCTTGTTCAAGCTATTAAGAAAAGAACAAACGGTCAGGTGGAATGAAGACTGCCAGAAGGCTTTTGACAGGATCAAGGAATACTTACAAGAACCTCCAATCCTTATGCCTCCAGTTGAAGGAAGACCTCTAATCATGTATTGACAGTTTTAGAAGAGTCAATGGGGTGTGTGTTGGGCCAGCATGACGAGTCTGGTCGAAAAGAGTATGCAATTTACTACCTAAGCAAAAAGTTTACCGACTGTGAACAGCGTTATTCACTGCTCGAGAAAACTTGCTGTGCTTTAGCGTGGGCTGCTCGCCGACTGAGACAGTATATGTTGACTCACACTACCTTATTGATCTCAAAGATGGACCCAGTTAAGTACATATTTGAGAAGCCAGCACTTACCGGACGGGTTGCAAGATGGCAAATGATCCTCACAGAATATGACATCCAATACACATCTCAAAAGCCATCAAGGGCAGTGTACTGTCTGATTACCTTGCTGAGCAACCTATTGACGATTACCAGCCTATGAGATTTGACTTCCCTGATGAAGACATCATGTTCATAAAAGCAAAAGATCATGAAGAGCCTGTTCACACTGAAGGGCCTGACCCAAAAGAAGAATGGACTATGATGTTTGATGGGGCTGTTAATATGAATGGTCGTGGTGTTGGTGCAGTACTCATTACACCTAAGGGAGTTCACATGCCTTTCTCGGCAAAGCTTACCTTTAACTGCACTAACAACAAAGCTGAATATGAAGCTTGCATTATGGGTCTTGAGGAAGCCATTGACCTCAGGATCAAGATATTGACTGTATTTGGAGATTCAGCTCTGGTAGTTAATCAGACCAACGACAAATGGTACACACACCAGGATCGTCTGATACCTTACAGGGATTATACAAGGAGGTTATTGACCTTCTTTGCAACAGTCAAGCTTGAGTATATCCCTCGGGATGAGAATCAGTTTGCAGATGCTCTGGCTACCATTTCATCCATGAACAAAGTTCAAGCTGCCAACTTCGTACCTCAAATTCCAGTGTCCAGACTTGACAGACCAGCATATGTGTTCGCAGCAGATGTTGTTAAGGACGATAAGCCTTAGTTCCATGACATTAAGTGCTTCTTGGAGGATCAAACATACCCACCTGGGGCATCTTCCAATGATAAGAAGACTTTAAGAAGGCTTGCTGGTAGTTTCTTCCTGAACACTGACGGTTCCCTGTACAAGAGAAACTTTGATATGGTACTCCTCAGATGCGTTGATAGAACAGAAGCAGACTTGTTAATGCACGAGGTGCACGAAGGATCCTTTGGTACCCATGCTGGAGGACATGCAATGGCCAAGAAATTGCTAAGATCAGGTTATTACTGGATCACAATGGATGCCGACTGTTGTGCCTATGCCAGAAAATGCCATAAATGCCAGATTTATGCGGACAAGGTGCATGTGCCTCCGAATCCTTTGAATGTGATGTCTTCACCCTGGCCCTTCGCCATGTGGGGCATTGACATGATTGGCAAGATTGAACCGACTGCTTCAAATGGCCACAGATTCATCCTGGTTGCTATTGACTATTTACCAAGTGGGTTGAAGCAGCTTCCTATGCAAATGTTACAAGGCAAGTGGTAGCCCGATTTCTGAAAAGAGATATCATCTGTCGATATGGAATACCCGAGCGAATCATTACTGATAATGGTTCCAACTTAAACAACTAAATGATGGCAGAACTATGCCGGGACTTCAAGATCCAACACCACAATTCTTCTCCTTACAGGCCAAAGATGAATGGCGCTGTTGAGGCAGCTAATAAGAATATCAAGAAGATTGTGCAGAAGATGTTAGTCACTTACAAAGACTGGCATGAAATGCTGCCATTCGCCTTGCATGGGTACCGCACGTCAATCAGAACATCCACTGGGGCAACACCGTATCAGCTTGTGTATGGTATGGAGGCAGTCCTACCAGTTGAAGTTGAGCTACCCTCCCTACGGGTACTGATGGATGTTAAGCTGAACGAAGCAGAATGGGTCCGATCCCGATACGAACAACTGAGTCTGGTTGAAGAGAAGAGATTAGCTGCAATCTGTCATGGGCAGCTGTACCAGAAAAGAATGAAGAAAGCCTTCGATCAGAAAGTCAGGCACCGAGAGTACCAAGTAGGGGATCTTGTGCTGAAGAGAATCCTCCCTCCTCATACAGACCACAGGGGCAAGTGGACTCCGAACTATGAAGGACCATTCGTAGTAAAGAAAGTTTTCTCCGGTGGAGCACTCATGCTCAGTACTATGGATGGTGAAGACTTCCCGTCCCCTGTGAATTCGGATGCAGTTAAAAAATACTTCGCATAAAAAATGACCCGCTGGACAGAAAAAGAGAATGTAAGTCCAGGCAAAATAGGGCATCCCGGCGAGTCAAAAACAGAATAAGAGACTCGGGCAAAAATAAGGGAAAATAAACAAAAAAAATGTACACCCGCTGAGTTGAAAAGCCGCATTGGACAACTCAGGCAAAAATGGGTATCCTGATGGATTGAAAACCCGAAAGGGCGATCCATGCAAAATAAGGGAGTAAGCGAACAACTGCATACTGAATTCGTCTGTATCACTCACGACTTGGTAAGCTTCGAAAGGATCAAGCTTCTATCAGAACCAGCCTCCTTCAGAAAGCAAGACGAGAAGAACGTCAAATGTCATACGAGTCATAGCAAAAGGGAAGCTCATTGAAGCGTCATCAACATTGCCAGCATTTTGTTTCCCAATTTGTAGCAATCTCCTCATTTTAGGAGATATGTTTCTTTGACTGTATCTTGCCAATTCAGGGCACATGAATTAATAAAATCGGATTTTCAGTCATGTTTCGTCTTGTACATTTTTATTTGCAAAGAATGTCTGATGTCTTTAAAAACGGATTGCATAAATACAGATGCTTATCTTCAAAAATGATACGTGCTTGCAGGAAATGTACTTACTCCCAGGAGTGTCTGAACTCTCATAACGGGATCCAGTAAAAGATACCTCGGGATTACTTGTGCGTCCCTCTGTCTTTGCAGGATTGCAGGTATTCAAAGCGCTACATGAGGCATGTAAGCTTCATCCCAGCAAGCTGACAAATCAACGCTCACTTAGTCTTAGCACTCAAAAGTGTTTTCTCCCCAGCAAGGTTGCCACTTGTTGTTTCTCCCCAGCCGAGGTGCCAATCATTCCTCCTTCTCAGCTAAAGTACAAAAGCCAGGGAATCGTCTCCCCACAGAGTTTCAGCCTCTATCCAGAAGAGCAACGCATGAAGGAATCACAACAGAGCGACGAAAGCTTCTACAAACCCCAGCTGGGTTCCTCGTTACCAAGAATGGGTCTATCAGTGACTTATTTCCCCAAGCAGATACATATCATCAGATCTACCAATGATCTCATCCCCAGCTGGGATGTCCACTTCAAGCAGATCAACCAGAGATCTTCACATCTACAGGATCCGAATCCCGAATTGGTATCCTTGCATAATCATGGCATTCACATCATATTTTCTCCACAAAGCGTAGCATTCCGTCTGACACGGAGGAATTACGGCAAAAATCAAACATGTTGCATAATCATAAGCCATGTTCTGAATCAAACACTTGTGAATATTGATAATCCATCAACAATATACAGAAAACTTCCCCAGATTCCCCAGCGGGGAACTAAAGCTAAAGCAGTTGCCTTACATTCACAAACATCAGTATATACTCCTTGTGACACCCGTCCGTGTCATATCCCCAGTAAAAGACCAAAGCGTCCTCTTTGCTCTCACAGATGTTTATATATACAACTTTCTTGACACTCGTCTGTGTCACCTTCCCCAGCACAGTAACCTAAACACTTTGTATATCATATACCTGTCTATAATACCCTTTTCTCTTTCTTGACACTCGTCCGTGTCACTCCCCCCAGCAGGTTAAACACTCATCTATACATCACCCATACTTACTACTCATGTTACTCTTATACAGGTACTCGTCCGTATCTTGTATATACCATTTATATCCCCATAGATTCGACACTAGTCCTTGTTCTTTGTTAACCAGTTGGTACTCGTCCGTACCATCATCTCAGAGCATGCGTCAAGCGTTTGTTTCTACCTGATACTCGTCCGTATCATAGTCATAAGGATGCTCGTCCGCATCTTTAATCCATACACCGTGTCAAACACTCTTGTCTTCTTGGATATAGACACTCGCCTGTGTCTACTATTCCTCAGAAGAGTCCCCTCGGATTCAACACTCGTCCGTGTTCCTTGTTAACCAGTTGATACTCGTCCGTATCATCATCTCTGAACATGCGTCAAGTATTTGTTTCTACCCGATACTCGTCCGTATCGTAGTTTTAGCGATGCTCGTCCGCATCTTTAATCTATACACAACGTCAAAACACTTATACCTTTTATTTCTTGGATATAAACACTCGTCCGTATTTACTATTCCCCAGTAGATCGCCAGCAAGACAAAAATTCTTTTCTATCTGACATTCGTCCTATGTCATGATAAACCCTGAGAGCAGTCGTACCCTGCTAGGTGATCGTCCTTCACCTCTTGATGATCGTCCTTCATCATGCTCATCCGATGGCCGTCCCCATCGTTGACCTTTTCTATCCGACACTCGTCCTGTGTCGTGATATTCAGCAGCCGTCCCCTGCTAGGTGATCGTCCTTCACCTTTTGATGATCTTCCTTCATCATTCTATCCGATGGTCGTCCCCATCGTTGATCTTGTTATCTGACATTCGTCCTATGTCATGATAAACCTTGAGAGCAGTCGTCCCCTGCTAGGTGATCTTCCTTCACCTCTTGATGGTCGTCCTCCATCATGCTCATCCGATGGCCGTCCCCATCGTTGACCTTTTATCTGGCATTCGTCCTATGTCGCGATATTTTCGGCAGCCGTACCCTGCCAGGTGATCGTCCTTCACCTTAGATGACCGTCCCTCATCTTATCCCCAACAGAGCAGCCGTCCCCTGCCAGGTGATCGTCCTTCACCTTTGATGACCGTCCCTCATCATTATTTCATTTATTCTTTAACCCGATGGCCGTCCCCGTCGTGGTCCCTTTTCCTTTTCCTGATGATCGTCCTTCATCAGTTTAGCCCGATGGCCGTCCCCATCGTTGGTTACCTTACTTTATGAACTTGATGGCCGTCCCCATCATTTTTCATTGATCCCCAGAGAATCTTATAGTTTTACTTGATGGCCGTCCCCATCATAATCCCTTTTATCCCCAGCATGTCGGCCGTCCCCGTTATTGCTTTATTTCCCGCACTTTTTCCAGCATGTCGGCCGTCCCCGTCATTGCCCTTTACTCAGCAGTCGTCCTCTGCTTGACGGTCGTCCTCCGTCGCCCATACTT
The DNA here is from genome assembly GCA_963966055.1 of Lathyrus aphaca. Taxonomy (NCBI): domain Eukaryota; kingdom Viridiplantae; phylum Streptophyta; class Magnoliopsida; order Fabales; family Fabaceae; genus Lathyrus; species Lathyrus aphaca. Next base: position 308,905,325 of record OZ014521.1, read on the forward strand.
TACAATATAATTTATTTTCTTTTACAATCTATATCCCTTTTCTTCTTTGTTCTGTGAGTGCAAATTTTGGACTGTCTTTGGTATTCAACCACAAGTTATCTTGTTTGCCTGTTAAGCCGTCGCTTACATCCTGCACAGCTAACTCATGTTTGAATAGGGGCAGCTGTAAACACCCCAAATTTTCCCTCACCCATTCACACCATGGCTTGTGATCTCCTCATATGCATAAACTCAATCATACCATCTCATATTGCATTTTGATTCATTGCATTGGTTCAAAGTCATCTGCATCTAGGGTTTGTGATCTGAGCTATCCAAGGACTTCTTGAGCCACTCCAAAGGTCATCAATCACTTCAAAGGGGTCCATGTATGTTCAAGCATAATATTATATCCTCTCAAAGTCAAGAATGTCAAAAAATCACAAGAACTGAGAATGGCATGGAAGCAGAGCCAAGCTTGACTGCACAGATGACCTAGAATTAGGGTTTTGGTTTCAGAGGCCATAACTCAAAAATTTTTGGTCATTCTTGTTCCTATTTGTCTCTATATGGTATATGGAGTATGCATATCAATTTTCATGAAGAGATTCAATGGGGAAGTCATCTGATCAAGGGTTGACTTTTCAAGCAAGTCAGTGCAAAATCAGGGCATCTGAGACCCCCAATGACCCAACCAAAGGGTGTTCTTCATCATTATGATTGTGTATGATCTTTATTTGATCATAGAAGAAGTTGGAAGCCCACAAAATTGAAGAATTTCAAGTCTTTTGCAAAGTTGACTTTTTGGGAAAGTTGACTTTTTAATGAAATTGCCATTTTGGGAAACTTTTTCAACCCTTGCTTTTTGATTCAAAAATGCTTCAAATGAAAAAACTTTGGTCATGAAAGTTGTATAATGGATCATTCCCTTTTCAAAAAGTACAAGAACATGACCTAATTCATTTTGGATCAAAAGTTATGGCTTGTCAAAGTTGGCAAAAATCACAAAATTTGAAGTTTTCCACCAAAGAGGCAAAGTTGCAAATTCACTTGTCAAGGCAAATTAAGCTATCAAATACACTTCTAATCTTCACACAAGCATGTACCAAGACCTAAAAGTCAGATTGCACCAAAGGATCATTCATTTTTATGGCTTATGGAGCAAGAAATTTCAAAGGGAACAAAAGTGAGGCATGTTGCAAAAGCTCACTCAAGTGTGAATCCACTTGCTGGCTGACTTCACAAACCATCCAAGGGCTCTCCACACATCTTGCTGCGCAGGACACACCTTTTGTCCTTGTCTAGCTAGTAGCCCATGCCTCTCTTACACAACTTTGACATTTTGGCAACTTGAGCCATACCTATCACTAAAGCACACATCAACTCATCTGACCTATCACAATAGTTTATGCAAACAAAAGGCAAGCCAAAACACATACAAACCAAGCCTGAAACACTCTCCAACACAGCTCTCTCATTTTCACCTCATCTTGCAAAAGCCTTCGAAACACTCAGTACAAGCTACAAACATCCAAACAAACTTCACAAACATACTCAGCACACTTTCCTGATCACAAAGCACCCATCACCATTGCCTTAAACTCCCAGAATCACAAACACGATCACCATCTGCCATTGAACAGAACTTCTGCCATCTCAAAAACCAACCATCATAAACTTTCTCCAAGATTCAGGACTTCATCAGGGGCCTAAAAGGAGTGGTTTGCACGAAAAGAGAGGGTCAGAAAGTTGCAAACTGAGAAAGCTCAAAGCTCAGGTATATCAAGAACTTTTTTTCCATAAATGAATTTTTAAGTTTCTAAGTTGTTCCTCATGCTTTGCTGATCACTCTGATGCTTTTACTTTTTGAAATGGTTGAGAAATAAGCATTTAATCATGTTCTGAAACTTTTCTGACCTAAACATGTTTGGCTTCGATTCGCATGATTAATGAATGAGAAATGAGTTTTGTTTAGGGGTTTTGATTCAGTGTTGTATGGGGATGGTTTCTGGGTGTTTAGTTTTCATTTTCATGGAGTTTTGAGGATTTTAGCAACTTTCAGGTGAGGGTCTTGCCGGAGAAGACGACCGGAAGTCTTCTCCGGCCACCTGAAAGTAATTAGGGCTAATCAGTGTATTTAAACGCAGTTTGAATGTGGTACGTAGGATTGGTTGACTTTGTTTGACTGGAGCGTATTTGGAGGGTCCAGATCCACTCACTTAACCCTAATCCACGTCATTAACTTAATTAATTGAGTTTTATATTTAATCTGGCCAGTTTGAATTTCCACCCTTGGATATGGCGCCAGTCAACGCGCGCGTTTCTCAGTTTAAACCTCAGCCTTAGGATCAGCATACTTCCCATTTAAATTCATTTTATTTTGCATTTTATTTCATTTGTTTTGTCCATTTAATTAAAAATAGTAAAACAATTATAAAAATTCTGAAAATTTTTGTACAAACTTTTATTAAATTTCAGAAACCAAAAACATTTTTATTTTTATTTTTTGCATTTTAAAATATTTTTAAATCATTTAAAAGTTTATTTTTAATTAATTAATGAGAATTAATTAATTAAAAATACTTTTAGGTATTTAAAAATCACCAAAAAATTCATGAAACCTTTAAAATCATTTAGAAACATTATCCAACCCTCAAACCAAATTTCTTTTTTGATCTTGATGCATTTTGACAATTTTTCATGGAATTAATTCTATTTCAAAGCATTATTTTGATCCAATGTTCAAAAATTCATTTCTGCCTAGTCTTTGAGAGTTGGACTTTGATTCTTTTTGCATTGTGTCTTGCATATCATGTAGTTTGTAGGATAAAATTGGCATGAATTGATCTTGAATTTCCCATTTGTTTGACATTTTTCTTGTCAAGGTACTCTAAAACCCTAGAAATCTTAGGAAATTCATAACCTTCATTAGGTTAAGAATTGGACCCCCTCCTTTGGGCAGTGAGTTTGTGTAGGGTTAGGGTTCCTTTGAGTGCATTTTCAATTTTTTATCTTGATGTTTGCTTCTGATTTTGGTTTTTGTTTTGTACATTGATCATGAACCCTAATCTGGGCTTCCTGTTGCATTCATCTTGCATTTGCTTGCATACCATGACTTGCCATGACATTTTATGCATTCATTTGATTCATTAGGCATCTTAAGACATATTAGAAGCATGATTGATCATTGCATCTTTCATTTGCCATGTTGTATGTCATTTGCATTTCATAACTTTTCATGTATGATCATGGTTCTAAGCATGCTTCTCTTGCATCCATATGCATATGATCATCCCCATGCCTTGTTTCATGTTTGCATCATCTCATAACATCATTATCATCACACATATGCTTCTGGTTTTGGTTTGCATCATGCCATTCCATCTCATTTTGCATTGCATTGCATTTCTTTCACTAACTTTTCAGGTGGTAAGTCACTTTGAGAAGTGAATTTGCCTTCACTTCTCACAATTTCTTTTCATCTCTTTTATGCATCCTTGCTGCATTTTGTTATGTGTTTGAGATTGAGCTTGCTCTTTCTTCTTCTTCTTACTTTCTTTCCTCAAGTGATTTGTCTTCTTAAATGAAGCAAGTTACTTTGCTTCTCTCTGCTCCTTTCATCTGCTTCCTGGTGGTTCCTCTGAAGATCTTTCTTGTAAACCTCACAAACCTTAGGAACAACCAAGCATGACAATGATTAGGGTTTTTGATTAGTTCCCCACTTAGTTTTTACCTTTGTGTCTCATTGAGTCTTCTCTTCTCACCTCATAATCAGGGACTAAACCCTAAAGGTTTTAAGGCTTTGTGATTAAGCTTATGCCTGCATCCTTCTATTAGGATGGAGTGTATAACTTTAATCCTAAGTGTTAAACCCTTAATGTGTTTAAATCCTTTAATCAACTCATCTAATAACCATCAAGACATCAAGCTTGTAACTTGGGCCTTGCATTAGGGTTCTAATTCTTCCTTAATTGGTTAAGAAGGACTAACCCTAGTGTTAATGGACAAGTCCCCCTCAAGCTGTCTTACAAACCCTAAAACTCACTTCATCATCTTATCATTAATTAAAATCCATTTAATAAAGGCTTTGTTTTGTCATGAGTTTAATCCCTAATCATGGATTAAGTTGAGGAGCCTTCCTCAGCTTAAACATTCTCATCTATTATCCTTCTATTAGGATGGTGTAATGAGTCTGTTTAATCCCTGATTATGGCTTAACTTCATTACTTAACACCAAACAAAAACAACAAAAACATCTAAATAATCACAAGTAGGTTAATGATCTTAATCCTACATCATGGTGATTAAGTGTGAGAAGCTGACTTCACACTTAAGGTATTCTCATTACCCCTAATCAGAGGGAAGATGTGATGAGTTTACTAACCCATTGGTTTAGGCTTAAGCTCATTAACTTATGACAAACTTTCAAAAGCAATAAAAGACTGAAAACACAAAAACAAACAATAATCGTCTCCTTCAGGATTCTTTTTCTCATCACCTTCACTCACAAACGAGAACTTGCTTCTTCCGTCTAATGCAAGACAGTTTGCACCTGAGCCAGACAGGTCATACACTTGAGCATAGACAAGTAAGCAGTTCACAAGTCAATTCACCTTTCAGTCTTTTTGGGTCGAACTACGGTGTTCTGACTTCCTCATTGCACGAGAGGATACGTAGGCATAACTTAACAGTTATCGAACAAAAGTCTCTGTATATTCCCCCTCCTTCCAGCATTATTATTTGAGCCTCATAGTCTTGAGCATTTCACTCCTGTTCTCACACTGACACTTCTCTTATACACTTTACACTTCTTTTACACAGACACCTGTACATCCTTTTCCAGCTCTTTTGCACACAAATTGCACTGACACTACCCCTTTAAAACACAAAACTTTCAAGCGTGGATCCCGTCGAGTACGACGGACAATCTGGGTGCTAATACCTTCCCAGGTTGTAACCAACCCCCTTTCTCAGTTTCTCTGGTTCGCAACCGTCTTATCCATCTTTTTCTAGGTCTATGCAGCATTGCCTTTCCTCCGGGATAAAAATGCCTAGCTGGCGACTCTTTTCATTTCCTGTGAGTTCACTCCCGTGTGTTCTCACACCCTCCTTTCGCCGACCGTTCGCGTCTGTACCCTATTTGACCCGGCTTCATTTAGTGGGAGCGACAGCTTGGCGACTCTGCTGGGGACCCTTATACTGTAACCAGGGCTTCTGGTTCTTTTTGTGGGTTCCTCCTAGCGCTTGTTTGATTTGTGTTTACTGGTGTGTTATGTGCTATTTGTGTTTGTATATTTGTATTTATTTTTTGCTTTATGTACAGTTGTTTTACTGCTTTCTTTATAGCTTTACATATATCATACTGTCATGCTGTCCTGGTTGGATCTGGTTTGTTGCTTTGGTGGGTGGGGTTCTATTGAGAGTTAAGGTCCTATACTTGGGACCTGAGTGACACCTAGGCTAGAGTGGTTCATGTTATTTCCCATTCCATTTCGGTCTGGTGCGGGAATATGAAACACGGTTCAGATATGGGTTTCTTCTTGATAACTCTGTGCTACAGATTTCCTGTAGTGCTAGGGCTATCTGGGAAGCCTGCTAATTCTGGATGACCTTTATTATGACCTTCAGAAACTGAGGTGAATTAGAGGAGGATCTTTTATGGTTATTGTAAACACTGTACCTCCGGGTTAGAAGTGTTTACACTTCTCATAACTAATCCAAGTCTGAGGATCCTTGTTTTAGAACACCACCTGTGAGGGGGTTGGGCTGTTTACAGGTTTGCAGGTACCATTGACCTCAGCATACCCTGTTACTTTGTTTTGATTAAGAATACTCCACTTTGGGACAGTTCTTGTGATTTTTAACCCTGGACATGTGACTCTTTATTTGAGTCCCCCACCTTGGTTACTGGACCTATGAACCTCCATCTGGATTTCTTGAACATACATGGACTTATATCAAAGCAGTAATCAGATCCTTCTTGATCACAAACCCTTGCATATCATTTGCATACATCATCATTGCATCATTTAACATTTGCTTATTTGTTTTTTAGGGTATCCATACTATATTTTGGCTTGGTTTTGACCCCTTCATCTACATAGACCTACCTGCTTCAACTATCCTCATCAGCTACCTGCTTCAGTCACCTGCATCATCAGTATTGGCCTATCAGTGGCCCATCTTCTAGTATCAGTCATCATCATCAGCACCTGTTTCAGCTCTTCTTCAACAACATGGCACCCAAGAAGATCAATATCTCCTACCATTTCTTTGAGCCTGAGGTAGCTAGCATCAGGAAGATCCAGACCCTGATTACTCCAGACCATATACCACTATTCAGAGAACATTATGGAGGCATCCTTGATGTGATTATGGATTTGGACCCTTCCCAGAGGAGCTTGATTCATACTTGCCTACAGTTCTATGACCCCCCTCTGAGGTGTTTCACCTTTCAGGATTTTCAGTTGGGACCTTTGTTAGAGGAGTATTCATCATTGGTTGGTGTACCTGTCAGGGGTGGAGTCCCCTTCAACCCTGAGATGGCTTTTCCTAGTAATGAAGAGTTAGCAAGAGCATTGTATTTGGAACCCTCTCTGATTGGACAAAACATGACTACCAAGGATGGAGTCTCTGGTCTACACTTGGATTTCTTGACTTCTCAGGCCATCCTGAAGGCCTCCTCAGGAGAATGGAAGGCAGTTTGTGCATTGTTAGCTCTCAGCATATATGGGGTTATACTTTTTGCAGATGAGCCTAAGTTTGTTAGCAAGAGTGCTATTCACCTTTTCATTCTGAGAAACCCAGTGCCCACCTTACTGGGAGATTTCTACTACTCTGTTCACCAAAGGAATGAAAAACAAAGAGGAAGATTGGTGAGATGCTGTGCTCCCCTGTTCCATACCTGGTTGCTCAAGCACTTGCCCAAGACTGATGCATTCTTGAATCCTCACCAGCCAAAGAATTGGGATAGAAGACTCATTGCTTTGACCTCAGCTGACATCAGGTGGTGCACTCAGAGCACCAAGGGTAGGGACATCATTACTAGTTGTGGGCAGTTCCCCAATGTACCCCTGATAGGAGTGAAGGGTTGCATCAACTACAACCCTCTGCTATTCAAAAGACAATTGGGCTATGCATTGGTCCACCCTCCCAGAGCACAAGACTTGGCTGAAACCCTTTATTATGAGATTAAGCCTAATCTGGCCATTGTCAGACAAGCATCCTGGGCTTGGGGCAATGTCCATACCAAGGGAATGGCTATTCTAGGGAGATGCAACAATGTGGCCTCAGCTCAATACTATGAGTGGTCTCATGCCAGGGATCAAATTTCTGGGATGCCCTTCACCGTTGAGGATGCACCTGGACCCTCCACAGCACCACCACCTGCCACTGTCAGCCTAGAAGAGTTTGAGAAATTGAAAGAGAGAAATGAGAATCTGACTCAGGCTCTACAGAAGACCCTCTGGGAGAGGAGTGATGGTCGTTTGGACATTGAAAGGTTAGAAAAGCTAAAGGTGGAGCATCTAGCAAGGATTGAGAAGTCAGAGGATTACATCAAGAAGTCAAGGGCTGGAGAACAGATTTTGAAGAATGCCTGCAAAGAGGCTCAGTTCCAAAAGGCCAGGACTGATTTGTATCTGAAAGAGAGTCAAGCTAGGTGGGTCAGGATCACCGAAGCTCGTACTCAGGAAGATAAAAGGACTCAGGACAAGATTGAGCAGTTGGAGGCTAGTGCAAAGGAGCAACAAGAAGCCCTGCTAGCAGCCCAGAAAGAAATCTCAGAGTTGAAGATTAGGGCTGGTGTGAAGAGGTCAAAGGACCAGAGTCGACACAAGAAGCTAACTGCAGCTATTGCCACCAAGAATCTCCTTATCAGGAACCTCACGGAGCGTCCGGCTGATCCGGTAACTGAAGCACTTCTAAAGGAAGTTCAGGAGGATGAGTTTGGTCTTGGTGTCTGACTTTTTGCTTGTTGTCGCTTTCATTTCATTGTACTTTTCTTTTTTTGTGTTGTATTTTGATCCCTTAGGGGCATGAATTGTAAAAAACAAACTATGTATTATTCACTTTTTGTAATATATTTATTAGTTTGTTTCATTTGAATCTCCCTCTCCTAAGCAACATCAAAAGCATCTTCCTCAGGGGTCTGGAAAGGTCAAAACCAAGTGCCAAGCCGGATACCTTGGAAACAAATAAGCATACTGCATTGCATACTAACCTTTTGTTTTATTTTGTAGGTTTCTGTTTTGTTTGTCACTAACTCTGTTGTGGTTCAGGAACTATTGCTCGCCGTCGGGTGTTCCCACTCAACCGTCCGCACAGATATCCCACTCGCAACAACCTTCCGGGTATACAAATGGACCAGGTACAACAGGATCTTACAGAAGTTAGGACTCAAATGGCCAATGAGAGGTTGGAAATGAGGAATCAGATGACCCAGTTTATGGAGGTTATGAATGGCTTAGCTCAGAGCCAAGAGAGGTTAAGAGCTTTAGTAGAGAGGCAGACTCAGGAAGACCCCATCTAGGGACTGGTGGGACAAGCAACAATGAGAGGGTTCAGCCTCATATCAACCCACCTGTATTTGGACCCCACCTTCATCCAGAGATCAATATCCCTGCTAATGTGCAAGGGAATGCTGCTACAGGTAGGGCACTGCAAGAAGACCCCCAGGAAGATCAGTTCACAGTGATGGGAGCTGGGGATGAGGCCTATGACAGAAGGATAGATGAAATTGCTGAGAAATTAAGATCCCTGGAGTCTCAAAACTCTTTGGGTTTTGATGTAATGGACATGGGCTTAGTGGACGGGGTCAGGATTCCCCACAAATTTAAACCTCCGTGCTTTGAGAAGTACAACGGGACTTCCTGTCCACGAACCCACTTGCAATCCTTTCTGGGGAGGTTGAAGGCATACACCATGGATGAAAAGCTATGGATGTTTTATTTTGAGGATAGCTTAACAGGAGCTTTAAGGGAATGGTACTCTCACTTGACTAGAGCAACCATCAGGTGTTGGAAGGACTTGGCTGAGGCCTTCATTAGACAATACCAGTACAACTTGGATATGGCTCCCAACAGGACCCTCCTGATGGGAATGGCACAATCATCCAGAGAAAGCTTCCGGGAGTACGCCCAGAGGTGGAGACAGCTTGCTGCTGCTGTCCAGCCACCCATGTCGGAAAGGGAGATGGCCGACATGTTTATGAACACCCTCCAAGGGACATACATCGACAGGCTAGCTGCCTTTTCTTCTACCAGCTTTGCGGATGTAGTTATAGCTGGAGAAAGAATTGAGAGCCTATTAAAGATGGGCAAAATTTCTGACAACGGCGCAAGCTCTTCCAGCAACCCAAGAAAGCCTTTTGTGGGCCCAAGAAGAACTGGTGAGACTAATGCTATCCATACCAGCAGGGGCAGACCCCAATATGTTCATAGGTCTGTGGCAGCTGTCACCATTCCCGCTCCAATTCATCCACAACCGGCATACCAACCACATCAACAATCTCACTACCAACAACAAGCTCAATATCCACCTCAGAGGAATTATAACAACAACAACACCAGCAACAACAATCAGCAAAGACCGTTTCAACAGAGACCATCTCAGGCCAATAGGGTGATTGATCCGATCCCTATGCCCTATGCCACATTATTGCCACAACTCCTAAAACTCAACCTGGTTGAGCTAAGGACATTGGCACCTCCAGATCCTGCCAGTCTACCCAGAAATTACGATGCCAGCGCCAGATGTGCTTTTCACTCAAATACACTTGGCCACAGTACAGAGAAGTGTAGAGCTTTGCACATGAAAGTACAGGATCTAGTGGATTCCAAAGCTCTAAACTTTGCACCCCCACCAAATGTCAGTAAGAACCCTATGCCCAACCACGGTGGACCCAGAATCAATGCTATTGAGGAAGATAGGCCGTCTTACTTGATAAACAGTGTGGGGCAGATCCGGACACCCTTGGTAGAGATTAAAGCTCAACTCCTGGAATGTCAAATGTTCCCCGGATGTGAGCTAGGATGTGCTTATTGAAACATTTCAGTAAATGGGTGCGATAACTTGAGAAATAGCATAGATGGTCTCATCCAGAGTGGCCTGCTTCAAATCACAACATCAATACCTACAAATCCGGCAATCTCCTTAACAACAATTCCCGAGTCTTCTACAACTGCAACAACAATTGTTCCAAACAACTCTTCAATCTCATCAACAAATGCTTCATCTGTCACTTCAACGGACCAAATATCAACAAACATCCCTTCTACAACTTCAGCACCCCTTCATTCGGAATCCCCTACAACAGCAACACTCATCCAGTCAACAGTGTCTCCTACAACATCAACAGGGAACAATGAAAGTGTCTCCACGGTTACAATTTATTATGATCCTGCAAATGATTCTGCCTACAACTCACAAAGTGCCACTCCTGTCATAGCACCGGTTACAATATACTATGATCCACATACTATCATGGTCCCTTCTGCAGCTGCTATCAGTCCAGTCACTATCACAGTGCCTGGGCCAGTACCTTATGAAAGCAGTAATGCCATCCCTTGGCATTACGGCTCCGATCTATACTGCGAAGGACAGAAAATCACTTTGGAATCATCAACTTCTTTGCCATAAATAGACAATGTGGGAGGAGGCGGAGGCTTCACTCGAAGCGGACGTCTCTTTGCCCTGCAAATTCCAAGACCCAATGTCGAAGCAGAAGCTGCTGCCAAGACAAAAGGGAAGAATATGGTGCAAGAAGAACAAGTTGCCAAAGAAGCCTTAAAGACCCCTTTTGATCAAGAGGTTGATGAATTCATGAGAATCATCAAGAAAAGTGATTACAAGATAGTGGACCAGCTTCACCAGACACCTTCCAAGATCTCCATTTTATCGTTGCTAATGTGCTCCGAGGCTCATCGGAACGCACTACTAAAAGTCTTGCACGCAGCTTATGTGCCAGAGGAGATTACAGTCAATCAGTTAGAGGCAGTGGTTGGAAATGTCAACGCTAGTCATGGACTAGGATTTACCAACACTGATTTGACGACGGAAGGCCGCAATCACAACAAGGCTTTGCACATTACCTTGGAGTGTAAGGGTGCAGTTCTCTCTCATGTACTGGTGGACACAGGGTCATCCCTCAATGTCCTACCTAAGAAAGCCCTTGTGAAGCTGGAGTATGAAGGATTGGCATTACGTCCCAGCAACTTGGTAGTAAGAGCCTTTGACGGTTCTAAGAGATCAGTTCTGGGGGAAATTGAGTTGCCTATAACGATTGGCCCACAAACTTTTAAAACGACCTTCTTCGTGATGGACATTCAGCCAGGCTACAGCTGTTTGTTGGGTAGACCTTTGATTCACGCCGCTGGCGCAGTTACGTCTACCCTTCACCAGAAGTTAAAATTCGAGTGGGAGGGCCAAGTCGTTACTATTTGTGGAGAGGAAGATATCTTTGTTAGCCATCTGGCTACTTACAAATACATTGAGATGGATGGGGAGATCCACGAAACTATGAGTCAAGGGTTTGAGGCCTTGAACATAAATAAAGCATCCGCTGTACCTGGAACCTCAATGACGTCTTATCAGCAAGCCCGGAAGGTTGTTGAAGAAGGGACTGCCCAAGGCTGGGGCAAGTTGCTGCCCGTAGAAAAGAAGGAGGATAGATTTGGGTTGGGTTACAAACCAACTCAACAAGATCAAGCAGAGGCTGCTAAAAAGCCCAATTTTGTCAGTGGGGGGATGCTCACCCCCGAAGCAGTGAACAACTTGGAAGACGAGGATGAAAGCGACCGCAACCTGGAGAGTTGGATACGTCCAAAGATCCCGGGGAGCAGTATCTCAAACTGGTCTTCCCAGGAAATTATAAGAGTTACTCCTGCAGAGTAATTATTATTTCCTGTATTTTTAAGCATGCATCAAGTCTTGCATCTTGCCCAAGATGACAAGACTCATTTTGTAATCGGGCCATCTGTGATTTTGTGCAATAAGATTAATCAATGAAATATCAGACATCTTTTGCAAATGAGTCTTTTTCTTTTTTTTTTCGCTCACTGTTTTTCCATTTTTCTTTTTGTACAAAAATAAATGGCAATGTTTTCAAAATGTTAACTTCATGTCACTCTTTTTAAACAAGATTAAAATCAATCACTAAAATGAACAAACTGAACCCTTGCAGAGAGTGCCTTCCAGACCGCACCGACAACAGCACGGCTATGACTTCGTATGACTTTGACAATCCAATCAATCAAGCTGATGAAGGGGTTGAAGAAGAGTATGAGCTTCCTGAAGAGTTAGCCAGGTTGTTGAGACAAGAGGAAAAGGTTATCACTCCTCATAAGGAGGAGGTCGAAACGATTAATCTTGGTACAGATGAAGACGTGAAAGAGGTTAAGATCGGGGCCTGCTTACAAGACTCAGTGAAGAGACAACTGATTGACCTGCTTCAAGAATATGTGGACGTGTTTGCTTGGTCTTATCAAGATATTCCAGGGTTGGACACCGACATTGTTATGCACAAGCTGCCTTTAAGAGAAGATTGCCCGCCGGTTAAACAGAAACTGCGCCGTACTCGCCCGGACATGGCAATGAAAATCAAAGAAGAGGTACAAAAGCAGTGGGACGCCGGGTTCCTTGTTGTAACTAGCTATCCACCGTTGGTTGCTAATATAGTACCTGTGCCTAAGAAGGACGGCAAAGTAAGAATGTGTGTTGACTACCGGGACCTGAACAGAGCTAGTCCGAAAGATGACTTCCCTTTACCTCACATTGATGTATTGGTGGATAACACGGCTCAGTTCTCGGTATTCTCCTTCATGGACGGATTTTCAGGATACAATCAGATTAAAATGTCACCTGAAGACATGGAGAAGACAACCTTCATCACACCCTGGGGCACGTTCTGTTACAAGGTGATGCCATTCGGACTGAAGAATGCTGGTGCAACATATCAACGGGCTATGGTGACATTATTCCACGATATGATCCATAAAGAAATCGAATGTTACGTGGATGACATGATTGCCAAGTCCCTCACGGAAGAAGACCACCTGGTAAATCTGTTGAAGTTATTCAAGCGTCTGAGGAAATACCAACTGAAGTTGAACCCCAACAAATGCACATTCGGGGTACGGTCCGGTAAGCTGCTGGGATTTATTGTAAGTGAAAAAGGGATTGAAGTTGACCCTGATAAAGTCAAAGCCATTCAAGAAATGCCTGCACCGAAGACAGAAAAAGAAGTTCGGGGGTTTTTAGGTCGATTGAACTACATTTCACGGTTCATATCTCACCTTACAGCAACCTGTGAACCCTTGTTCAAGCTGTTAAGAAAAGAACAAACGGTCAGGTGGAATGAAGACTGCCAGAAGGCTTTTGACAAGATCAAGGAATACTTACAAGAACCTCCAATCCTTATGCCTCCAGTTGAAGGAAGACCTCTAATCATGTATTTGATAGTTTTAGAAGAGTCAGTGGGGTGTGTGTTGGGCCAGCATGACGAGTCTGGTCGAAAAGAGTATGCAATTTACTACCTAAGCAAAAAGTTTACCGACTGTGAACAGCGTTATTCACTGCTCGAGAAAACTTGCTGTGCTTTAGCGTGGGCTGCTCGCCGACTGAGACAGTATATGTTGACTCACACTACCTTATTGATCTCAAAGATGGACCCAGTTAAGTACATATTTGAGAAGCCAGCACTTACCGGACGGGTTGCAAGATGGCAAATGATCCTCACAGAATATGACATCTAGTAAACATCTCAGAAAGCCATCAAGGGCAGTGTACTGTCTGATTACCTTGCTGAGCAACCTATTGACGATTACCAGCCTATGAGATTTGACTTCCCTGATGAAGACATCATGTTCATAAAAGCAAAATATCATGAAGAGCCTGTTAACACTGAAGGGCCTGACCCAAAAGAAGAATGGACTATGATGTTTGATGGGTCTGTTAATATGAATGGTCGTGGTGTTGGTGCAGTACTCATTACACCTAAGGGAGTTCACATGCCTTTCTCGGCAAAGCTTACCTTTAACTGCACTAACAACAAAGCTGAATATGAAGCTTGCATTATGGGTCTTGAGGAAGCCATTGACCTCAGGATCAAGACATTGACTGTATTTGGAGATTCAGCTCTGGTAGTTAATCAGACCAACGGCAAATGGTACACACACCAGGATCATCTGATACCTTACAGGGATTATACAAGGAGGTTATTGACCTTCTTTGCAACAGTCAAGCTTGAGTATATCCCTCGGGATGAGAATCAGTTTGCAGATGCTCTGGCTACCATTTCATCCATGATCAAAGTTCAAGCTGCCAACTTCGTACCTCAAATTCCAATGTCCAGACTTGACAGACCAGCATATGTGTTCGCAGCAGATGTTGTTAAGGACGATAAGCCTTGGTTCCATGACATTAAGTGATTCTTGGAGGATCAAACATACCCACCTGGGGCATCTTCCAATGATAAGAAGACTTTAAGAAGGCTTGCTGGTAGTTTCTTCCTGAACACTGACGGTTCCCTGTACAAGAGAAACTTTGATATGGTACTCCTCAGATGCGTTGATAGAACAGAAGCAGACTTGTTAATGCACGAGGTGCATGAAGGATCCTTTGGTACCCATGCTGGAGGACATGCAATGGCCAATAAATTGCTAAGATCAGGTTATTACTGGATCACAATGGATGCCGACTGTTGTTCCTATGCCAGAAAATGCCATAAATGCCAGATTTATGCGGACAAGGTGCATGTGCCTCCGAATCCTTTGAATGTGATGTCTTCACCCTAGCCCTTCGCCATGTGGGTGTAAACACCCCAAATTTGCCCTCAACCATTCACACCATGGATTGTGATCATTTCATATGCATAAACACAATCATATCATCTCATATCACATTTTTGATCCATTGCATTGGTTCTAAGTCATCTGCATCTAGGGTTTGTGATCTGAGCAATCCCAGAGCTTCTTGAGCCACTCCAAAGGCCATCAATCACTTCAAAGGGATCCATGTGTGTTCTTACATCATATTACATCCTCTCAAAGTCATGAATGCCAAAGAATCACAAGAACTGGGATTGGTGTGGAAGCAGAGCCAGGCTTGACTGCACAGTTGACCTAAAATTAGGGTTTTGGTTTCAAAGGCCATAACTCCAATTTTTTGGTCATTATTGTTTCTATTGGTCTCTATATGGTATAGGGAGTGTGAATATCAATTTTCATGAAGAAATTCCATGGGGAAGTCATCTGATCAAGGGTTGACTTTTCAGACAAGTCAGTGCAAAATCAGGGCATCTGAGGCCCCCAATGACCCAACCAAGGAGTGATCTTCATCATTTTGAGTGTATATGATCTTTATTTGATCATGAAAGAAGGTTGAAGTTCACAAAATTCAAGAATTACAAGTTTTTGCAAAGTTGACTTTTTAGGGCATGGTTGACTTTTCATGAAATGTCATTTTATGCCACTTTTTCAACCCTTGCTTTTTGATCCAAAAATGCTTCAAATGGAAAAACTTTGGTCATGAAAGTTGTAGATTAGATCTTTCCCTTTTCAAAAAGTACAAGAACATGATCTAATTCATTTTGGATCAAAAGTTATGGTGTGTCAAAGTTGGCAAAAATCACTAATTTTCAAGTTATGCCTCAAATGAGAAACTTGCAATTTCATGTACCAAGCATTCTTGTGACTTCTAATTGACATCAAACCATTACACAAGCATCATGTAAGTCCTAAAGTTCAGATTGGACCAAGATTTCCTCATGTTTTATGGCTTGTAGGGCAAGATAGTTTCATAAGAACCAAAAGTGATCAAGTTGCAAAATCATCATCACACTTCCATCCACTTGCTGCCTTGGATGCTGAACCACCCTAGCCCTCTCCCCTCACCTTGCTGCGCATCACACAGCCCATGTACTAGCCTAGAAGTTGCCCATGCTTTCTCTTACACAAAAGTTGACAATTTGCAAAAGTGGCCATACCAATCAATAAAGGGCAGGTCACATCATCTGACCAATGAGAGATGTTTATGTGGACAAAATGCTAGCCATTTCATACATCAAGCAAGGCTGAAGCTCAACACAACTCAGCATACACAAACTCACTCCCACTTGCATTTCTCTTCGAATTTCTCTACACAAGCCTCAAACACAAAAACCAATTCCACATATCAACTCACCTCACTTCACTGACCAGAAACCAACCATTGTTTTGGCCTGAAACCTCCCATATCACAAACACGATTTTCACACTCCCTTGGCCTGAGCTTCTGCAAACTCACTCAAGAGGCTGTTTAAACTCCAACCAAGTGTCCTAAGCTTCAAAGGGGGATCATTGGGACCTGTTTAAGCCAAAGAACCATCCAGAAAGCTCTTGAATCAAAAGCTCAATCTCAGGTGACTCCATGAACTTTTTTTCCAGAACTCCATTTTCTTGTTAAAATCTTGTTTTGTATGTTGCACTTATCATTGGGATCTATTTACTTTTGAAAATGAGCAAGAAATGAGTATGTTAGGGTGTTCTGAAAGTTTGACCTAGAAATTTCTTTGCTTCGATTCTTGTTTGTGTTTGAGTTTAAACATGATTTGGTGCTGGATTCGTGTTTAGGATAGTTAGTAGATGATTTCTGGAGATTTAGAGCTCCTAAAATGGCCTGGAGAGAGAGATTGATTTTTGGGGTGAACGGGGAAGATGACCGGAACACTGTTCCGGTCACCTGAGGGTGTTTAACGGTGGGATTAGGGTTTAATCATTAATTAGCTGAGTTTGAATGTGGTCCGTTCATTTACGCGCGTGGTCAACTCCCGCCCTTGCCAGTTTGAATCTCACACGTTGGATCTGATTACTTTTACTTTTTCAGTTTAAAATTCATTTAATTTTCATATTATTTCATTTGTTTTATATAATTTATTTAAAATAGCAAAAATGTTTTAAAAATTATGAAACTTTTTGTCAAGAGTTTCATTAATTTTTAAAACACAAAAATATTTTTATTTTCATTTTTAGCATTAAAAAAGTATTTTTAAATATTTAAAAGTTTATTTTTAATTGATTAATGAAAATTAATTTATTAAAAATACTTTTAGGTATTTAAAAATCACCAAAAAATTCATGAAATGTTCTAAGACATTTAGAAACATTGTCCAACCCTCAAACCAAATTTATTTTTTGATCTTGATGCATTTTAAGAATTTCTCATTGAATTAAAATCATTTTTATGCATTAATTTGATCCAAAGTTCCAAAAATCATTTCTGCCTAACCATGAAGAGTTGGACCTTGGTTCTTTTTGCATTGCATTGTGTTTAGCATGTAGTTTGTGAGATTAAATGGCCATGATTTGATCTTTCATTTTCCATTTGTTTGATAATTTTCTTGTTTAGGAACCCTAAAACCCTAGAAAACTTAGGAAAATCATATCTTGAGTTAGGTTAGGAGTTGAGACCTCTCCTTTGGGCAGTGGTTTAGCATAGGATTAGGGGTCCTTTGAGTGAATTTTCAATTTTTTATAATGTTGTTTGCTTCTGGTTTTGGTTTTTGTTTGTTGCTTTGATCATAAACCCTAATTTGGGCTTCCATATGCATCCATCTTGCATCTTCTTGCATAACATGACTTGCCATGACATTCCATGCCTCCATTTGATTCATTGAACATCACAAGACATATTGGAAGCATGTTTGAGCATTGCATCTCTCATTTGTCATGTTGTATTCCATATGCATCTCATAACTTTTCATGTATGTCCTTGCTTATTAACTTGCTTCATTTGCATTCATGAGCTTGTATGATCATTTCCATGTGCTGCCTCATGTTTGTAGCATCTCATAGCATCATTAGCATCATGTATATGCTTCTGGTTTTGTTTCTCATCATGTCATCTCATCCCATTTTGCATTGCATTGCATTTCTTTCCTAACCTTTCAGGTGGTAAGTAACTTTGAGAAGTGAATTTGCCTTCACTTCTCATAACTTCTCTTTATCTCTTTTCATGCATCCTTGCTGCATTTTTGTATGTGTTTGAGTTTGAGCTTGCTCATTCCTCCTCTTCCCACTTTCTTTCTTCAAGTGACTTGACTTCTTGAATGAAGCAAGTTACTTTGCTTCTCATGATCCTTTCATCTGCTACCTGGTGGTTCCATTGAAGATCTTCCCTTGTAAACCTCACAAACTTTAGGAACAACCAAGCATGACAATGATTAGGATCTTGATTAGTCTCCCCTCTTAGTTTTACCTTTGTGTCTCTTTTGAGTCTTCTCTTCTCATCTCATAATCAGGGACTAAACCCTAAAGGCTTTAAGGCTTTGTGATTAAGCTTATGCCTGCATCCTTCTCTTAGGATGGAGTGTATAACTTTAATCCTAAGTGTTAAACCCTTAATGTGTTTAAATCTCTTAATCAATTCACTTAATAATCATCAAGACACCACACTTGTAACTTGGGCCTTGCATTAGGGTTCTAATTCTTCCTTAATTGGTTAAGAAGGACTAACCCTAGTGTTAATGGACAAGTCCCCCTCAAGTTGTCTTACAAACCCTAAAAATCACTTCATTATCTTATCATTAACTAAAATCCACTTAATAAAGGTTTTTTTTTGTCATGAGTTTAATCCCTAATCATGGATTAAGTTGAGGAGCTTTCCTCAGCTTAAACATTCTCATCTATTATCCTTCTATTAGGATGGTGTAATGAGTCTGTTTAATCCCTGATTATGGCTTAATCTCATTACTCAACACTAAACAAAAACACCAAAAACATCTAAATAATCACAAGTAGGTTAATGATCTTAATACTACATCAAAGGTGATTAAGTGTGAGAATCTGACTTCACACTTAAGGTATTCTCATTACCCCTAATCAGAGGGAAGATGTGATGAGTTTACTAACCCATTGGTTTAGGCATAAGCTCATTAATCTATGACAAACTTTCAAAAGCAATAAAAGACTGAAAACACAATAACAAACAATAATCGTCTCCTCCGGGATTCTTTTCTCATCTCATTCACTCACCAACGAGAGCTCGCTTCTTCCGTCTAATGCAAGACAGTTAGCACCTGAGCCAGACAGGTCATACACTTGAGCATAGCCAAGTAAGCAGTTCACAAGTCAATTCACCTTTCAGTCTCTTTGAGTCGAACTACGGTGTTCTGACTTCCTCATTGCACGAGAGGATACGTAGGCATAACTTAACAGTTATCGAACAAAAGTCTCTGTATATTCCCCCTCTTTCCAGCTTTATTCTTTTAGCCTCATGATCTTGAGCATCCTATTCCTGTTCTTACACTGGCACTGTATATATCACACTTTGCACTTCTTTTGCACTGACACCTGTACATCTTTCCAGCTCATTTATACACAAATTGCACTGACACTACCCCTTTAAAACACAAATCTTTTAAGCGTGGATCCCGTCGAGTACGGCGGACAATCTGGGTGCTAATACCTTCCCAGGTTGTAACCAACCCCCTTTCTCAGTCTCTCTGGTTCGCGACCGTCTTGTCCATATCTTTTCTAGGTTTATGCAGCATTACCTTTCCTCCGGGATAAAAATGCCTAGCTGGCGACTCTATTCATCTCCAGTGAGTTCACGACTGTGTGTCCTCACTGTTCCCTTCGCCGACCGTTCGCGTCTGTACCCTATCTGACCTGGCTTCATTTAGTGGGAGCGACAGTGGGGCATTGACATGATTGGCAAGATTGAACCGACTGCTTCAAATGGCCACAGATTCATCCTGGTTGCTATTGACTATTTTACCAAGTGGGTTGAAGCAGCTTCCTATGCAAATGTTACAAGGCAAGTGGTAGCCCGATTTCTGAAAAGAGATATCATCTATCGATATGGAATACCCGAGCGAATCATTACTGATAATGGTTCCAACTTAAACAACAAAATGATGGCAGAACTATGCCGGGACTTCAAGATCCAACACCACAATTCTTCTCCTTACAGGCCAAAGATGAATGGCGTTGTTGAGGCAGCTAATAAGAATATCAAGAAGATTGTGCAGAAGATGTTAGTCACTTACAAAGACTGGCATGAAATGCTGCCATTCGCCTTGCATGGGTACCGCACGTCAATCAGAACATCCACTGGGGCAACACCGTATCAGCTTGTGTATGGTATGGAGGCAGTCCTACCAGTTGAAGTTGAGCTACCCTCCCTACGGGTACTGATGGATGTTAAGCTGAACGAAGCAGAATGGGTCCGATCCCGATACGAACAACTGAGTTTGGTTGAAGAGAAGAGATTAGCTGCAATCTGTCATGGGCAGCTGTACCAGAAAAGAATGAAGAAAGCCTTCGATCAGAAAGTCAGGCACTGAGAGTACCAAGTAGGGGATCTTGTGCTGAAGAGAATCCTCCCTCCTCATACAGACCACAGGGGCAAGTGGACTCCGAACTATGAAGGACCATTCGTAGTAAAGAAAGTTTTCTCCGGTGGAGCACTCATGCTCAGTACTATGGATGGTGAAGACTTCCCGTCCCCTGTGAATTCGGATGCAGTTAAAAAATACTTCGCATAAAAAATGACCCGCTGGACAGAAAAACAGAATGTAAGTCCAGGCAAAATAGGGCATCCCGGCGAGTCAAAAACAGAATAAGAGACTCAGGCAAAAATAAGGGAAAATAAACAAAAAAAATGTACACCCGCTGAGTTGAAAAGCCGCATTGGACAACTCAGGCAAAAATGGGTATCCTGATGGATTGAAAACCCGAAAGGGCGATCCATGCAAAATAAGGGAGTAAGCGAACAACTGCATACTGAATTCGTCTGTATCACTCATGACTTGGTAAGCTTCGAAAGGATCAAGCTTCTATCAGAACCAGCCTCCTTCAGAAAGCAAGACGAGAAGAACGTCAAATGTCATACGAGTCATAGCAAAAGGGAAGCTCATTGAAGCGTCATCAACATTGCCAGCATTTTGTTTCCCAATTTGTAGCAATCTCCTCATTTTAGGAGATATGTTTCTTTGACTGTATCTTGCCAATTCAGGGCACATGAATTAATAAAATCGTATTTTCAGTCATGTTTCGTCTTGTACATTTTTATTTGCAAAGAATGTCTGATGTCTTTAAAAACGGATTGCATAAATACAGATGCTTATCTTCAAAAATGATACGTGCTTGCAGGAAATGTACTTACTCCCAGGAGTGTCTGAACTCTCATAACGGGATCCAGTAAAAGATACCTCGGGATTACTTGTGCGTCCCTCTGTCTTTGCAGGATTGCAAGTATTCAAAGCGCAACATGGGGCATGTAAGCTTCATCCCAGCAAGCTGACAAATCAACGCTCACTCAGTCTTAGCACTCAAAAGTGTTTTCTCCCCAGCAAGGTTGCCACTTGTTGTTTCTCCCCAGCCGAGGTGCCAATCATTCCTCCTTCTCAGCTAAAGTACAAAAGCCAGGGAATCGTCTCCCCACAGAGTTTCAGCCTCTATCCAGAAGAGCAACGCATGAAGGAATCACAACAGAGCGACGAAAGCTTCTACAAACCCCAGCTGGGTTCCTCGTTACCAAGAATGGGTCTATCAGTGACTTATTTCCCCAAGCAGATACATCTCATCAGATCTACCAATGATCTCATCCCCAGCTGGGATGTCCACTTCAAGCAGATCAACCAGAGATCTTCACAGCAACGGGATCCGAATCCCGGATTGGTATCCTTGCATAATCATGGCATTCGCATCATATTTTCTCCACAAAGCGTAGCATTCCGTCTGACACGGAGCATTACGGCAAAAATCAAACATGTTGCATAATCATAAGCCATGTTTTGAATCAAACACTTGTGAATATTGATAATCCATCAACGATATACAGAAAACTTCCCCAGATTCCCCAGCGGGGAACTAAAGCTAAAGCAGTTGCCTTACATTCACAAACATCAGTATATACTCCTTGTGACACCCGTCCGTGTCATATCCCCAGTAAAAGATCAAAGCGTCCTCTTTGCACTCACAGATGTTTATATATACAACTTTCTTGACACTCGTCCGTGTCACCTTCCCCAGCACAGTAACCTAAACACTTTGTATATCATATACCTGTCTATAATACCCTTTTCTCTTTCTTGACACTCGTCCGTGTCACTCCCCCCAGCAGGTTAAACACTCATCTATACATCACCCATACTTACTACTCATGTTACTCTTATACAGGTACTCGTCCGTATCTTGTATATACCATTTATATCCCCACAGATTCGACACTAGTCCTTGTTCTTTGTTAACCAGTTGGTACTCGTCCGTACCATCATCTCAGAGCATGCATCAAGCGTTTGTTTCTACCTGATACTCGTCCGTATCATAGTCATAAGGATGCTCGTCCGCATCTTTAATCCATACACCGTGTCAAACACTCTTGTCTTCTTGGATATAGACACTCGCCTGTGTCTACTATTCCTCAGAAGAGTCCCCTCAGATTCAACACTCGTCCGTGTTCCTTGTTAACCAGTTGATACTCGTCCGTATCATCATCTCTGAACATGCGTCAAGTATTTGTTTCTACCCGATACTCGTCCGTATCGTAGTTTTAGGGATGCTCGTCTGCATCTTTAATCTATACACAACGTCAAAACACTTATACCTTTTATTTCTTGGATATAAACACTCGTCCGTATTTACTATTCCCCAGTAGATCGCCAGCAAGACAAAAATTCTTTTCTATCTGACATTCGTCCTATGTCATGATAAACCCTGAGAGCAGTCGTACCCTGCTAGGTGATCGTCCTTCACCTCTTGATGATCGTCCTTCATCATGCTCATCCGATGGCCGTCCCCATCGTTGACCTTTTCTATCCGACACACGTCCTGTGTCGTGATATTCAGCAGCCGTCCCCTGCTAGGTGATCGTCCTTCACCTTTTGATGATCGTCCTTCATCATTCTATCCGATGGCCGTCCCCATCGTTGATCTTGTTATCTGACATTCGTCATATGTCATGATAAACCTTGAGAGCAGCCGTCCCCTGCTAGGTGATCGTCCTTCACCTCTTGATGGTCGTCCTCCATCATGCTCATCCGATGGCCGTCCCCATCGTTGACCTTTTATCCGGCATTCGTCCTATGTCGCGATATTTTCGGCAGTCGTACCCTGCCAGGTGATCGTCCTTCACCTTAGATGACCGTCCCTCATCTTATCCCCAACAGAGCAGCCGTCCCCTGCCAGGTGATCGTCCTTCACCTTTGATGACCGTCCCTCATCATTATTTCATTTATTCTTTAACCCGATGGCCGTCCCCGTCGTGGTCCCTTTTCCTTTTCCTGATGATCGTCCTTCATCAGTTTAGCCCGATGGCCGTCCCCATCGTTGGTTACCTTACTTTATGAACTTGATGGCCGTCCCCATCATTTTTCATTGATCCCCAGAGAATCTTATAGTTTTACTTGATGGCCGTCCCCATCATAATCCCTTTTATCCCCAGCATGTCGGCCGTCCCCGTCATTGCTTTATTTCCCGCACTTTTTCCAGCATGTCGGTCGTCCCCGTCATTGCCCTTTACTCAGCAGTCGTCCTCTGCTTGACGGTCGTTCTCCGTCGCCCATACTTTACAATATAATTTATTTTCTTTTACAATCTATATCCCTTTTCTTCTTCGTTCTGTGAGTGCAAATTTTGGACTGTCTTTGGTATTCAACCACAAGTTATCTTGTTTGCCTGTTAAGTCGTCGCTTACATCCTGCACAGCTAACTCATGTTTGAATAGGGGCAGCTGTAAACACCCCAAATTTTCCCTCACCCATTCACACCATGGCTTGTTATCTCCTCATATGCATAAACTCAATCATACCATCTCATATTGCATTTTGATTCATTGCATTGGTTCAAAGTCATCTGCATCTAGGGTTTGTGATCTGAGCTATCCAAGGACTTCTTGAGCCACTCCAAAGGTCATCAATCACTTCAAAGGGGTCCATGTATGTTCAAGCATCATATTATATACTCTCAAAGTCAAGAATGTCAAAAAATCACAAGAACTGAGAATGGCATGGAAGCAGAGCCAAGCTTGACTGCACAGATGACCTAGAATTAGGGTTTTGGTTTCAGAGGCCATAACTCCAAATTTTTTGGTCATTCTTGTTCCTATTGGTCTCTATATGGTATAGGGAGTATGCATATAAATTTTCATGAAGAGATTCAATGGGGAAGTCATCTGATCAAGGGTTGACTTTTCAAGCAACTCAGTGCAAAATCAGGGCATCTGAGGCCCCCAATGACCCAACCAAAGGGTGTTCTTCATCATTATGATTGTGTATGATCTTTATTTGATCATAGAAGAAGTTGGAAGCCCACAAAATTGAAGAATTTCAAGTCTTTTGCAAAGTTGACTTTTTGGGAAAGTTGACTTTTTAATGAAATTGCCATTTTGGGAAACTTTTTCAACCCTTGCTTTTTGATTCAAAAATGCTTCAAATGAAAAAACTTTGGTCATTAAAGTTGTAGAATGGATCATTACCTTTTCAAAAAGTACAAGAACATGACCTAATTCATTTTGGATCAAAAGTTATGGCTTATCAAAGTTGGCAAAAATCACAAAATTTGAAGTTTTCCACCAAAGAGGCAAAGTTGCAAATTCACTTGTCAAGGCAAATTAAGCTATCAAATACACTTCTAATCTTCACACAAGCATGTACCAAGACCTAAAAGTCAGATTGCACCAAAGGATCATTCATTTTTATGGCTTATGGAGCAAGAAATTTCAAAGGGAACAAAAGTGAGGCAAGTTGCAAAAGCTCACTCAAGTGTGAATCCACTTGCTGGCTGACTTCACAAACCATCCAAGGGCTCTCCATACATCTTGCTGCGCAGGACACACCTTTTGTCCTTGTCTAGCTAGTAGCCCATGCCTCTCTTACACAACTTTGACATTTTGGCAACTTGAGCCATACCTATCACTAAAGCACACATCAACTCATCTGACCTATCACAATAGTTTATGCAAACAAAAGGCAAGCCAAAATACATACAAACCAAGCCTGAAACACTCTCCAACACAGCTCTCTCATTTTCACCTCATATTGCAAAAGCCTTCGAAACACTCAGTACAAGCTACAAACATCCAAACAAACTTCACAAACATACTCAGCACACTTTCCTGATCACAAAGCACCCATCACCATTGCCTTAAACTCCCAGAATCACAAACACGATCACCACCTGCCATTGAACAAAACTTTTGCCATCTCAAAAACCAACCATCATAAACTTTCTCCAAGCATCAGGACTTCATCAGGGGCCTAAAAGGAGTGGTTTGCACGAAGAGAGAGGGTCAGAAAGTTGCAAATTGAGAAAGCTCAAAGCTCAGGTATATCAAGAACTTTTTTTCCATAAATGAATTTTTAAGTTTCTAAGTTGTTCCTCATGCTTTGCTGATCACTCTGATGCTTTTACTTTTTGAAATGGTTGAGAAATAAGCATTTAATCATGTTCTGAAACTTTTCTGACCTAAACATGTTTGGCTTCGATTCGCATGATTAATGAATGAGAAATGAGTTTTGTTTAGGGGTTTTGATTCAGTGTTGTATGGGGATGGTTTCTGGGTGTTTAGTTTTCATTTTCATGGAGTTTTGAGGATTTTAGCAACTTTCAGGTGAGGGTCTTGCCGGAGAAGACGACCGGAAGTCTTCTCCGGCCACCTAAAAGTAATTAGGGCTAATCAGTGTATTTAAATGCAGTTTGAATGTGGTACGTAGGATTGGTTGACTTTGTTTGACTGGAGCGTGTTTGGAGGGTCCAGATCCACTCACTTAACCCTAATCCACGTCATTAACTTAATTAATTGAGTTTTATATTTAATCTGGCCAGTTTGAATTTCCACCCTTGGATATGGCGCCAGTCAACGCGCGCGTTTCTCAGTTTAAACCTCAGCCTTAGGATCAGCATACTTCCCATTTAAATTCATTTTATTTTGCATTTTATTTCATTTGTTTTGTCCATTTAATTAAAAATAGTAAAACAATTATAAAAATTCTGAAAATTTTTGTACAAACTTTTATTAAATTTCAGAAACCAAAAACATTTTTATTTTTATTTTTCGCATTTTAAAATATTTTTAAATCATTTAAAAGTTTATTTTTAATTAATTAATGAGAATTAATTAATTAAAAATACTTTTAGGTATTTAAAAATCACCAAAAAATTCATGAAACCTTTAAAATCATTTAGAAACATTGTCCAACCCTCAAACCAAATTTCTTTTTTGATCTTGATGCATTTTGACAATTTTTCATGGAATTAATTCTATTTCAAAGCATTATTTTGATCCAATGTTCAAAAATTCATTTCTGCCTAGTCTTTGAGAGTTGGACTTTGATTCTTTTTGCATTGTGTATTGCATATCATGTAGTTTGTAGGATTAAATTGGCATGAATTGATCTTGAATTTCCCATTTGTTTGACATTTTTCTTGTCAAGGTACTCTAAAACCCTAAAAATCTTAGGAAATTCATAACCTTCATTAGGTTAAGAATTGGATCCCCTCCTTTGGGCAGTGAGTTTGTGTAGGGTTAGGGTTCCTTTGAGTGCATTTTCAATTTTTTATCTTGATGTTTGCTTCTGATTTTTGTTTTTGTTTTGTACATTGATCATGAACCCTAATCTGGGCTTCCTTTTGCATTCATCTTGCATTTGCTTGCATACCATGACTTTCCATGACATTTTATGCATTCATTTGATTCATTAGGCATATTAAGACATATTAGAAGCATGATTGATCATTGCATCTTTCATTTGCCATGTTGTATGTCATTTGCATTTCATAACTTTTCATGTATGATCATGGTTCTAAGCATGCTTCTCTTGCATCCATATGCATATGATCATCCCCATGCCTTGTTTCATGTTTGCATCATCTCATAACATCATTATCATCACACATATGCTTCTGGTTTTGGTTTGCATCATGCCATTCCATCTCATTTTGCATTGCATTGCATTTCTTTCACTAACTTTTCAGGTGGTAAGTCACTTTGAGAAGTGAATTTGCCTTCACTTCTCACAATTTCTTTTCATCTCTTTTATGCATCCTTGCTGCATTTTGTTATGTGTTTGAGATTGAGCTTTCTCTTTCTTCTTCTTCTTACTTTCTTTCCTCAAGTGATTTGTCTTCTTAAATGAAGCAAGTTACTTTGCTTCTCTCTGCTCCTTTCATCTGCTTCCTGGTGGTTCCTCTGAAGATCTTTCTTGTAAACCTCACAAACCTTAGGAACAACCAAGCATGACAATGATTAGGGTTTTTGATTAGTTCCCCACTTAGTTTTTACCTTTGTGTCTCATTGAGTCTTCTCTTCTCACCTCATAATCAGGGACTAAACCCTAAAGGTTTTAAGGCTTTGTGATTAAGCTTATGCCTGCATCCTTCTATTAGGATGGAGTGTATAACTTTAATCCTAAGTGTTAAACCCTTAATGTGTTTAAATCCTTTAATAAAATCATCTAATAACCATCAAGACATCAAGCTTGTAACTTGGGCCTTGCATTAGGGTTCTAATTCTTCCTTAATTGGTTAAGAAGGACTAACCCTAGTGTTAATGGACAAGTCCCCCTCAAGCTGTCTTACAAACCCTAAAACTCACTTCATCATCTTATCATTAATTAAAATCCATTTAATAAAGGCTTTGTTTTGTCATGAGTTTAATCCCTAATCATGGATTAAGTTGAGGAGCCTTCCTCAGCTTAAACATTCTCATCTATTATCCTTCTATTAGGATGGTGTAATGAGTCTGTTTAATCCCTGATTATGGCTTAACTTCATTACTTAACACCAAACAAAAACAACAAAAACATCTAAATAATCACAAGTAGGTTAATGATCTTAATCCTACATCATGGTGATTAAGTGTGAGAAGCTGACTTCACACTTAAGGTATTCTCATTACCCCTAATCAGAGGGAAGATGTGATGAGTTTACTAACCCATTGGTTTAGGCTTAAGCTCATTAACTTATGACAAACTTTCAAAAGCAATAAAAGACTGAAAACACAAAAACAAACAATAATCGTCTCCTTCGGGATTCTTTTTCTCATCACCTTCACTCACAAACGAGAACTTGCTTCTTCCGTCTAATGCAAGACAGTTTGCACCTGAGCCAGACAGGTCATACACTTGAGCATAGACAAGTAAGCAGTTCACAAGTCAATTCACCTTTCAGTCTTTTTGGGTCGAACTACGGTGTTTTGACTTCCTCATTGCACGAGAGGATACGTAGGCATAACTTAACAGTTATCGAACAAAAGTCTCTGTATATTCCCCCTCCTTCCAGCATTATTATTTGAGCCTCATAGTCTTGAGCATTTCACTCCTGTTCTCACACTGACACTTCTCTTATACACTTTACACTTCTTTTACACAGACACCTGTACATCCTTTTCCAGCTCTTTTGCACACAAATTGCACTGACACTACCCCTTTAAAACACAAAACTTTCAAGCGTGGATCCCGTCGAGTACGACGGACAATCTGGGTGCTAATACCTTCCCAGGTTGTAACCAACCCCCTTTCTCAGTTTCTCTGGTTCGCAACCGTCTTATCCATCTTTTTCTAGGTCTATGCAGCATTGCCTTTCCTCTGGGATAAAAATGCCTAGCTGGCGACTCTTTTCATTTCCTGTGAGTTCACTCCCGTGTGTTCTCACACCCTCCTTTCGCTGACCGTTCGCGTATGTACCCTATTTGACCCGGCTTCATTTAGTGGGAGCGACACGGAGGCATGAGAATTGGAGGTTCTAGCAGGTATTCTTTGATTCGGTCAAAGGCTTGCTGGCAGTCTTCATTCCATTTAATGGCCTGATTCTTCCTCATAAGCTTAAAGATGGGCTCACATGTGGCCGTTAGGTGAGAGATAAACCATGCAATGTAATTTAGTCTCCCTAAGAAACCACGCACTTGCTTTTCAGTCTTTGGCTCAGGAATCTCTTTTATGGCTTTTACTTTGGCTGGATCAACCTCAATTCCTCTCTCACTAACAATGAAGTCGAGTAGCTTGCCGGAACGGACCCCGAAGGTGCACTTATTCGGATTCAACCTCAATCTAAACTTCCGGAGTCTGTCAAACAACTTTGCTAGATTAACCAAGTGCTCTTCTTCTGTTTGGGACTTTGCTATCATATCATCAACATAAACCTCAATTTCATGATGAATCATGTCGTGAAATAGTGTTACCATCACCCATTGGTAAATGGCTCAAGCATTCTTCAAACCAAACGGCATGACCTTGTAACAGAAGGTGCCCTAAGGCGTGATGAAAGTAGTCTTTTCCATATCATCGGGAGACATCTTAATCTGGTTATAACCTGAAAACCCGTCCATGAAAGAGAACACAAAAAACTGAGCAGTATTATCAACAAGAACATCTATGTGAGGCTGAGGGAAATCATCCTTGGGGATGGCCCTGTTCAAATCCCTGTAGTCTACACACATCCTAACCTTACCGTCTTTCTTAGGGATCGACACAATGTTGGCAACCCATGGAGGGTAATTGGTCACGGACAAGAAACCATCATCAAATTGCTTTTGTACTTCCTCTTTTATTTTGATTGCCATATCAGGGCGTGTGAGCCTCAACTTCTATTTCACTGGAGGGCAGTCTTCTTTCAGAGGTAACTTGTGCACCACAATGTCAGTGTCTAAACCAGGCATATCTTGGTAGGACCATGCGAAGACATCAACATAATCTCGAAGCATAGAAATTAGGCGAGTCTTGATAGATTCTTCTAATGTGGCCCCGATCTTGACTTCTTTCTTGTCTTCTTCGGTACCCAGGTTTATCACTTCGACGGCCTCTTCATGCGGCTGAATCATCTTCTCCTCCTGTTTA
Organism: Lathyrus aphaca; assembly: GCA_963966055.1. Taxonomy (NCBI): domain Eukaryota; kingdom Viridiplantae; phylum Streptophyta; class Magnoliopsida; order Fabales; family Fabaceae; genus Lathyrus; species Lathyrus aphaca. The sequence goes on from OZ014521.1 coordinate 308,935,113, forward strand.
AGAAATCTGGCTAACTCTTCGCAATCTTCTTCACCTTCCTCATCGGCTTGATAAATTGGATTGTCGAAGTCATACTCAGCCATAACAGGGTCTTCATTGATAAGATCTGGTGACGAGCACCTGCATGAATGGTGATTCATGCAAGGCTTTAGAAAAAGCTTGAGAAAATGAGAAACATTTCTATTTTAAAACTTTTCTTTCATTTTGAAAAACAAAAGTAAAGAATGAAAGGCAAAGAAAAACATGGATGAATGTGAAACGTCAGCTTTATTTATGATTACGAATTGTGTTAGGAACAAAAGAACCCTTACAAAAAGCTATTATGCCCCGAGCAAGACATAGTGCTTGAGTATAGAAAAAACAGAACAAAAATTATTACTCTTCGAAAGAGGTGACTGAGATAAGCCTTTCAGATGTCCAATTTCTAAGTTGAGTCCCTGGAACAGCAGGCCTGATCCACTCATTTAAGTCACAATCACTATCAACAGCGTCATCCTGTACGACACTGATGCTTCCGTAATCCACCACTCTTGCGCTCGTGAAAGTAATCGGGCCTTAATAACCTCTAGCACTCGGTCCAGATGATGATTTCCCAGGATGGTAACCAATCCCAAACATATCTTTCTTTTCTGGAACTTCTACTAGACTGCCCCAGCCTTCTCGCACCCCTGACTCTACCAACTCAAGAGCTTGCTTATAAGAGGCCATGGAAACCCCCTTCTTTGGTTTTTCAGGAGAAGCTGCCAATGCAGACGCTTGTTCAGTTTCCAGGGACTCAAAAGCCTGACATGGAGTCTCGACTATCTCGCCATCCATCTCCACATACTTGAATGAAGCTAGATGACTAACAAAAATGTCTTCTTCCCCACTGACAGTTACAATTTGGCCTTCCCAGACGAACTTTAGCTTTTGATGAAGTGTGGACGATACTGCTCCTGCTGAATGTATCCAAGGTCTTCCGAGCAAACAACTGTATGCAGGCTGTATATCCATTACATAGAACATGGTATTGAAGATTTGTGTACCTACTTTAATTGGTAACTCCACCTCTCCGAACACCGATCTCCTCGACCCATCAAATGCTCTAACTACCAAGTCGCTAGGCTTTAGAACCACTCCATCATAATCCAACTTCATCAATGCCTTCTTGGGTAAAACATTCAACGACGATCCGATATCTACCAACACGTGAGAGAGTATTGCACCTTTACATTCTAAAGAGATATGCAGTGCCCAATTATGAGCATGCCCTTCAGATGTTAGATCCATGTCTGTAAAACCCAATTCGTGACTGGCATTGACACTAGATACCCCCACTTCCAAATGATTTACCGAAATATCCTGAGGCATATATGCCTTGTTTAGAATATTCAAGAGAGCCTTCCTGTGGGAGTCAGAACACATTAGCAAGGAAAAGATGGAAATCTTTGACGGAGTCTACTTCAGATGGTCCACAATCTTGTAGTCGCTCTTTTTGATAATTCTCAGAAATTCTTCAACTTCTTTATCAAAGGTGACATCTGGATCAGTTACTGGTGCGGGTTCATTGACAACCACTGGCTGCTTCCCTCTTGCTTTAGCCTGGGCTTCGGCGGTGTCTCTTGGTGGTATCACATTATTTCTTAGTGTTTCTGGCGCAAATAACCTTCCACTTCTAGTAAAGCCCCCTACTCCAACGTTTTCTACTTGAGCTGGGGTCGTACTAGACGTGGCCAACTCTTGCTTCTGGACGTTACAGTATACTTCGCCACCATAATTCCAGGGAATGGCTTTATCACTCTGATACATTACTGGTCCTGCAGTGGTGATGGTTATCGGTGCCACTCTAGCTTGTGAAGGAACTTGAGATGGATCGTAGAAGATGGTTACTGTAGAGACTTCGCTTTCCTTTATAACCTTGTCAAACTGCAACACTCCTTCATTAATCATGCTCTGGATCCCTACTTTCAACTGCTCAGAACCATTTGTAGCTTCAGCACATCCTGGACAATCAACTTCACACCCAGGAAAAATACCCTTTTGTGACAAGCAAACTTTAACGACACTCAATGGAGTCTGCAAGTTGTTGACATCACGCACCGGGTTTAAATTCTCCCCTTCATCAACTGCCCCAACCATACCCCCGTGAGGAGGCATGGGGTTGTGAATTACATTTGGACTACATACTTCAAAGCTCTATAGTTTTTCGTGGTATGTCCGGGGGATCCGGAATGAAATTCACATCTAGCGTTCATATCGTAACCCTCAGGGAGTTGCCCCGGCTTCGGGGGTTGCAAAGTTCTGAGCTGAACCAGTTGGAGTTGTAGGAGATTCTTCAAAAGTTGTGAATATGACATAGGCAGAGTTTCAAACTGCCTTTCTCTGGTCTTCTGGGGGTAATATGGACGAGGAGCTCTTTGTTGATACACTTGTTGGCGTTGTTGTTGTGATTGGACTTGTTGTTGAACAGGTTGGGCTTAGATAGTGACATGGGCCACTTGCTGATAGAAACCTCTATTACTTCCTCCCCTCTGCGCGTACACTGCCCCGGTCTCTCCTTCTCTCCTCTTCATGAAGGGCTTATTGACACCAGAATTTGAAGCACCCTCGTTCTGAATCTTCCCTTGCTTGATCCAACTTTCTACCCTTTCGCCCGTCAAGATGATATCTGAGAATCCACTTGAGGAACATCCAGCTAGCCTTTCCATGAAATGCCCAGGGAGGGTATCCAGGAATAGGTCTACCATTTCTCTCTCCAGCAAAGGTGGTTGCACTATAGCAGCCACTTCATGCCACCTTTGTGCGTAATCTTTGAAGCTCTCAGAGCTCTTCTGAGCCATACTCTGAGGTTGAGTGCGACTGGGCGCCATGTCGATATTGTACTGATACTGCTTGAGGAAGGCTTCTCCCAATTCCTTCTAGTTTCTTACAGAGCTTCTCTGTAGCTTCATATACCATTCCAAGGACCCTCCGGAGAGACTATCCTAGAAGTAGTACATCCAGAGCTTTTCATCCCTAGTATGGGGAGCAATTTTCCAGTAGAATGCCTGCAAGTGAGTTTTAGGGCAGGAGCTACCGTTATACTTGTCAAAAGTAGGAGGCCTGAATTTGTGAGGAATGACCACCCCGGGGACTAGACCCATGTCAGACACATCTATCCCCAAAGTGTCTCTACTCTCGAGGGCTTCGACTTTCTCAGCAAGCATCAAAAAGTCCTGAAGATTTCCTTCTCCGCCGAACCCCATGTCATTGTTGAAAGAAGGGAACTGATCCTCCTGCCTGTCTTGTACTGGAATGAAAGTTGCGGTGCCCTGTTCTGGAACTTGAGGTCCACCTGGGCCATTGTTGGTGTTGGGAGGAGTCAATTGGACGTCAGGAGTGGTTAAAGGGATATTAGTCTGAGGAGGGTTGAGCCCCTGAATTGCATTCCTTAAATCTTGCTGCCCCTGATCCATCCCTTGCATCATGACCATGAACTCTCCCATTCTAGTGCGAAACTCATTAAGCTCGCTTTTCATAGCGTCCATGATTGTCCTCTGGTTATTGCGAGTTGCGTAGCGATGCGGGATATTCTGTCGAAGATGACGGGTTTTGGCGGCCCTCGCAATCTTTGCCTGAAACACAGATAAGTTAAGTATCCTGTAGAAAACCTGAAAAACAAAGAAAAATGCAAATGATGCGTATGCAATGCAGTGTGTTCCTTTTATTCCTAAGGCTTTAATTACTTTCCCATTCTGGTGTTGAGAAAATATCCCTTGCAAGAAAATCCCGTGTGACATTCGAATTTGAAGTGGTGGCATTTATTTTGTGTCCGTGCAATAGATATATCCAGAGACTTCAGGTAAATCGGAAGACAATTGGAATAACAAATATCTTTACAAGGTACAAATTCAATATGTCAAGAAAGAAAAGCACATCAAGAAAGAGGGGATTCCCGCAACAAGTCTGTGGGTAATCCAAGTCATATGAACATACAACTAAAGCTTAGGAAAGTCTACATCCCGTAATCTCCAACTGAGGCGCTTGACATTTTGCAACATCTGAGCTATACACGGATGCGTAGGCTCCTGTACAAGCTTCTGAATTAGGATATCCCTAAGGTCAAAGGAGGCATGCAATTCCTCAATTTGTTGTAGGAACACCTTTTCACTTTCTTGGCTTGTAATAGGATCGACCTTGGCTCTCTTCACATCAACTTTCAATTTCAAGTCTTCTATTTCTTTCTGAGCTTCCTTTACGGCTTGTTGGCTTTCTGCTAGACTTTGGAGACGACTCTTCTCTTGATGATAAGCCTTCTGAAGGAGCTCTCTCTTTCCATCCAAAGAAGCCTGAAGACTTTGGACTTCTAGCTTGTGCTTGACTTCCAGCTCCCTCTGCTTCCTCAAATTGTCCTCCCACTTCTCTTGCCATAAGGTGAAAGCTTCATTGGCTTCATTCAAGTCCTTCCTCTCCTTCCAGCATTGGGCCACCTTGTGAGTTTCAGCTAATCTCCTTTTTTTTAAGTAAAGCTCTCTCTCTTGAAAATCTTGCTGCTTGAGCCTGACCATCTCTTCAGCTTTATGAGCTCTTTCCTCCAACTTTTGATTCTGCATCTTGAGCTTCTGACATGAATTGTAAGCTTCTTGATTCTCCAACCTGAGTTGCTGAACCAAAGCTTCCAACTTTTGATAATCTTGAAGAGGCATTGAAGTTGTGGGTGCAACAAAGTCTTTACACGATCCTCCAACCAGCTGGCAAAAGGATCATAAGTGTTGGGATCCACTCTCCCAAAGTCTTTCTTCCCTTTCATCACTCTAACTTCCCAAGCTTGGGATGCTAGTATGCTCATCTTGAAATTTCCTTCTGCTGGAAAGTATAAAGACTCATTTGTATCTTTAATCAAAGGTACCTCTCTTAAAGGATAGCCAAATGTTTTCCTGGATAAGATAGGATTGTAACTGATCCCACCTTTCCTTCCTATCAAAGGCACATTTGGAAAGCTACCACAACTAACCAGCATTTCTTTGCCCACAAGATCTCTATTACATCCCCAAGCAATGTCAGCTGAAGTTAAGCCCATTAATCTTTTGGACCACTTCCAAGACTGTTTCAAGTCCTGAAAAGGTCCTGATTTAGGGAGTTGACTTACAAACCAATCAGCAAATAGGGGAGCACAACAATTTACATGTCTCTTCCTCTTTTCATTCCTGTGGTGAACTCCATAGTAGAAGTCAGCTAGCAATGTAGGTACAGGGTTTCTTTTGACAAAGATGGTAATGGCCTCCATACTAATTAGCCCTTTCTCTCCCAGAAATAAACTGATTCCATACACTATCATGGCTAATAATGCTTTGAAGTCTGCCCATTTCATTCCCAATGCCATGATATGTGCCTCTGTGATAAGAAAATCCAAAGAGATCCCCTTACTTTGGCCAGCTTCTAATCCCATCTTGAGTCTGAGCATACTCAAATGACAGGTAGCAGTGATATCCTCATGAGGAGGGGTCCTCTCTGAAGCATAATAAGGCATACCTTCTTTAATGGGAATATTCAGCGTACTAGAAATCTCCTCTAATGTTGGTGCCAAGATATAATCAGGGAAAACAAAAACCCTCAGTTGTGGATCATAGAACTGCAATAAAGAATGCAAGCTATCCCTCTGGTCAACTGTGGGCTTGCTCACATAATCCAGGATCTTGCCAAACTCTTTCCTGAAATCATCAAGGAATTTGTCACCCATCAAGCTAATCAATCCCTGAATACTCTCTGTCTCCGGTTGTGGGAACGTATAGTGGACATTTCTTTTCCTTGGAATCTACATGTTGAAGCAGCAAATATGACCAGAAATAGGAGGTAATGAACCCTGAGAATAAAAAGAATACAACTGATTAATGATGTTATGATGTTATGCAAGGCAAGACATGTGATCTGTGATGTGTCTGTGTAGTGAATCAAGTGATCAAGTTTCTGTGCAAGGCCACAACATCATCACAAGTATCTCTGATCAGGAGTTCATGACTTCAGAATCCATAATTAACAGAACAAGATCATATCACTGAAGTATACTGGAATACATGGGTATGTTGAAGTTTTGGGTTCCTGCAAACCTGTAAACCCCTCCCAATCTCACAGGTGTGTTACTCGGGTCAACCTCATGGACTCTCAAAGCCGAATAGCAAAATTACGTTCATCATTTCCGAGAAATGGCTCATGACCAAATCAGGGAATCGATTTGGCATTATGTACTACTCAGGGAGGTCTCAGCTGAGTTCAAGGAAACAAGCATCCCTCATAAGTCCTCAGCTTCAAGCACTGAATCGAGAAACAATAGTACATTCATCCCGAAAGGTACAATACTATCGTCATACGACCAGTCTGCCTTAATTGGATTCCCATGAGAGAACCAGGCCATCCTATGCGAGTCCCTAGTGGGCCCTCGGATGCGAGTGGGTTTGCCAACAAATGTGGTATGCCACTGTCATCACTGGAGAGGGATGTTTCCACAAAGGTTCTCAATGATCGGTCCCCTGACTGCATATAACTATCAAGGTTGTGTATTGCCCCAGAAAGATTCCGGCATCAATACATTTCCGAGAAGGTCGCAAGTCAAGGTGGGGAACTCACTACTACCAACATAGAAAGATGCCATGAAGCCAAAGTGACTATCCACTCTAAGTCCTAGGGTGCACTCGAGCCCCGATTACGAGCTCATCACACAGTAACCCCATCTCACAAAAAAAAATGAAACCAACACAGTCCAGTATATGATGCATGTGAAAATAAATACTGAAAGCAGTAAATAAAGCTGTAAAATAAACTGTAAACGAAAATAGTAAATAAACACAACAACATACACACATAAACACCCAAAGAAAGCAAAAAACAAACAGGCACTAGGATTGACTCTACAAGGGAAAACAAAGATTCTGGGTTCGATCCCCAGCAGAGTTGCCAACTGTTTCTCCCGGGATTTTCATCCTAGTACAAACGCGAAAGTGACGCGGAAAAGGTAGAGTCTCCAGCCAGACATTTTTATCCCGAATGAATGGGAAAGGTAATGTTGCACAAACCTGAGGAAGAAGGAAAGGACAAGGTCCTGCGAACCAAAGATCTGGGTTCGGGAGTCGGTTACAACCTGGGAAGGTATTAGTACCCCAAATCGTCCGCCGTACCCGACGGGATCCACACTTGCTTGTTTGTTTCAAAGGGTGAGAAATAACTGCTGCTGAATAAAAATACTGACTGGAATGGGAATGGAAATGAGAAAGGAATAAGAAAAAGAGATCGGAAAGAATGGGGGAAATGTAGGGAAAATAAAGAATGTGCTCAAACGGGCCCTACCCCGCTGCCTACGTACCTCATCGGGAAAATGAGGATCAGAGTCGACGTAGTTCGCCTAACTAAGGCGGGAACTATTTGTTTGTGTTTTTTATGGCTGAAACTGCGTATGTCTATGCTCAGGTGTTGCAGGCTCGTCTCGTACGAGTGCATCTACCGTCTTGCATGCGAGATAAGTCATCGCGAATTCTCGTTTCAGAATGAATGAGATGAGAAAGAGAAGTTCCCGCAGGATAGTCGCTTATTGTTTATTGTTTGATTTTTAAGAGTTTTGTATGAATTTGGCACAAGGAAGTGAATTCAAACTCTTTTCCATGGAATGTGTACTTGCTACTACATTCCAAGATGGAATAATAGAACAAGCACACCAAACAAGGAGAATTTATCCAAGACTTGTTTTCATGAATTAGGGTCTAAGTTCACTAGCTTGTTGAACTTTATTAGATGTTTTTTGTAGCTTTTGAAGATGTATCTTTTAAATTTTCTTTGTGATACAACCCCTTGATAAGACTTGTACATCATGCTAGACAAGCCTACACCACTCCAAGATGGAATGAATGTAAGTGCCCCATGGAATAAGGCTTTACACAAGGGATCCTTTCATGCATTTATTAAGTCTTTTTGGATTTTGTTTGAAGATGAGAAAGAAGACTCAAATTGGAAAAGGACAAAAATTAAGGGGGACTAAGACACAACCCTAAGTTATTTATTAAAATGGCGGTCCTAAGGGTGAGTGAGGCTTTTCTAATCCTAAAGAGCAAAAGAAAGAGAGAAAAGAAAAAAAATGCAACTTACTTCCTAAGGAAGATAAGTTGATCCTAACAAAGGGGAACCCTACCAATCACAAAATATGGAAGGAAAAAGTGAATTAAATGCATAAAGGGAATGCATAAAAAAAATAAAAGGATAAGGTGTAAGGAAACATACTTTTCCCTCCCTACAAAACAAAGATTAATGTGAATTTTTATTTAAAATAATAAAGCAAACATACACTAATTAAATCCTAATGACTCTAGGACTCAATCTAAAATCTATCTTAATTCTAGAGAACTTAAAAAAATGCTAAGACAAAAATACAGCACCTACTACAGCCCGTAATACACAAACAGCTATCAAAACAATGCATAACACAAAGGAACTTTTTACAGCCAGCATGCAACATGAAAAGGTAGGTGTAAAAGTTCAATACAACATGCAAACATGACAAATAACATGTATTTTACAGCGCCTATATGCATAGTCAGCTATGAAATGCAAAATCCAGATTTGATTATTTTCATTTTTTAGTGCATAAACTCAATGAAAAATGCACCAACTTCATCATGAACATACATTTGAACATAGGTCAACATTCATAAATGAAAGAGCATGAACATTTTGAAGGATTATGCAAGAATGCATCACATGGTTGATTATGCAATAAGTATGCAAAATGTGGCACATGAATATGGCATATGAACATGATGATCATTGATTATGAACATGCAATATGATAGATCAACAAGAATGCCAAACTCAATGCAAAATTCAGAATTGAATTGATGTACATGATAGAATTAAGCATTCAACCAAATGCAACCAAATGCACATACATACATGATTATGTGAAATGCAACATATCTTGATACAATGAAATGCAAAATGATTTAATGCAATGAAAAAGATGTAAAAACATAATGCAACATGAATATTCACATGCCAAATGATGCATAAACATGGCAACACAATGCAAGAAATCAAGTTATACACAAAGGAATACAACAATGCATAATACGCAACATGAACGGAAACGCGTCGAAACGACTCAAAATGGGGGAATGAGATGTCGAAACTAACCTAGAAAATTCCCTAAAATCAATACCTAAACATGTATGAACATTAGGGGCACTAGAAAGCAAGACTAAGCTATCAAATAAGCAATAAATCCAAAAATTAACAGCGTTAACCGGTTAACGGACCTAAAACTGCACTGTTTGTGGCTAAAACACACGCGTTAACCGGTTAACCAAATGGTTAACCGGTTAACACTGATCCAGAATGTGAAAAAAGTTAAGAAATAAGTGCTTTTGGCCACAAACTAACTTCTAATGATCTCCAACATACCTAGGAACATGTTAACACTAATTTCTACTCAATTGAAGCTTATTTACACATGCTAGAACCTATAACTATCTACACCTTAACTTCTAATCCGTTATAAATCACAAATCACAAGCAACACATAACGAAAACGTAATCGATTACAAGCAATGTGAAAAAGCGATTAAAGAACGCCAAAAGTGGCAAGATGAAGAGAATAACTTAAAGAAGAAGTGATTTAGATCACCAACCTACGAAGCAGAGAAGTGCTTCGGTGGATGTTGCAAGAATCTGAGCTTGATCGAAGAGAAAACCAAGAAAACCGCGAACCCGCAAAATAAATGTGTTATTGATGCTTGAACCTTCGAGCACTTCCGATAAGCCGAAATCCTCACAAAAATCAGTAGCTTCTTCTTCCACTATCCACAAATTCAATGGAGGTTGGAGGCTAAGCTTCAAGATCTTCAAGTTTCAACGTGAAACTTGAAGAGCTTCTTCAAAAAGCTTTAGTGAAAAGGGAAAATGGAGGAAAAGTGAGAGAGAAAAAGTGATTGTGAGAGAGTGAAAATTTTGGAAACTTGGGAACCCTTTTGCATTAAAGTGATTAGTGATTATATAGGGGCTAGGCTAGGAGCTAGGTATGGGAATGGAGTTAGGTTTAGGAATGGAGCTAGGTTAGTAGTTAGTTAGGGTTTGGGTTGGAGAAGGAATATTCCTTGGAACACTCTAGAAGATGGTAGAACATGGTAGAAGCTTCCAAGGGAAATGGAGTGGAATTGGAATGGAAAAACAAGAGGGAAAGAGTGAAAGGAAGTGTGGAAAGAAAGTGGAAGGAAAAGTGGAGGGAAATGTGAAATTAACCACTTTTCAAATGATTTTTTCCTTTGATTTTTTTAATAATTCCTCCATCATTTATTGACCAAATTTGAACCATAGGATCATTGTAACCCTAATTTCATGATTTTGATCTTAAAAGTCAGGAGTCGACCTTTTTTTACCTAACTTGGTTGCCTTTTCCCCGATTCCTCGATTTTCAGTCATCTGGCCAGTCGAACCTCTTCCAAAATGAATTTGTGGACGAGATTTGAACCCTAGGCACTTTACATCATATGTAAGACAAAGGAATCCTCTTTGAATCATAACTTCAAGCAGAAGCCCAGTAGAAGTGAAACCCTAATTCGGCCTTTCCATCAAGAAATATTGCACTGCTTGCCTCCTCTGAACAAATCAAATCTTTCCATGGCACGTGGCTTCAAGTGAAGACTTGTGGGATGTTGTGAACCCTTTGCACAAGGTTGGGAAGATTTGTGGCCCTATGATTGCCTTTGTAATGCCTTCAGTTGCTCTGTCCATTGACCACATGCCTATGCCTCAGCTATGCTACACATGATGCAATGTTTTTTTGGTTATTTTATGAAATTATGTATGCAAAATGCTATGCAAAATGTTGGGGAAATGGGAGAGAAAATTTTGAGGTATTACACTCGCCAATTTAGACAGGATGTCCGCTTGCGTATTATGTTCGCAGGGAACGTGTTGGACCTCCCAGGAGTCGAACTTCTCCAATTTTTCTTTCACGAGGTCCAGCTATTCGATGAGATTGTCGTTTTTTTCCTGATATTCTCCTCGTACCTGGGATGCTACGAGCTGAGAGTTGGTGGATATCTTCACTTCTTTTGCCCCAAGATCTTCGGCCAGTCGCAAGCCCGCCAGGAACGCTTTGTATTCGGCTTAGTTGTTTGAAGTTGGGAAGGCCAACGCTAGCGACACTTTGATTAAGATGTCATCCTCGTTCTTGAGGATGATACCTGCGCCACTCCCGGTCGAGCCGAATGCACCGTCGACGAAGATCGTCCATTTTTGGGAACCGCTGGCCGGGGTTGGCCTATGTGTCATCTCGACGACGAAATCATCCAGAACTTGTGCCTTTAAAGCTTTCCTGATTTCATATTGGATGTCAAACTCTGATAGTTCTAACGACCACTTCAGCATTCTGCCGACCATATATGGTCGTCCAAGTAACTATTTTACGGGTTGGTCTGTTTAGACCTTTATTGTATGGGCGAGGAAGTAATGTCGTAACCTTCTGGCCGCGTTTATGAGGGCTAAAGAGACTTTTTCGATCTGCTGATATCTGAGCTTAGGGCTTTGCTCGTGAAATAGATAGGTTTCTTCTCATTGTTGGTTTCACGAATGAGGACAGCGCTAACTGCCTTAGTGGCTACCGATAGGTATAGGTACAAGGTTTCATTCTCCAGCGGTTGTGATAGCACTGGTGGCTCGGAGAGCGCCTTTTTTAGGTGGAGCAACGCTTGTTCACACTCTCCCATCCATTCAAAGGTGGCTTTTTTCCTTAGTAGTTTGAAGAAGGGAAGGGCGTGTTGCGGGGATTTGGCGACGAAACGGGACAGGGAGGAGACCATACCATTGAGGGATTGGATAGACTTCTTCGAGTTGGGGGTTGGTAATTCTGAAAATGCTCGTCATTTGTCGGGGTTGGCTTTGATCCCTCATTCAGTGAGGTATAAGCCGAGGAATTTACCTGCCCGTACACCGAAGGTGCATTTTTCAGGGTTGAACCTCATTTTGTATTTCCTCGCCTGTTCGAAGACCTTTCGTGGGTGTTGAGCATGGTCGAACTCTTCGTGTGATTTGACGATCATGCCGTCCATGTAGACCTCGAGCATGTCCCCGATTTCTCATCGAAAGACCTTGTTCATCATGCGTTTGTATGAGGCCCCTGCATTTTTCAGTCCGAAGGGCATGACATTGTAGTAATAGTTTCCCGTCGGAGTCATGAAGGTCGTGTGCCTCTTGTCCGTGTCTGACATTGGGATTTGATTATACCTACTGTATGCATCCATGAAGGACAATAGTTTAAAACCTGCAGAGTTGTCTACCAATTTATTTGTTAGGCAAAGGAAAAACATCTTTGTCACATGCCCGATTAAGATCAGTATAATCAACGCACATTCACCATTTTCCATTATTTTTCTTAACAAGAACTACATTAGAGAACCAGGTTGTATATTGGGCTTCAGAAATAAAATTTTCCTCTAGGAGGTCTTTTACAGCCTGCTCAGCAGCCTCCGCTTTCTCGGGAGACTACTTGCGCCTACACTGTGCTATAGGCCTAATGGCCGGATCTAAAGCTAATTGGTGACAGCCGACCTCGGAATCGAGCCCGAGCATCTCAGCAGCACTCCATGTGAACATTTATGCATTCTCCTTAAGGAAAGTTATGAGTTGTTCCCTTGTTGCTGGTGGTAGTCCAATACCTATTTTCACAGCTCTGTCGGGGTTGTCGCCTAGAGGAATAAGTTCGAACTCGTCGTCAAGGACTGGACGAACTGGGTTAGTGGGTGTCTGCTCGCCGATGGGACCCTGTGCTTCATTGTCTTCTTCACCAAGGCGGCTGTCGAACTCGAAGGAGTTAACTCCCGGGGGAGGTGGATGCTCTTCGACTCTAGGCTTCTTGTTGTCCTTGGAAGTGTTGATGATGGCATATCCTTTGATCTCCGCATCGTAGCATCTTCGGGAAGCTTCGATGTGACCAAGGTCGCGGGGAAATTTTCCCATGGGCTGTGTGTAGAAAGCCGTCCTCCCATGCAGACATCGGGGAGTTGGAAATCTTTCAGCTGTGATATGCACATTGCAACTTGGAAAGGGGAGTTGTCACCCGGAGAGTCTTCGCGATTTCTTTTTGTGGACTGTTCCTCGTGTCGGGGAGTCTCACTTATTTTGGTGTATTGTTTGAGGTGGCCCTCTTTGATCAGAATCTCGATCATGTCTTTTAGGTGGACAGAATCTTCGGTCACATTCTCGTGGCTTCTGTAGAAGCGGCAGTACTTGGACTTGTCCGTGTGGGGCTTAGGTGTTGTAGGTTTGGGGAACCTTACCCTACCCTGTTTGAACTCAAAGTTGATGCATTCGGAGAGGATGCGCTCGCGGGGAGAAGTCAGCAACGTGTATTCGGAGAATCGCCCTGCTGGACCTCGTCCTTCACGGATCTCGCGAGGCTTATCGTCTATCCTTTTATCCCCGGTGCGATGAGGGGAAACTTAGTCTTCGTGTTTGGAGCTTCTGCATCATCATGACTGCGGTTGCTCCGGACATTATGAGTAACCTGTTTCTCCTCGTACCTGATATATGTTTGAGCTTTGTGAAGAAGCTCAACAAGGGTGCGAGGAGGCTCTATCCCGACTGCTCTGTTGAGTTCGCTTTCAAGAAGGTGACCTTTTTTTAGGAGACACTTCTTCATGTAATCGGTGGTATCCACCTCGACAGCCTCCTGGTTAAATCGCTCGATGTATGAGCGCAGTGTTTTGTTCTTCCCTTGTACGATGGCTTCAAGGGTTGCTTCAGTCTTGGGGTGGCGTCAGAAAGCTGTGAAGTGCCTCGTGAATGCCGACTTCATGCTCTTCCAGGACGTGATGGACTCGGGGGGCCAGGCTTTTGTACCACGCCATGGCTCATTTCCTGAGTGTTGTCGAGAATAATCTGCACTTGAAGTTCCCGCTAATGTCGTTGTGGTAGTCGAGCATAGCATTGATGTTGTCGACGTGGTCATCGGGGTAAGTCTTCTCGTCGTAAGTCGCCAGGTTCGGGGGTTTCTCCATGCCTGACGGGAGTGGAGCCTCCATGATAGCCCGGGAAAGGGGCAGCAGAGGTTATCATCATCACTCCTCAGCAGGGAGTAATCCTTGTTCCTGGGACTCCAATCACGTTGAGGGGAAGTCCTAGGCTGGTCGTTCACTCGCTTGGGGCGCCCCCTGGACTTATTCTTCTTTGGTTCGGGGGAAAGCCACCCTCGGCAAGAAGGTGAGCGCCCCGTTTCTTGGTTGCCTCTGGCTGGCGTTTCTCTGGTTGAGATCCACGTCCCTATCGAGGAGGGCTAGTCTGACGCTCGGTCTCCAGTGCTATTAGCCTCTCCTGTTGTTGAGAGAGCATGAGATTGGCCTGGTTGAGCGTGTGCACCTTAGCTATCATGGTAGGGTCCCCTTCGATTGGCACCGGGATGGGTTGAAAGGGAACTGGTGGCTGAGGTTGAGGTTGAGGAACAATATTGTCCTCAAGCTCAGGTGACAGGGTGGAAGGCAGCACGTCGCGCACATCAGATTCGTGAGTGACGATCGTGTTTTCCTCCGTGGTGTAGTCGACAAGGCCAAAGGTGTGGTTGTCACAGTGTTCGCCAACCATGCTGGACGGGTGAAAGGTAAATTGAAGCTTTGATCTTCTGTTGTGGAATATGGGGAGAGCTAGATTCCCACAGATGGTGCCACTGATCTTACATGATCAGAAGGGCCTGCACTGAGCAACGAATGTGATGGTTGTTTGAGAGAAGGTGGGGGCGTACCTACAAGGCACTCTGATGCTTAAGTGAGTATGGGTACATAAGTTGAATAATAATGATAGCTTCAGAATACTTGACCCTCTAATGAAAGAGGGTATTTATAGTGTTCCCCCAGTGTTGGGCCAAGGTTCTTTCATGGGCTGGATCAGCTAGGCCCAAGAAAGAACTGCCAAGGAACGCGTAAGAGCGTGTAAGACCTAGCACATGGTCTTGCCCTTAGTCCAACTGCCCCTATATTCTAGGAGATAATAGTGGACAGTTGGGTGACGTGTCATACGTGGGGGAGACGTAGTCTTCCCTACTACCAGCTAGTGGGTCATGGGCATGCCCTACAGTTTGAGCCTTTTACTCGTTGGGTTGGGCATCTGCCTGACTGACTGGGCTTCTGCCCGACACAGTCTTAGAGGCCCAATCCGGAACACAAATAATACTAATATTAATTTTAATTATAGTATTACTAATATTGTTTCATAAAGATAATAATAATAATAATATTAATATTAATAAAAATAGTAATTAAATAGTCTTACTATTATTCGCACACCCGCTATTACTAAGCGCACCCTGATTCTACCCGTCCCAAAAGGACACAACACCGAAAACATTAAGACATACGCCTTAAACAAGGACAACACAACACCAAAATACCCGACGATTAAATATTAAAAATGGGGTGTTACACATGCTCTATTGAGGTCAGTAAAAATCAACGCACATTCGCCATTTTCCATTATTTTTCCTAACAAGGACTACATTAGAGAGCCAGATTGTGTATTGGGCTTTAGAAATAAAATTTTCATCTAAGAGGTCTTTTACAGCCTGCTTGGCAGCCTCCGCTTTCTCAGGATACTGCTTGTTCCTATGATATGTTATGGCCCTAATGGCCGGATCTATGGCTAATTTAAGGCAAACGACCTCGGAGTCGAGACCAGGCATCTCAGCAGCGCTTCATGCTGTAACACTGTAAACACCCCAAATTTGCCCTCACTCATTTCATCATGGCTTGTGACTCTTTTCATATTGCATAAGTTCAATCATGTCATCTCATATTACATTTTTGCTTCATTGCATTGGTTCAAAGTCATCTGCATCTAGGGTTTGTGATCTGAGCAATCCAAGGGTCATCCGAGCCACTCCAAAGGCCTTCAATCTTCTCAAGAGGGTCCATATATGTTCAAGAACCATGTTATATCCTCCCAAGATCAAGAAAGTCAAAAATCACAAGAACTGAGGAAAGGCATGGAAGCAGAGCCAGGTTTAACTACATAGATGACCTAGAATTAGGGTTTTGGTTTCAGAGGACATAACTCCATTTTTTTTGGTCATTCTTGTTTCTATTGGTCTCTATATGTTATGAGGATCATGCATATCAATTTTCATGAAGAAATTCAAAGGGGAAGGCATCTGATCACAGGGTGACTTCTTGAGCAAGTCAGTGCAAAATCAGGGCATCTGAGGCCCCCAATCACCCAACCAAAGGGTATTCTCCATCATTTTGAATGTGTATGGTCTTTATTTTATCTTAGAAGATGTTATAAGTTCACAAATTGAAGAATCTCAAGCCATTTGCAAAGTTGCCTTTTTTGGGAAAGTGACTTGTAATGCAAACTTGCCATTTTGGGAAAGTTTTTCAACCTCCTCTTTTTGATCCAAAAATGCTTCAAATGAAAAATCTTTGGTCATGAAAGTTGTAGATTGGATCCTCCCATTTTCAAAAAGTACAAGAACTCATTCTAATTCATTTTTGATCGAAAGTTATGGCCTTGCAAAGTTGGACAAAATCACTAAATTTTCACTTTTGCACCAAAGAGGGAACCTTGCAAATTCACATGCCAAGAATTTCTATGACTTCAAAATGACTTCTAAGCATTACATAAACACAACACATGACCTAAAAATCAGAATGGCCCAAAGAATCACTCATTTTCATGCCTTGATCATTAAGAAATCCAAGAGGGTCCAAAACTCCATGAATTTGCAAAATGACCCAAAGCTTCTCATCCACTTGTGCCAGCTGCCAAATGTGACTTCCATGGACCTCCTTGAAGCAAGCTAATTCGAACCATGCCCTTGTACCATGACTGAACCAGCCCATACCTTCACTTACACAAATGTTGACTTTATGCAATTTGAGCCATACCAATCAAACTGGGCCACACCAACTACTCTGACCAATCACAGCTTCACATACATGCCTCAAGGATCACATTTCACACAATCTTGGAGCCTGAAACCAGAGCATCACCATAGTTCACAAAAACCTCCCTCTTTGCATTTTCATTCGAATCTCATCACACAAGCCTCAAACCTCAAAACAAATTTCACAGAACCATTCACCATGATCCACTGATCATTTCCCAACCATCACTTTGCCCTAAAAAGCCCAGAATCAAAAACACGATTTCCACATTTCACAAACTGAACCTCTGCCATTTTCATTTTGAGGCCATATAAACTCCAGCTAAGCATCACAAACACTTGAGGGAGATCATTGGAGCTTGTTTGAAGCAAGGAACTGGCCAGAAAGCACCATTTTCGAAAGCTTCAGTTCAGGTATCATCAATAACTTTTTTCCCAGAAACGTGTTTTTAAGTTTCTAATTGATTCTCCATGATTCACTGATGATCCTGATGTGTTTAGTATTGAAAATGATCAAGTATTAAGCATGTATTGAGTTTCTGAAATTTCTGCCGTGTTTTCCGTTTTGCTCTGATTCACGAATTTGATGATGAATAAATGATTTTTGGTGAGTGATTCTTGTTGGGGTTGATGTGGGGATCATTTTTGGAGAGTTAGAGAGCTTGGGGATGCGTAGGGAGTGAGATAGCATGAGTGACTCGTCGGAGAAGATGACCGGAACACTGTTTCGGTTACCTGAATGTAATTAGGGTTCAGATTAGGGTTAATGACATAATTAGTGAAGTTTGAATTTGGGTCGTCCATTTGCGCACGCTGGTCAATTCCCTCCCCTTTTTGTTTGAATCTCAGCCACTGGATCTGATTACTTCCATTAATTCATATTTTAAATTCATTTTAATTGCATTTTCTTTATCATTTTATTAAAAATAGAAAATCATTTCTTAAAAATTTCATTTTTTGCATCATATCTTGAAATATTTTTCTCTTTCTGAAAATAATTTTATTTTTATTTTTTGCATATCTTGAAATATTTTTCTCTTGAAATATTTTTCTCTTTCTGAAAACAATTTTTATTTTAATTGGTTAATGAGAATTAATTAATTAAAATAGCATTTAGGTTTCTAAAAATCACAAAAAAATTCACATTGCATTTTGACACATTTAGAAACATTATCAAACTCTTCAAACAAATTTCTTTTTGGTTCTTGATGTATTTTGACATTTTTCATTGGAATTAAAGTTCTTAAAAGGCAATATTTTTGTTCTAACTTAGAAAAATTCATTCTGCCTAACCATGAAGAGTTTGGTGATGGGTCTTCTTGCATTGCATCCTTCATATCATGTAATTTCTAGGGTAAAATTGGTTTGAATTTATCTTTCATTTTCAATTTAATGTGCATTTTTCCTTTTAGAGTGCCTTGAAACCCTAGTTGATTTTTGAAAATCATAACTCCCATTAGGTTAAGAGTTAGGTCCCTTCCTTTGGGCAGTGAACTTGTGTAGGTTTAGGGTTCCTTTGGTTCCATTTTCAATTTTTTATCTTGTCATTTGCTTCTGATTTTGAATTTTTCTTTGTATCATATGTATAAACCCTAATTTTTGCCTTCATTTGCATCCATCTTCCATATGCTTGCATACATGAACTAGCCATGACATTTTGTGCATCAACATGGCATGTAAGACATCTTAGGACATGTTAGAATCATGTTTGATCATTGCATCATCCATTTGCCATGTTATGCATTCATTACATTCCATGTGTATCCATGAACTTTCATGCCTCTTTTCATGCTTCATTTGCATCCTCATTGTTTGTGTGATCATTTGCATCTCTTGACATGTGTTTGCATTATCTCTTAGCATCATTAACATCATGTTCTTGCTTCTGACTTTGGTTTGCATCATGGCATTTCATCTTATTTTCATTGCATTTCATCTTATTGTTATTAACTTTTCAGGTGGTAAGTGTTTGAGAAGTGAATTTGCCTTCACTTCTCACAATCTCTTCTCATCTCTTTTATGCCTTATTTGCTGCATTTTGTATGTGTGTTAGAGTGAGCTTGCTCATTCATGTTCCCTCTTCACCTTCTTTCTTCAGGCAACTTGTCTTCTTAAGTGAAGCAAGTTGTCTTGCTTCTGCTTTCTTCTCCTCCTTTCATCTGCTTCTTCCTTGGTGGCTTTTTCTCCTTGAAGACCTTTTGCAAGCCTCATAAACCCTAGGAACAACCAAGCATGATCACAATTAGGGTTTGATTAGTCCCCCATTTAGTTTTACCGTTGTGTCATCTTTGAGTCTTTTCTTCTAACCTCATAATCAAGGGTTAAACCTTAAAGGTTTTAAGACTTTGTGATTAGGGTTATGCCTGTATCCTTCTATTAGGATGGAGTGTATAACTTTAATCCTGAGTGTTAAACCCTTAATGTGTTTAAATACTTTAATCAATTCACTTAATAATCACTAAGACATCAAGCTTGTAACTTGGGCCTTGCATTAGGGTTCTAATTCTTCCTTAATTGGTTAAGAAGGACTAACCCTAGTGTTAATGGACAAGTCCCCCTCAAGTTGTCTTACAAACCATAAAATCCATTTCTTAATCTTACCATTAACTAAAATCCACTTTAATAAAGACTTTGTTTTGTCATGAGGTTAATCCCTAATCATGGATTAAGTTGAGGAGCCTTTCTCAGCTTAAATGTCCTCATCTATTATCCTTCTATTAGGATGGTGTAATGGGTCCATTAAATCCTTGATTATGTCTTAAAATCATTACTTAACACTAAACAAAATACCAAAAACATCTAAATAATCACAAATAGGTTAATGATCTTAATCCTACATCATGGTGACTAAGTGTGAGGTGTTTACTTCATATTTAAGGTATTCTCATTACCCCTAATCAGAGGGAAGATGTGATGAGTTTACTAACCCTTGGTTTAGGCTTAAGCTCATTTTCTTATGACAAACATCAAAAAGCAATAAAAGATTGAAAGCACAAAAACAAACAATAATCGTCTCCTCCAGGATTCTTTTCTCATCTCATTCACTCACAAGCGAGAACTTGCTTCTTCCGTCTAATGCAAGACAGTTAGCACCTGAGCCAGACAGGTCACACACTTGAGCATAGAAAAGTAAGCGGTTCATCAGTCAATTTACCTTTCAGTCTCTTTGAGTCGAACTACGGTGTTCTGACTTCCTCATTGCACGAGAGGATACGTAGGCATAACTTAACAGTTATCGAACAAAAGTCTCTGTATATTCCCCCTCCTTCCAGCATT
Source organism: Lathyrus aphaca (assembly GCA_963966055.1). Classification (NCBI taxonomy): domain Eukaryota; kingdom Viridiplantae; phylum Streptophyta; class Magnoliopsida; order Fabales; family Fabaceae; genus Lathyrus; species Lathyrus aphaca. The sequence goes on from OZ014521.1 coordinate 308,955,256, forward strand.
ATTGTTTGAAGCTCATTATCATGAGCATTTCATTCCTGTTCTTACAATGACACTTCTCTTGTTCACTTCACTGCTCTTTTACACTGACACTTGCATTCTTTTCCAGCTTTTGCACACAAAATAGCACTGACACTACCCCTTTAAAAACACAAATCTTTCAAGCGTGGATCCCGTCGAGTACGGCGGACAATCTGGGTGCTAATACCTTCCCGGATTGTAACCAACCCCCTTTCTCAGTTCCTCTGGTTCGCGAAGGTCTTATCCATCTTTTCTTAGGTTTATGCAGCATTACCCTTCCTCCGGGATAAAAATGCCTAGCTGGCGACTCTTTTCTTTCTGAGTTCACCCTTGTGTGTTCTCACCTCCTTCGCCGACCGTTCACGTCTGTACCCCTTCTGACCCGGGTTTCATTTGGTGGGAGCGACTGCTTGGCGAATCTGCTGGGGACCCTTATATTGTAACCAAGGCTTCTGGTTCTTTTTGTGGGTTCCTCCTAGCGCTTGTTTGATTTGTGTTTACTGGGGTGTTATGTGCTAATTGTATGTTTATTTATTTTGCTTTATTTTTTGCTTTATGTACAGCTTTATTTATTGCTTTTCTTTACAGTTTTACGTATTTCATACTGTCATTGTCATTGCTGGATCTGGTTTTTGTCTTGATGGGTGGGGTTCCTTTGAGAGTTCAAGGTCCCATACCTGGGACCTGAGTGACACCTAGGCTAGAGTGGTTCATGTTCTTTCCCATTCCATCTCGGTCTGGTGCGGGAATATGAAACACGGTTCAGATGTGGGTTTCTTCTTGAGAACTCTGTGCTATAGATTTCCTGTAGTGCTAGGGCTATCTGGGAAGCCTGCTAAGTCTGGATGACCTTTATTATGACCTTCAGAATCTGAGGTGAATTAGAGGAGGATCTTTTATGGTTATTGTAAACACTGTACCTCCAGGTTAGAAGTGTTTACACTTCTCATAACTGATCCAAGTCTGAGGATCTTTGTTCTAGAACACTACCTGTGAGGGGTTTGGGCTGTTTACAGGTTTGCAGGTGCCCTTGGCCACAACATACCCTATCTTTGTTTTTTTTAAGAGTACTCCACTTTGGACAGTTCTTGTGATTAACCCTGGACATGTGACTCTTTATTTGAGTCCCCCACCTTGGTTACTGGATTTCTAAACCTCCATCTGGACCTTCTTTGAACATACATGGGCTTATATCAAGACAGATAATCAGATCTAGCTTGATCACAAACCTTTGCATATCATTTGCATACATCATCATTGCATCATTTAACATTTGTTTATTTTTTTTTCAGGGTATCCACATTATATCTGGTTTGGTTTTGACCCCTTCTTCTGCATAGACCTCTGCTTCATCAGTTATCTGCTTCAGCTATCTTCATCATCACCAACATCAGCCTGTCAGTGGCTCATCTCCAGTATCAGCCTTGATCTTCATCAGCACCTATCTTCCTCCTCTTCAGCATTCATGACTACTCCCAGGAAGAGCAACATATCCTACCACTTCTTTGAGCCTGTGCTGACTGGCATCAGGCAGGTCCAGTCACTTATCACACCTGACCATATTCCACTATTTAGAGAGCATTATGGAGACATCCTGGATATGGTTATGGACCTTGACCCTTCTCAGAGGAGAATGATCCACACCTGCCTACAGTTTTATGACCCACCTTTGAGATGCTTCACCTTCCCAGACTTTCAGTTAGGGCCTCTACTGGAAGAGTTTTCCTCATTGATTGGAGTACCTATCAGGAGAAGACTCCCTTTCAACCCAGAAATGACCTTTCCCAGCAATGGAGAAGTTGCAAAAGCACTGTACCTGGAGCCTGCTTTGATTGAGCAAAGCATGACAACAAAAGCTGGGATCCCTGGTTTGCACTTGGACTTCTTGATTTCTCAGGCCATCCTGAAGGCCTCCTTGGGAGAATGGAGGGCAGTCTGTGCACTGTTAGCCCTCAGCATATATGGGGTTATACTGTTTGCGGATGAGCCCAAATTTGTCAGCAAGAATGCCATCCATCTGTTTCTTCTGAGGAACCCAGTACCCACATTGCTGGGAGATTTCTATTACTCCATTCATCAGAGGAATGAGAAACAAAGGGGGAAGTTGGTGAGATGTTGTGCTCCTTTGTTTTACACCTGGCTGCTCAGACACCTACCTAAATCAGATGCCTTCTTGAATCCTCACCAACAGAAGAATTGGGCCAAGAGACTCATTGCTTTGACTTCAGATGATATTAGATGGTGCACCCAGAGCACCAAGGGCAAAGACATTATCACCAGCTGTGGACAATACCTAAATGTGCCCCTGATAGGAGTAAAGGGTTGCATCAACTACAATCCTTTGCTGTTCAAGAGACAACTGGGTTATGCTTTGGTTCACCCTCCCAGAGTGCAAGATTTAGCTGAGACCCTGTATTGTGAAGTAAAACCTAATTCAGCTGCTGTCAGACAAGCATCCTGGGCTTGGGACAACATTCAGACAAAAGGGATTGCTATTCTTGGAAGGTGCAATAATGTTACTTCAGCCCAATACTATGACTGGTCCCGTACTAGAGCTCAGATTACTGGGATGCCTTTCACCTTGGAAGACATACCTGGACCATCTACAGTACAGCCAGCAGCAACTGTCAGCCTAGAGGAATTTGAGAAGCTGAAGGAAAGGAATGAGAACCTATCTCAAGCCTTGAAGAAGACTCTTTGGGAAAGAAGTGATGGTCGTCTAGATATTGAGAGATTGGAGAAGCTTAGGGTGGAGCATCTTGCCAAAATTGAGAAGACAGAGGATTACATCAGGATAGCAAGAGATGGGGAACAAATATTGAAGAATGCCTGTAAAGAGGCCAAGTTTCAGAAGGCTAGGACTGAGCTCTATCTGCAAGAGAGTCAGGCTAGGTGGGTCAGGATCACCGAAGCCCGTACACAAGAAGATCAGAAAACTCAAGCCAAGATTGAACAGTTAGAGGCCAATGAAAAGAAGCAGCGGAAAGCTTTGTTGGCAGCCCAGAAGGAGATTTCAGAGTTGAAGCTCAGGGAAGGATTGAAGAGATCAAAGGACCAGGATAGGAACAAGAAGCTGACCACTGCCATTGCTACCAGGAACCTCCTCATTAGGACCATTACAGAGCACCCAGCTGGTCCAGTGACTGAGGCACTCCTGAAGGAGGTCAAAGAGGATGAGTTTGGATTGAATGTTTGACTTCTTTGCTTGTTGTTCATTTCCATTTGATGTACTTTTATCTTTTTATATTTTGACCCTCCAGGGGCATGTGTTGTAAAACAAACTATGTATTTGTTCATCATTTGTAATATATTAGTTTGCTTTCATTGGGTTTCTTTTCTCAAGCAACATCAAGCATCTTCCTCGAGGTCTGGAAAGGTCAAAACCAAGAACCAAACCGGATACCTTGGAAAACAAATAAGCCTACTGCATTGCATACTAACTTTGTGTTTGGTTTGTAGGTTTTGTGATTATTTGTTTCTAACTCTGTTGTGATCTCAGGAAATATTGCTCGTCGCCGAGTGTTCCCTGTCAACCGCGCACACCGGTACCCTACTCGCAACAACCTTCCTGGCATTCAAATGGATCAAGTACAGCAAGATCTGACTGAGGTCAGAAATCAGATGGCTAATGAGAGAGTAGAGATGAGAAACCAGATGTCTCAATTCATGGCAGTAATGACTGGCTTAGCCCAGAGTCAAGAAAGGTTAAGAGAGCTGGTGGAAAGATAAACTCCTGAGGAGCCTCATCTTGGAACAGGAGGAACCAGTAACAATGAACGGGGCCAGCCTTGTATTGATCCACCAGTATTTGGGCCTCACCTGGATCCAGAAGCTAACATCCCGAGAAATGTGCAAGGCAATACGGCTGGAGGGAGAATCTTACAAGAGGATCTCCAAGAAGAGCAGTTTACTATTATGGGAGCAGGAGATGAAGTTTATGATAGGAGATTAGATGAGATTGCTGAGAAGTTGAGGTCTTTGGAGTCTCAGAATTCTTTGGGCTTCGATGTGATGGACATGGGACTAGTAGATGGGGTGAGAATTCCCCACAAGTTTAAACCCCCATGCTTTGAGAAGTACAATGGTACCTCCTGTCCTCGCACTCATTTGCAGTCTTTCCTGGGGAGACTTAAAGCTTATACTATGGATGAGAAGCTGTGGATGTTCTACTTTGAAGACAGTCTGACTGGGGCTTCAAGGGAGTGGTATTCACATTTGTCCAGAGCCACCATAAGATGCTGGAAGGATTTGGCTGAAGCTTTCATCCGTCAATATCAATACAACCTGGATATGGCTCCTAACAGGACCCTTCTGATGGGAATGTCTCAATCTTCCCGAGAAAGCTTTAGGGAATATGCCCAAAGGTGGAGACAGCTTGCTGCTGCTGTCCAACCACCCATGTCGGAGAGGGAAATGGATGACATGTTCATGAACACATTGCAAGGGACTTATATTGATAGATTGGCTGCCTTCTCCTCTACCAGTTTTGCTGATGTGGTCATAGCTGGTGAGAGGATTGAAAGCCTCTTGAAGATGGGTAAGATTTCCGAAAGTGGTGCAAGTTCATCCAGTAATCCCAGAAAGCCTTTTGTGGGACCCCGAAGGGCTGGTGAGACAAATTCCATTCATGAAAGCAGGGGCAGACCTCAGTATGTTCACCGGTCAGTAGCAGCTGTTACCATTCCAGCTCCAATTCCTCAACAATCAGCTAAGTATCCGCAACAGAGAACCTACAACAATAGCTACAACAACCAACAACAGCGTCCTTTCCAACAAAGACCATCACAAGAAAACAGGGTAATTGACCCAATCCCAATGCCATATGCTGCACTCTTGCCACAACTCCTGAAGCTCAACCTGGTCGAGTTAAGGACATTGGCACCTCCGGATCCTCTTAATTTGCCAAAGAATTATGATGCAAATGCCAGGTGTGCATTCCACTCAAACGCACCGGGGCATAATACTGAAAAATGCAGGGCCTTACAGATGAAAGTCCAAGATCTGGTGGACTCAAAAGCTCTCAACTTTGCACCTCCTCCGAATGTCACAAGAAATCCAATGCCTAGTCACAACGGGCCTAGGATAAATGCTATTGAGGAGGACAAACCTTTCACCTTAATCACCAGTGTTGCATAGATCCGAACACCTTTGGTTGAAATCAAAGCTCAACTTTTAGAATGTCAAATGTTCCCTGGGTGTGAGCTTGGCTGTGGGTATTGCAATATCGCAGTCAATGGGTGTGAAAGGCTGAGAGACGGCATAGACAGACTTATTAAGGATGGTATCCTTCAGATTACGACAACGGCGCCTACAAATCCAGCAACTCCATCACCAGCAATCACAGATACTCCTACAACGTCAGCAACCATTGTTCCAATAGATTCTACTACAAATCCAACAACCGCTCAATCAATCACTTCAATGGATACAAGTTCAGTCACCATTCCTGCTACAATTTCAACACCCATCCAGTCAGTACCTTCTACAACATCAGCAGCAATTGATGAAAGCGTCTCAACAGTTACAATATACTATGACCCTGCAAATGTTCCTACCAACAACTCACAAAATGCTACTCCTGTCAGAGCACCAGTTACCATATACTATGATCCGCACACCATTGTGGTCCCTTCTGCAGCTGCTATCAGTCCAGTCACTATCAAGTGCCTGGGCCAGTTCCTTACGAAAGTAGTAATGCCATCCCTTGGCATTATGGTTCAGATCTGTACTGCGAGGGGCAGAAAATCACTTTAGAATCATCAACTTCTTCACCTCAGATTGACAATGTGGGGGGAGGCGGAGGCTTCACCAGAAGCGGACGTCTCTTTGCTTCACAAATTCCAAGACCCATTGCCGAAGCAGAAGCTGCTGCTAAGGCAAAAGGGAAGAGCATGGTGCAAGAAGAACCAGTTGCTAGAGAAGCTTTGAAGACTCCTTTTAACCAAGAGGTTGATGAATTCATGAGAATCATAAAGAAAAGTGATTACAAGGTGGTAGACCAGCTTCACCAAACACCTTCCAAAATTTCCATACTATCGTTGCTAATGTGCTCCGAGGCTCATCGGAACGCACTATTGAAAGTCCTGCACGCAGCTTACGTGCCGGAGGAGATTACCGTCAATCAGTTGGAGGCTGTGGTTGGAAATGTCAACGCTAGTAATGGACTAGGGTTTACCAACACTGATCTGACGACGGAAGGTCGCAACCACAACAAGGCTTTGCACATCACCTTGGAGTGTAAGGGTGCAGTTCTTTCTCATGTATTGGTGGACACAGGGTCATCCCTCAATGTCCTGCCCAAGAAAGCCCTTGTGAAGCTGGAGTATGACGGGTTGGCACTACGCCCAAGTAACTTGGTAGTGAGAGCCTTTGACGGTTCTAAAAGATCAGTTCTAGGAGAGATAGAATTGCCTATAATGATTGGCCCACAGGTTTTCAAAACGACCTTCTTTGTGATGGATATACAGCCTGCCTACAGCTGTCTATTAGGTAGACCATGGATATACGCCGCTGGCGCCGTAACATCAACCCTTCACCAGAAGTTAAAATTCGAGTGGGAAGGCCAAGTCATTACCATTTGTGGGGAGGATGATATTTTTGTTAGCCAGCTGGCTACTTTCAAATATATTGAAATGGACGGGGAGATCCATGAAACCATGAGCCAAGGGTTTAAGGCCCTTAATGTTAATGAAACATCTGCTGTACTTGGGACCTCCATCACATCATATCAGCAAGCCAGGAAGGTTGTTGAGGAAGGTACCGCCCAAGGCGGCGGCAAGCTGCTGCCCGTGGAGAAGAAAGAAGACCGATTCGGGTTGGGTTACAAACCAACTCGACAAGATCAACCAGAGGCTGCAAAGGAGCCCAAGTTTATTAGCGGGGGAATGCTCATCCCGGATGTTGTGAATAGTTTGGAAGATGAGTCGGAAGACGAGCGCAACCTGGAAAGCTGGATACGTCCAAGGACCCCGGGGAGCCATGTCTCAAACTGGTCTTCCTAGGAAATTATAAGGGTTACTCCTGCAGAGTAATTATTATTTCCTGTATTTTAAAGCATGCATCAAGTCTTGCATCTTTCCCAAGATGTCAAGACTCATTTTGTAATCGGGTCATCTTGTATTTTGTGCAAAGACCAATTAATGAATATCAGGACATCTTTTGCAAATGTGTCTTTTCTTTTTCGCTCACTGTTTTTCATTTTTTCACTTTTTGTACAAAATTAAAATGGCAATGTTTTTCAGAATAAATAACTTCATTTTCATCTTTTTAAAAAAAAAAAAAAAGATAAAACTGATCACTAAAATGAACAAATCTAAACCCTTGCAGAAAGTGCCCTCCAGACTGCACCGACAACAACACTGCTATGACTTCGTATGACTTTGACAATCCAATCAATCAAGCCGATGAAGGGGTTGGAGAAGATTATGAGCTACCTGAAGAGCTAGCTAGGTTGTTAAGACAAGAGGAGAAGGTTATCACTCCTCATCAGGAGGAGGTCGAGACGGTTAATCTTGGTACAGAAGAAGACTTGAAAGAAGTTAGGATCGGGGCCTGCCTGCAAGATTCAGTGAAAGAACAACTGGTTGATATGCTTAGGGAATATGTGGATGTTTTTTCTTGGTCTTATAAGGAAATGCCAGGGTTGGACACCGACATTGTTATGCACAAGCTACCTCTGAAAGAAGACTGTCCACCGATAAAACAGAAGTTGCGCCGTACTCGCCCAAATATGGCAATGAAGATAAAAGAGGAGGTACAAAAACAGTGGGACGCCGGTTTCCTTGTCGTGACTAGTTATCCGCTGTGCGTTGCTAATATTGTACCTGTGCCTAAGAAAGACGGCAAGGTGAGGATGTGTGTGGATTACCGGGATCTGAACAGAGCCAGCCCGAAAGATGACTTCCCTTTACCTCACATTGATGTATTGGTCGACAATACGGTTCAGTTCTCCGTGTTCTCCTTCGTGGATGGATTTTCAGGATATAATCAAATCAAAATGTCACCTGAAGACATGGAGAAGACAACTTTCATCACACCCTGGGGCACGTTCTGTTATAAGGTAATGCCATTCGGATTGAAGAATGCGGGTGCCACTTATTAACGGGCTATGGTAACATTATTCCATGACATGATCCACAAAGAAACTGAATGTTATGTGGATGACATGATTGCCAAGTCCCTCACAGAAGAAGACCACCTGGTGAATCTGTTGAAGTTATTCAAGCGTCTGAGGAAGTACCAGTTGAAGTTAAACCCCAACAAATGCACATTCGGGGTGTGATCCGGTAAGTTGCTGGGATTTATTGTAAGTGAAAAAGGGATTGAAGTTGACCCTGATAAAGTCAAAGCTATTCAATAGATGCCTGCACCAAAGACTGAAAAAGAAGTTCGGGGGTTTCTAGGTAGATTGAACTACATTTCACGGTTCATATCTCACCTTACGGCAACCTGTGAGCCCTTGTTCAAGTTATTGAGAAAAGAACAAACGGTCAGGTGGAACGAAGACTGCCAGATGGCTTTTGACAAAATCAAGGAATACTTACAAGAGCCTCCAATCCTTATGCCTCCAGTTGAAGGAAGACCTCTAATAATGTACTTGACAGTATTAGAAGAGTCAATGGGGTGTGTTCTGGGCCAGCATGACGAGTCTGTTCGAAAAGAGTATGCAATATACTACCTAAGCAAAACGTTTACCAACTGTGAACAACGTTATTCACTGCTCGAGAAAACTTGCTGTGCTTTAGCGTGGGCTGCTCGCCGACTGAGACAGTATATGTTGACCCACACTACCTTATTGATATCCAAGATGGACCCAGTTAAGTACATTTTTGAGAAGCCAGCGCTTACCGGACAGGTTGCAAGATGGCAAATGATCCTCACAGAGTATGATATTCAGTACACCTCCCAGAAGGCCATCAAAGGTAGTGTATTGTCTGATTACCTTGCTGAGCAACCTATTGATGATTACCAGCCTATGAGATTTGACTTCCCCGATGAAGACATCATGTACATAAAAGCAAAAGATCATGAAGAGCCTATTCACACCGAAGGGCCTGACCCGGAAGAAGAATGGACTATGATGTTTGATGGGGATGTTAATATGAATGGTCGTGGTGTTGGTGCAGTACTCATTACACCTAAGGGAGTTCACATGCCCTTCTCGGCAAAGCTTACCTTCAACTGCACTAACAACGAAGATGAATACGAAGCTTGCATTATGGGTCTTGAGGAAGCCATCGACCTCAGGATCAAGACTTTGACTGTGTTCGGAGATTCAGCTCTGGTAATCAATCAAACCAACGGCAAATGGTACACGCACCAGGATCATTTGATACCTTATCGGGATTATACAAGGAGGTTATTGACTTTCTTCACTACAGTTAAGCTTGAGTATATCCCTCGAGATGAAAATCAATTTGCAGATGCTCTGGCTACCATTTCATCCATGATCAAAGTTCATGCTGCCAACTTTGTGCCTCGAATATCAGTATCCAGACTTGATAGACCAGCATACGTATTCTCGGCAGATGTTGTTAAAGATGATAAGCCTTGGTTCCACGACATCAAATGCTTCTTGGAGGATCAAACATACCCACCTGGGGCATCTTCCAATGATAAGAAGACTTTGAGAAGGCTAGCTGGTAGTTTCTTCCTAAATATTGATGGTTCCTTATACAAGAGAGACTTTGATATGGTACTTCTCAGATGTGTTGATAAGGCAGAGGCAGACTTGTTGATGCACGAGGTGCACGAAGGATCTTTTGGTACCCATGCTGGAGGGCATGCTATGGCTAAAAAGTTGCTAAGATCAGGCTATTACTGGATCACAATGGATGCAGACTGTTGTGCTTATGCTAGAAAATGCCATAAATGCCAGATTTATGCAGATAAAGTGCATGTACCTCCCAACCCTTTGAATGTGATGTCTTCACCGTGGTCCTTTGCCATGTGGGGCATTGGGGCATTGATATGATCGGAAAGATTGAACCGACTGCTTCAAATGGCCACAGATTCATCCTGGTAGCCATTGACTATTTTACCAAGTGGGTCGAAGCAGCTTCATCTGCAAACGTCACCAGGCAAGTGGTAGCCCGATTTCTGAAGAGAGACATCATCTGTCGGTATGGAGTGCCCGAGCGAATCATTACTGATAATGGTTCCAACTTGAATAATAAAATGTTGGCAGAACTGTTTCGGGACTTCAAGATCCAACATCACAATACTTCTCCTTACAGGCCAAAGATGAATGGCGTTGTAGAAGTAGCTAACAAGAATATTAAGAAGATTGTGCAGAAGATGGTGGTCACCTACAAAGACTGGCATGAAATGTTACCATTTGCCTTGCATGGGTACCGTACTTCAATCAGAACATCCACAGGGGCAACACCATATCAGCTTGTGTATGGTATGGAGGCAGTCCTACCTGTTGAAGTTGAACTACCCTCTCTACGGGTATTGATGGATGTTAAGTTGAACGAAGCAGAATGGGTCCGATCCCGGTATGAACAACTGAGTCTGATTGAAGAAAAGAGATTAGTTGCAATCTGCCATGGGCCACTGTATCAGAAAAGAATGAAGAAAGCCTTCGATCAGAAAGTCAGGCTCCGAGAATACCAAGTAGGAGATCTTGTGATGAAGAGACTCCTCCCTCCTCATACAGACCACAGGGGCAAGTGGACTCCGAATTATGATGGTCCATTCATAGTAAAGAAAGTTTTCTCTGGTGGAGCATTGATGCTCAGTACTATGGATGGTGAAGACTTCCTGTCCCCTGTGAATTCAGATGCAGTTAAAAAATACTTCGCATAAAAATGACCCGCTGGACACACAAAAAAACAGAATGCAAGTCCAGGCAAAAATAGGGCATCCCGGCGAGTCAAAAATAGAATAAAAGACTCGGGAAAAAATAAGGGAAAAATAAATAAAAAATGTACACCCGCTGAGTTGAAAAGCCTCATTGGACAACTCAGGCAAAAATGGGTATCCCGGTGGATTGAAAACCCGAAAGGGAGATCCACGCAAAATAAGGGAATAAGCGAACAACTGCATCCTGAATTCGTCTGTATCACTCGCAACGTGGTAAGCTTCGAAAGGTTCAAGCTTCGGTCGGAATCAGCCTTCTTTAAAAAAACAGGATAAGAAGAACGTCAATGTCATACAAGTCATAGCAAAAGGGAAGCTCCTTGAAGCGTCATCAACATTGCCAGCACCTTTATTCTTCTCAATTTGTAACAATCTCCTCATTTCACGAGATCTGTTTCTTTGACTGTATCTTGCCAAATCAGGGCACACAAATTAATAAAATCAGATTTTCAGTCACGTTTTGTCTCGTACCTTCTATTTTCTTTTACAAAAAATGTCCGATATCCTTAATATAATGGTTGCATAAATACAGATGCGTCCTTTCTAAAAATACATGCTTACAGGAAATATATTTGCTCCCGGGAGTGTCTAAACTCCTATGACGGAGTCCGATAAGGGATACCTCGGGGTACTTGTGCGTTTCTTTGTCATATAGGATTGCAGGCAGTCAAAGCGCGACATGGGGCATGAGAGCTTCTCCCCAGCAAGCTGCCAAATCATTATCTACTCAGCTCATCTTCCAAATGGCACCAGAGCTGCTTTATCCCCAGCTGAGTTGCCAGACTTCAATCATCTTCAGTAGAACCACATAAATCTCTAGGAAGATCGTCCAGTGATCATTCCTCCCCAGCCAAGTGTCAGGCAGGAAATCATCTCCCCGTAGAGTTCCAGCCTCTATCCAGAAGAGCAATGCCTGAGGATCTCACAACAAAGTGACGAAAGCTTCCACGGACCCCAACTGGGTACCTCATTACCAAGATAGATCTATCAGTGATCTATTTCCTCAAGCAGATTCATATATATATATATATATCAGATCTACCAATGATCTCATCCCCAGCTGGGATATCCACTGCAAGCAGACCAGCCGGAGATCTTCACAGCGACGGGATCTGAATCCCAGATCGGTATCTTTGCATAATCATAGCATTCGTATCATATTTTCCCCCAAAGCGTAGCATTCCGTCTAATACGGAGCATTACAGCAAAAATCAAACATATTGCATAATCATAAGCCATGTTCTGAATCACACTTGTAAATACTGACGTCCCACCAACAATATACAAAATACTTCCCAAACTCCCTGGCAGAAAGCCAAAGCATCCTCTTTGCACTCAAAAAACGCAGATACATGCTCCTCTCGACACTCGTCCGTGTCATTTTCCCCAGTAAAAGTCGCCAGAATCTTTTATACAAACAGACACTTTCCAGGAACAGATACCTATACATTACAGATAATCCTCGACACTCGTCTGTGTCATATCCCCAGCAGAAAGCCAAAGCGTCCCCTTTGCATCCACAAAAACATATATACACTTCCCTGACACCCGTCCGTGTCACTTTCCCCAGCATAGTTGCCTCAACACTTTGTAAACCAAATACTTGTTTATAATACATTTCTTCCAATACTCGTCCGTATCATACTCTCCCCAGCAAGCTGAACACTCGTATGTGTCTCACTCTTTTACTCATACCGATACTCATCCGTATCTTGTATACACCACTTAATTCCCCTCAGAGTCGACACTCGTTCGTGTTCTTTGTTAACTAGTTGGTACTCGTCCGTATCATCATCTTTGAACATGCGTCAAGCGTTTGTTTCTACTGATACTCGTCTGTATCATAGTCTTAAGGATGCTCGTCCGCATCCTTAATCTATACACCGTGTCAGACACTTATGCCTTTGCTTTCTTGAAATTAGACACTCGTCCGTGTCTACCATTCCCCAGAAGATTCTCTAGCAAACTATCTCCTTTTTTATCTGACATTCGTCCTATGTCATGATATTTTCGGCAGCCGTACCCTGCCGGGTGATCGCCCTTCACCTTGTTGATGATCGTCCTTCATCATCCCCAGCGGAGTCTCTATTCATTAGAACCCCTTCCTATCCGACATTCGTCCTATGTCATGATATTTGAGCAGCCGTCCCCTGCTAGGTGATCGTCCTTCACCTCTTGATGATCGTCCTTCATCATTTTATCCGATGGTCGTCCCCATCGTTGATCTTGTTATCTGACATTCGTCCTATGTCATGATAAACCCCAGGAGCAGCCGTACAATGCTAGGTGATCGTCCTTCACCTCTTGATGATCGTCCTTCATCATTTTATCCGATGGCCGTCCCCATCGTCGACCTTCTCTATCCGGCATTCGTCCTATGTCGTGATACTTTCAGCAATCACCTTGCCAGGTGATCGTCCTTCACCTTGGATGACCGTCCCTCATCCATATCCCCAGCAGAGCAGCCGTCCCCTGCTAGGTGATCGTCCTTCACCTTTGATGACCGTCCCTCATCATTTATTTCTTCAACCAGATGGTCTTCCCCATCATTGCTTGTACATTTAATCCCCAGAAAATCTTGTTTCTTTGCTTGATGGTCGTCCCCATCATGATTGCTTTATTTCCCCAGCATGTCGGTCGTCCCGGACATTGCTTTATCCCCAGCAGTCGTCCTCTGCTCGTCGGTCATCCTCTATCTTCCGCACTTTATAATCATACTTTATTTTCTTTTACAATAAATATCCCTTTTCTTCTTCATTCAGTGAGTGCAAATTTTGGACTGTCTTTGGTATTCAACCACAAGTTATCTTGTTTGCCTATTAAGCCGTCGCTTACATCCTGCACAGCTAACTCATGCTTGAATAGGGGCAGCTGTAAACACCCCAAATTTTCCCTCACTCATTTCATCATGGCTTGTGACTCTTTTCATATTGCATAAGTTCAATCATGTCATCTCATATTACATTTTTGCTTCATTGCATTGGTTCAAAGTCATCTGCATCTAGGGTTTGTGATCTGAGCAATCCAAGGGTCATCCGAGCAACTCCAAAGGCCTTCAATCTTCTCAAGAGGGTCCATATATGTTCAAGCACCATGTTATATCCTCCCAAGATCAATAAAGTCAAAAATCACAAGAACTGAGGAAAGGCATAGAAGCAGAGCCAGGTTTAACTGCACAGATGACCTAGAATTAGGGTTTTGGTTTTAGAGGCCATAACTCCATTTTTTTGGTCATTCTTGTTTCTATTGGTCTCTATATGTTATGAGGATCATGCATATCAATTTTCATGAAGAAATTCAAAGGGGAAGGCATCTGATCACAAGGTGACTTCTTGAGCAAGTCAGTGCAAAATCAGGGCATCTGAGGCCCCCAATCACCCAACCAAAGGGTATTCTCCATCATTTTGAATGTGTATGGTATTTATTTGATCTTAGAAGATGTTAGAAGTTCACAAATTGAAGAATCTCAAGCCATTTGCAAAGTTGCCTTTTTTGGGAAAGTGACTTGTAATGCAAACTTGCCATTTTGGGAAAGTTTTTCAACCTCCTCTTTTTGATCCAAAAATGCTTCAAATGAAAAATCTTTGGTCATGAAAGTTGTAGATTGGATCCTCCCATTTTCAAAAAGTACAAGAACTCATTCTAATTCATTTTTGATCAAAAGTTATGGCCTTGCAAAGTTGGACAAAATCACTAAATTTTCACTTTTGGACCAAAGAGGGAACCTTGCAAATTCACATGCCAAGCATTTCTATGACTTCAAAATGACTTCTAAGCATTACATAAACACAACACATGACCTAAAAATCAGAATGGCCCAAAGAATCACTCATTTTCATGCCTTGATCATTAAGAAATCCAAGAGGGGCCAAAACTCCATGAATTTGCAAAATGACCCAAAGCTTCTCATCCACTTGTGCCAGCTGCCAAATGTGACTTCCATGGACCTCCTTGAAGCAAGCTGATTCGAACCATGCCCTTGTACCATGACTGAACCAGCCCATACCTTCACTTACACAAATGTTGACTTTATGCAATTTGAGCCATACCAATCAAACTGGGCCACACCAACTACTCTGACCAATCACAGCTTCACATACATGCCTCAAGGATCACATTTCACACAATCTTGGAGCCTGAAACCAGAGCATCACCATAGTTCACAAAAACCTCCCTCTTTGCATTTTCATTCGAATCTCATCACACAAGCCTCAAACCTCAAAACAAATTTCACAGAACCACTCACCATGATCCACTGATCATTTCCCAACCATCACTTTGCCCTAAAAAGCCCAGAATCAAAAACACGATTTCCACATTTCACAAACTGAACCTCTGCCATTTTCATTTTGAGGCCATATAAACTCCAGCTAAGCATCACAAACACTTGAGGGAGATCATTGGAGCTTGTTTGAAGCAAGGAACTGGCCAGAAAGCACCATTTTCGAAAGCTTCAGTTCAGGTATCATCAAGAACTTTTTTCCCAGAAACGTGTTTTTAAGTTTCTAATTGATTCTCCATGATTCACTGATGATCCTGATGTGTTTAGTTTTGAAAATGATCAAGTATTAAGCATGTATTGAGTTTCTGAAATTTCTGCCGTGTTTTCCGTTTTTCTTTGATTCACGAATTTGATGATGAATAAATGATTTTTGGTGAGTGATTCTTGTTGGGGTTGATGTGGGGATCATTTCTAGAGAGTTAGAGAGCTTGGGGATGCGTAGGGAGTGAGATAGCATAAGTGACTCGTCGGAGAAGATGACCGGAACACTGTTCCGGTCACCTGAATGTAATTAGGGTTCAGATTAGGGTTAATGACATAATTAGTGAAGTTTGAATTTGGGCCGTCCATTTGCGCGCGCTGGTCAATTCCCTCCCCTTTTTGTTTGAATCTCAGCCACTGGATCTGATTACTTCCATTAATTCATATTTTAAATTCATTTTAATTGCATTTTCTTTATCATTTTATTAAAAATAGCAAATCATTTCTTAAAAATTTCATTTTTTGCATCATATCTTGAAATATTTTTCTCTTTTTGAAAATAATTTTATTTTTATTTTTTGCATAATTTTTGTATTTTAAAAACATTTAAATGTTTATTTTAATTGGTTAATGAGAATTAATTAATTAAAATAGCATTTAGGTTTCTAAAAATCACATTGCATTTTGACACATTTAGAAACATTATCAAACTCTTCAAACAAATTTCTTTTTGGTTCTTGATGTATTTTGACATTTTTCATTGGAATTAAAGTTCTTAAAAGGCAATATTTTTGTTCTAATTTAGAAAAATTCATTCTGCCTAACCATGAAGAGTTTGGTGATGGGTCTTCTTGCATTGCATCCTTCATATCATGTAATTTCTAGGGTAAAATTGGTTTGAATTTATCTTTCATTTTCAATTTAATGTTCATTTTTCCTTTTAGAGTGCCTTGAAACCCTAGTTGATTTTTGAAAATCATAACTCCCATTAGGTTAAGAGTTAGGTCCCTTCCTTTGGGCAGTGAACTTGTGTAGGTTTAGGGTTACTTTTGTCCCATTTTCAATTTTTTATCTTGTCATTTGCTTCTGATTTTGAATTTTGCTTTGTATCATATGTATAAACCCTAATTTTTGCCTTCATTTGCATCCATCTTCCATATGCTTGCATACATGAACTTGCCATGACATTTTGTGCATCAACATGGCATGTAAGACATCTTAGGACATGTTAGAATCATTTTTGATCATTGAATCATCCATTTGCCATGTTATGCATTCATTACATTTCATGTGTATTCATGAACTTTCATGCCTCTTTTCATGCTTCATTTGCATCCTCATTGTTTGTGTGATCATTTGCATCTCTTGACATGTGTTTGCATTATCTCTTAGCATCATTAACATCATGTTCTTGCTTCTGACTTTGGTTTTCATCATGGCATTTCATCTTATTTTCATTGCATTTCATCTTATTGTTATTAACTTTTCAGGTGGTAAGTGTTTGAGAAGTGAATTTTCCTTCACTTCTCACAATCTCTTCTCATCTCTTTTATGCCTTATTTGCTGCATTTTGTATGTGTATTAGAGTGAGATTGCTCATTCATGTTCCCTCTTCACCTTCTTTCTTCAGGCAACTTGTCTTCTTAAGTGAAGCAAGTTGTCTTGCTTCTGCTTTCTTCTCCTCCTTTCATCTGCTTCTTCCTTGGTGGCTTTTTCTCCTTGAAGACCTTTTGCAAGCCTCATAAACCCTAGGAACAACCAAGCATGATCACAATTAGGGTTTGATTAGTCCCCCATTTAGTTTTACCTTTGTGTCATCTTTGAGTCTTTTCTTCTAACCTCATAATCAAGGGTTAAACCTTAAATGTTTTAAGACTTTGTGATTAGGGTTATGCATGTATCCTTCTATTAGGATGGAGTGTATAACTTTAATCCTGAGTGTTAAACCCTTAATGTGTTTAAATCCTTTAATCAATTCACTTAATAATCACTAAGACATCAAGCTTGTAACTTGGGCCTTGCATTAGGGTTCTAATTCTTCCTTAATTGGTTAAGAAGGACTAACCCTAGTGTTAATGGACAAGTCCCCCTCAAGTTGTCTTACAAACCATAAAATCCATTTCTTAATCTTACCATTAACTAAAATCCACTTTAATAAAGACTTTGTTTTGTCATGAGGTTAATCCCTAATCATGGATTAAGTTGAGGAGCCTTTCTCAGCTTAAATGTCCTCATCTATTATCCTTCTATTAGGATGGTGTAATGGGTCCATTAAATCCTTGATTATGGCTTAAACTCATTACTTAACACTAAACAAAATACCAAAAACATCTAAATAATCACAAATAGGTTAATGATCTTAATCCTACATCATGGTGACTAAGTGTGAGGTGTTTACTTCATACTTAAGGTATTCTCATTACCCCTAATCAGAGGGAAGATGTGATGAGTTTACTAACCCTTGGTTTAGGCTTAAGCTCATTTTCTTATGACAAACATCAAAAAGCAATAAAAGATTGAAAGCACAAAAACAAACAATAATCGTCTCCTCCGGGATTCTTTTCTCACCTCATTCACTCACAAGCGAGAACTTGCTTCTTCCGTCTAATGCAAGACAGTTAGCACCTGAGCCAGACAGGTCATACACTTGAGCATAGACAAGTAAGCAGTTCATCAGTCAATTTACCTTTCAGTCTCTTTGAGTCGAACTACGGTGTTCTGACTTCCTCATTGCACGAGAGGATACGTAGGCATAACTTAACAGTTATCGAACAAAAGTCTCTGTATATTCCCCCTCCTTCCAGCATTATTCTTTGAAGCTCATTATCATGAGCATTTCATTCCTGTTCTTACACTGACACTTCTCTTGTTCACTTCACTGCTCTTTTACACTGACACTTGCATTCTTTTCCAGCTTTTGCACACAAAATAGAAATGACACTACCCCTTTAAAAACACAAATCTTTCAAGCGTGGATCCCGTCGAGTACGGCGGACAATCTGGGTGCTAATACCTTCCCAGATTGTAACCAACCCCCTTTCTCAGTTCCTCTGGTTCGCGACCGTCTTATCCATCTTTTCTTAGGTTTATGCAGCATTACCCTTCCTCCGGGATAAAAATGCCTAGCTGGCGACTCTTTTCTTTCTGAGTTCACCCTTGTGTGTTCTCACCTCCTTCGCCGACCGTTCGCGTCTGTACCCCTTCTGACCCGGGTGTCATTTGGTGGGAGCGACAACTTGGCGACTCTGCTGGGGACCCTTATATTGTAACCAAGGCTTCTGGTTCTTTTTGTGGGTTCCTCCTAGCGCTTGTTTGATTTGTGTTTACTGGGGTGTTATGTGCTAATTTTATGTTTATTTATTTTTCTTTATTTATTGCTTTATGTACAGCTTTATTTATTGCTTTTCTTTACAGTTTTACATATTTCATACTGTCATTGTCATTGCTGGATCTGGTTTCTGTTTTGATGGGTGGGGTTCCATTGAGAGTTCAAGGTCCCATACCTGGGACCTGAGTGACACCTAGGCTAGAGTGGTTCATGTTCTTTCCCATTCCATCTCGGTCTGGTGCGGGAATATGAAACACGGTTCAGATGTGGGTTTCTTCTTGAGAACTCTGTGCTACAGATTTCCTGTAGTGCTAGGGCTATCTGGGAAGCCTGCTAAGTCTGGATGACCTTTATTATGACCTTCAGAATCTGAGGTGAATTAGAGGAGGATCTTTTATGGTTATTGTAAACACTGTACCTCCAGGTTAGAAGTGTTTACACTTCTCATAACTGATCCAAGTCTGAGGATCTTTGTTCTAGAACACTACCTGTGAGGGGGTTGGGCTGTTTACAGGTTTGCAGGTGCCCTTGGCCACAACGTACCCTATCTTTGTTTTGTTTAAGAGTACTCCACTTTGGACAGTTCTTGTGATTAACCCTGGACATGTGACTCTTTATTTGAGTCCCCCACCTTGGTTACTGGATTTCTAAACCTCCATCTGGACCTTCTTTGAACATACAGGGGCTTATATCAAGACAGATAATTAGATCAGCTTGATCACAAACCTTTGCATATCATTTGCATACATCATCATTGCATCATTTAACATTTGTTTATTTGTTTTTCAGGGTATCCACATTATATCTGGTTTGGTTTTGACCCCTTCTTCGGCATAGACCTCTACTTCATCAGTTATCTGCTTCAGCTATCTTCATCATCACCAACATCAGCCTGTCAGTGGCTCATCTCCAGTATCAGCCTTGATCTTCATCAGCACCTATCTTCCTCCTCTTCAGCATTCATGACTACTCCCAGGAAGAGCAACATATCCTACCACTTCTTTGAGCCTGTGCTGACTGGCATCAGGCAGGTCCAGTCACTTATCACACCTGACCATATTCCACTGTTTAGAGAGCATTATGGAGACATCCTGGATATGGTTATGGACCTTGACCCTTCTCAGAGGAGAATGATCCACACCTGCCTACAGTTTTATGACCCACCTTTGAGATGCTTCACCTTCCCAGACTTTCAGTTAGGGCCTCTACTGGAAGAGTTTTCCTCATTGATTGGAGTACCTATCAGGAGAGGACTCCCTTTCAACCCAGAAATGACCTTTCCCAGCAATGGAGAAGTAGCAAAAGCACTGTACCTGGAGCCTGCTTTGATTGAGCAAAGCTTGACAACAAAAGCTGGGATCCCTGGTTTGCACTTGGACTTCTTGATTTCTCAGGCCATCCTGAAGGCCTCCTTGGGAGAATGGAGGGCAGTCTGTGCACTGCTAGCCCTCAGCATATATGGGGTTATACTATTTGCGGATGAGCCCAAATTTGTCAGCAAGAATTCCATCCATCTGTTTCTTCTGAGCAACCCAGTACCCACATTGCTGGGAGATTTCTATTACTCCATTCATCAGAGGAATGAGAAACAAAGGGGGAAGTTGGTGAGATGTTGTGCTCCTTTGTTTCACACCTGGCTGCTCAGACACCTACCTAAATCAGATGCCTTCTTGAATCCTCACCAACAGAAGAATTGGGCCAAGAGACTCATTGCTTTGACTTCAGATGATATTAGATGGTGAACCCATAGCACCAAGGGCAAAGACATTATCACCAGCTGTGGACAATACCCAAATGTGCCCCTGATAGGAGTAAAGGGTTGCATCAACTACAATCCTTTGTTGTTCAAGAGACAACTGGGTTATGCTTTGGTTCACCCTCCCAGAGTGCAAGATTTAGCTGAGACCCTGTATTGTGAAGTAAAACCTAATTCAGCTGCTGTCAGACAAGCATCCTGGGCTTGGGACAACATTCAGACAAAAGGGATTGCTATTCTTGGAAGGTGCAATAATGTTACTTCAGCCCAATACTATGACTGGTCCCGTACTAGAGCTCAGATTACTGGGATGCCTTTCACCTTGGAAGACATACCTGGACCATCTACAGTACAGCCAGCAGCAACTGTTAGCCTAGAGGAATTTGAGAAGCTGAAGGAAAGGAATGAGAACCTATCTCAAGCCTTGAAGAAGACTCTATGGGAAAGAAGTGATGGTCGTCTAGATATTGAGAGATTGGAGAAGCTTAGGGTGGAGCATCTTGCCAAAATTGAGAAGACAGAGGATTACATCAGGATAGCAAGAGATGGGGAACAAATATTGAAGAATGCCTGTAAAGAGGCCAAGTTTCAGAAGGCTAGGACTGAGCTCTATCTGCAAGAGAGTCAGGCTAGGTGGGTCAGGATCACCGAAGCCCGTACACAAGAAGATCAGAAAACTCAAGCCAAGATTGAACAGTTAGAGGCCAATGAAAAGAAGCAGCGGAAAGCTTTGTTGGCAGCCCAGAAGGAGATTTCAGAGTTGAAGCTCAGGGAAGGATTGAAGAGATCAAAGGACCAGGATAGGCACAAGAAGCTGACCACTGCCATTGCTACCAGGAACCTCCTCATTAGGACCATTACAGAGCACCCAGCTGGTCCAGTGACTGAGGCACTCCTGAAGGAGGTCAAGGAGGATGAGTTTGGATTGAATGTTTGACTTCTTTGCTTGTTGTTCATTTCCATTTGATGTACTTTTCTCTTTTTATATTTTGACCCTCCAGGGGCATGTGTTGTAAAACAAACTATGTATTTGTTCATCATTTGTAATATATTATTTTGCTTTCATTGGATTTCTTTTCTCAAGCAACATCAAGCATCTTCCTCGAGGTCTGGAAAGGTCAAAATCAAGAACTAAACCGGATACCTTGGAAAACAAATAAGCATATTGCATTGCATACTAACTTTGTGTTTGTTTTGTAGGTTTTGTTATTATTTGTTTTTAACTCTGTTGTGATCTCAGGAAATATTGCTCGTCGCCGAGTGTTCCTTGTCAACCGCACGCACCGGTACCCTACTCGCAACAACCTTCCTGGCATTCAAATGGATCAAGTAAAGCAAGATCTGACTGAGGTCAGAAATCAGATGGCTAATGAGAGAGTAGAGATGAGAAACAAGATGTCTCAATTCATGGCAGTAATGATTGGCTTAGCCCAGAGTCAAGAAAGGTTAAGAGAGCTGGTGGAAAGACAAACTCCTGAGGAGCCTCATCTTGGAACAAGAGGAACCAGTAACAATGAACGGGGCCAGCCTCGTATTGATCCACCAGTATTTGGGCCTCACCTGGATCCAGAAGCTAACATCCCGAGGAATGTGCAAGGCAATACAGCTAGAGGGAGAATCTTACAAGAGGATCCCCAAGAAGAGCAATTTACTATTATGGGAGCTGGAGATGAAGTTTATGATAGGAGATTAGATGAGATTGCTGAGAAGTTGAGGTCTTTGGAGTCTCAGAATTCTTTGGGCTTCGATGTGATGGACATGGGACTAGTAGATGGGGTGAGAATTCCCCACAAGTTTAAACCCCCATGCTTTGAGAAGTACAATGGTACCTCCTGTCCTCGCACTCATTTGCAGTCTTTCCTGGGGAGACTTAAAGCTTATACTATGGATGAGAAGCTGTGGATGTTCTACTTTGAAGACAGTCTGACTGGGGCTTCAAGGGAGTGGTATTCACATTTGTCCAGAGCCACCATAAGATGCTGGAAGGATTTGGCTAAAGCTTTCATCCGTCAATATCAATACAACCTGGATATGGCTCCTAACAGGACCCTTCTGATGGGAATGTCTCAATCTTCCCGAGAAAGCTTCAGGGAATATGCCCAAAGGTGGAGACAGCTTGCTGCTGCTGTCCAACCACCCATGTCGGAGAGGGAAATGGATGACATGTTCATGAACACATTGCAAGGGACTTATATTGATAGATTGGCTGCCTTCTCCTCTACCAGTTTTGCTGATGTGGTCATAGCTGGTGAGAGGATTGAAAGCCTCTTGAAGATGGGTAAGATTTCCGACAGTGGTGCAAGTTCTTCCAGTAATCCCAGAAAGCCTTTTGTGGGACCCCGAAGGGCTGGTGAGACAAATTCCATTCATGCAAGCAGGGGTAGGCCTCAGTATGTTCACCGGTCAATAGCAGCTGTTACCATTCCAGCTCCAATTCCTCAACAATCAGCTCAGTATCCGCAACAGAGAACCTACAACAATAGCAACAACAACCAACAACAGCGTCCTTTCCAACAAAGACCATCACAAGCAAACAGGGTAATTGACCCAATCCCAATGCCATATGTTGCACTCTTGCCACAACTCCTGAAGCTCAACCTGGTCGAGTTAAGGACATTGGCACCTCCGGATCCTCTTAATTTGCCAAAGAATTATGATGCAAATGCCAGGTGTGCATTCCACTCAAACACACTGGGGCATAATACTGAAAAATGCAGGGCCTTACAGATGAAAGTCCAAGATCTGGTGGACTCAAAAGCTCTCAACTTTGCACCTCCTCCGAATGTCACAAGAAATCCAATGCCTAGTCACAACGGGCCTAGGATTAATGCTATTGAGGAGGGAAAACCCTTCACCTTAATCACCAGTGTTGCACAGATCCGAACACCTTTGGTTGAAATCAAAGCTCAACTTTTAGAATGTCAAATGTTCCCTGGGTGTGAGCTTGGCTGTGGGTATTGCAATATCGCAGTCAATGGGTGTGAAAGGCTGAGAGACGGCATAGACAGACTTATTAAGGATGGTATCCTTCAGATTACGACAACGGCGCCTACAAATCCAGCAACTCCATCACCAGCAATCACAGATACTCCTACAACGTCAGCAACCATTGTTCCAACAGATTCTACTACAACTCCAACAACCGCTCAATCAATCACTTCAATGGATACAAGTTCAGTCACCATTCCTGCTACAATTTCAACACCCATCCAGTCAGTACCTTCTACAACATCAGCAGCAATTGATGAAAGCGTCTCAACTGTTACAATATACTATGACCCTGCAAATGTTCCTACCAACAACTCACAAAATGCTACTCCTGTCAGAGCACCAGTTACCATATACTATGATCCGCACACCATTGTGGTCCCTTCTGCAGCTGCTATTAGTCCAGTCACTATCACAGTGCCTGGGCCAGTTCCTTACGAAAGCAGTAATGCCATCCCTTGGCATTATGGTTCAGATCTGTACTGCAAGGGGCAGAAAATCACTTTAGAATCATCAACTTCTTCACCTCAGATTGACAATGTGGGGGGAGGCGGAGGCTTCACTAGAAGCGGACGTCTCTTTGCTTCACAAATTCCAAGACCCATTGCCGAAGTAGAAGTTGCTGCTAAGGCAAAAGGGAAGAGCATGGTGCAAGAAGAACCAGTTGCTAGAGAAGCTTTGAAGACTCCTTTTGACCAAGAGGTTGATGAATTAATGAGAATCATAAAGAAAAGTGATTACAAGGTGGTAGACCAGCTTCACCAAACACCTTCCAAAATCTCCATACTATCGTTGCTAATGTGCTCCGAGGCTCATCGGAACGCACTATTGAAAGTCCTGCACGCAGCTTACGTGCCGGAGGAGATTACCGTCAATCAGTTGGAGGCTGCGGTTGGAAATGTCAATGCTAGTAATGGACTAGGGTTTACCAACACTGATCTGACGACGGAAGGTCGCAACCACAACAAGGCTTTGCACATCACCTTGGGGTGTAAGGGTGCAGTTCTTTCTCGCGTACTGGTGGACACAGGGTCATCCCTCAATGTCCTGCCCAAGAAAGCCCTTGTGAAGCTGGAGTATGACGGGTTGGCACTACGCCCAAGTTACTTGGTAGTGAGAGCCTTTTACGGTTCTAAAAGATCAGTTCTAGGAGAAATAGAATTGCCTATAATGATTGGCCCACAGGTTTTCAAAACGACCTTCTTTGTGATGGATATACAGCCTGCCTACAGCTGTCTATTGGGTAGACCATGGATACACGCCGCTGGCGCTGTAACATCAACCCTTCACCAGAAGTTAAAATTCGAGTGGGAAGGCCAAGTCATTACCATTTGTGGGGAGGAGGATATTTTTGTTAGCCAGCTGGCTACTTTCAAATATATTGAAATGGACGGGGAGATCCATGAAACCATGAGCCAAGGGTTTGAGGCCCTTAATGTTAATGAAACATCTGCTGTACTTGGGACCTCCATCACATCATATCAGCAAGCCAGGAAGGTTGTTGAGGAAGGTACCACCCAAGGCTGGGGCAAGCTGCTGCCCATGGAGAAGAAAGAAGACCGATTCGGGTTGGGTTACAAACCAACTCGACAAGATCAACCAGAGGCTGCAAAGGAGCCCAAGTTTATTAGCGGGGGAATGCTCATCCCGGATGCTGTGAATAGTTTGGAAGATGAGTCGGAAGACGAGCGCAACCTGGAAAGCTGGATACGTCCAAGGACCCCGGGGAGCCATGTCTCAAACTGGTCTTTCCAGGAAATTATAAGGGTTACTCCTGCAGAGTAATTATTATTTCCTGTATTTTAAAGCATGCATCAAGTCTTGCATCTTGCCAAAGATGTCAAGACTCATTTTGTAATCGGGCCATCTTGTATTTTGTGCAAAGACCAATTAATGAATATCAGGACATCTTTTGCAAATGAGTCTTTTCTTTTTCGCTCACTGTTTTTCATTTTTTCACTTTTTGTACAAAAATAAAATGGCAATGTTTTTCAGAATAAATAACTTCATTTTCACCTTTTTTTATTTAAAAAAATAAGATAAAACTTATCACTAAAATGAACAAATCTAAACCCTTGCAGAAAGTGCCCTCCAGACTGCACCGACAACAACACTGCTATGACTTCGTATGACTTTGACAATCCAATCAATCAAGCCGATAATGGGGTTGAAGAACATTATGAGCTACCTGAAGAGCTAGCTAGGTTGTTAAGACAAGAGGAGAAGGTTATCACTCCTCATCAGGAGGAGGTCGAGACGGTTAATCTTGGTACAGAAGAAGACTTGAAAGAAGTTAGGATCGGGGCCTGCCTGCAAGATTCAGTAAAAGAACAACTGGTTGACATGCTTCGGGAATATGTGGAATTTTTTGCTTGGTCTTATCAGGACATGCCAGGGTTGGACACCGACATTGTTATGCACAAGCTACCTCTGAAAGAAGACTTTCCACCGGTAAAACAAAAGTTGCGTCGTACTCACCCAGATATGGCAATGAAGATAAAAGAGGAGGTACAAAAACAGTGGGACGCCGGTTTCCTTTCTGTGACTAGTTATCCGCTGTGGGTTGCTAATATTGTACCTGTGCCTAATAAAGACGACAAGGTGAGGATGTGTGTGGATTACCGGGATCTGAACAGAGCCAGCCCGAAAGATGACTTCCCTTTACCTCACATTGATGTATTGGTCGACAATACGGCTCAGTTCTCGGTGTTCTCCTTCATGGATGGACTTTCAAGATATAATCAGATCAAAATGTCACCTGAAGACATGGAGAAGACAACTTTCATCACACCCTGGGGCACGTTCTGTTATAAGGTAATGCCATTCGGATTGAAGAATGCGGGTGCCACTTATCAACGGGCTATGGTAACATTATTCCATGACATGATCCACAAAGAAATTGAATGTTATGTGGATGACATGATTGCCAAGTCCCTCACAGAAGAAGACCACCTGGTGAATCTGTTGAAGTTATTCAAGCGTCTGAGGAAGTACCAGTTGAAGTTAAACCCCAACAAATGCACATTCGGGGTGCGATCCGGTAAGTTGCTGGGATTTATTGTAAGTGAAAAAGGGATTGAAGTTGACCCTGATAAAGTCAAAGCTATTCAAGAGATGCTTGCACCAAAGACTGAAAAAGAAGTTCGGGGGTTTCTAGGTAGATTGAACTACATTTCACGGTTCATATCTCACCTTACGGCAACCTGTGAGCCCTTGTTCAAGTTGTTGAGAAAAGAACAAACGGTCAGGTGGACGAAGACTGCCAGAGGGCTTTTGACAAAATCAAGGAATACTTACAAGAGCCTCCAATCCTTATGCCTCCAGTTGAAGGAAGACCTCTAATAATGTACTTGACAGTATTAGAAGAGTCAATGGGGTGTGTGCTGGGCCAGCATGACGAGTCTAGTAGAAAAGAGTATGCAATATACTACCTAAGCAAAAAGTTTACCGACTGTGAACAACGTTATTCACTGCTCGAGAAAACTTGCTGTGCTTTAGCGTGGGCTGCTCGCTGACTGAGACAGTATATGTTGACCCACACTACCTTATTGATATCCAAGATGGACCTAGTTAATTACATTCTTGAGAAGCCAGCGCTTACCGGATGGGTTGCAAGATGGCAAATGATCCTCACAGAGTATGATATTCAGTACACCTCCCAAGAGGCCATCAAAGGCAGTGTATTGTCTGATTACCTTGCTGAGTAACCTATTGATGATTACCAGCCTATGAGATTTGACTTCCCTGATGAAGACATCATGTTCATAAAAGCAAAAGATCATGAAGAGCCTATTCACACCAAAGGGCCTGACCCGGAAGAAGAATGGACTATGATGTTTGATGGGGCTGTTAATATGAATGGTCGTGGTGTTGGTGTAGTACTCATTACACCTAAGGGAGTTCACATGCCCTTCTCGGCAAAGCTTACCTTCAACTGCACTAACAACGAAGTTGAATATGAAGCTTGCACTATGGGTCTTGAGGAAGCCATCGACCTCAGGATCAAGACTTTGACTGTGTTCGGAGATTCAGCTCTGGTAATCAATCAAACCAATGGCAAATGGTACACGCACCAGGATCATTTGATACCTTATCGGGATTATACAAGGAGGTTATTGACTTTCTTCACTACAGTTAAGCTTGAGTATATCCCTCGAGATGAAAATCAATTTGCAGATGCTCTGGCTACCATTTCATCCATGATCAAAGTTCAAGCTGCCAACTTTGTGCCTCGAATATCAGTATCCAGACTTGATAGACCAGCATACGTATTCTCGGCAGATGTTGTTAAAGATGATAAGCCTTGGTTCCACGACATCAAATGCTTCTTGGAGGATCAAACATACCCACCTGGGGCATCTTCCAATGATAAGAAGACTTTGAGAAGGCTAGCTAGTAGTTTCTTCCTAAATACTGATGGTTCCTTATACAAGAGAAACTTTGATATGGTACTTCTCAGATGTGTTGATAAGGCAGAGGCAGACTTGTTGATGCACGAGGTGCACGAAGGATCTTTTGGTACCCATGATGGAGGGCATGTTATGGCTAAAAAGTTGATAAGATCAGGCTATTACTGGATCACAATGGATGCAGACTGTTGTGCTTATGCCAGAAAATGCCATAAATGCCAGATTTATGCAGATAAAGTGCATGTACCTCCCAACCCTTTGAATGTGATGTCTTCACCGTGGCCCTTTGCCATGTGGGGCATTGATATGATCGGCAAGATTGAACCGACTGCTTCAAATGGCCACAAATTCATCCTGGTAGCCATTGACTATTTTACCAAGTGGGTCGAAGCAGCTTCATATGCAAACGTCACCAGGCAAGTGGTAGCCCGATTTCTGAAGAGAGACATCATCTGTCGGTATGGAGTGCCCGAACGAATCATTACTGATAATGGTTCCAACTTGAACAATAAAATGATGGCAGAACTGTGTCGGGACTTCAAGATCCAACATCATAATTCTTCTCCTTACAGGCCAAAGATGAATGGCGTTGTAGAAGCAGCTAACAAGAATATTAAGAAGATTGTGCAGAAGATGGTGGTCACCTACAAAGACTGGCATGAATTGTTACCATTTGCCTTGCATGGGTACCGTACTTCAATCAGAACATCCACAGGGGCAACACCGTATCAGCTTGTGTATGGTATTGAGGCAGTCCTACCTGTTGAAGTTGAACTACCCTCTCTACGGGTATTGATGGATGTTAAGTTGAACGAAGCAGAATGGGTCCGATCCTGGTATGAACAACTGAGTCTGATTGAAGAAAAGAGATTAGCTGCAATTTGCCATGGGCAACTGTATCAGAAAAGAATGAAGAAAGCCTTCGATCAGAAAGTCAGACTCCGAGAATACCAAGTAGGAGATCTTGTGCTGAAGAGACTCCTCCCTCCTCATACAGACCACAGGGGCAAGTGGACTCCGAATTATGATGGTCCATTCATAGTAAAGAAAGTTTTCTCTGGTGGAGCACTGATGCTCAGTACTATGGATGGTGAAGACTTCCTGTCCCCTGTGAATTCAGATGCAGTTAAAAAATACTTCGCATAAAAATGACCCGCTGGACACAAAAAAAAACAGAATGCAAGTCCAGGCAAAAATAGGGCATCCCGGCGAGTCAAAAACAGAATAAAAGACTCGGGCAAAAATAAGGGAAAAATAAATAAAAAATGTACACCCGCTGAGTTGAAAAGCCGCATTGGGCAACTCAGGCAAAAATGGGTATCCCGGTGGATTGAAAACCCGAAAGGGCGATCCACGCAAAATAAGGGAATAAGCGAACAACTACATCCTGAATTCGTCTGTATCACTCGCAACGTGGTAAGCTTCGAAAGGTTCAAGCTTCGGTCGGAATCAGCCTTCTTTAAAAAAACAGGATAAGAAGAACGTCAATGTCATACAAGTCATAGCAAAAGGGAAGCTCCTTGAAGCGTCATCAAC
The DNA here is from genome assembly GCA_963966055.1 of Lathyrus aphaca. Taxonomy (NCBI): domain Eukaryota; kingdom Viridiplantae; phylum Streptophyta; class Magnoliopsida; order Fabales; family Fabaceae; genus Lathyrus; species Lathyrus aphaca. The sequence goes on from OZ014521.1 coordinate 308,984,637, forward strand.
ATTGCCAGCACCTTTATTCTTCTCAATTTGTAACAATCTCCTCATTTCAGGGGATCTGTTTCTTTGACTGTATCTTGCCAAATCAGGGCACACAAATTAATAAAATCAGATTTTCAGTCACGTTTCATCTCGTACCTTCTATTTTATTTTACAAAAAATGTCTGATATCCTTAATATAATGGTTGCATAAATACAGATGTGTCCTTTCTAAAAATACATGCTTACAGGAAATATATTTGCACCCGGGAGTGTCTAAACTCCTATGACGGAGTCCGATAAGGGATACCTCGGGGTACTTGTGCGTTTCTTTGTCATACAGGATTGCAGGCAGTCAAAGCGCGACATGGGGCATGTGAGCTTCTCCCCAGCAAGCTGCCAAATCATTATCTACTCAGCTCATCTTCCAAATGGCACCAGAGCTGCTTTATCCCCAGCTGAGTTGCCAGACTTCAATCATCTTCAGTAGAACCACATAAATCTCTAGGAAGATCGTCCAGTGATCATTCCTCCCCAGCCAAGTGTCAGGCAGGACATCATCTCGCCGTAGAGTTCCAGCCTCTATCCAGAAGAGCAATGCCTGAGGATCTCACAACAAAGTGACGAAAGCTTCCACGGACCCCAGCTGGGTACCTCATTACCAAGATAGATCTATCAATGATCTATTTCCTCAAGCAGAGTCATATATATATCAGATCTACAAATGATCTCATCCCCAACTGGGATATCCACTGCAAGCAGACCAGCCGGAGATCTTCACAGCGACGGGATCTGAATCCCAGATCGATATCTTTGCATAATCATAGCATTCGCATCATATTTTCCCCCAAAGCGTAGCATTCCGTCTAATACGGAGCATTACGGCAAAAATCAAACATATTGCATAATCATAAGCCATGTTCTGAATCACACTTGTAAATACTGACGTCCCACCAACAATATACAAAATACTTCCCAAACTCCCCGGCAGAAAGCCAAAGCATCCTCTTTGCACTCAAAAAACGCAGATACATGCTCCTCTCGACACTCGTCCGTGTCATTTTCCCCAGTAAAAGTCGCCAGAATCTTTTATACAAACAGACACTTTCCAGGAACAGATACCTATACATTACAGATAATCCTCGACACTCGTCTGTGTCATATCCCCAGCAGAAAGCCAAAGCGTCCCCTTTGCATCCACAAAAACATATATACACTTCCCTGACACCCGTCCGTGTCACTTTCCCCAGCATAGTTGCCTCAACACTTTGTAAACCAAATACTTGTTTATAATACATTTCTTCCAACACTCGTCCGTATCATACTCTCCCCAGCAAGCTGAACACTCGTATGTGTCTCACTCTTTTACTCATACCGATACTCATCCGTATCTTGTATACACCACTTAATTCCCCTCAGAGTCGACACTCGTCCGTGTTCTTTGTTAACTAGTTGTAACTCGTCCGTATCATCATCTTTGAACATGCGTCAAGCGTTTGTTTCTACTGATACTCGTCCGTATCATAGTCTTAAGGATGCTCGTCCGCATCCTTAATCTATACACCGTGTCAGACACTTATGCCTTTGCTTTCTTGAAATTAGACACTCGTCCGTGTCTACCATTCCCCAGAAGATTCTCTAGCAAACTATCTCCTTTTTTATCTGACATTCGTCCTATGTCATGATATTTTCGGCAGCCGTACCCTGTCGGGTGATCGCCCTTCACCTTGTTGATGATCGTCCTTCATCATCCCCAGCGGAGTCTCTATTCATTAGAACCCCTTCCTATCAGACATTCGTCCTATGTCATGATAGTTGAGCAGTCGTCCCCTGCTAGGTGATCGTCCTTCACCTCTTGATGATCTTCCTTCATCATTTTATCCGATGGTCGTCCCCATCGTTGATCTTGTTATCTGACATTCTTCCTATGTCATGATAAACCTCAGGAGCAGTCGTACCCTGCTAGGTGATCGTCCTTCACCTCTTGATGATCGTCCTTCATCATTTTATCCGATGGCCGTCCCCATCGTCGACCTTCTCTATCTGGCATTCGTCCTATGTCGTGATACTTTCGGCAATCACCTTGCCAGGTGATCGTCCTACACCTTGGATGACCGTCCCTCATCCATATCCCCAATAGAGCAGCCGTCCCCTGCTAGGTGACCGTCCTTCACCTTTGATGACCGTCCCTCATCATTTATTTCTTCAACCAGATGGTCATCCCCATCATTGCTTGTACCTTTAATCCCCAGAAAATCTTGTTTCTTTGCTTGATGGTCGCCCCCATCATGATTGCTTTATTTCCCCAGCATGTCGGTCGTCCCCGTCATTGCTTTATCCCCAGCAGTCGTCCTCTGTTCGTCGGTCGTCCTCTGTCGCCCGCACTTTATAATCATACTTTATTTTCTTTTACAATATATATCCCTTTTATTCTTCATTCAGTGAGTGCAAATTTTGGACTGTCTTTGGTATTCAACCACAAGTTATCTTGTTTACCTATTAAGCCGTCGCTTACATCCTGCACAGCTAACTCATGCTTGAATAAGGGCATCTGTAAACACCCCAAATTTTCCCTCACTCATTTCATCATGGCTTGTGACTCTTTTCATATTGCATAAGTTCAATCATGTCATCTCATATTACATTTTTGCTTCATTGCATTGGTTCAAAGTCATCTGCATCTAGGGTTTGTGATCTGAGCAATCCAAGGGTCATCCGAGCCACTCCAAAGGCCTTAAATCTTCTAAAGAGGGTCCATATATGTTCAAGCACCATGTTATATCCTCCCAAGATCAAGAAAGTCAAAAATCACAAGAACTGAGGAAAGGCATGGAAGTAGAGCCAGGTTTAACTGCACAGATGACCTAGAATTAGGGTTTTGGTTTCAGAGGCCGTAACTCCATTTTTTTTGTCATTCTTGTTTCTATTGGTCTCTATATGTTATGAGGATCATGCATATCAATTTTCATGAAGAAATTCAAAGGGGAAGGCATCTGATCACAGGTTGACTTCTTGAGCAAGTCAGTGCAAAATCAGGACATCTGAGGCCCCCAATCACCCAACCAAAGGGTATTCTCCATCATTTTGAATGTGTATGGTCTTTATTTGATCTTAGAATATGTTAGAAGTTCACAAATTGAAGAATCTCAAGCCATTTGCAAAGTTGCCTTTTTTGGGAAAGTGACTTGTAATGCAAACTTGCCATTTTGGGAAAGTTTTTCAACCTCCTCTTTTTGATCCAAAAATGCTTCAAATGAAAAATCTTTGGTCATTAAATTTGTAGATTGGATCCTCCCATTTTCAAAAAGTACAAGAACTCATAATAATTCATTTTTGATCAAAAGTTATGGCCTTGCAAAGTTGGACAAAATCACTAAATTTTCACTTTTGCACCAAAGAGGGAACCTTGCAAATTCACATGCCAAGCATTTCTATGACTTCAAAATGACTTCTAAGCATTACATAAACACAACACATGACCTAAAAATCATAATGGCCCAAAGAATCACTCATTTTCATGCCTTGATCATTAAGAAATCCAAGAGGGGCCAAAACTCCATGAATTTGCAAAATGAGCCAAAGCTTCTCAACCACTTGTGCCAGCTGCCAAATGTGACTTCCATGGACCTCCTTGAAGCATGCTGATTTGAACCATGCCCTTGTACCATGACTAAACCAGCCCATACCTTCACTTACACAAATGTTGACTTTATGCAATTTGAGCCATACCAATCAAACTGGACCACACCAACTACTCTGACCAATCACAGCTTCACATACATGCCTCAAGGATCACATTTCACACAATCTTGGAGCCTGAAACCAGAGCATCACCATAGTTCACAAAAACCTCCCACTTTGCATTTTCATTCGAATCTCATCACACAAGCCTCAAACCTCAAAACAAATTTCACAGAACCACTCACCATGATCCACTGATCATTTCCCAACCATCACTTTGCCCTAAAAAGCCCAGAATCAAAAACACGATTTCCACATTTCACAAACTGAACCTCTGCCATTTTCATTTTGAGGCCATATAAACTCCAGCTAAGCATCACAAACACTTGAGGGAGATCATTGGAGCTTGTTTGAAGCAAGGAACTGGCCAGAAAGCACCATTTTCGAAAGCTTCAGTTCAGGTATCATCAAGAACTTTTTTCCCAGAAACGTGTTTTTAAGTTTCTAATTGATTCACCATGATTCACTGATGATCCTGATGTGTTTAGTTTTGAAAATGATCAAGTATTAAGCATGTATTGAGTTTCTGAAATTTCTGTCGTGTTTTCCGTTTTGCTCTGATTCACGAATTTGATGATGAATAAATGATTTTTGGTGAGTGATTCTTGTTGGGGTTGATGTGGGATCATTTCTGGAGAGTTAGAGAGCTTGGGGATGCGTAGGGAGTGAGATAGCATAAGTGACTCGTCGGAGAAGATGACCGGAACACTGTTCCGGTCACCTGAATGTAATTAGGGTTCAGATTAGGGTTAATGACATAATTAGTGAAGTTTGAATTTGGGCCGTCCATTTGCGCGCGCTGGTCAATTCCCTCCCCTTTTTGTTTGAGTCTCAGCCACTGGATCTGATTACTTCCATTAATTCATATTTTAAATTCATTTTAATTGCATTTTCTTTATCATTTTATTAAAAATAGCAAATCATTTCTTAAAAATTTCATTTTTTGCATCATATCTTGAAATATTTTTCTCTTTCTGAAAATAATTTTATTTTTATTTTTTGCATAATTTTCGTATTTTAAAAACATTTAAATGTTTATTTTAATTGGTTAATGAAAATTAATTAATTAAAATAGCATTTATGTTTCTAAAAATCACAAAAAAATTCACATTGCATTTTGAAACATTTAGAAACATTATCAAACTCTTCAAACAAATTTCTTTTTGGTTCTTGATGTATTTTGACATTTTTCATTGGAATTAAAGTTCTTAAAAGGCAATATTTTTGTTCTAACTTAGAAAAATTCATTCTGCCTAACCATGAAGAGTTTGGTGATGGGTCTTCTTGCATTGCATCCTTCATATCATTTAATTTCTAGGGTAAAATTGGTTTGAATTTATCTTTCATTTTTAATTTAATGTGCATTTTTCCTTTTAGAGTGCCTTGAAACCCTAGTTGATTTTTGAAAATCATAACTCCCATTAGGTTAAGAGTTAGGTCCCTTCCTTTGGGCAGTGAACTTGTGTAGGTTTAGGGTTCCTTTGGTCCCATTTTCAATTTTTTATCTTGTCATTTGCTTCTGATTTTGAATTTTGCTTTGTATCATATGTATAAACCCTACTTTTTGCCTTCATTTGCATCCATCTTCCATATGCTTGCATACATGAACTTGCCATGACATTTTGTGCATCAACATGGCATGTAAGACATCTTAGGACATGTTAGAATCATGTTTGATCATTGCATCATCCATTTGCCATGTTATGCATTCATTACATTCCATGTGTATTCATGAACTTTCATGCCTCTTTTCATGCTTCATTTGCATCCTCATTGTTTGTGTGATCATTTGCATCTCTTGACATGTGTTTGCATTATCTCTTAGCATCATTAACATCATGTTCTTGCTTCTGACTTTGGTTTGCATCATGGCATTTCATCTTATTTTCATTGCATTTCATCTTATTGTTATTAACTTTTCAGGTGGTAAGTGTTTGAGAAGTGAATTTGCCTTCACTTCTCACAATCTCTTCTCATCTCTTTTATGCCTTCTTTGCTGCATTTTGTATGTGTATTAGAGTGAGCTTGCTCATTCATGTTCCCTCTTCACCTTCTTTCTTCAGGCAACTTGTCTTCTTAAGTGAAGCAAGTTGTCTTGCTTCTGCTTTCTTCTCCTCCTTTCATCTGCTTCTTCCTTGGTGGCTTTTTCTCCTTGAAGACCTTTTGCAAGCCTCATAAACCCTAGGAACAACCAAGCATGATCATAATTAGGGTTTGATTAGTCCCCCATTTAGTTTTACCTTTGTTTCATCTTTGAGTCTTTTCTTCTAACCTCATAATCAAGGGTTAAACCTTAAAGGTTTTAAGACTTTGTGATTAGGGTTATGCCTGTATCCTTCTATTAGGATGGAGTGTATAACTTTAACACTGAGTGTTAAACCCTTAATGTATTTAAATCCTTTAATCAATTCACTTAATAATCACTAAGACATCAAGCTTGTAACTTGGGCCTTGCATTAGGGTTCTAATTCTTCCTTAATTGGTTAAGAAGGACTAACCCTAGTGTTAATGGACAAGTCCCCCTCAAGTTGTCTTACAAACCATAAAATCCATTTCTTAATCTTACCATTAACTAAAATCCACTTTAATAAAGACTTTGTTTTGTCATGAGGTTAATCCCTAATCATGGATTAAGTTGAGGAGCCTTTCTCAGCTTAAATGTCCTCATCTATTATCCTTCTATTAGGATGGTGTAATGGGTCCATTAAATCCTTGATTATGGCTTAAACTCATTACTTAACACTAAACAAAATACCAAAAACATCTAAATAATCACAAATAGGTTAATGATCTTAATCCTACATCATGGTGACTAAGTGTGAGGTGTTTACTTCATACTTAAGGTATTCTCATTACCCCTAATCAGAGGGAAGATGTGATGAGTTTACTAACCCTTGGTTTAGGCTTAAGCTCATTTTCTTATGACAAACATCAAAAAGCAATAAAAGATTGAAAGCACAAAAACAAACAATAATCGTCTCCTCCGGGATTCTTTTCTCACCTCATTCACTCACAAGCGAGAACTTGCTTCTTCCGTCTAATGCAAGACAGTTAGCACCTGAGCCAGACATGTCATACACTTGAGCATAGACAAGTAAGCAGTTCATCAGTCAATTTACCTTTCAGTCTCTTTGAGTCGAACTACGGTGTTCTGACTTCCTCATTGCACGAGAGGATACGTAGGCATAACTTAACAGTTATCGAACAAAAGTCTCTGTATATTCCCCCTCCTTCCAGCATTATTCTTTGAAGCTCATTATCATGAGCATTTCATTCCTGTTCTTACACTGACACTTCTCTTGTTCACTTCACTGCTCTTTTACACTGACACTTGCATTCTTTTCCAGCTTTTGCACACAAAATAGCACTGACACTACCCCTTTAAAAACACAAATCTTTCAAGTGTGGATCCCGTCGAGTACGGCGGACAATCTGGGTGCTAATACCTTCCCAGATTGTAACCAACCCCCTTTCTCAGTTCCTCTGGTTCGCGACCGTCTTATCCATCTTTTCTTAGGTTTATGCAGCATTACCCTTCCTCCGGGATAAAAATGTCTAGCTGGCGACTCTTTTCTTTCTGAGTTCACCCTTGTGTGTTCTCACCTCCTTCGCCGACCGTTCGCGTCTGTACCCCTTCTGACCCGGGTTTCATTTGGTGGGAGCGACAAACACCCCAAAATTTCCCTCTCCTATTTAGCATCATCATCATATCATAATCATCATCAGCATGTCATGTCCTTAGCATGTTGCATAGAAAAATGAAGCATGGAACTTTCATGTTCCAGCATAAGGCATATGATCAATTATCAGGAAAGTTCGAAGCTCACAAGGCAGGTTACAAGGTTGACATCAGTGTCAAAGCCTAAAGAAAGGATTGAGGATCAAAATCAGATCAAAACGGTTGGCGCCGGGTGATTCCTGAGGCTTCCCACCAAAAGGAGGGAAATTCAAAATTCACTAGCGTTAACCGGTTAACGGATTGGTTAACCGGTTAACAGCCACGAATTTTGAATTTCCAGCAGCAAATTCAGCATGTGTGATTTGGCTCCAATTTCTAATTTTCTGATTTTTATTCATTTTGAATTAATTGGAAATTAAAAAGAAGGATCTAGAGCACTTGTCCAAGCCTAATGCCATTGCTACATCCTAATCTCTTTGCCAAACCATAATTTTGGATCCCAAGCCTAATTTTTGGGCCCCAAACCTAAACCATATTTAATCATTTCTCTCCAAACCAAAAGGGCTCTCCCTCATTTTTCACTCTCATTCTGAATTTTCACCCCTCTCACTCACAATTCTCTCACTTTTCTCTCCCAATTTTCCAAATCACTCAAAGTTCCTCTTTGAAGATCACATAACCTTGCCTTGAGGTGTGTAGATCTTGGAACTAGACCTCCATCCATAGCTCCTTTGCATCATTTTTCTGGTTTAATTGGTGATTCAGATCTGGTTTGGGAACTAGAAGTGCTTTTGGATCCAAAATTCTGCATCAAGACCTTGTTCTTGCATTTATTTTGCACAGAGTGTGAAGCTTAGCACCAGATCTTCAAAGTTCTCCGCGAGATCTATCGTTTTCAGCTCGATTAACAATTACCAAAGCATACCTCAGCTTTGGATAAGTTCTCCTTGTTTGGTGTGCTTGTTCTATTATTCCATCTTGGAATGTAGTAGAAAGTACACGTTCCATAAAAAAGAGCTTGATTTCATTCTCTTGTGCCACACCAATAAAAAGCTCTAAAAAACATAAACAAACAATAATCGTCTTTCCTTCGGGAATTCTTTTCTCATCTCATTCGCTCCGTCCGTGAACTTGCTTCTTCTTGTCATTATGCAAGACGGTTACGCACTCGTCGTCCGAGCCTGCAACACCTGAGCATTGACATAGGAAGATCTAGCTCTGTTATAGCTTATTTGCATGCTTGCGCTTTAGATCCGCCATGTGCTTGCGTATTTGCTTGTGTTGCTTGAATTGATTGATTGATTGGTAACCGGATCCATGTTTTCTCATCTCCTTCGCTCCGTCCGCGAACTTGCTTCTTCTTGTCATTATGCAAGACGGTTACGCACTCGTCTTCCGAGCCTGCAACACCTGAGCATTGACATAGGCAGATCTAGCTCTGTTATAGCTTATTTGCATGCTTGCGCTTTAGATCCGCCATGTGCTTGCGTATTTTCTTGTGTTGCTTGAATTGATTGATTGATTGGTAACCGGATCCATGTATTAATGTTCATAAGCTTCATGATGCCATATAATGTGAATTGATACACTATTTTCATGCTCAATTGCTTGTTGGTTTGGTGTAAGATTATTTGAATAAGCTGTTGTGAGCTGATTTTTGTTGCAGGATTTGTTGTTGTTTTAACAGCGTTAACCGGTTAACGGATTGGTTAACCGGTTAACGCACCTGAATTGTGTTGGTTTTATGTAGGTTTTGGCATGGTTAACCGGTTAACAGATTGGTTAACCGGTTAACACTGATGCAGTGAGCCACTTTTGAGTTATTTTTAGCATGTTTGATCTCCATACTTGTTTTAAATGTCATGAATCATTATATGATCATTGAATATGATTGTTTGGGTGATTTTCTTGTTGATTGATGCATGCTTCCGTGTTCTCGACACGTAAATGCTTGTGTGAGCTACATTTGGCATGATTGTTTGATCTTGGTTGGTGTGAGCTTTGAGCATGTCATTGCCATGACTTTATTGATGAACATGTGCTGGATTTTGCTAACACTTGCAGGGGCTCATGGTAAGAGAAGTGTGGGTGTTCATCCATATTTCAACTATTCATCCTTCTCTCTTTTTAAGTTGCTTTCTCTTTGTGTTTTGATGTGCCTTATGCCATCATGTGTTGCTTCTCTCTTTAGAGGAGTAGGTTGCTTGCTAGCTCTTGCTTCCTCTCCTTTTTTCTCCTCTTTGGTTTCTTCCCTTCCTTTTTCTTCATTAGGATAGTTGAAACCTCACTAACCTTAGGACCACTTTTGCATGACAACATTAGGATTAGTCTTTTCCCCATTTTAGACTTTTACCTTTTTGCTCCTTTGGTTTCTTTCTCTTCTCATCTCAAAGCAAAAGCCTAAAAAGCATTAATAAAAAGAAGTGAATTCTTATGTAATAGCCTTATTCCATGGGGCATATGTATTCATTCCATTTTAGAATAGTGCATTTGTCTAGCATGATGCACAAGTCGGATCATGAAGTCATCTTCATCAAGAAAAACCCTAAAAAACACTTCTTCGTCTTTAATCACTAAAACACTTAATAAATTCAACAAGTCAATGAAATTAGGCCATTGCCTTTGGAAACAAGTCTTGGATAAGTTCTCCTTGTTTGGTGTGCTTGAATTTTGAATTGATGCATTCAGTGAGGATGAGCTCGCGAGGAGCGGTCAGCAATGTGTATTTGGAGAAGTGCCCGACTGGTCCTCTTCCTTCGCGGACCTCACAAGGCTTGTCGTCTCTCCGCTTCTCTTCGGTGCGGCGAGGGGAAATATAATCCTCATGTTTGGATTATTGGTGTTGTCCTGACTATGATTGCTCCTGACACTATGGGCGACCTGTTTCTCCTCGTACTTGATATAACTTGGGCTTTGTGCAAACATTCGTCGAGGGTAAGGGGAGGCTCGATCCCTACTTCCTTGTTGATCTCGCTGTCAGGGAGGAGTCCTTTCTCAAGAAGGTACTTCTTCATATAGTCGGTTGTTTCCACCTCGACAACCTCTTGGTTGAATCGCTTGATGTATGAGCACAATGTTTCATTTTCCCCCTGTATGATGGCTTCGAGGGTAGCCTCCATTTTTGGATGGCATCGAGAGGCTGTGAAGTGCCTCGTGAACATTGATTTCATGCTTCTCCAGGACGTGATGGATTCGGGGGTCGGGCTTTTGTACCATGTCATGACTCCCTTCCTAAGTGTCATGGAGAACCATTTTACATTTTCCCTGATGTCATTGCAGTAGTCTAGCATGACGTTGATGTGATCATCGGGGTTAGTTCTCTCGTCGTACTTTGCAAGGTGAAGGGGCTTCTCCATGCTCGTCAGGAGTGGAGTCTCCATGATGGCATGAGAAAGTGGGCAGCGAGGGTCGTCCTCGTTGCTCCTCAGTGGTGAGTAATCCTCATTCCTAGGGCTCTGGTCTCGACAAGGAGATGTCATTAGATGGCCGTTTGGCTGCTCGAGGCGACCCATGGCATTGTTCTTCTTTGGCTCAAAGGAATATCGTCCCTGTCAAGGAGGGGAGCGTCTGTATTACTTGGTGGCCTCTGGTTAAGGTCTCTCGAGTTGAGGTCCATGATTGCACCAACGGGGTGAGGGGCTGCATGATCGATAATATATTTGCCAAGGAGAGTCGGCTCGGCACTCCGTCTCCAGCGCCATGATCCTATATTGTTATTGAAATAGCATGAGGTTCGTCTAGTTAAGCGCATTCTCCATAGTTATGTGTAATACCCCAAATTTTCCCTCTCCTTTTTAGCATCATCATCATATCATAATCATCATAAGCATGTCATGTCCTTAACATTTTTGCATAGAAAGATGAAGCATAGCACTTGCATGTTCAAGCATAAGGCATATGATCAATCATCAGGGAAATTCAAAGCTCACAAGGCTTGTTAAAAGTTTGATATCATGGTCAAGGCCCTAAAAAGGGATTGAGGATCAAAATCATGTCAAAACGGTTGGCGCCGGGTTATTCCAGAGGTTTCCCACCAAAAGGAGGGAAAATTCAAAATTCACTGGCGTTAACCGGTTAACACTTTGGTTAACCGGTTAACGACTGCGAATTTTGAATTCCAGCAGCAAATTCAGCATGTGCTTTGGCTCCAAATTCCCAATTTTCTAGTTTTTTTATTCATTTGAATTGTGGAGAAGGATCTAGATCATTAATCCAAGCATAATTCCATTGCTAAATCCTAATCACATTACCAAACCATATTTTTTGGATCCCAAGCCTAAATTTTGGGCCCCAAACCTAAACCATATTTAATCCATTTTCCTCCAAACCAGATAACTCTCTCATTTTTCACCTCTCATTCTGAATTTTCACTCTTCTCTCTCACTTTTCTCTCATATTCTCTCCCACATTCTCCAAATTCACTAAGCTTTCCTCTTTGAAGATCACATAACCTTGCCTTAAGGTGTGTAGATCTTGGAACTAGACCTCCATCCATAGTTTCTTTGCATCATTTTGCTGGTTTAATTGGTGATTCAGATCTGGTTTGGGATTTAGAAGTGCTTTTAGATCCAAAATTCTGCATCAAGACTTTTTGCTTGCATTTATTTTGCATGAAGTGTGAAGCTTAGAACCGGATCTTCAAAGTTCTCCACGAGATCTCTCATTTCCGGCTCAATCAACAACTACCAAAGCATACCTCAGCTTTGTAGGTTGGTTTAATTCATATCTATATATGTTTTAGCTTATTTACATGCTTGTGCTTTAGAACCACCATGTGCTTGTGTAATTGCTTGTGTTGCTTGAATTGATTGGTTGATTTGTAACCGGATCCGTGTGATAATTTTCATGAGCTTAATGATGTTAATTAATGTGGATTGATCCATTTTTTTCACGCATAATTGATTGCTGGTCTGGTGTGTGATTATTTGGATAAGCTGGATTTGAGCTGATTTTCATGCAGGTTTTGTTGTTGTTTTTACAGTGTTAACCGGTTAACGCTTTGGTTAACCGGTTAACGCACCTGTTTCTGTGTTGTTTTGCTGCATGTTTGGACTGGTTAACCGGTTAACACTTTGGTTAACCGGTTAACACTGAATCAGAATGCCATTTTGGAGCTATTTTGAACTTGTTTGATCCCCTTACATATTTTAATTGCCATGGATCATTGTATGATCATTGAATATGATTGTTTAGGGTGATTTGCTTGCTGGTTGATGCATGCTTCCATGTTCTCGACACGTAAATGCTTGTGTTCGCAATTTGACATGTTGTATGATCTTTGTTGATGTGAGCTTTGAGCATGCTAATTCCATGATTGTGTTGATGAACATATGCTAGATTTTGCTAACACTTGCAGGGGCTTATGGTAAGAGAAGTGTGGATGTTCATCCACATTTCAATTCTTTATCTCTTCTTTTTTTAAGTTTCTTTCTCTTTGTGTTTTGATGTGCCTTATGCCATCATGTGTTGCAACTCTTTTCTTCCCCCTTTAGGAGCAACTTATCTCCTTTAGAGGAGTAAGTTGCTTTCTAGCTTTCTTTTCCTCTCTTTGGCTCCTCTTTGTTTCTTCTTTTCTCTTAGGATAGTTGAAATCTCACTAACCTTAGGACCACCTTTTGCATGCTAACATTAGGATTAGTCTTTCCCCATTAGACTTTTGCCTTTTTTTGCTCCTTTGGTTCTTTCTCTTCTCATCTCAAAAACAAAACTAAAAAAACATTAATAAAGAAAGAAGTGACTTCTTGTGTAATAGTCTTATTCCATGGGGCATATGTATTCATTCCATCTTGGAATAGTGCATTTGTCTAGCATGATGCACAAGTCGGATCATGAGGTCATCTTCATCAAGAAAAACCCTAAAAAATACTTCTTCATTTTTAATCACTAAAACACCTAATAAATTCAACAAGTCAATGAATTTGGGCCTTTGCCCTTGGAAACAAGTCTTGGATAAATTCTCCTTACTTGGTGTGCTTATTCTATTATTCCATCTTGGAATATAGTAACAAGTACACATTCCATGAAAAAGATCTTGAATTCATTCTCTTGTGCCACACCAAATAAAAGCTCATAAAAAACTCAAACAAACAATAAGCGTCTCTCCTTCAGGACTTCTTTTCTCATCTCCTTCGCTCCGTACGCGAACTTGCTCCTACTTGTCATTATGCAATACGGTTACGCACTCGTCGTCCAAGCCTGCAACACCTGAGCATTGACATAGGCAGTTCAAGCCTTAATTCACAAGCCATATTTTCCACCCCTAGTTAGGGGAACTACGGCGACTCTGATCCTTATGTCCAGCGAGGTACGTAGGCAGCGGGGTAGGGCCCGTTTGAGCACAATCTTTATTTTTCCCTATATTTTTCCTCTTTGTTTTCTTTTCAGTTATTTTCTCATTCCAGTTCATTTCCTTTCGCAAGCGTGGATCTCGTCGGGTACAGCGGACGATCTGGGGTGCTAATACCTTCCCAGGTCGTAACCGACTCCCGAGCTCAGTCTCTTTGGTTCGTAGGACCTTTGTCCTTCCTTTTCTTTTCTTCTGGTTTGTGCAGCATTACCATTATCGTTTCTTCGGGATAAAAATGCATGGATGGCGACTCTACCTCTTTTCCGCGCCACTTTTGCGTTTGTACCAGGATGGAAATCCAGGGAGCGATAGCTGGCGACTCTGCTGGGGATGTTCTAACCAGAGTATCTCTGGTTCCCCTTGAGAGTCAATCCTAGCGCTTGCGTGTTTTTGTTTCTTTGGGTGTTGATTGTTTGCTGTTGCGTGTTTATTTTACTGGTGTTTATTTAGAGTTTTATTTACAGCTTTATTTACAGTTTTCAGTATTTATTTTCATGCATAATATATATTATATTGGACTATCTAGCTGTGCTGGTTTCCTTTTTTCTGTGGGATTGGGAGCTATTATTGTGAGATGAGCTCGTAACAGGGGCTCGAGTACACCCTAGGACTTAGAGTGGACAGTCACTTTGGCTTCATGGCATCTTGCTATGTTGGTAGTAGTGAGTTCCACACCCAGACTTGCGACCGTCTTGGAAATGTATTTATGCCAGAATCTTTCTGGGGTAATACATGACCTCGATAGTTATGTGCATCTGGGGACCGATCATTAAGGACCTTTGTGGAAACATCCCTCTCCAGTGGTGACAGTGGCAGACCACATTTCGTGGCAAACCCATTCGCACCCGAGGGCCGACTAGGAACTCGCATAGGATGGCATGGTTCTTTTATAGGAACTCAGTCAAAGCATCTGGTTGTATGACGATAGTATTGTACCTTTTGGGATGAATGTACTATTGTTTCTCGATTCCAGCACTTGAAGCTGGGATCTTATAAAGGATGCTTGTTTTTCCCGGACTCACACTGAGACCTCCCTGAGTAGTACATAATACCAAACCGATTCCCTGATTTGGTCATGAGCCATTTCTCGGAAATAGTGAACGTATTATTGTTATTCGGCTTTGAGAGTCCGTGATGTTTGACCCAGAGCACACCCGTGAGATTGGGAGGGGTTTATAGGTTTGCAGGAACCCTCGACCTCATCATACCTCATTGCCAGTACAGTTCTATGATTTGATAAGGCTACATGGATTTGGATCTTTGATTTGGGGCTTATTTCAGACTGAATTCTTGTTCATGAGGCTTTATTCAGAGAATCTTGGTTCTTGGTCACTTAGGTCCCGTGTTCCGTATCCAGACAGTCCCAGTTGTTGATCGTGTGCCTGCATTGCATTTGCATCGCATCATACTTGCATTAACTGTTTGTGTTTCCATTTCAGGTTAGCATTTAGCCTATGTACCTAGTTCTGGTATTCATTGTTTCTCCAGATGATAGAAGCCCAAGAGATACAAAGAAAAAGGAATGCTCATTACACTTTCCCGCAACCAGAAATTGAGGAGATTCAGAAACTGGTGGGTTTGATGAGTGACAAGGTTTCAGACGATTTCAAAAGTCGGTATGGGAAGATTTTGGGTTACATGAACAAAGCTACTGTCGATCAGAGAGATAGTCTTCATTCTTTGTTGCAGTTTTATGACCCTCAATTGAGAATTTTTGTGTTTGCTGACTACGTCTTGGCTCCCACTATGGAAGAGATTTCTGACATCTTGAAGATTCCTATCAAGAATGGTGTTCCCTATTATGCTGCGGAGAAGTGTCCCCCGTACAAGGACATTGCAGGTGCTTGTCATTTGGGTATGCTTAGAGTGAAGATGGAGTTAGAAGCCAGTAAAAGGAAGGGATTTAATCTGGATTTTCTTATCACAGAAGCCCATGTGTTTTATTTGGGAGGGAAATGGTTAGAGTTCAGTGCGTTGTTAGCATTAATGGTCTACGGGATAAGTCTTTTCCCAGGAGATAAAGAATAGGTAAGCTTGGAGGCTATCACCCTTTTCATTAAAGGAAACCCGGTACCTACATTGTTGGGAGACTTTTACTTTGGCGTCCATCACAGAAATGGGAAGAGAAAGGGGTATGTAAATTGTTGTGCTCCCGTGTTTGCTGAGTGGTTTGCTAAGAAGCTTCCGAAGTCGGGATCGTTCAAAGATCTTAAGCAAGATTGGAAGTGGGCTAGAAGATTTATGGGGCTAACATCTGACGACATAGCATGTGGATGTAGCATAAACTTAGTAAGGAAGGATTTTATTACAAGGTGTGGTGAGTTTCCTTATGTGCCTTAGGGAGAAAAGGAGTGATAAGTCATAACCCTGTGCTGTCCAGAAAGCAATTTGGTTATCCACTGAAGGATCCTCCATCAAATGAAGAAATAGCTAAGACTTTGTATTTTCCAACTGAAGATAATGAGCAGTTGGTTATTCAAGCATCCCAAGCTTGGGAAATGAAGGTTAGAGAGGGTAAGAAAGAATTCGGAAAGGTAGACCCTAAGACTTATCCCACTTTTGCTGCCTGGATACAAGGGAGGGTTGATACCTTCTTCCTTCCATTTTCGGTTGAGGTCCCACTATATCCAAAGGAGGTATCGGTGCAAACCACTATTTCTCTTGAAGATTATAAGAAGTTAGAAGCTCAATTGCACAAGGTTCGGGTAGAGAATTCTGAAATGGCTAGATTGTATCACCGTGCCAACCATGCTAAGCAAGAAGTAGAAGAAAAGATACAGATGATGCAGGATACTTTAGAAGCTAAAGAAAAGGAGTTTGCTAGGAGAGAAGCTCATTTTCAGAGATTAGGTTTAACAGAGTCAAAGAGAGAAGCGGAGCATAAGAAGATTGTGAAGACTCTTAGAGAAGCTCGTCAATCCATTACTTGGTTACAGGGCCAAGAGAACAGGAGCAAAAGAAGTACAAAGAAAAGGAAGAGTTCTTTGAAGCGCATATGGAATTCAAGAAAGAAGAGGTCGAACAAGTTCACAAGGTACGAAGGGAAAAGACTCAGTAATTGGAACAAAGCCAGCTAGCCTTGAAGGAAGCAATGAAGGAGATTACAGATCTTAAGCTGAGAGCAGGCTTCAAGAAGAGCCGGACAAAGGTGGTGACGGCAGAAGAGGAGCCTGGATCTTCCTTTTAGCCTAGGGTTTTAGTTTATTGTTGATTGTATCTAGACTACCTACAGACTTGTTGTGGGAGTCTTGCTTTATCTTTCTGTCATTTAGTGTTCCCCCTTTCTGGGAATTCTGTTTATGTCTATGACTCTAGTTGTTGGTGGTTTTTTCATGCTATGTAATGATATTTTCCAGTTACCGTTTCTGAATGATCAAAGTTGTTAGTATTAAGACATCAGGTTCTGAATACTCCTCAAAAGAGTTTGAAAAGTTAGTTTCCAAAAAAGGGTCATCTGGAGTATTTTCTGTCAAAATACCAGAACTGGGGCATATTAATGCCTAAACATGGAAACATGAATAGTTACATTGCATGCATATAACGTGTTTGTTGTTTTGCAGGTATGTCTCCAGTGTTCTAACGTTCATGTCACTTTCAAGCACTATAGCTCCCAAGAAGGTTCAGAGACAGTCAACGGTGCACAGATACCCTACAAAGGTGAACAGAGAGAGAGAGAGAAATGGAGCAAATGCAAGCATATCTGGCTGACTTAAGGACGAGAATGGACAACTTCATGACCCTCATGGCTGGGATGGGTCAAACTCAAGAGCGTTTGCGCGAGATGGTAGAGAACAATCAAGTCAGGAACAATGGGACAGCAAATGGAGGTAATCGCAATGGGGCTGGCGCCCGTCACGTTGAAATCCCTGTGGTGCAACCAGGGGTCACTATTATCAATGATGGAGTGAATAACCTGTAGATGGATGGGAAGGACGAACAGTTCACTTTGCTAGATGAGGCGGAAGGCCAAGGGGTTGACATGAATAGAAGATTTGAAGAAATGGCTGAGCAGATTCGCGCCATTCAATCTCAGAGTTCTCTAGGGTTTGACATCACTGATATGGGCTTGGTGCTAGGGGTGAGGATTCCCTACAAATTCAAGGTCCCTACTTTTGATAAGTACAACGGCACGGCGTGCCTGAAAACTCACCTCCAGTCGTTTGTGGGAAGGATTGATGCGCATACAGATAATGAAAAGCTGTGGATGTATTACTTCCAGGATAGTCTTGTAGGGGCTTCCTTGGAATGGTACATGAAGCTGACAGGGTCAATATCCGAACCTGGAAGGAGTTAGTTGAGGCATTTGTGAAGCAGTATCAGTATAATTTGGATATGGCTCCAAATCGTACTCAATTGCAGACAATGTCTCAGAATGCTAAAGAAGGGTTCAAAGAGTACGCCCAGAGGTGGCGTCAGCTTGCTTCTCAGGTGCAACCTCCCTTGTTGGAGAATGAAATGGCAGATATGTTCATGGGAACGCTGCAAGGGGTGTTTATTAAGAGACTGGCGTCATGTTCAGCAACAAAGTTCAATAACATTGTGATAGCAGGAGAAAGGGTTGAAACTCTACTGAAAATGGGGAAAATTCAAGACACTGGTGCAAGTAGCTAAAGTGGTGTGAGAAAGGCTTTCAGTGGACTTCTAAGAAGAAGGCAGGGAGAGACTAATGCTATGTACGGTCGAGGTCGGGGCCACGGATGCAGAGGATCCTACAAGCAGGTGGCAGCTGTCACCATCCCCACAGGTCCTATGCAACAACAACAACAACAACAACAGCAACAACAATAGCCGTAGCGTAATAACTATCAACAAAGGCCTTATCAACAGAGACAAGCTCGTCCAGCTAACAGGGTGCTCGAAGTTATCCCAATGACGTACACATCTATGCTCCAGAGATTATTGGAGTTGAACTTGGTTCAGTTGAGGACATTAGCACCACCTCCACCTGGAGAGCTTCTAGTGGGGTATGATGCTAATGCAAGATGCGCATTTCATTCAGGAGCTCCCGGGAACTCGACAGAGAAGTGCAGGGCATTATAGCATAAAGTCTAGGACTTGATTGATTCAAAGGCAATTAACTTTGCATCGCCTCCAAATGTCACATCAAACCCCATTCCAAATCATGGAGGGGCCAGGATAAACGCTATCGACGATGGCGAGAGGTTGAACCTAATATTAAATGTGGATGAAGTGGAGAATTCGTTGTTAGTGGTAAAAGACAAATTGTTGAAAGGGAAGGTTTTTCCAGGTTGTGATTTTGACTGTGAGGTTTGTTTAAATTCGGTTAATGGTTGTGGGGATTTGAAAGCTGGATTGCAGTGTTTGATTGATGAGGGGTCGCTACAGTTTGATAGAGTCGATGATAGAAGTGATTATGTGTCTACCATAACAATTTATTTTGATCCTGCTGAGGTTCCTGTCCGGAGAGAACCTGTGACTATCTATGGTCCAGAAGTGAGTCATGTTACTATTACTGTTCCGGGACCAGTCTCTTATGTTGATGACAAGGCCATCCCTTGGCACTATGGATTAGATGTGTATGTAGATGGTCAGAAGGTAGAGAATAAAACAGTGACAATTGACCCGACTGTCGGAGGAGTTGGTGGATTTACAAGGAGTGGGCGTCTCTTTGCTCCTCAAGCTCTTAGAAGTGATCCTGAAGATGAGGTTGCTGCAAACGCTAACGATAAGCAGATAGCAACTGAAGATATGACAACTCCTGCTGTCGGTTAAGGCACTTTTGAAAAAGAAGTTGAAGAATTCATGAGAATAATTAAGAAAAGCGACTATAAGGTGGTTGAACAGCTGAATCAAACTCCGTCCAAGATATCTATTCTGTCATTGTTAATGTGTTCTCAGGCTCACCGAGAGGCTCTGCTAAAAGTTTTACAAATGGCATATGTACCACAGGAGATAACAGTCACCCAGTTGGAGGCTGTGGTAGGCAGTGTAAACGCCAACCATGGGTTGGGATTCACAGATAGAGAAATGTGGTTAGGATCATGTTGACCCATACCACATTGCTAATCTCAAAAATGGACCCTGTCAAGTATATTTTCGAGAAACCAGCATTAACCGAAAGGATGGCAAGGTGGAAAATGATCCTAACAGAGTATGACATACAATATACTTCCTAGAAAGCCATCAAAGGAAGTGTATTGTCGGATTATCTTGCACAACAACCACTTGAAGACGACTATCAGTCGATGAGGTTTGATTTCCCCGATGAGGACATTGTGTACCTCAAAGCAAGAGATTGCGAGGAACCACTTCCGGAGGAAGGGCCAGACCCTGAATCCAAATGGAAGTTGATGTTTGATGGTGTCGCTCCCACCAAATGACACCTGGTCAGAAGGGGTACAGATGCGAACGGTCGGCGAAAGAGAGAGAACATGAAGATGAAGGTGAAAAGAGTCGCCAGCTAGGCATTTTTATCCCGAAGGAAAGGTAATGCTGCATAAACCTAGAAAGAAATGGACAAGAAGGTCGCGTACCAGAGAAACTGAGAAAGGGGGTTGGTTACAAACGGGGAAGGTATTAGCACCCAGATTGTGCGTCGTACTCGACGGGATCCACGCTTAAAAGATTGTGTTTAAAGGGGTAGTGTCAGTGTTATCTGTGTGCAAAAGCTGGAAAAGAATGTACAGGTGTTAGTGAATTGCTCAGGAATGAGGCTTAAAGAATAATGCTGGAAGAGGGGGGATATACAGGGACTTTTGTTCGATAACAGTTAAGTTATGCCTACGTATCCTCTCGTGCAATGAGGAAGTCAGAACACCGTATTTCGACTCAAAGAGACTGAAAGATAAATTGACTGTGAATTTCTTGTTTGTCTATGCTCAAGTGTATGACTTGTCTGGCTCAGGTGCTAATTGTCTTGCATTAAAAGGAAGAAGCGAGTTCTCGTTTGTGAGTGAAGATGATGAGGAAAGAATCCCGGAGGAGACGATTATTGTTTGTTTTTGGTATTTTCAATCTTTTATTGCTTTTTGTGTTTGTCATAAGATAATGAGCTTAAGCCTAAACCAAGGGTTAGTAAACTCATCACATCTTCCCTTTGATTAGGGGTAATGAGAATGCCTTAAGTATGCAGTAAGCACCTCACACTTAATCACCATGATGTAGGATTAAGATCATTAACCTACTTGTGATTTTTTAGATGTTTTTGGAGTTTTGTTTAGTGTTAAGTAATGAGTTTAAGCCATAATCAAAGATTTAATGAACCCATTACACCATCCTAATAGAAGGATAATAGATGAGCACATTTAAGCTGAGGAAGATACCTCAACTTAATCCATGATTAGGGATTAACCTCATGACAAAACAAGCCTTTATTAAAGTGGATTTTAGTTAATGATAAGATTAAGAAGTGAATTTTATGGTTTGTAAGACAACTTGAGGGGGACTTGTCCATTAACACTAGGGTTAGTCCTTCTTGACCAATTAAGGAAGAATTAGAACCCTAATGCAAGGCCCAAGTTACAAGCTTATTGTCTTAGTGATTATTATATGGATGGATTAAGAGAATTAAACAAATTAAGGGTTTAACACTTAGGATTAAAGTTATACACTCCATCCTAAGAGAAGGATGCAGGCATAATCTTAATCACAAAGCCTTAAAACCTTAATGGTTTAGTCCCTTATTATGAGATGAGAAGAGAGACACAAAAAGATGACACAAAGGTAAAACTAATGAGGGACCAATCAAAACCCTAATTGTTATCATGCTTGGGTGTTCCTAGGGTTTATGAGGCTTGCAAGAAATCTTCAAGAAGAGCCACCAAGAAAGAAGCAGATGAAAGGAGGAGAAGCAGAAGAAACAAGCTAACTTACTTCACTTAAGAAGATAAGTTACTTGAAGAAAGAAAGTGAAGGAGGAACATGAATGAGCATGCTCACTCTAAAGCAAAAGTAAAATGTAGCAATGAATGCATAAGAGAGAATGAGAAGATAAGTGAGAAATGAAGGCAAATTCACTTCTCAAAGTTCTTACCACCTGAAAAGTTAGCATAAAGAAATGAAATGGAAATGAGATGAAATGTATGCAAGGATGCAAACCAAAACCAGAAGCATATTCATGATGTTAATGATGCTAAGAGACGATGCAAATGTATGTCAAGTGCAATGGATGATCATACAAGTGATGAGAATGCAAATGAAGCATGAAGGAAGCATAAAAGTTCATGAATGTTCATGGAATGGAATGAATGCATAACATGGCAAATGGGTGAAGAAATGATCAAGCATGGTTCTAATGTGTCCTAGGATGTCTTATATGTAATGTGGATGCAAGAAATGTCATGGCAAGTTCTTGTATGAATGCTTATGCAAGATGTATGCAAATGAAGATGAGAAATTAGGGTTTTCATGCAACA
Organism: Lathyrus aphaca; assembly: GCA_963966055.1. NCBI lineage: Eukaryota > Viridiplantae > Streptophyta > Magnoliopsida > Fabales > Fabaceae > Lathyrus > Lathyrus aphaca. Next base: position 309,006,754 of record OZ014521.1, read on the forward strand.
TGGGATGCAAAAACCAAAAACAGAAGCAAATGACAAGATAAAAAATTGAAAATTCAATCAAAGGAACCCTAATCCCATATGATATCAAACCCCAAAGGAGGAGACCTAACTCTTAACCTAATGCAAGTTATGAATTTTCTAAGTTATCTAGGGTTTTAAGGCATCTAAAGGGAAAAATGCAAATCAAATCAAAAATGCAGAATAAATTTGTGATAAAATTATGCTAGAAACTGCGTGTTAAATGAAGATCAATGCAAAAAGAATCATTGTCATACCATTCATGGTTAGGCAGAAAAGAATTCTTGAAGTTAGGGTTCTAAAATGTGAATTTTATGAACCCTAAATTCAAGAAAATTATCAAAGATTGTTCAAAACCAAAAAGAAATTTTTATGGATGGTATGATAATGTCTCTAAATGTTTAAAGACGCAATGTGAATTTTCTTGGGATTTTTAGAAACCTAAATGATATTTTAATTAATTAATTTCCATTAATAAATTAAAATAAACATTTAAATGTTTTAAAAATGATTTTTTAATGCAAAAAATAAAAATAAAAATATTTTTGGGTTAAGAAAATTATTTGAAGTGAAAATGCAGAATAAAATTTTTTTTAGGGTTTTCTTGCTATTTCAAATATATGGTGCAAAATAAATAAGAAAATATGCAATAAAAATTGAATAAATGAAAAGTAAACCAATCCAATGGTTCACATGGATTCTGGGGATTTTTATGTTGACCACGCGCCAAATCCTAGGGCTCTAATTCAAACTTACCTAATCTCATTTAATTAATTAATTAATCCATAATTAAAACTAATGACATGATCCACACCATTCAACACGCACAGGAAGCTACAATCAGACGGCCCACATTCAAACAAAGCTCTAACCTTAATTAACACAGTTAATGACTTTCATGCCACCGGAGAAGAGCTCCGGTCATCTTCTCTGGCAGCCTTCTCCCTTGAAAATCCCATACTCTCACCCTAGGTTATTTTTGGAGCTCTAAAGCTCCAGATTAACTCCCTTTATCTCCCTGAACTCAAATCCACCTCTAAAACAAATTTATTCTTGCTCAATCTCAAGATTCGAAGGAAAGATTAAAAACGACAAAACTTTCAGAACATTCATACAAACTCATTTCTTAACCATTTTCGAAAATACAAAGCTCAGAGTGATCAGTGAAGCATGCTCTTTCACATTGTAACATAAAAAAGGAGTTCTAGAAAAATGATTTCAAATGACTACCTGAGATGAAGCTTTCCACACTTGAGCTTTCTGGCCACTTCCTTTGTGCAAAATGACTCCCTTTGACCTCCTGATGAAGCTTTGATGCTTGGAAGACCTTGAGAGTAGCTGGTTTATGATATTACACCTCAACTGGTTGAGAATCGTGTTTTGTGTATGGGGTGTTTTTGGCTGGTTTAATGGTTGCTTTGTGGTCAGTGAGTGATTTTGAGATCAATGGTGAAATTGGTTTGAAGATTGAGTGAGTGAGCTGAGAGATTCGAAGGGTTTTGCAAGTTGGAGAGTTTTGTGGAATGCTGAGTTCTTGGAGTGTTAGGCTTGTGTGTGTTATGAAAATGAACCCTTGGAGCATGCTTGTAGAGTCTGGATTGGGCAGAGAGTGGGTGGTGGACTGTTGTGATTGGTATGGGTGTTTTTGCTAAAAAGTCAAAAGTGTTGTACTTGAGGTATGGGCAATGGTGTAGCTGGATCATTGGCTTGTCCATGCGCAGCTGAGATCAAGGATGCCCACAAAATCAGTCTTGAGGCAATTCAGCAAGTGGGAGCAAAGTTATGGGACCTTTTGCAATTTCATGAAGCTTTGGCCCTTTTGAGAATTCTTGATGTTCAAGGCATGGAATCTTGAAATTCTTTGGGCAATTATGAGTTTTATGCAATGTACAATGTTTGTATGATGATTAGAAGTGTGTTTGAAGTCACAAAATGAATTGGCAAGTGGTTTTGCAAGAATCCCTCTTTGGTGCATTCTTGAAAATTATGGGATTTTTGCCAACTTTGACAAGCCATACCTTGAGTTCCAAAATGAATTAGGTCTTGTTCTTTTACTTTTTTAAAAGGGAATGATCCAATATACAACTTTCATGACCAATAATTTTACATTTGAAGCATTTTTGGTTGAGAAAGAGCAGGTTGAAAAACTTTCCCAAAATGGAAAGTTTACATTACAAGTCACTTTCCAAAAATGGCAAGTTTGCAAATGGCTCAAAATTCTTCAACGTTGTGAACTTATAACCACTTCTAAGATCAAATAAAGATCATAAACACCCAAAATGATGATGAAGACCCTTTGGTTGCATTGTTGGGGGCCTCAGATGCCCTGATTTTACACTGACTTGCTCAAGAAGTTACCCAATGAACAGATGACTTCCACAATGAATTTCTTCATCAAAATTGCTATGCATGACCCTTATAACATATTGAGACCCTTAGAAACAAGAATGACCAAAAAATTTGGAGTTATGGCCTCTGAAACCAAAACCCTAATTTCAGGTCATCTGTGCAGTTAAACCCTTACTCTGCTTCCATGTTTTGCAAGTTCTTGTGATTCTTTGACTTCCTTGATCTTTAGGGGATATAAAATGCTGATTGAACATACATAGACCCTCTTTTCATGATTGAAGACCTTTGGAGTGGCTCAGATAGATCCTGGATTGCTCAGATCACAAACCCTAGATGCAGATGAACTTGAACTAATGCAGTGAAACAAAAATGCAACATGAGATGATATGCTTAAACTAATGCAAATATGGAAAGATCACAAGCCATGGTGTGAACTTAGTGAGGGAAAATTTGGGGTGTTTACAGATTCCCCTATTCAAGCATGAGTTAGTTGTGCAGGGTGTAAGCGACGGCTTAACAGACAAACAAGATAACTTGTGGTTGAATACCAAAGACAGTCCAAAATTTGCACTCACTGGGGAGAAGAAGAAAAGGGATATAAATTGTAAAAGGAAAGTATAGTATGATTATAAGGTGCGGGCGATGGAGGACGACCATCGAGCAGAGGACGACTGCTGGGGATAAACAGTAAATCAAGCAATGACGGGGACGACCGACATGCTGGGGAAATAAAGGAATCAAGATAGGGACGACCATCAAATTAAATTCTCTAGGGATAAAGGCAATGACAGGGACGACCATCAAATTTGCAAAGTAAAGTAAACAACGATGGGGACGACCATCGGTTCAAAGAATAAATGAAATAAATTGATGAGGGACGGTCATCAGAGGTGAAGGACGATCACCTAGCAGGGGACGGTTGCTCTTTACCACGACATCGGACGAATGTCGGATAGAAAAGGTCGACGATGGGGATGGCCATCGGATAAACATGATGAAGGACAATCATCAAGAGGTGAAGGAAGATCACCTAGCAGGGCACGACTGCTCTCAGGATTTATCATGACATAGGACGAACGTCAGATAACAAGGTCCACGATGGGGACGGCCATCGGATAAAATGATGAAGGACGATCATTAAAAGGTGAAGGATGATCACCTAGCAGGGGACGACTGCTCTGTTGGGGATAAGGATGAGGGACGGTCATCCAGGGTGAAGGACGATCACCTGGCAGGGTACGGCTGCCGAAAGTATCACGACATAGGACGAATGTCGGATAGAAAAGGGTTCCAATAATGGAGATTCTGCTGGGGAAAGGATGAGGGACGGTCATCCGAAGGTGAAGGACGATCACCTAGCAGGGTACGGCTGCTGAAAGTATCATGACATAGGACGAATGTCAGATAGAAAAAGTTGTTTTGCTGGCGATTTGCTGGGGGATGGTAAACACGGACGAGTGCTTACACTTTCCGAAATAAAAAGGTATAAGTGTTTGACGCTGTGTATAGATTAAAGATGCGGACAAGCATCCTTGAGACTATGATATGGACGAGTATCGGAAGAGAAAGTGTACAAGTTGTGAGTGTACCCTGACAACCTGTGGGGATAAGATGACACGGACGGGCGTCAACAGGAGTAATAAACAAGTGTTTTGGGCAACTGTGCTGGGGAGGTATGACACGGACGGGTGTCAAGAGAGTGTATAAGCATTGGTTTAGTTTATATCTGCAGGGGATGATATGACACAGACGAGTGTCGAAAGAGTGTATATGAGCATGTGTTATTTTTGAGAGTGCAAAGGGGACGCTTTGGCTTTCTATGTGGGAAATATGAGGTGACACGGACGAGGGTCGAGAAGAAAGTGTTCTGGCTACTTTACTGGGGAATGATTGCACAGACGAGTGTCAAAGGGAGCATGTATCTGTATTTTGAGAGTGCAAAGGGGACGCTTTGGCTTTTATGTGTAAGGGATGTATTTAGTATATTGTTGATGAGGTACTGTTGGTAATTACAGGTGACTGATTCGAACCTGGCTTATGATCATGCAATATGTTTGATTTTTGCCGTAATGCTCCGTATTGGATGGAATGCTACACTTTTGTGGTAAAATATGATGCGAATGCTATGATCATGCAAAAGAAACCGATTCGGGATTTAGGTCCCGCTGCTGTGGAAATCTCTGGCTGATAAGATATATGGTTCTGCTTGGGGGACTAGATCACTGATAGATCTATCTTGTGAGGAGATAACCCAGCTGGGGATGAGGAAGCTTTCGTCACTTTGCTGCGTGAGAATTTCAGACATTGCTCTTCTTGGGAGAGGCTGGAGCTCTGTGGGGAGATGGTTCCCTAACTTTGCTGAAGACAAGAGATCTGGCACTCTGGGGGGAGGAAAGATCACTAAACGATCTTTCTAGAGTTTTTTGTGAGGATCCTGCTGAGGATGAGGAGGCTTGACAACTCAGCTGGGGATGTGAGCATTTACTGATGCTACTTGAAGAAAATGTGCTGGGGAAGTGATGCTCGCAACTTCGTTGGGGAAAAATATTCCAGATACTGTTATCCTGTCAAGACAAAGAAACGTACAAGTATCCCGAGGTATCCCTTACTGGATTCCATCATAGGAGTTAGATATTCCTGGAAGTAAATACATTTCCTGCAAGCATGTAATTAGAAAGGCACATTTGTTTTATGCAAATATTATATTATGGATATTGGACATTTTTGCAAACGAAACAAAAAATGTACGAGACGACGCTTCAGTGGGCTTCCCTTTGCTATGACCCGAATGACCTTGACGTTCTTCTCATCTTTCTTTCTGAAGAAGGTTGATTCTGACCGATGCTTTAACCTTTCGAAGCTTGCCGTGTTGTGAGTGATACAGACGAATTCAGAATGTAGTTGTTCGCTCATTCCCTTATTTTGCGTGGATCGCCCTTTCGGGTTTTCAATCCACCGGGATACCCATTTTCGCCTGAGCCGTCCAATGTGGCTTTTCAACTCAGCGGGTGTACATTTTTTTCCCTTATTTTTGCCCGAGTCTTTTATTCTGTTTTTGACTCGCCGGGATGCCCTATTTTTGCCTAGACTTACATTCTGTTTTTATGTCCAGCGGGTCATTTTATGCGAAGTATTTTTTAACTGCATCTGAATTCACAAGGGATAGGAAATCTTCACCATCTATAGTAGTGAGCATCAGCGCTCCACCAGAGAAAACTTTCTTTACTATGAATGGACCATCGTAGTTCGGAGTCCACTTGCCCCTGTGGTCTGTATGAGGAGGAAGGAGTCTTTTCAGCACAAGATCTCCTACTTGGTATTCCCGAAGCCTGACTTTCTGATCAAAGGCTTTCTTCATTCTTTTCTGATATTACTGCCCATGACAGATCGCAACTAATCTCTTCTCTTCGATCAGACTCAATTGATTGTACCGAGATCGGACCCATTCTGCTTCATTCAGCTTGACATCCATCAGTACCCGTAAGGAGGGTAATTCAACTTCAACAGGTAGGACTGCCTCCATACCATACACAAGCTGATACGGTGTTGCCCCAGTGGATGTTCTGATTGAGGTACAGTACCCATGCAAGGAAAATGGTAGCATATCATGCCAGTCTTTGTAAGTAACCACCATCTTTTGCACAATCTTCTTAATATTCTTGTTAGCTGCCTCAACAACGCCGTTCATTTTTGGCCTGTAAGGAGAAGAGTTGTGGTGTTGAATTTTGAAGTCCCGGCACAGTTCTGCCATCATTTTGTTATTCAAATTGGAACCATTATTAGTAATAATTCGCTCGGGTACTCCATACCGACAGATGATGTCTCTTTTCAGGAATCGGGCTACCACTTGTCTGGTGACGTTTGCATAAGATGCTGCTTCAACCCACTTAGTGAAGTAATCAATGGCTACCAGGATGAATCTGTGGCCATTTGAAGCAGTCGGTTCGATCTTTCCAATCATGTCAATGCCCCACATGGAAAAGGGATAAGGTGAAGACATCATGTTCAACGGGTTCGGAGGTACATGCACTTTGTCTGCATAGATCTAGCATTTGTGGCACTTTCTGGCATAGGCACAACAGTTTGCATCCATTGTGATCCAGTAGTAACCTGATCTTAACAATTTCTTAGTCATTGCATGTCCTCCAGCATGGGTACCGAAAGATCCTTCATGCACCTCGTGCATCATCAAGTCGTCTTCTTTCTTATCAACACATCTGAGAAGCACCATGTCAAAGTTCCTCTTGTACTAGGAACCATTAGCATTCAGGAAGAAACTACCAGCCAACCTTCTTAATGTCTTCTTATCATTGGATGATGCCCCAGGTGGGTATGTTTGATCCTCTAAGAAGCATTTGATGTCATGGAACCAAGGCTTGTCATCTTTAGCAATGTCCACGGAGAATACGTATGTTGGTCTGTCAAGTCTGGATATTGAAATTCGAGGCACAAAATTGGCATTATGAACCTTAATCACGGAGGAAATGGTAGCCAAAGCATCTGCGAACTGATTTTCGTCTCGAGGGATGTACTCAAGTTTGACTGTTGTGAAGAAAGTCAATAATCTCCTCGTATAGTCACGATATGGAATCAGATGCTCTTGGTGAGTGTACCATTTCCCGTTGGTTTGATTGATTACCAAAGCTGAATCCTCGAATACAGTTAAAGTTTTGATCCTGAGGTCAATGGCTTCCTCAAGACCCATGGTTCAACATGAAAGCTGATTTGGGAGAATCTAGGGGATCCATCAGGATATGGTTGTATCTCGAGTAGGTATCCATTAAACATAACACGTGTTAACATGGGGACATATCAACCAGGCGGTCAATGTGTGGTAATAGATATAGATCCTTGGGGAAGACATCGTTTAGATCTGTGAAATCTACACAGATATGTCATCTAATATTGGCCTTTCATACCAGAACTACATTGGCTAGCTAGGTGGCGTATTTTGTTTCAGTGATGAATCTGGCGTTGGATAATTTTTCCAGCTCTTCATCCATAAAGACCATTTTTCCTCGAATACCTTCTGTTTCTTCTGTGTTATTGGTTTGACAGAGGTATGTATGGCAAGGCGAATATTTACTTCCATTTTCCATACCGGCGTGTCTGAGGGGGCATAGACAAACAGGTCAACATTCTTTTTAGTCTGTTGAATGGTTCTCGTTCATCCTCTACAAACAAGGAATTGTCCTTCTTTGTAACCTGATGGGAGTGAGGATCTATATGGACTTCTTTCAAGTTTTTAATAAGTGTGATCCTTTTTACCTCTGAACCTTATATGAGATCCCAACCTTCGAAGTCAGTATTGGGAACTTTGGAAAGATGGGTATTAACTAGTGCGGGATATTCTCTAGCTATCTCCAAGTTGATCAAATAGAATTCAGGAGCCATTTATTGATCTCTTCGAATTATACCTACACTCCCATTTAGGAGAAGATATTTTAAGGTTAAGTATCAGATGGATATGACCTATCCTAAAGAGTTGATAGAAGGACACCCCAAAATGATATTGTAAGGTGACATGGTATCTATAATGAGGTAGCTGATGTTAATGACCTTGGCGTTCGATGCCACGCCACATGTGGTTTTTAGCGTAACATGACTCATTATTTGTACATGTTTGTCGGGTAATCCCATCAAGGAACCATTGAACCTATTTATGTCGCCCGAATCCAATAGTAGTTTTAGGAAGACATCCTAGAATATCACATCAATCGAACTACTCGGATCTATCAAGATGCGCTTGATATCCCAGTTATCGTGTTAGACAGTGATGACTAAAGGATCGTCTTCATGAGGGTTAATGTCAATGGCATCTTCCTCAGAGAAAATGATGCCAACCCCTACTTTCCCTAGGATTCTTATGGGGAGGCTTAGGGATGTAATGTGTGTCACGAACAACTGTTTTGTGTATCTTCTTTGGACGGATCTGGAGTTTCCCTCCCTGGAGATACCTTTGGCGATGGTGTTTTCTTTGTAATGTAGGACCATATCATACATCTTTAGAAAGGGAGATGGAAGGGTTGGAGTGGATATGTGGCTCAATTTAGTTTTACCGGGGCCCCATAGTGGGTGCCACTATACTGGTACAAAGTACATGTGTGTATTTCCCTATAAAGGCAGGGAGACTCAAAGTTCTCAGTAGGTGTATAACACGTTTTTGTGGTGAGGGCTTGCTCAGGGAAGTGAGAAGCCATGTATGGTGGTGTTTTGAGGTGAGAGACCATGTAGATGGTCGACGATGCTTGGTCGTAGGCGGGTGTTGCTCCCTGGATTTCCATCCTAGTACAAACGCGAAAGTGGCGCAGAAAAGGTAGAGTCGTCAACCAGGCATTTTTATCCTGGAGGAATGGGAATGGTAATGTTGCACAAACTAGAAGAAAAGAAAAGGAAGGACACTAGTCATGCGAACCAAAGAACTGGGTTCGGGAGTCGGTTACGACCTGGGAAGGTATTCGCACCCCAGATCGTTCGCCATACCCGACGGGATCCACGCTTGCAAATAAACTGTTTCAAAGGATAAAGAGATGAAGCTGCTACAAAAGAAAACGAACTGGATCTGTAGAAAAGAAAAGAAGGGGGAAATGTAGGGAAAATAAAAGAGTGCTCAAAAGGGCCCTACCCCGCTGCCTACGTACCTCATCTAGACATGAGGATCAGGGTCGTCGTAGTTCCCCTAACTAAGGGTGGAAAGATTGCTTGTGTGTTTAGGATTGAACTGCTTATGTCAATGCTCAGGTGTAGCAGGCTCGTCTGGTACGAGTGTGTAACCGCCTTGCAAAGTGACAAGTAGAAGAAAGTTCTTACGATGAGAGTGGAGGTGATGAGAAAAGAAGTCCCGAAGGAGTGACGTTTATTCTCTGTTCCAGTGTTTTTTAGAAGTTTTTTTATGAGTGTGGAACAAGGAAGTGAAAGTAAATCCTTTTCTAGGGAATGTGTTCTTATTACCCCCATTCTTAGATAGAATGAGTAATAAGCACACCAAGAATGAAGAAAACTCTCAAACTTGTTTCCAAAGATTAGGGTTTGAATTCACTAACTTGTTGAATTATTAAGTATTTTGTGAATTAAATGAAGAAGTGTGTTTTATGGCTTTCTTTGTGAAGATAGTCTTATGATTGGACTTTTGTGTCATGCTAGACAAGCTTGTACCACCACCAAGATGGGGTGAGTACAAGTTCCCCATGGAATAAGGCCATGCATCAAAGACTACTTCAACTTTTTATTAAAGTGTTTTTTAGTTTTTGTATGAAGATGAGAAAGAGAGAGCACCAAAAGGATCTCAAAGGTAAAAAATAAGGGGAAAGACTAATCCTAATGTTATCATGCAAAGATGGACCTAGGTTAGTGAAGTTTGACATCTGTCCTAAAGAAGGAAAGAAAGAAAAAAAGAAGAGAGTAGAAGAAGAAAGGAGGTAGAAAATCAACTTACTTCTCTTAAAGAAGTTAAGTTGCTCTCTAAAGGGAATGAAAATAAGTTAAGAAAATGATGACCTAAGCACATCTCAAAGACAAATATCAAAGCATAAAAAGATAAGAGAAAGAGATTGGAAATGTGATGCCATCCACACTTCTCACTTACCATTGCCCCTACAAAGGTTAGAAAAAATTCACAACATATATTCCAGCAAGTAAGTCAAGTATTAGCATGCCAACAAATCCATATAATAAACATGTTTAAAGCTTTAAGAGAATAAAGGCACCAAACATGTCAAACATCGGAAATACGCGAATTCACGCGTCGAGGAAATGCAAACATACATCAAATAACATGCAAAACACTTTAAACAAGCATATAAAATAATAAAACAATGATCCATGATGATCAAGAGAGGCATGGCGAGCAAACGGCCTCACAACAACTCAGAAAATTCAACCTGCAACAACGTTAACCGGTTAACCCCATGAGTTAACCGGTTAACCGACCAAAACCTACAACAAATAAGTCAACATTACAATGTGTTAATCGGTTAACCCATAGCGTTAACCGGTTAACACTGTGCGTACAACACCAAATCACTGTGCGTACATCACCAAATTCTGCAGAAAAAAGTCAGTTCCAAACACAACTTATTTCAATAATCTCCAGAAGCTCCAACAATCAATTATGCACGAAAATTACACCAAATTCAATCCTTAATCAGGCACAAATAGATCCACCAACATCAACACATAAATCAATTCACAAATCAATCAATCAACACAAGCACATTATGGATCTACATCATAAACATGCAAATAAGCTAAAAGCAAAAGTAGATCTGAAATTAACCAACCTACAAAGTTGAGATTTGCTTTGGTGAGTGTTGTTCAAGCTGAAAAAGATGAATCTAATGGATAACTTCCAAAATATAATGCTCTTCTTCACACACAATGCAAAAATAAATTGCAAGTTGATGAACTTAATGCAAAAGCTTGATTCAAAAGCAATTCCAGTAGGAAAAACCAGAAATGAATGTATAAAAAGCAATGGATGAGGTTTAGTTCCAAGATCAACAAATTTCAATGCAAAATTTGATGATCTTCAAAGAAAAGGAACTTTGAGTATTTAAAGGTTGGAGGAGAAAATAAGAGAGAGTTGTGAGAGAGCTCTGAAAATTCAGAAAATGAAAATGAGAATTATGAGAGTGTGTGTGTTGGTTTGGAGGTAAATGAAGTAAATAGCATCTAGGTTTGGGGCTCAAAAATGTGCTTTGGAGTTAGCTTAGAAAGGTGATTAGGAATTAGTTTTGGGATTAGGCTTGGTAATCATTCTAGATCCTTCTTCACAATTCCCAATTAATTCAAATGAGATAAAATCTGAAATGTGAGAAAAGGGAGCCAAAACAAGCATGTTTAATTGCTGCAAAAGTTCAAATTTTGCAGTCGTTAACTGGTTAACCCATAGCGTTAACCGGTTAACGCGAGCAAAATTTGAATTTTCCCTCCTTTTGGTGGGAATCTTCAGGAATGCATCTGCACCATCCATTTTGAGTTGATCTTGATTTTCATCCCTTCTAGGGCTTTGAGGGGGATCTTGAGCTTGTATAAGATGTGAGGAGACCTTGTGAGCTTCTTGCAAGATCACTTGGCTCTTGACTTGACTTTGGAGAACCAGTACTTTCCAGATGATTGATCATATGCCCTATGCTCCTAAACATGGATGTCATACTTCATTTTTCCATGCCAAATGCTAGGTGTAATACCTCAAAATTTTCCCTCTCATTTCCCCAACATTTTGCATAGCATTTTGCATACATAGATTCATCAAATAACCAAAACAAATTGCATCATGTGTAGCATAGTTGAGGCATAGGTATGTGGTCAATGACTGGAGCAACTGAAGGCATTATAAAAGCTATCAAAGGGCCACAAAGCTTCTCAACCTTGTGCAAAGGGTTCACAATGTCCCATAAGTCTTCATTTGAAGCCACAAGCCATGAAAAGATTTGGTTTAATCATAAAAGGCAAGTAGTGCAACATCTCCTAATGAAAAAGGTCAAATTAGGGTTTCACTTCTATTGGGCTTCTGCATGAAGTTTTGATTCAAAGTGGATTCCTTTGTCTTATATATTATGTCAAGTGCCTAGGGTCAAATTTCATCCACAAAATCATTTAGGAAGAGGTTCAATTGGCCATATGACTGAAAATCGAGGAATCGGGGAAAAGGCAACCGAGCTAGGTAAAAAAGGTCAACTCCTGACTTTTAAGATCAAAATCATGAAATTATGGTTACAATGATCCTATTGTTCAAATTTGGTCAAGAAATGATGGAGGAATCATAAAAAAATCAAAAGAGAAAAAAATCATTTGAAAAGTGGTTGATTTCACCTTTCCCTCCACTTTTCCTTCCACTTTCCTTCCACATTTCTTTTCATTCTTTCCCTCTTGTTTTTCCACTTCAATTCCACTCCATTTCCCTTGGATTCTTCTACCATGTTCCACAACCTTCTAGAGTGTTCCAAGGAATATTCCTTCTCCAACCCTAACCCTAACTAACTACTAACCTAGCTCCATTCCTAAACCTAACTCCATTCCTATACCTAGCTCCAAGCCTAGCCCCTATATAATCACTAATCACTTCAATGCAAAAGGTTCCCAAGTTTCCAAATTTTTTCACTCTCTCACAATCACTTTTTTCTCTCTCACTTTTCCTCCATTTTCCCTTTTTACCAAAGCTTTTTGAAGAAGCTCTTCAAGTTTCACATTGAAACTTGAAGATATTGAAGCTTAACCTCCAACCTCCATTGATTTTGTGGATTGTGGAAGAAGAAGCTACTGATTTTTGTGAGGATTTCAACTTATCGGAAGTGCACAAAGGTTCAAGCATCAAGAACGCATTTATTTTGCGGATTCGCGGTTTTCTTGGTTTTCTCTTCGATCACGCTCCAATTCTTACAACATCCATCGAAGAACTTCTCCGCTTCATAGGTTGGTGATCTAAATCACTTCTCCTTTAAGTTATTCTCTTCATCTTGCCACTTTGGCGTTCTTTGATTGCTTTTCACATTGCTTGTGATCGATTACGTTTTCGTTATGTGTTGCTTGCGATTTGTGATTTTAAGGGATTAGAAGTTAAAGTGTAGATAGTTATAGGTTCTAGCATGTGTAAATAAGCCTAATTGAGTAGAAATTCGTGTTAGCATGTCCCTAGGTATGTTGGAGATCATTAGAAGTGAGTTTGTCGCCAAAAGCACTTATTTCTAATCTTTTTTTCACATTCTGATCAGTGTTAACCGGTTAACCATTTGGTTAACCGGTTAACCATTTGGTTAACAGGTTAACGCGTGCGTTTTAGCCACAAATCAGTGCAGTTTTATGACCGTTAACCGGTTAACCATTCGGTTAATCGTTTAACGCTGTTAGATTTTGGATTTTTTTGCTTATTTGATAGCTTAGTCTTGATTTCTAGTGCCTCTAATGTTCATACATGTTTAGGTACTGATTTTAGGGAATTTTCTAGGTTGGTTTCGACATCTCATTCCCCCATTTCGAGTCGTTTCGATGCGTTTCCGTTCATATTGCATATTATGCGTTTATGTGTTCCTTTGTGTATAACTTGATTTCTTGCATTTTGTTGCTATGTTTATGCATCATTTGGCATGTGAATAATCATGTTGCATTCTGTTTTTAAATCTTTCGCATTGCGTTAAATCATTTTGCATTTCATTGTATCAATGTATGTTGCATTTCACATAATCATGTATGTATGTGCATTTGGTTGCATTTGGTTACATGTTTGATCATATCATTCACATCAATTCAATTCTGAATTTTGCATTGAGCTTGGCATCCTTGTTGATCTAACATGTTGCATATTCATGATCAATGCTCATTGTATTCATATGCCATGTTCATGTGCCATATTTTGCATACTTGTTGCATAATCAATCATGTGCTACATTCTTGCATAATTCTCCCAAAAATGTTCATGTTCTTTCGTTTGTGTATGTTGATTTATGTTCAAATGCATGTTCATGATGAATTTAGTACATTTTTATTGAGTTTGCGCATTAAAAAAGGAAAATAATCAAATCTGTATTTTACATTTCATAGCTGACTTTGCATATAGGTGTTGTAGAATACATTTTGTTTGTCATGTTTGCATGTTGTATTTGACTTTTTAAACCTACCTTTTCATGTTGCATGCTGGCTGTAAAAAGATGCTTTGTGTTATGCATTGTTTCCATAGATGTTTGTGTATTAGGGGCTGTAGTAGGTGCTGAATTTTTGTTTTAGCATAGTTTTAGTTCTCTAGATTTAAAATAGAATTTAGATTGAGTCCTAGAGTCATTAAGATTTAATTAGTGTATGTTTGCTTTATTATTTTAATAAAATGCACACTAATCTTTGTTTTGTAGGGAGGCAAAGGTATGTTTCCTTACACCTTATCCTTTTATTTTTATGCATTTCCTTTATGCATTTAATTCTTTTTTATTCGATATTTGTTTTTGGTAGGGTTCCCCTTTGTTAGGACCAACTTATCTTCCTTAGGAAGTAAGTTGCATCCTTTTTCTTCTCTCTTTTCCTTTTGCTCTTTAGGATTAGAAAAGCCTCACTCACCATTAGGACCACCATTTTAATAAATAACTTAGGGTTGTGTCTTAGTCCCCCTTAATTTTTGTCCTTTTCCGATTTGAGTCTTATTTCTCATCTTCAAATAAAAATCCAAAAAGACTTAGTAAATGCATGAAAGGATCCCTTATGTATAGCCTTATTCCATGGGGCACTTACATTCATTCCATCTTGGAATAGTGTAAGCTTGTCTAGCATGATGTACAAGTCTCATTAAGGGGTTGTTTCACAAAGAAAACATAAAAGATACTTCTTCAAACAAAATACAAAAGAAAACACTTAATAAAGTTCAACAAGCTAGTGAACTTAAACCCTAATCCTAGGAAACAAGTCTTGGATAAATTCTCCTTGCTTGGTGTGCTTGTTCTATTATTCCATCTTGGAATGTAGTAGCAAGTACACATTCCATGGAAAAGAGTTTGAATTCACTTCCTTGTGCCAAATTCATACAAAACTCTTAAAAGGAAAAAAACAAACAATAAGCGACTTTCCTGCGGGAACTTCTCTTTCTCATCTCATTCATTCTAAACACGAACTCGCGACGACTTGTCTCGCATGCAAGACGGTAAACGCACTCGTACCAGACGAGCCTGCAACACCTGAGCATAGACATACGCAGTTCAAGCCATAAAAAAACACAAACAAATAGTTCCCGCCTAGTTAGGCGAACTACGTCGACTCTTATCCTCATTTTCCTGATGAGGTACGTAGGCAGCTGGGTAGACTCGTTCGAGCACATTCTTTATTGTCCCTACGTTTCCCCTTTTATTCTCATTCTCTTTTTCCAGTTCCCTTCTTATTCCATTCCATTTCCAGTTAGCAGTTCATTTGTTCAGCATCAGTTATTTTTTCTCACCCTTTGAAACAAAACAAGCAAGTGTGGATCACATCGGGTACGGCGGACGATCTGGGGTGCTAATACCTTCCCAGGTTGTAACCGACTCCCGAACCCAGATCTTTGGTTCGCAAGACCTTGTACTTTCTTTCTTCCTCAGGTTTGTGCAGCATTACCTTTCCCTTTCCTTCGGGATAAAAATTCCTGGCTGGCGACCCTACCTTTTCCGCGCCACTTTCGCGTTTGTACCAGGATGAAAATCCCGGGAGAGACAGCTGGCAACTCTGCTGGGGATCGAACCCAGAATCTCTAGTTTCCCTTGTAGAGTCAATCCTAGCGCCTGTTTGTTTTTGATTTCTTTGGGTGTCTATATGTGTGTGATGTTTATTTACTGTTTTCATTTATAGTTTATTTTACAGCCTTATTTACTACTTTTAGTATTTATTTTCACATGCATCATATACTGGACTGTGCTAGTTTCATTTTTTCTGTGGGATGAGGTTACTATGAGATGAGCTCGTAATCGGGGCTCGAGTGCATCCTAGGACTTAGAGTGGACAGTCACTTTGGCTTCATGGCATCTTGCTATGTTGGTAGTAGTGAGTTCCACACCTTGACTTGCGACCTTCTCGGAAATGTATTGATGCCAGAATCTTTCTAGGGCAATACACAACCTTGATAGTTATGTGAAGTCAGGGGACCGATCATTGAGAACCTTTGTGGAAACATCCCTCTCCAGTGATGACAGTGGCAGACCACATTTGTTGGAAAACCCACTCGCATCCGAGGGCCCACTGGGAACTCGCATAGGATGACCTGGTTGTCTCATAGGAATCCAATTAAGGCAAACTGTTTGTATGACAATAGTATTGTACCCTTCGGGATGAATGTACTATTGTTTCTCGATTCAGTGCTTGAAGCTGAGGACTTATGAGGGATGCTTGTTTCCTTGGACTTAGCTGAGACCTCCCTGAGTAGTACATAATGCTAAACCGATTCCCTGATTTGGTCATGATCCATTTCTCGGAAATGGTGAACGTATTATTGCTATTCGGCTTTGAGAGTCTGTGATGTTGACCCGAGTAACACACCTGTGAGATTGGGAGGGGTTTATAGGTTTGCAGGAACCCAAAACTTCAACATACTCATGTATGCCAGTATACTTCAGTGATATGATCTTGTTCTGTTAATTATGGATTCTGAAGTCATGAACTCCTGATCAGAGATACTTGTGATGATGTTGTGGCCTTGCACAGACACTTGATCACTTGATTCACTACACATACACATCACAGATCACATGCCTTGCCTTTCATAACATCATAACATCATTAATCATTTGTGTTCTTTTTATTCTCAGGGTTCATTACCTCTCATTTCTGGTCATATTTGTTGCTTCAACATGGAGATTCCAAGGAAAAGAAATGTCCATTATACTTTCCCACAACCGTAGACAGAGAGTATTCAGGGATTGATTAGCTTGATGGGTGACAAAGTCCTTGATGATTAAGTAAAGAGTTTGGCAAGATCCTGGATTATGTGAACAAGCCCTCAGTTGACCAGAGGGATAGCTTGCATTCTTTGTTGCAGTTCTATGATCTACAGATGAGGGTCTTTGTTTTCCCTGATTATATCTTGGCACCTACAATAGAGGAGATTTCTAGTATGTTGAATATTCCTATTAAAGAAGGTATGCCTTACTATGCTTCAAAGAGGACCCCTCCTCATGAGGATATCATTGTTGCCTGTCATTTGAGCATGCTTAGACTCAAGATGGGATTAGAAGCTGGCCAAAGTAAGGGGATCCCTTTGGATTTCTTATCACAGAGGCACATATCATGGTATTGGGAAAGAAATGGGCAGACTTCAAAGCATTGTTAGCCATGATAGTGTATGGAATCAGTTTATTTCCAGGAGAGAAAGGGCTAATTAGTATGGAGGTCATTACCATCTTTGTCAAAAGAAATCATGTACCTACATTGCTAGCTGACTTCTACTATGGAGTTCACCACAGGAATGAAAATAGGAAGGGACACATAAATTGTTGTGCTCCCTTATTTGTTGAATGGTTTGTAAGGCAACTCCCTAAATCAGGACCCTTTCAGGATTTGAAACAATCTTGGAAGTGGTCCAAAAGATTAATGGGCTTAACCTCACCTGACATTGCTTGGGGATGTAATAGAGATCTTGTGGGCAAAGAAATGTTGGTCAGTTGTGGTAGCTTTCCAGATGTGCCCTTGATAGGAAGGAAAGGTGGGATCAGCTACAATCCTATCTTATCCAGGAAACAATTTGGCTATCCTTTAAGAGATGTACCTTTGATTGAAGATACAAATGAGTCTTTATACTTTCCAACAGAAGGAAATTTCAAGATGAGCATACTAGCATCCCAAGCTTGGGAAGTTAGAGTGATGAAAGGAAAGAAAGACTCTGGGAGAGTAGATCCCAACACTATGATCCTTTCGCCAGCTGGTTGGAGGATCGTGTGAAGATCCAGTTGCTCCCATTTTCTAGAGAAACACCTCTCTACCCCAAGGAGGTAGCACCCATAACTTCAGTGCCTCTTCAGGAATATCAAAAGTTTGAAGCCTTGGTTCAACGGATCAGGTTGGAAAATAAAGAAGCTTATAATTCATGCCAGAAACTGAAGATACAGAATCAAAAGTTGGAGGAAAGAGCTCACAAAGCTGAAGAGATGGTTA
The DNA here is from genome assembly GCA_963966055.1 of Lathyrus aphaca. Classification (NCBI taxonomy): domain Eukaryota; kingdom Viridiplantae; phylum Streptophyta; class Magnoliopsida; order Fabales; family Fabaceae; genus Lathyrus; species Lathyrus aphaca. The sequence continues at coordinate 309,024,715 of OZ014521.1, forward strand.
GGCTCAAGCAGCAAGACTTTCAGGAGAGAGAGCTCTACTTCAAGAAAAGGGGATTAGCTGAAACTCACAAGGCGGCCCAACGTCCGAAGGAGAGGAAAGATTTGAATGAAGCTAATGAGGCTGTCACCTTATGGCAAGAAAAATAGGAAGACAATTTGAAAAGGCAGAAAGAGCTGGAAGTCAAGCATAAGCTGGAAATCAAGAGTCTTCAAGATTCTTTGGATGGACAGAGAGAGCTCCTTCAGAAGGCTTATCATCAAGAGAAGAGTCGTCTCCAAAGTCTAGCAGAAAGCCAACAAGCAGTAAAGGAAGCTCAAAGAGAAATAGAAGAATTGAAAGTGAAAGCTGATGTGAAGAGAGCCAAGAATGATTCTATTACAAGCCAAGAAAGTGAAAAGGTGTTCCTACAACAAATTGAGAAGTTGCATGCTTCCTTGGACCTTAGAGATATCCTAATTCAGAAGCTCATACAGGAACCTACACATCCAGATGTATCTCAGTTGTTGCAAGGGGTCAAGCGCTTTAGTTGGAGGTTACGGGATGTAGATTTTCCTAAGCTTTAGTCTTGTATTCATATGACTTGGATTACCCACAGGCTTGTTATGGGAATCCCCTTTCTCCTAATGTACTTTTCTCTTGATATATGAATTTGCACCTTGTGAGGGTTTTTGCTGTTTCAATTATCTTCTGGTTTACTCGAAGTCTCTGGTTATATTTGTTACACGGACATAAAATAAAGGCCACCACTTCAAATTTGAATGTCACACAGGATTTTCTTGCAAGGATATTTTCTCAACACCAGAATGGGAAAGTAAATGAAACCTTGAGGATAAAAGGAACACATTGCATTGCATACGCATCATTTGCATTTGTTTCTTTGTTTTGCAGGTTTTCTACAGGTTGCTTAACATATCTGTGTTTCAGGCAAAGATTGCGAGAGCTGCCAAGACCCGGCATCTCCGACAGAATATCCCGCATTGCTACGTAACTCGCAACAACCAGAGGACAGTCATGGATGCTTGTCGCTCCCCGAAAAGACACCTGGTCAAATAGGGTACAGACGCGAACGATCAGCGAAAGGAGAAAATGAAGGTGAAGTGAATAGAGTCGCCAGCTAGGCATTTTTATCCCGAAGGAAAGGTAATGCTGCATAAACCTAGAAAAGATGGATAAAACGGTTACGAACTAGAGAAACTGAGAAAGGGGGTTGGTTACAACTTGGGAAGGTATTAGCACCCAGATTGTCTGTCGTACTCGACGGGATCCACGCTTAAAAGATTGTGTTTAAAGGGGTAGTGTATGTGATATCTATGTGCAAAAGCTGAGAAGAGAATATACAAGTGTCAGTGCAAAATAAAAGTGAAATGCTCAGGAACTGAGGCTTAAAAGAATGCTGGAAGAGGGGGAAGACACAGAGACTTTTGTTCGATAACTGTTAAGTTATGCCTACGTATCCTCTTGTGCAATGAGGAAGTCAAAACACCGTAGTTCGACTCTGTCGCTCCCGACAAGTGACACCGGGTCATATGAAGGTACATACGCGAACGGTCGGCGAGAGGGGGCAGTGAGAACACACAGCCGTGAACTCACTGGAGAATGAATAGAGTCGCCAGCTAGGCATTTTTATCCCGGAGGAAAGGCAATGCTGCATAAGCCTAGAAAGAGATGGATAAGACGGTTTGCGAACCAGAGAGACTGGGAAAGGGGGTTGGTTACAACCTGGGAAGGTATTAGCACCCAGATTGTCCGTCGTACTCGACGGGATCCACGCTTAAAAGATTTGTGTTTTAAAGGGGTAGTGTCAGTGCAATTTGTGTGTAAAAGAGCTGGAAAGATGTACAGGTGTCAGTGTAAAAGAAAGTGATGTGTATATATACAGTGTCAGTGTGAGGAAAAGAGTATGCTCAAGATCATGAGGCTTAAGAGAATGAAACTGATAGGAGGGGGAATATACAGAGACTTTTGTTCGATAACTGTTAAGTTATGCCTACGTATCCTCTCGTGCAATGAGGAAGTCAGAACACCGTAGTTCGACCCACAGAGACTGAAAGATGAATTGACTTGTGAACTGCTTGCTTGTCTATGCTCAAGTGTATGACCTGTCTGGCTCAGGTGCTGACTGTCTTGCATTAGACGGAAGAAGCAAGTTCTCGTTTGTGAGTGAGTGTGATGAGAAAAGAATCCCGGAGGAGACGATTATTGTTTGTTTTTGAGTTTTCAGTTTTTTATTGCTTTTGAGAATTTGTCATAAGATAATGAGCTTAAGCCTAAACCAATGGGTTAGTAAACTCATCACATCTTCCCTCTGATTAGGGGTAATGAGAATACCTTAAGTGTGAAGTCAGGTTCTCACACTTAATCACCTTTGGTGTAGGACTAAGATCATTAACCTACTTGTGATTATTTAGATGTTTTTGTGATTTTGGTTTAGTGTTGAGTAATGAGGTTAAGCCATAATCATGGATTAAACAGACTCATTACACCATCCTAAAAGAAGGATGATAGATGAGAATGTTTAAGCTGAGGAAAGCTCCTCAACTTAATCCATGATTAGGGATTAAACCCATGACAAAACAAGCCTTTGATTAAGTGGATTTTATTTAATGACATGGTGATGAAGTGATTTTTTATGATTTGTAAGACAACTTGAGGGGGACTTGTCCATTAACACTAGGGTTAGTCCTTCTTAACCAATTAAGGAAGAATTAGAACCCTGATGCAAGGCCCAAGTTACAAGTGTGATGTCTTGATGATTGTTAAGTGAATTGATTAAGAGATTTAAACACATTAAGGGTTCAAGACCTAGGATTAAAGTTATATACTCCATCCTAAGAGAAGGATGCAGGCATAATCACAAAGCCTTAAAGCCTTTAGGGTTTAGTCCCTGATTATGAGATGAGAAGAGAAGACTCAAAAGAGACACAAAGGTAAAACTAAGAGGGGAGACTAATCAAAACCCTAATCATTGTCATGCTTGGTTGTTCCTAAGGTTTGTGAGGTTTTTCAAGAGAAGTCTTCAATGGAACCTCCAGGAAGCAGATGAAAGGATCAAGAGAAGCAAAGTAACTTGCTTCATTCAAGAAGTCAAGTCACTTGAAGAAAGAAAGTGGGAAGAAGAAGAATAAGCAAGCTCAAACTCAAACACATATAAGAATGCAGCAATGGATGCAAGAGAGATGAAAAGAAAAGTTATGAGAAGTGAAGGCAAATTCACTTCTCAAGTTTACTTACCACCTGAAATGTTAGGAAAAAAATGCAATGCAATGCTAAATGAAATGAAATGACATGATGCTAGACCAAACCAGAAGCATGTTGATGATGATAATGATGTTATGAGGTGCTGCAAACATGAGGCAAGGCATGGAGATGTTCATACAAGATCATGGATGCAAATGATGCAAGTTAAGGAGCATGAACAAGCATGAAATGTTATGAAGCATACAAGGCAAATGACATGGCAAATATGTAATGCAATGATCAAATATGCTTTCTATATGTCTTAAGATGTCAAATGGATCACAAGAATGCACAAAATGCAAAGACAAGTCATGTTATGCAAGGAAATGCAAGAAAGATGCAAGAGAAAGCCCAAATTAGGGTTTATGGATCAAACATCAAACCAAAACCAAAAACAGAAGCAAACCTTAAGATCAAAAATGGAAAATGGCACCCAAAGAAACCCTAGACCTATAATGAACCACTGCCCAAAGGGGAGCTCTCAACTCTCAACCAAACTCAAGATATGAATTTTCTAAGTTATTAGGGTTTTTTAGGGTTCTTAACAAAAGAAATGCCAAACAATTAGAAAATGAAGAAACAAATCATGGCCATTTTATCCTAGAAACTACATGCTAAACATAACACAATGCAAGAAGAATCAATGTCTCAACCTTCCCCAATGGGCAGAAATGAATTTTTGAACTTATGATCAAAATAATGCAAAAAAAATGATTTAATTCAATGAAAAATTCTTAAGATGCATCAAGATCAAAAAAGAAATTTGGTTTGAATGTTGGACAATGTTTCTAAATGCCTTAGAACATTTCATGAATTTTTTTTGTAATTTTTAAATACCTAAAAGTATTTTTAATTAATTAATTCTCATTAATCAATTAAAAATAATCTTTTAAATATTTAAAAATACTTTTTTAATGATAAAAAATAAAATAAAAATATTTTTGTGTCATAAAAATTAATAAAACTCAGAGGAAAAAGTTTCATAATTTTTATGTACTTTTTGCTATTTTAAATTAATTATGCAAGTTAATTGAAAAGAAATAAAAATAAAAATTAAATAAAATGAAAGTATGCAGCATGGAAGGCCAGGATTCAATCTGGAAATGAGAGGGTTGACTGCGCGCCAGATCCAATGGGCCACATTCAAACTGGGCTAAACTTAATTAATTAAATAAATTAAACCTAATTAAGTTAATGACAAGATCTGGGCCATTGGATGCGCGCGGGAAAAGACCTGGTCAACTCATCCAACGCCTGAAATTCAAACCTGAAGCCCTAACCCTAATTACCCATTAATGACTTTCAGGTCACCGGAGACGAGCTCCGGTCGTCTTCTCCGGTGACCTTCTCCCCTGAAAACTTCCAAATCCTTCCCTAGGTCACTAAAATGAAATCTAAAACCATGGAAATGTTCCTCAACCTCTCACGAATCAAACCCCTCTCTTAAAACAAATTTATATTTCCTAAATAAGCTGAATCGAAGAAAAAGAAAACTAGGGCACGCAGGTTTCAGAGAGAAATTAAATGCTCATTTCAAAGCCATTTTCGAAAACAAAGACATCAGGATGATCAGGACAACACAAAGAACAAGTTTGTAACAAGAAAAATGATTTCTGGAAAAATAATTTTCGAGCTACCTGAGATTTGGAGCTTTCAGTTTGAGGACTTTCTGGCCACTTCTCCTTGTGCAATCCACTCCACTTGGTTCACAGAAGATGCTTGAATGCCCAAAAGGAGTTTAAGTTGGCTGGATAATGAGATTCGAAAGCTTCTGCTCAAGCTTGATCAGAAATGGCAATGGTGAAATAGAGAGCTTCAAGTCATGGTGAATGGTTGTTTGTGATCCTGAGGATGAATGGAGAAGGTCTGTGGTGTTTGTTTGTGTGTTTGCAAGCTGTGGTGAGAGTTTCGAAGAGAAATGCAGGCTGAGGTGAGAAATGGTTATGGAGTATTCTGGTTGTTTCAGGCTTGGGTTCTTGGTGCTGGGTGGTCTATGGAGCAAGGTGAGTTGAATGGTGAAGATAGTTTGAGTGTTTGTATGCTGTGGAGAGAAATTCGAAGGCTTATGCAAAATGGAGTGTTTTGTGAATGTGTTGAATGTGTCAGTTTTTAGGCTTGCTTAGTTAGTGTTATGGCTTGCCAAAGGATACAATAAACAAATGCAAGTGGCCAGAGGATGTGACATGGCCTGTGGTGATTGGGATGTTTGCTTTTGCCAAAAGTCAAAAATCTTGTAAGAGAGGCATGGGCTTGATACTAGCTTGGTACAAAGGCTAGGGCTGGCGCAGCATGGTGTGGTGAGAGAGCCAGCAAGGTTCAAAGGCCAAGGCAGCAAGTTGAGGGAAGTGTCATGAGTGTTTTGCAACTTGGTTACTTTTTGCCTTTTCATGAAAATCTCTCATTACACAAACCATAAACATGTGAACCTTGGTCAAATTCTGATTTTTGTGACTTAGAGAATGTTTGTGTAATGGTTTGAAATGAACTAGAGGTCACAATTGGCTTTGGTTCAAGACTTTGCAAAATTTCCATTTGAAGCATGCCTTGAAAATCAATGATTTTTGCCAACTTTGCATTGCCATAACTTTTGATCCAAGAAGAGTTTGATCATGTTCTTGTACTTTTTGAAAAGGGAAAGATGAGATCTACAACTTTCATGACCAAAGTTTTTCCATTTGAAGCCTTTTTGGATCAAGAATCAAGGCTTGAAAAATGACTTAAAATGATGCATTCTTGAAAAGTCAACTATGCCCAAAAAGTCAACATTTGCAAAACCCTAAATTCTTGATTTCTATGAACTTCAACCTTCTTCCATGATCAAATAAAGATCATATACACTCAAAATGATGAAGATCACCCATTGGTTGGGTCATTGGGGGCCTCAGATGCCCTGATTTTACACTGACTTGTCTGAAAAGTCAACTCTTGATCAGATGACTTCCCCATGGAATTTCTTCATGAAAATTGATATGCATACTCCCTATACCATATAGAGATCAATGGAAACAAGAATGACCAAAAAAATTGGGGTTATGGCCTCTGAAACCAAAACCCTAATTTTCAGTCAACTGTGCAGTTCATCCTGGCTCTGCATCCACTCAAACCCTAGTCCTTGTGATTCCTCTGCATTTTTGACTTTGAGGAGGTGAAATATGATATAAGAACACACATGGACCCCTTTGAGTTGATTGGTGGCCTTTGGAATGGCTCAAGATGCTTTGGGATTGCTCAGATCACAAACCCTAGGTGCAGATGACTTAGAAACTATGCAATGAATCAAAAATGAGATATGAGATGGTATGATTGTGTTTATGCATATGAGAAGATCACAAGCCATGGTGTGAATGGGTGAGGGCAAATTTGGGGTGTTTACAGCTGCCCCTATTCAAACATGAGTTAGCTGTGCAGGATGTGAGCAACGGCTTAACAGGCAAGCGAGATAACTTGTGGTTGAATATCAAAGACAGTCCAAAATTTGCACTCACAGAATGAAGAAGAAAAGGGATATAGATTGTAAAAGGAAATAAAGTATATTGTAAAGGTGCGGAAAACAAAGCGATGACGGGGACGGCCGACATGCTGGGGATAGAAGGTAAAGCCAAGACGGGGACGGCCGACTAGCTGGGGAAAGCAAGATATCATGATGGGGACGGCCATCAAGATAAAGCTGTAAAATTCTCTGGAAATTAATGAAACATGACGGGGACGGCCATCAAGTTCATAAAGGTAAAGTAACCAACGATGGGGACGGCCATCGGGTTAAAAAGGAAAAGGGACCACGACGGGGACGGCCATCGGGTTAAAGAATAAATGAAATAAACAGATGATGGGGTACGGCCATCAAAGGTGAAGGACGATCACCTAGCAGGGGACGGCTGCTCTGTTGGGGATAAAAGAAATATGATGGGGACGGCCATCAAAGGTGGAGGACGACCACCTGGCAGGGTACGGCTGCCGAAAATATCAACGATGGGGACGGCCATCGGATAGAAAAAGGGTCAACGATGGGGACGGCCATCGGACGAGCATGATGGAGGACGACCATCAAGAAGTGGAGGACGACCACTTAGCAGGGGACGGCTGCTCTCAAGGTTTGTCATGACATAGGACGAATGTCAGATAACCAAAATCAACAATGGGGACGGCCATTGGATAGAATGATGAAGGACGATCATCAAAAGGTGGAGGACGACCACCTAGCAGGGGACGGCTGCTAAAAATCAACGATGGGGACGGCCATCGGACGAGCATGATGGAGGAAGACCATCAAGGAGTGGAGGACGACCACTCAGCAGGGGACGGCTGCTCTCAGGATTTATCATAACACAGGACGAGTGTTAGATAAAAAGAAAATTTGTTGGTGATCCACTGGGGATATAGCAAACACGGACGAGTGTTTACAACCAAGAAAAGAAAGTATAAGTGTTTAGATGTTGTGTATAGATTAAAGATGCGGACGGGCATCCCTAAGACTACGATACGGACGAGTATCGGGTAGAAACAAACTGACACATGTTCAGAGATGATGATACGGACGAGTATCAACTGGTTAACAAGGAACACGGACGAGTGTTGATTCTAAAAGGACTCTTCTGGGGAATAGTAGACACATACGAGTATCTATATTCAAGAAGACATAAGTGTTTGACACGGTGTATGGATTAAAGATGCGGACGAGCATCCCTAAGACTATGATACGGACGAGTATCACGTAGAAACAAACATTAGACGCAATGTTCTGAGATGATGGTACGGACGAGTACCAACTGGTTAACAAAGAACACGGACTACTGTCGAATCTGAGGGGGTATGAGTGATGGTGTATACAAAATACGGACGAGTATCTGTATAAGTGTATCATGAGTAGTGAGTATATAAATATGAGTGTTTATCTGCTGGGGAGAGTGACACGGACGAGTGTCAAGAGAGAAAAGTATAATATTAACAAATGTATGGGTGATGAAAGGTGTAAGCGACTGTGCTGGGGATATGACACGGACGGGTGTCAAGAAAATGTATATATAGGTATATGTGAGTGCAAAGAAGGTGTCTTTGGCTTTCTGCTGGGGTATGACACGGACGGGTGTCAGGACGTATCTGTAATACGGGTGATCTTGTTCGTAAAGACATTCAGGCGACTTTACTGGGGAGTGATGACACGGACGGGTGCCAAAAGGTGTATATACTGGTGTTTGTGATTTGAAAGGGCAGCTGCTTTTGCTGGGACTCTGGTGGGGATTTCTGTGTATTGTATTCTGTATAATGACAGGTTGTCAATGTTTACAAGTGTTCAACTCACAACATGACTTATGATTATGCTATGCGTTTGATTTTTGCCGTAATGCTCCGTATTAGACGGAATGCTACGCTCTGAGGGGATAGTATGATGCGAATGCTATGATTATGCAAAGAGGCACAGATACGGGATTCGGATCCCATTGCTGCGAAGATCTCTGGTTGATCTGCTTGAAGTGAACGTCTCAGCTGGGGATGAGATCATTGGTAGATCCAATGATGTATCTGCTTGGGGATATAGGTCACTGATTGACATATCCTTATAATACGGGACCCAGCTGGGGTCTGTAGAAGCTTTCTCCCTCTCTGTTGTGATCTTCCTGCGCTGCTCTTCTGGATAGGGGCTGAAGATTCTGTGGGGAGATGATTCCCTGATTTCTGCATTCTGCTGAGGAAGAATGGCTGGTACTACAGCTGGGGGAGAGTAACGAGAGGCAACTCGGCTAGGGAGAAAACATCCGGAGTGTTAAGCCTGTTAGTTGATTTGGCAACTTTGCTGGGGAAAGCAATGGGGAGCAACTCAGCTGGGGATAGAGCATCTCGGATGCTGATATCTTTTGTTGATTAGCCAGCTTGCTGAGATGTAACTTGCATGCCCCAAGTTGCGTTCTGGATACCTGCAATCCTGCAAAGATAATGGAACGTACAAAAGGTCCCGAGGTATCCCTTACTGGATTCCGTCATAGGAGTTAAGTACTTTCGAGAATAATCACATTCCCTGTAAGCATGTGTTTTTATTTTTTAGAGAAAGGCATCTGTACTTATGCAATTGTATATTTAGAGATATCAGACAACTCTTTGCAAAACATAAATGTAAAAACGAAACATGACCGAAAATCTGATTTTATTAATTCATGTGCCCTGAATTGGCAAGATACAGTCAAGGAAACATATCTCCTGAAATGAAGAGATTGTTACAAATTGAGAAACAAAATGCTGGCGATGCTGACGACGCTTTCAAGGAGCTTCCTCTTCTGCTATGACTCGTATGACAATGACGTTCTTCTCGTCTTGCTTTCTGGAGAAAGTTGATTCTGATTGAAGTCTGATCCTTCGTAGCTTACCAAGTTATAGGTGATACAGACGAATTCAGAATGCAGTTGTTCGCTTATTCCCTTATTTTGCATGGATCGCCCTTTCGGGTTTTCAATCCATCGGGATACCCATTTTTGCCTGAGCTGTCCAATGCGGCTTTTCAACTCAGCAGGTGTACATTTTTATTCATTTTCCCTTACTTTTGCCCGAGTCTTTTATTCTGTTTTTGACTCGCCGGGATGCCCTATTTTTGCCTGGACTTACATTCTGTTTTTATGTCCAGCGGGTCATTTTATGCGAAGTATTTTTTAACTGCATCTGAATTCACAGGGGACGGGAAATCTTCACCATCCATGGTACTGAGCATCAGTGCTCCACCAGAGAAAACTTTCTTTACTACGAATGGTCCTTCATAATTGGGAGTCCATTTGCCCCTGTGGTCTGTATGAGGAGGGAGGATTCTTTTCAACACAAGATCTCCTACTTGGTACTCTCGGTGCCTGACTTTCTGATCGAAGGCTCTCTTCATTCTCTTCTGATATAGCTGTCCATGACAGATTGCAGCCAATCTTTTCTCTTCGATCAAACTCAGTTGTTCGTATCAGGCCCGAACCCATTCTGCTCCACTCAGTTTAACATCCATTAATACCCGTAGGGAGGGTAATTCAACTTCAACAGGTAGGACTGCTTCCATACCATACACAAGCTGATACGGTGTTGCCCCAGTGGATGTTCTGATTGACGTGCGGTACCCATGCAAGGCAAACGGTAGCATTTCATGCCAGTCTTTGTATGTGACTACCATCTTTTGCACAATCTTCTTGATATTCTTATTTGCCGCCTCAACAGCACCATTCATCTTTGGCCTGTAAGGAGAAGAATTGTGATGTTGGATCTTGAAGTCCCGGCACAGCTCTGCCATCATTTTGTTGTTTAGGTTGGAACCATTATCAGTAATGATTCGCTCGGGCACTCCGTACCGACAGATGATATCTCTCTTCAGAAATCGGGCTACCACTTGTCTTGTAACATTTGCATATGAGGCTGCTTCAACCCACTTGGTGAAATAGTCAATGGCGACCAGGATGAATCTGTGGCCGTTCGAAGCAGTTGGCTCAATCTTGCCAATCATATCAATGCCCCACATGGCAAAGGGCCATGGTGAAGACATGATGTTCAAAGGGTTGGGAGGCACATGCACCTTATCTGCGTAGATCTGGCATTTATGGCACTTTCTGGCATAAGCACAACAGTCTGCATCCATTGTGATCCAGTAATAGCCTGACCTCAACAATTTCTTAGCCATGGCATGCCCTCCTGCATGGGTGCCAAAGGATCCTTCGTGCATCAACAAATCTGCTTCCGTCTTGTCAACACATCTGAGGAGTACCATGTCAAAGTTCCTCTTGTATAAAGACCCATCAGTGTTCAGAAAGAAACTTCCAGCAAGCCTTCTCAAAGTCTTCTTATCATTGGAAGATGCCCCAGGCGGGTATGTTTGATCCTCCAAGAAGCGCTTGATGTCATGAAACCAAGGCTTATCATCCTTGACAACATCTGCTGCAAATACATATGCTGGTCTATCAAGTCTAGACACTGAAATCTGGGGTACAAAGTTAGCAGCTTGAACTTTGATCATGGATGAAATGGTAGCAAGAGCATCTGCAAACTGATTCTCGTCCCGAGGGATATACTCAAGTTTGACCATTGTAAAGAAAGTCAATAACCTTCTTGTATAATCCCTGTAAGGTATCAGATGATCCTGGTGGGTGTACCATTTTCCGTTGGTTTGATTGACTACCAAAGCTGAATCTCCGAATACGGTCAAAGTTTTGATCCTGAGGTCAATGGCTTCCTCAAGACCCATAATGCAAGCTTCGTATTCAGCTTCGTTGTTAGTGCAGTTGAAAGTGAGTTTTGCCGAGAAAGGCATGTGAACTCCTTTAGGTGTAATGAGTACTGCACCAACACCACGGCCATTCATGTTAACAGCCCCATCAAACATCATAGTCCATTCTTCTTCTGGGTCAGGCCCTTTAGTGTGAATAGGCTCTTCATGATCTTTTGATTTAATGAACATGATGTCTTCATCAGGGAAGTCGAACCTCATAGGCTGGTAGTCATCAATGGGTTGCTCAGCAAGATATTCAGATAGTACACTGCCCTTGATGGCTTTCTGAGATGTGTACTGTATGTCGTATTCTGTGAGAATCATCTGCCATCTTGCAACCCGTCCGGTAAGAGCTGGCTTCTCGAAAATGTACTTAACTGGATCCATTTTTGAGATTAATAAGGTAGTGTGGGTCAACATATACTGCCTCAGTCGGCGAGCAGCCCACGCTAAAGCACAGCAAGTTTTCTCGAGCAGTGAATAACGTTGTTCACAGTCGGTAAACTTTTTGCTTAGGTAGTATATTGCATACTCTTTTCGACCAGACTCGTCATGCTGGCCCAGCACACACCCCATCGACTCTTCTAACACTGTCAAGTACATAATCAGAGGTCTTCCTTCTACTGGAGGCATGAGGATTGGAGGTTCTTGCAGATATTCCTTGATCTTGTCAAAAGCCTTCTGGCAATCTTCGTTCCACCTGACCGTTTGCTCTTTTCTTAACAACTTAAACAAAGGTTCACAGGTTGCTGTAAGGTGAGATATGAACCGCGAAATGTAGTTCAATCGACCTAAGAACCCTCGAACTTCTTTCTCAGTTTTCGGTGCAGGCATTTCTTGAATAGCCTTGACTTTATCAGGGTCAACTTCAATCCCTTTCTCGCTTACGATAAAACCCAGCAACTTACCAGATCGCACCCCGAATGTGCATTTGTTGGGGTTTAGCTTTAGTTGGTACTTCCTCAGTCGCTTGAACAACTTCAGCAGATTCACCAGGTGATCTTCCTCTGTAAGGGACTTGGCGATCATATCATCCACATAACATTCTATTTCCTTGTGGATCATATCGTGGAACAATGTCACCATAGCCCGTTGATATGTGGCACCAGCATTCTTCAGTCCGAATGGCATCACTTTGTAACAGAACGTGCCCCAAGGTGTAATGAATGTTGTCTTCTCCATGTCTTCAGGTGACATCTTGATCTGGTTATATCCTGAAAATCCATCCATGAAGGAGAATACCGAGAACTGAGCCGTGTTATCCACCAATACATCAATGTGAGGTAATGGGAAATCATCTTTCGGGCTGGCCTTGTTCAGATCCCGGTAATCAACACACATTCTAACTTTTCCGTCTTTCTTAGGCACAGGCACTATATTAGCAACCCACGGCGGATAGCTAGTTACAGCAAGGAACCCGGCGTCCCATTGCTTTTGTACCTCTTCTTTGATTTTCATAGCCATGTCTGGGCGAGTTCGGCGCAGTTTCTGTTTAACTGGTGGGCATTCTTCCCTCAAAGGCAGCTTATGCACAACAATGTCGGTATCCAACCCTGGCATATCTTGATACGACCAAGCAAACACATCAACATACTCTTGAAGCAGATCTATCAGTTGTCTCTTCACTGAGTCTTGCAGGCAGGCCCCGATTTTAACCTCTTTCACGTCTTCCTCCGTACCAAGATTAATCACTTCAATCTCCTCCTGGTGAGGAGTAATAACCTTTTCCTCTTGTCTCAACAACCTGGCTAGCTCTTCAGGAAGCTCATACTCTTCATCAACCCCTTCATCAGCTTGATTGATTGGATTGTCAAAGTCATACGATGTCATAGCCGTGCTGTTGTCGGTGCTGTCTGGAAGGCACTCTCTGCAAGGGTTAAGTTTGTTCATTTTAGTGATTGATTTTAATCTTGCTTTAGAAAAAAGTGAAATGAAGTTATCATTTTGAAAACACCGCCATTTATTTTTGTACAAAAAGAAAAATGGAAAAACAGTGAACAGAAAAGAAAAAGACTTGTTTGCAAAAAGATGTCTGATATTTCATTAATTTAATCTTGTTTGCACAAAAGTACAGATGGCCCTGATTACAAAATGAGTCTTTTCTTCTTGGGCAAGATGCAAGAGTTTGATGCATGCTATGAAAATACAGGAAATAATAATTACTCTGCATGAGTAACTCTTATAATTTCCTGGGAAGACCAGTTCGAGACACTGCTCCCCGGGATCTTTGGACGAATCCAAATCTCCAGATTGCGCTCCTCTTCCAGCTCGTCTTCCAGACAGTTGATAGCATCGGGGGTAAGCATCCCCCCACTGACAAAACCAGGCTCTGCAGCAGCCTTTGCTTGATGTTGAGTTGGTCTGTAACCCAACCCAAACTTGTCCTTCTTCTCCTCCACAGCTAAAACCTTGCCCCAGCCTAGGGCAGTTCCTTCTTCAACAACCTTCCGGGCTTGTTGGTATGATGACATTGGAGTACCAGATACAACAGATGCTTCATTGACATTCAAAGCTTCAAACCCCTGGCTCATTGTTTCATGGATCTCCCCATCCATTTCAATGTACTTGTAGGTTGCCAGGTGGCTGACAAAAATGTCCTCCTCTCCACAGATTGTGACAACTTGGCCTTCCCACTCAAATTTTAACTTTTGGTGAAGGGTAGACGTTATTGCGCCGGCGGCGTGAATCCAGGGTCTACCCAACAAACAGCTGTAGGCGGGCTGAATGTCCATCACATAAAAGATAGTTTTAAAGGTCTGTGGGCCAATTGTCACGGGCAGCTCAATCTCTCCCAGAACCGATCTCTTCGAACCATCAAAGGCTCGCACCACCAGGTTGCTGGGTCTCAATGCCAATCCATCATATTCTAACTTCACCAGAGCCTTCTTCGGTAAGACATTCAGGGAAGAACCTGTGTCCACCAGCACATGAGAAAGGACAGCTCCTTTGCATTCCAGGGTTATGTGCAAGGCTTTGTTGTGATTGCGGCCATCCGCTGTCAAGTCAGAATTGGTAAACCCTAGCCCATTGCTAGCAGTAACATTTCCAACCACGGTTTCCAATTGGTTGACAGTAATCTCCTCAGGCACGTAAGCTGCGTGCAGGACTTTAAGTAGTGCATTCCGATGGGCTTCGGAGCACATGAGCAGTGAGAGGATAGAGATTTTGGATGGCGTCTGGTGAAGCTGATCCACAACTTTATAATCGCTCTTTTTGATGATCCGCATAAACTCATCAACTTCCTGATCAAATGAAGTCTTCAGGGTTTCTTTGGCAACTGGATCTTCCTGCACCGGGCCTTTACCCTTCGCCTTGGCAGCAGCTTCTGCTTCGGCAGTAGGTCTTTGAACTTGTGAAGCGAAGAGACGTCCGCTTCGAGTGAAGCCTCCGCCTCCCCCCACATTATCTACTTGTGGTGCAGGTGCTGATGTTTCCAGAGTGATTCTTTTTCCTTCGCAGTACACGTCAGAGCCATAGTGCCAAGGGATGGCCCTATCGCTTTCATATGGTACTGGTCCAGGCACCGTGACAGTGACTGGACTGATTGCTGCTGCTGAAGGGACTGTAATTGTTTGTGGATCATAAAAGATTGTAACTGGTGCTCTGGCGGGAGCAGCACCTTCTGAATGGTAGGCGGAATTATTTTCAGGATCGTAGAATATGGTAACAGTGGAGACATCTTCGTGATTGATTGCTGGTGTTGTAGGAGGTATTGTTGGAAGGACTGTTGTTGTTGTTGATGGAGATTCGAAGTGGAATGAAGCTGAAGTTGTAGCAGGAGAAACTGTTGAAAACTGATCATTTGGGAGGACAGGCGAAGTACTTGTTGATGGTGCCGATGAATTGTCGGGAACAAAAGTTGCTGCAGTTGTAGGAGGGTCTGAAACCGTTGCTGATGAAGTTGTCGGATTTGTTGGAAATGATGTAGTGATCTGTAGCAGGCCACTCTGAATAAGGCTGTCAATGCCATTCCTCAGGTCCTCACACCCGTTCCATGAAATATTGCAGTAGGGACACCCTAGTTCACACCCCGGAAATATTTGGCTTTCACGGAGTTGAGCTTTGATTTCCACCAATGGTGTCCTGATCTGATCCACACTAGTTATTAAATAAGACGGTTGGTCTTCTTCAATAGCATTAATTTGGGGACCACCATGGTTTGGCATTGGGTTTTTATTGACATTGGGCGGCGGTGCAAAATTCAGAGCCTTGGAGTCTACCAAGTCTTGTACCTTCATATGCAGAGCCCTGCATTTTTCTGTACTGTGACCAGGTGCGTTTGAGTGAAAAGCACACCTAGCATTGGAATCATAGTTTCTTGGTAGACTGTTGGGATCCGGAGGTGCCAACGTTCTTAGCTCAACTAGGTTGAGTTTCAGAAGTTGTGGCAGCAAGGCAGCATACGGCATTGGGATTGGGTCGATCACTCTGTTAGCTTGGGATGGCCTTGGCTGGAATGGCCTCTGTTGATTGTTGTTGTTGGTGTTGTTGTTGTTGTAGTTTCTTGGAGGATATTGATTCTGATGATACTGAGGTTGTTGTTGGTAGTTTTGTTGAGGAGGTTGATAAACTGGCTGTGGATGAGCTGGAGCAGGAATGGTGACTGCTGCTATTGTCCTTTGAACATATTGGGGCCTACCCCTGTTGGTGTGAATGGCATTGGTCTCGCCAGTTCTTCTCGGGCCTGCAAAAGGCTTTCTTGTACTACTGGACGAGCTGGCACCATTATCAGAGATCTTACCCATTTTCAACAGGCTTTCAATTCTCTCCCCAGCTATGACAACATCTGCGAAGCTAGTGGAGGAGAAAGCAGCCAACCTGTCAATATACGTTCCCTGGAGCGTGTTCATAAACATGTCTGCCATTTCCCGTTCTGACATAGGTGGCTGGACAGCAGCAGCAAGCTGTCTCCATCTTTGAGCATATTCTCTGAAGCTCTCCCTGGATGACTGTGACATTCCCATTAGGAGGGTCCTGTTGGGTGCCATATCTAGATTATACTGATACTGTCTGATGAAGGCCTCTGCCAGGTCCTTCCAGCATCTAATTGTTGCTCTTGTCAGATGGGAATACCACTCCCTCGAAGCTCCAGTCAAGCTATCTTCAAAATAGAACATCCACAATTTCTCATCCATTGTATAGGCCTTCAGCCTTCCCAGAAATGATTGCAAATGAGTCCGGGGGCACGAAGTCCCATTATACTTTTCGAAACAAGGAGGTTTGAACTTATGGGGGATCCTGACCCCGTCTACCAAACCCATGTCCATGACGTCGAAGCCCAAAGAATTTTGAGACTCTAAGGACCTCAACTTCTCAGCTATTTCTTCCAATCGTCTATCATAAGTTTCCTCTCCGGCACCCATTACTGTATACTGGTCCTCCTGAGGATCTTCTTGAAGTACTCTGGCTGCTGTGGCTGTCCCTTGAATGTTGACTGGGATGTTGGCCTTTGGATGGAGATGGGGTCCAAAAACTGGGGGATTGACATGAGGTTGGACCCTCTCGTTGTTACTTGTGCCAGCAGTTCCCACATGGGGTTCCTCTTGATTCCTCCCCTCTACCAAAGTTCTGAGCCTCTCCTGGCTTTGAGCTAAGTTGTTCATCACTTCCATGAACTGGGTTATCTGGGTTCTCATCTCCAACCTTTCGTTGGCCATCTGGTTTCTGACCTCTGTAAGGTCCTGCTGCATCTGATCCATCTGGATTCCCGGAAGGTTGTTTCTAGTTGGGTACCTGTGTGGCATGTTGAGGGGAAATACCCGGCGGCGAGCAATAATTCCTGAATATCACAACAGAGGTTAGTAATAACAAAACAAAACCCTACAAAACAAATAAAAGGTTAGCATGCAATGCAGTTATGCTTATTTGTTCTCAAGGTATCCGGTTTGGCTTTCAGTTTTGACCCTTCCAGACCCTTGAAGATGATGCTGTTGAAGTTGCTTTTGAAGTAACCCAGATGGAAACTAACACAAATATATTACAGAAGGTGAAATAATACAATTTGTTCTTTTTTTACAACACAAGCCCTCAAAGGGGTCAAAATACATCACAAAAACAAAAGTACATGGAATAGAAACAACAACAAGCAAATGATCAAACTCCAAGGCCGAACTCATCCTCACGAACTTCCTTGAGAAGTGCTTCGGTCACAGGATCAGCCGGATGCTCCGTAAGATTCCTGATGAGAAGGTTTCTTGTTGCAACAGCTGCAGTCAACTTCTTGTTCTGACTTTGGTCCTTAGACCTCTTCACTCCAGCTCTGATTTCTAACTCTGATATTTCCTTCTGGGCTGCTGCCAAGGCTTTTTCCATCTGCTCCATCTTGTCCTGAACTCTCTTGTCTTCCAGAGTACGGGCCTCAGTGATCCGGACCCACCTGGCCTGACTTTCCTTCAAATACAAGTCTGTTCTTGCTCTCTGGAACTGGGCTTCTTTACAAGCATTCTTCAGAATCTGTTCACCAGCCTTAGACTTGTTGATATAATCTCCAGACTTCTCAATTTTAGTCAAGTGTTCCACTCTCAACTTCTCCAATCTCTCAATCTCCCTCACACCTTCACTCCTCTCCCGGAGGGTCTTCTGCAAAGCCTGGGTTAGCTTCTCATTTCTTTCCTTCAAGCTCTCAAACTCCTCCAAACTGATAGTGGCAGGGGGTGGTGCTGAAGATGACTCAGGCATGTCTTCTATGGTAAAGGGCATTCCAGAGAATTGGGCCCTAGCATGGGACCACTCATAATATTGGACTGATGCCACATTATTGCACTTCCCCAGAATGGTGATTCCCTTGGTTTGAACATGATCCCAGGCCCATGCAGCCTGCCTAACAGTTGCCAGACTAATCTTGTTCTCACAGTAGAGGGTCTCAACTAGGTCCTGCTCCCTAGGAGTATGAACTAGTGCATAGCCCAATTGCCTCTTGAACAGTAGAGGGTTGTAATTGATACTTCCCTTGACCCCTATTAAAGGCACATTGGGAAAGTGCCCACAGCTGGTGATTATATCTCCGCCCTTGGTGCTTTGAGTACACCATCTGATGTCTGCTGAAGTGAGAGTAGTGAGCCTCTTAGCCCAGTTGCTCTGCTGATGAGGATTTAGGAATGCATCTGTCCTGGGTAGATGCTTAAGAAGCCAAGCATGGAATAATGGAGCACAACACCTCACTAGCCTTCCCCTCTGCTTCTCATTCTTCTGGTGCACTGAGTAATAGAGATCTCCTAGCAAAGTTGGCACTGGGTTCTTCAGGATGAACAAATGGATTGCATTCTTGCTAATGAATCGAGGCTCATCTGCAAACAACACAATTCCATATACACTTAAGGCCAACAGAGCACAAACAGCTTTCCACTCCCCCAAGGAGGCCTTCAGACTAGCTTGAGAAATCAGGAAGTCCAGATGAAATCCAGGGATCCCAGCTTTAGAGGTCATGTGTTGCTCAATCAAAACAGGTTCCAGGTGCAGAGCTTTTGCTACCTCTCCATTGCTGGGAAAGACCATTTCAGGGTTAAAAGGGATTTCTCTCTTGATAGGCAAACCAATCAATGATGAGTATTCTTCCAAAAGAGGACCCAACTGAAAGTCCTGAAAGGTGAAACATCTCAATGGGGGGTCATAAAACTGAATGCAGGTGTGGATCAAACTCCTCTGGGATGGGTCCAGATCCATGACCAAGTCAAGTATATCCCCATAATGCTCCCTGAACAAAGGTAGGTGATCTGGAGTGATCAGGGTTTGGATCCTCCTGATGTCTGATAAGTCTGGTTGGAAGAAATGATAGGTGATGTTACTTTTCTTTGGAGCCATGATGCTGAAGACTGAGTAGAGTGTTGATGACAATGCTGAAGGAATGAGCCACTGGCTGGCTAGTGCAAGTAACTGAAGTATATGGTTGACAAGCTGAAGCAAGTACTGGTGGAGATAGGTCAATAATGCAGATGGGGTCAAAACCAAAACCAGAGATGAAGGTGGATACCCTGAAACACAAATAAGCAAATGTTAATATGATGCAATGAGTATGTATGCAAATGAAATGAAAGGGTTTGTGACTGAGCTGGATCTGATCAAAATGTCCTGATATAAGTCCATGTGTGTTCAAGAATTCCAGATGGAGGTCTAAAAATCCAGTAACCAGGGTGGGGGGCTCAAATAAAGAGCCACATGTCCAGGGTTTTAAAATCACAAGAACTATCCAACATGGAGCATTCTTAACAAAGTCAAAGTAACAGGGTATTCTGAGGTCAAGGTACCTGCAAACCTGTAAACAGCCCAACCCCCTCACAGGTGATGATCTAGAACAAGGATCCTCAGACTTGGATCAGTTATGAGAAGTGTAAACACTTCTAACCCGGAGGTACAGTGTTTACAATAACCATAACAATTCCTCCTCTAATTCACCTCAGTTTCTGAAGGTCAATACTAAAAGGTCATCCAGACTTAGCAGGCTTCCCAGATAGCCCTAGCATTGCAGGAAATCTGCAACACAGAGTTCTCAAGAAGAAACCCATATCTGAACCGTGTTTCATATTCCCGCACCAGACCGAAATGGAATGGGAAAGAATATGATTCACTCTAGCCTAGGTGTCACTCAGGTCCCAGGTATAGGACCTTAACTCTCAATGGAACACCCACCCATCAAAACAAGAAACCAGATCCAGCCAGCAGCATGACAGTATGATGTATACAAAAGCAATAAAGAAAGCAATAAAGCAACTGTACATAAAGCAATAAACAAATACAAACACAAACAAGCACATAACACCCCAGTAAACACAAATCAAACAAGCGCTAGGAGGAACCCACAAAAAGAACCAGAAGCCCTGGTTGCAGTATAAGGGTCCCCAGCAGAGTCGCCAAGCTGTCGCTCCCGACAAGTGACACCGGGTCATATGAAGGTACAGACGCGAACGGTCGGCGAGAGGGGGCAGTGAGAACACACAGCCGTGAACTCACTGGAGAATGAATAGAGTCGCCAGCTAGGCATTTTTATCCCGGAGGAAAGGCAATGCTGCATAAGCCTAGAAAGAGATGGATAAGACGGTTTGCGAACCAGAGAGACTGAGAAAGGGGGTTGGTTACAACCTGGGAAGGTATTAGCACCCAGATTGTCCGTCGTACTCGACGGGATCCACGCTTAAAAGATTTGTGTTTTAAAGGGGTAGTGTCAGTGCAATTTGTGTGTAAAAGAGCTGGAAAGATGTACAGGTGTCAGTGTAAAAGAAAGTGATGTGTATATATACAGTGTCAGTGTGAGGAAAAGAGTATGCTCAAGATCATGAGGCTTAAGAGAATGAAACTGAAAGGAGGGGGAATATACAGAGACTTTTGTTCGATAACTGTTAAGTTATGCCTACGTATCCTCTCGTGCAATGAGGAAGTCAGAACACCGTAGTTCGACCCACAGAGACTGAAAGATGAATTGACTTGTGAACTGCTTGCTTGTCTATGCTCAAGTGTATGACCTGTCTGGCTCAGGTGCTGACTATCTTGCATTAGACGGAAGAAGCAAGTTCTCGTTTGTGAGTGAGTGTGATGAGAAAAGAATCCCGGAGGAGACGATTATTGTTTGTTTTTGAGTTTTCAGTTTTTTATTGCTTTTGAGAATTTGTCATAAGATAATGAGCTTAAGCCTAAACCAATGGGTTAGTAAACTCATCACATCTTCCCTCTGATTAGGGGTAATGAGAATACCTTAAGTGTGAAGTCAGGTTCTCACACTTAATCACCTTTGGTGTAGGACTAAGATCATTAACCTACTTGTGATTATTTAGATGTTTTTGTGATTTTGGTTTAGTGTTGAGTAATGAGGTTAAGCCATAATCATGGATTAAACAGACTCATTACACCATCCTAAAAGAAGGATGATAGATGAGAATGTTTAAGCTGAGGAAAGCTCCTCAACTTAATCCATGATTAGGGATTAAACCCATGACAAAACAAGCCTTTGATTAAGTGGATTTTATTTAATGACATGGTGATGAAGTGATTTTTTATGATTTGTAAGACAACTTGAGGGGGACTTGTCCATTAACACTAGGGTTAGTCCTTCTTAACCAATTAAGGAAGAATTAGAACCCTGATGCAAGGCCCAAGTTACAAGTGTGATGTCTTGATGATTGTTAAGTGAATTGATTAAGAGATTTAAACACATTAAGGGTTCAAGACCTAGGATTAAAGTTATATACTCCATCCTAAGAGAAGGATGCAGGCATAAGCTTAATCACAAAGCCTTAAAGCCTTTAGGGTTTAGTCCCTGATTATGAGATGAGAAGAGAAGACTCAAAAGAGACACAAAGGTAAAACTAAGAGGGGAGACTAATCAAAACCCTAATCATTGTCATGCTTGGTTGTTCCTAAGGTTTGTGAGGTTTTTCAAGAGAAGTCTTCAATGGAACCTCCAGGAAGCAGATGAAAGGATCAAGAGAAGCAAAGTAACTTGCTTCATTCAAGAAGTCAAGTCACTTGAAGAAAGAAAGTGGGAAGAAGAAGAATGAGCAAGCTCAAACTCAAACACATATAAGAATGCAGCAATGGATGCAAGAGAGATGAAAAGAAAAGTTATGAGAAGTGAAGGCAAATTCACTTCTCAAGTTTACTTACCACCTGAAATGTTAGGAAAAAAATGCAATGCAATGCTAAATGAAATGAAATGACATGATGCTAGACCAAACCAGAAGCATGTTGATGATGATAATGATGTTATGAGGTGCTGCAAACATGAGGCAAGGCATGGAGATGTTCATACAAGATCATGGATGCAAATGATGCAAGTTAAGGAGCATGAACAAGCATGAAATGTTATGAAGCATACAAGGCAAATGACATGGCAAATATGTAATGCAATGATCAAATATGCTTTCTATATGTCTTAAGATGTCAAATGGATCACAAGAATGCACAAAATGCAAAGACAAGTCATGTTATGCAAGGAAATGCAAGAAAGATGCAAGAGAAAGCCCAAATTAGGGTTTATGGATCAAACATCAAACCAAAACCAAAAACAGAAGCAAACCTTAAGATCAAAAATGGAAAATGGCACCCAAAGAAACCCTAGACCTATAATGAACCACTGCCCAAAGGGGAGCTCTCAACTCTCAACCAAACTCAAGATATGAATTTTCTAAGTTATTAGGGTTTTTTAGGGTTCTTAACAAAAGAAATGCCAAACAATTAGAAAATGAAGAAACAAATCATGGCCATTTTATCCTAGAAACTACATGCTAAACATAACACAATGCAAGAAGAATCAATGTCTCAACCTTCCCCAATGGGCAGAAATGAATTTTTGAACTTATGATCAAAATAATGCAAAAAAAATGATTTAATTCAATGAAAAATTCTTAAGATGCATCAAGATCAAAAAAGAAATTTGGTTTGAAGGTTGGACAATGTTTCTAAATGCCTTAGAACATTTCATGAATTTTTTTTGTAATTTTTAAATACCTAAAAGTATTTTTAATTAATTAATTCTCATTAATCAATTAAAAATAATATTTTAAATATTTAAAAATACTTTTTTAATGATAAAAAATAAAATAAAAATATTTTTGTGTCATAAAAATTAATAAAACTCAGAGGAAAAAGTTTCATAATTTTTATGTACTTTTTGCTATTTTAAATTAATTATGCAAGTTAATTGAAAAGAAATAAAAATAAAAATTAAATAAAATGAAAGTATGCAGCATGGAAGGCCAGGATTCAATCTGGAAATGAGAGGGTTGACTGCGCGCCAGATCCAATGGGCCACATTCAAACTGGGCTAAACTTAATTAATTAAATAAATTAAACCTAATTAAGTTAATGACAAGATCTGGGCCATTGGATGCGCGCGGGAAAAGACCTGGTCAACTCATCCAACGCCTGAAATTCAAACCTGAAGCCCTAACCCTAATTACCCATTAATGACTTTCAGGTCACCGGAGACGAGCTCCGGTCGTCTTCTCCGGTGACCTTCTCCCCTGAAAACTTCCAAATCCTTCCCTAGGTCACTAAAATGAAATCTAAAACCATGGAAATGTTCCTCAACCTCTCACGAATCAAACCCCTCTCTTAAAACAAATTTATATTTCCTAAATAAGCTGAATCGAAGAAAAAGAAAACTAGGGCACGCAGGTTTCAGAGAGAAATTAAATGCTCATTTCAAAGCCATTTTCGAAAACAAAGACATCAGGATGATCAGGACAACACAAAGAACAAGTTTGTAACAAGAAAAATGATTTCTGGAAAAATAATTTTCGAGCTACCTGAGATTTGGAGCTTTCAGTTTGAGGACTTTCTGGCCACTTCTCCTTGTGCAATCCACTCCACTTGGTTCACAGAAGATGCTTGAATGCCCAAAAGGAGTTTAAGTTGGCTGGATAATGAGATTCGAAAGCTTCTGCTCAAGCTTGATCAGAAATGGCAATGGTGAAATAGAGAGCTTCAAGTCATGGTGAATGGTTGTTTGTGATCCTGAGGATGAATGGAGAAGGTCTGTGGTGTTTGTTTGTGTGTTTGCAAGCTGTGGTGAGAGTTTCGAAGAGAAATGCAGGCTGAGGTGAGAAATGGTTATGGAGTATTCTGGTTGTTTCAGGCTTGGGTTCTTGGTGCTGGGTGGTCTATGGAGCAAGGTGAGTTGAATGGTGAAGATAGTTTGAGTGTTTGTATGCTGTGGAGAGAAATTCGAAGGCTTATGCAAAATGGAGTGTTTTGTGAATGTGTTGAATGTGTCAGTTTTTAGGCTTGCTTAGTTAGTGTTATGGCTTGCCAAAGGATACAATAAACAAATGCAAGTGGCCAGAGGATGTGACATGGCCTGTGGTGATTGGGATGTTTGCTTTTGCCAAAAGTCAAAAATCTTGTAAGAGAGGCATGGGCTTGATACTAGCTTGGTACAAAGGCTAGGGCTGGCGCAGCATGGTGTGGTGAGAGAGCCAGCAAGGTTCAAAGGCCAAGGCAGCAAGTTGAGGGAAGTGTCATGAGTGTTTTGCAACTTGGTTACTTTTTGCCTTTTCATGAAAATCTCTCATTACACAAACCATAAACATGTGAACCTTGGTCAAATTCTGATTTTTGTGACTTAGAGAATGTTTGTGTAATGGTTTGAAATGAACTAGAGGTCACAATTGGCTTTGGTTCAAGACTTTGCAAAATTTCCATTTGAAGCATGCCTTGAAAATCAATGATTTTTGCCAACTTTGCATTGCCATAACTTTTGATCCAAGAAGAGTTTGATCATGTTCTTGTACTTTTTGAAAA
The DNA here is from genome assembly GCA_963966055.1 of Lathyrus aphaca. Lineage (NCBI taxonomy): Eukaryota > Viridiplantae > Streptophyta > Magnoliopsida > Fabales > Fabaceae > Lathyrus > Lathyrus aphaca. The sequence goes on from OZ014521.1 coordinate 309,049,403, forward strand.
GGGAAAGATGATATCTACAACTTTCATGACCAAAGTTTTTCCATTTGAAGCCTTTTTGGATCAAGAATCAAGGCTTGAAAAATGACTTAAAATGATGAATTCTTGAAAAGTCAACTATGCCCAAAAAGTCAACATTTGCAAAACCCTAAATTCTTGATTTCTATGAACTTCAACCTTCTTCCATGATCAAATAAAGATCATATACACTCAAAATGATGAAGATCACCCATTGGTTGGGTCATTGGGGGCCTCAGATGCCCTGATTTTACACTGACTTGTCTGAAAAGTCAACTCTTGATCAGATGACTTCCCCATGGAATTTCTTCATGAAAATTGATATGCATACTCCCTATACCATATAGAGATCAATGGAAACAAGAATGACCAAAAAAATTGGGGTTATGGCCTCTGAAACCAAAACCCTAATTTTCAGTCAACTGTGCAGTTCATCCTGGCTCTGCATCCACTCAAACCCTAGTCCTTGTGATTCCTCTGCATTTTTGACTTTGAGGAGGTGAAATATGATATAAGAACACACATGGACCCCTTTGAGTTGATTGGTGGCCTTTGGAATGGCTCAAGATGCTTTGGGATTGCTCAGATCACAAACCCTAGGTGCAGATGACTTAGAAACTATGCAATGAATCAAAAATGAGATATGAGATGGTATGATTGTGTTTATGCATATGAGAAGATCACAAGCCATGGTGTGAATGGGTGAGGGCAAATTTGGAGTGTTTACAGACTCAAAGAGACTGAAAGATAAATTGACTGTGAACTGCTTGCTTGCCTATGCTCAAGTGTATGACTCGTTTGGTTCGAGTGCTAACTGTCTTGCATTAGACGGAAGAAGCAAGTTCTCGTTTATGAATGAGTGTGATGAGAAAATAATCCCGAAGGAGACGATTATTGTTTGTTTTTGTGTTTTCAATCTTTTATTGTTTTTGGTGTTTGTTAATGAGCTTAAGCCTAAATCAAAGGTTTGTAAACTCATTATATCCTCCCTGATTAGGGATAATGAGAATACTTTAAGTATGAGATAAGCATCTCAACTCAATTACCATGATGATGCAGGATTAAGATCATTAACCTACTTGTGATTATTTAGATGTTTTTGGATTTTTGTTTAGTGTTAAGTAATGAGTTTAAGTCATAATCAAGGATTAGTGAACTCATTATACCATCCTAATAGAAGGATAATAGATGAGCACACTTAAGCTAAGGAAGATACCTCAACTTAATCCATGATTAGGGATTAAACTCATGACAAAACAAGCCTTTATTGAAGTGGATTTTAACTAAGGGTGAGATTAAGAAATGAGTTTTATGGTTTGTAAGACAACTTGAGGGGGACTTGTCCATTAAACACTAGGGTTAGTCCTTCTTAACCATAAAGGAAGAATTAGAACCCTAATGTAAGGCCCTAGTTACAAGTTAATGTCTTAGTGATTATTAAGTGGATTGATTAAGAGGTTTAAACAAATTAAGGGTTTAACACTTAGGATTAAAGTTATACACTCCATCCTAAGAGAAGGATGCAGGCATAACCCTAATTCCAAAGTCCTAAAGCCTTAAAGGTTTAGTCTCTGATTATTGAGATGAGAAGAAAGACACAAAGAAGACTCAAAGGTAAAAACTAAGGGGGACTAATCACAACCCTAATTATTATCATGATTGGGTGTTCCTATGGTTTTTAAGGCTTGAGAAAGATCTTCAAGGAAACCACCAATGGAAGAAGCAGATGGAAGGAGGAAGAAGCTGAAGAAATAAGTTACTTACTTCACTGAAGAAAATAAGTAACTTAAAGAAGGAATGTGAGAGATGAACATAAGTGAGCAAGCCCATTCAAAGACAATCAAAAAATGCAGCAAAGATGCAAATGAAAAAGATGAAGAGAAATGAGAAGTGAAGGCAAATCCACTTCTCAAATTACTTACCACCTGAAAATGTTAGCATAAGATGCATAAGGAAAGAAAAGAAATGGAATGATGCATATGCAAAGAAAAAGACCAAAACCAGAAGCATTCACATGATGCAAATGATGCTATGACATGATGCAAAGGCATACAAAGTGTATATGAATGATCATACAAAGATGAGATGCAAATGGAAGCATGCTTTGAAGTTTGAAAGTTCATGAAAGTTTATGAAAGGAAATGAATTCAAATCATGGAAAATGAATGAAGAAATGATCAAGCATGATTCTAACATGTCCTAAGATGTCTAAGATGACATATGAATGCAGGAAATGTCATGGAAAGTTCATGTATGGATGCATATGCAAGATGAATGCAAATGAAGATGCAAAATTAGGGTTACATGGAAAGATGAGATGCAAATGACAAAGACAGAAACAAATGACATGATAAAAAATTGAAAATGCACTCAAAGGAACCCTAAACCTACACTAGGTTACCATCCCAAGGGGGGGGGTCAGAAGCTAAACCTAGGTGGAGTTATGAATTTCCTAAGTTTCTAGGGTTTTTTGGGTGATCTTCAATGAAAAAGGCCAAACAATTTTAAAATCGAAGATAAAAATGAAACAAAAATGTTTTTGAATGCTAGAAGCCATGAATAAGACAATGCAAAAAGAACCATTCACAAACTCAGCTTGATTTAAAAGTTATGAATTTTTGAAGTTAGGGTTAGAAAATGAACATTTTTAAGAACCCTAATTCATTGAAAAATCTCAAAGTATGATCAAAACCAAAAAGAAATTTGTATGGTGAGTTTGTAAATGCTTCTAAATTTCTAAGAATGCTCTCTGATTTTTTTTGTGTTTTTTAAATACTTAAATGTATTTTTAATTAATTAAAATGAATTAATTAATTAAATAAAACATTTAAATTATTTAAAAATAGTTTTTAATGCAAAAAATAAAAATAAAAATATTTTTGGTTTCTGAAAATTAATAAAAGTCATGATAAAAATTTCCAGATTTTTTTGATCATTTTTGCTATTTTAAATAATTATATGAAAAGAAATATAATAAAATGAAAATAAAATGGAATTAAATGGAAGTCAAAGCATCTGATGGTCAGGGTTTAAACCTAGGTTGACTGCATGCGCAGATGGAGGGCCTGAATTGCATCTGGGTTAATTAACTGATTAATTTAATTAATTGAAAATTTAGGGTTAACTGAAATGATCTGGACCCTTAAAAAACGCGCTAAGCAAGATCCAATGACTCAAATTCAAACTGACCACCTAAACCCTAATTAGTGCCCTAATGACTTTCAGGTGACCGGAGCTTGCTCCGGTCATCTTCTCCGGCGAGACACTCAACCTAACTTCCTCCCTAGGCCAAATTAGAAGCTCTAAAGCTCCAGATCCACTCTCCTACTCATCCTAAACAAGAATCAAGCTTCAAACAACATTTATCATGCATCAAAATCCAGATACGAATCAAAACATAAAAACTGCAAAAATTTCAGAAGCACGATACAAGCTCAATACTCAACCATTTTCAAAAGTAAAAGGTGTAGTGTGATCGGTGAAGCATGAAGAACATTTCTATAACCTAAAAAGAGATTTTTGGAAAATTTGTTCTTGATGATACCTGAGATGAAGCTTTCTCAATCTGAGCTATCTGGACCTCTCCTTGGTGCCAATCAACTTCAATGGATCTCCTGAGGATGCTTTGATGCTTGGAATGAGTTTATTTGGGCTGCTTTTGAAGTTTCAGTTCAGAGGGGGTGAAATCGTGTTTTTGTTTTAGGGGGTTTCAGGCTTGTGTAAGGGGTGGGAAATGATCTGGAGGATGTATGGAGATGATTGGTGAAGTTTGTTTGAAGTTTTGATGGTTGGTTTGAAAGTTTCGAAGAGAGGAAGTTTCTTGAGGATTTTTGCAATCTAAATGTGTGTGTTGATTCAGGGAAATGTGTTATGTGTTATGGCTTGCATAAATTCCACATATCATGTCTTGATAGGTTAGAAGAGTTGGTGTGGGCTATGCTGATTGGTATGGGTGATTTTGCAAAAAGTCAAATTTGGTTGTACTTGAGGTATGGGTCATGGCAGGCCTGGTTGCAAGGGGTGTCTGGCCTCAGCTAAGTTCAAGGAGGTCCATAGAAACTGATTTGGGGTGCTGATGCAAGTGTATGAGAAGATTCATGCCATTTTTCAAATTTGAAGAACTTTGGCCCTTTTGGAATTTCTTGAAGTTCAAGGTATGAAAGTGTATAATTCTTGGGCCAATTCTTATCAAAATGAGTTGTACTATGATGTTACGATGTTTAGAGATGCATTAGAGGTCATGAAATTGCTTGGCAAGTGGTTTTGCAAAAATCCCTCTTTGGTGTATTCTTGAAAATTATAGGATTTTTGCCAACTTTCAAAGATCATAACTTGAGTTCCATAATGAATTAGAACATGTTCTTGTACTTTTTGAAAAGGGAAAGACCTAATCTACAACTTTCATGACCAACAATGTTTCATTTGAAGCATTTTTGGTTGAGAAAGAGGAGGTTGAAGAACTTTCCCAAAATGGAAAGTTTCCATTACAAGTCATTTCCATTTTTGGCGACTTTTGGTTTAGCTCAAATTTCTTCAATATTGTGAACTTAAAAACACTTCAATGATCCAATAAAGATCATATAACTTCAATTTGATGAAAATACCCCTTTGGTTCCATTGTTGGGGCCCTCAGATGCCCTGATTTTGCTCTGACTTGCTCAAGAAGTTACCCAGTGAACAAATGACTTCCACAATGAATTTCTTCATCAAACTTGGTACACACGATCCTTATAACATCCTAAGAATATTAGAAACAATAATGACCAAAAAATTTGGAGTTATGGCCTCTGAAACCAAAACCCTAATTTTGGTCATCTGTGCAGTGAAAACCCTATCTCTGCTTCCATGCCTTGCCAGTTCTTGTGATTTCTTGACTTCCATGAACTTTGAGGGATATAATATGAGGATGGAACACACATGGACCCTCTTGGAATAATTGGAGACCCTTGGAGTGGCTCAGATGGATCCTTGGATTGCTCAGATCACAAACCCTAGATGCAGATGAACTTGAACTATGCAATGAAGCAAAAATGCAATATGAGATGGTATGCCTATGTTGATGCAAACATGAAAGATCACAAGCCATGGTGTGATATTGGTGAGGGCAAATTTGGGGTGTTTATAGCTGCCCCTATTCAAACATGAGTTTACGGCCATCAAGTAAAGTAACGAGGTTCTCTGGGGATTAAAGTGAAGGCAATGATGGGGATGGCCATCAGGTTTGCAAAGTAAAGTAAACATTGATGGGGACAGACATCGGTTCAAAGAATAAATGAAATAAATGATGAGGGACAATCATCAAAGCTGAGTGCATAGTTTCTGATAAAGAGCAGAAAGTGGTCATGAGAGGAGCCAGATCAAAAGATAACTACTATATGTGGGAACCCCGAGATTTCAGCCTCACATCTACTTGTTCCATAGCCAAAGAAGAAGAAGTGAAGCTATGGCATCAAAGACTGGGTCATCTCCATCTCAGAGGAATAAAGAAGATCATCTCTATGGAGGTTGTAAGAGGGATCCCAAGACTTAAGATTGATGAAAGAAAAGTGTGTCGTAAGTGTCAAATAGGTAAGCAAACCAAGATGTCACACCCAAAGCTTCAACATCTAACAACTTCCAAAGTCTTGGAATTACTGCACATGGACCTTATGGGACCAATGCAGGTAGAGAGTCTTGGTGGAAAAAGATATGCCTATGTGGTTGTTGATGACTTCTCAAGATATACCTGGATAAGCTTCATCAAAGAAAAGTCACACGTGTTTGAGGTATTTAGAGATCTGTGTCATAGGATCCAAAGAGAAAAGGCAAGATGTGTGGTTAGAATAAGAAGTGATCATGGAAAGGAGTTTGAGAATCAAAAATTCTCAGACTTCTATTCATTAGAAGGGATCAACCATGAGTACTCTTCTCCCATCACCCCTCAACAGAATGGGATTGTAGAAAGGAAAAACAGAACTATTCAGGAGTCAGCTAGAGCCATGATTCATGCCAAGAAGTTACCCCTGTACTTTTGGGCTGAAGCTATGAACACAGCATGCTACATCCACAATAGAGTCACTCTAAGAAAGGGAACTCTATCCACCATCTATGAAGTCTGGAAGGGTAGAAAACCTACAGTCAAGTACTTTCATGTATTTGGAAGTAAGTGCTACATCCTGGCTGATAGGGATCAAAGAAGGAAGATGGACCCTAAGAGTGATGAAGGGATATTTCTTGGATACTCTATAAATAGAAGAGCTTACAGAGTATTTAACTCCAGAACCAAGATTATAATGGAGTCAATAAATGTGACTATTGATGATACCTATGCAAAGACAGATGTTGCTGATGATGTTGGAACATCTGCTGACAATCAAACTGAAGTTGAAATAGAAAGTGATAATCTTGACTTCACTTTAACTGAGGCAAAGTCAGAGCAATCCAACAAATCTCCCTCCATCAGAATCCAGTAAGATCATCCTAAAGAACTGATAATTGGTGATCTTAACAGTGGTGTCACCACTAGATCAAGAGAGATGATCTCAGGCTCCTGCTTTATTTCAAAGGTAGAACCTAAGAACATCAAGGAAGCTCTGAATGATGAGTATTGGATCTCTGCTATGCAGGAAGAATTAGGCCAGTTTACAAGGAATAAAGTATGGGATCTTGTTCCTAGGCTTGATGGCATTAATGTGATTGGCACTAAGTGGGTGTACAAAAACAAGTCTAATGAGCAGGGAGTAGTTACCAGAAACAAGGCTAGGCTTGTGGCTCAAGGATATACTCAAATTGAGGGGGTGGATTTTGATGAAACCTTTGCACCAGTAGCAAGACTTGAATCCATCAGACTACTCCTAGGAATTGCTTGCATCCTAAAGTTCAAATTATTTCAGATGGATGTTAAAAGTGCCTTCCTAAATGGGTACCTTAATAAGGAAGTATATGTGGAGCAACCAAAGGGATTTATTGATCCAAGCTGTCCAGACCATGTATATAAGCTGAGGAAGGCTCTGTATGGGCTAAAGCAAGCTCCCAGAGCATGGTATGAAAGATTGACCACCTTTCTCATTAAGCATGGATACAGGAAGGGAGGAATAGACAAAACCCTGTTTGTAAAAGATGAAGAGGGAAAGGTTATGATTGCTCAGATATATGTGGATGACATAGTTTTTGGTGGGATGTCAGACAGGATGGTTAAACATTTTGTGACTCAAATGGAGTCTGAGTTTGAAATAAGCCTAGTGGGAGAATTAACTTACTTCCTTGGACTGGAAATCAAACAGATGGAGAATTTCATGTTCATATCCCAAAGCAAGTATGCAAAGAACACTGTCAAGAAGTTTGGGATGGACAATGCAAGTCACAAGAGAACACCTGCCCCCACTTATCTAAAACTGACAAAGGATGACAAAGGTGAGAGTGTGGACCAAAGCTTGTACAAGAGCATGATTGGAAGTCTACTATATCTTACAGCTAGCAGACCAGATATAGCTTTTGCAGTAGGTGTGTATGCAAGGTATCAAGCTAAACCAAAGGTGAGCCATCTCAACCAGGTTAAAAGGATCTTGAAATATGTAAATGGTACTTATGACTATGGTATAATTTACTCTCATGGTTGTGAACCCATCCTCACTGGGTTTTGTGATGCTGACTGGGCTGGAAGTGCTGATGATAGAAAGAGTACATCAGGAGGATGCTTCTTTCTAGGGAACAATTTAATTTCTTGGTTCAGTAAGAAACAGAATTGTGTGTCCTTATCCATTGCTGAAGCTGAATACATTGCAGCTGGTAGCAGTTGTTCACAGTTGGTATGGATGAAACAAATGCTCACAGAATACAATGTCACACAAGATGTCATGACATTGTACTGTGACAATTTAAGTGCTATTAATATCTCCAAAAATCCTATCCAACACAGCAGGACTAAGCACATAGATATCATACATCACTTCATCAGAGATCTTGTAGAGGAGAAGGTGATCACATTGGAGCATGTAGCCACAGAGCTGCAATTAGCTGACATATTCACCAAGGCTTTGGATGCTACCCAATTTGAAAACCTTAGGGGTAAATTGGGAATCTGCATATGTGACATATAGCAATTATGGATAAGTGACAGCATGTCTTATGACATCCTGTGGCATGACCACCAGGTGGCAGCACTAGTCTGGCCAATAACTGTTTGTATTCCAGTTTTAAAAATTCTAATAGCAACGGGCTCTATTTATGTACAAACGTGCTTTCAGCTTCTCACATTCTCATTAGCACCACTGAACCTTTTGCATGCTACAGCTGAACCTCTGAACTCATCCAAATCTATCATCAAACCTTTATACATTCCCACTACAATCGAAAAAATGTCACAACATCAGAACCCTAACTCCATTGATGAGGGTCTCCTTCAGGAAGACGTAGTGAACGTCACTCCATTGTCTGTAGTACCCATGGATGCTACACCTATAAATGTTATCAGAGGAAGCATTCCCATTGCTCAAAAGCCTAGGACTCCCCATGCAAGAAGACCCAAGGAGCCAGTCTTCAGCAAAAGTAAGGGAGCCTCTTCATCTTCCAGTGCTCCCAAAGCTTCTGCTTACGTGGACGCAACAATCAAAAAACTTGTAACCAGGATCCTGGCAGAAGAAAGGGTTGTAATCTAGGACATCATGTTGCAGATGTTGAAGCACCAGGTGGGACATCTGCTGTCAAGACACCTATATCAAAGGCAGCCCTAATTGCAGAGCTCAGGACAACCTGAAAGGAGCTGGAAGAAAGGAAGAAGAAGCTTGAGGACCTGATTCAAAGACTAGAGCTGGAAGAGGTTGCTGGGAATGTTGATGGATCTGATGATGAGTCTGAGGATACAGAGGATACAGAGGATGAAGAGTGAAGCTGTTTGTTGGTGAAAAATATTTGTTTGTAATTCTGAATGTTATGTCTGTTTCTGTAATGTGTTGTTTGGCCCCAAAATTTATGTCTAACAAGGGGGAGAAATATGTGTGTGCTGAACATCATCTGTCTGCTGAACTAAGTTACTGTGTGTGTTAAACAATTATGTTAATGTATGCCTGCTGAATTAAGTTGAATTTTCAATGGTATATTTTGGACCTATCAAAGTGTCACTGGATAATTATCAAGGTCTGTTGGACCAAGTCATGGAAGTATACATCTCAGGTAACTACATGTTTGAGGGGGAGCAACTTATTAACTCTCACATGATCCAACAGAAAGGAACTCCGCTGCTCTCTGACAAAACCAGAAGAATATGTTAGCCAAAAATTATCCAAAGGGGGAGTTTGTAGATGTTAGAAATTGACAGAATTTTTGACAAACAAAGTAATAGTTATGAACTTAGTTCAGGACATCAGGATGTCACACCAGATGTTGTGACATCACAAACCTGCTATCAGCCTTAAATGATGTGTAACAGAAGTTCTTAAAATCAGGAGTAAATATCAGGAATTAATTGTAAGGGATGAGCACTTCAAGGTGCCTCTTTAGGAAGTTAAGTTATCTGGTTCCAGCATAAATGAAACAGAAAACTAACTCACCTTGATTCAAGGAGATAACAAACTAACTCACCTTGATTCAAGGAGATAACTGTGGGATTTATCAAAGTCTGGATAATTTGCAAAAAGCCCACAAACCAAGCATCTATTTAAGAAACTGATACACTCAAGTAAAGCTAACGAATTTAAGAAGACTGTCAAGGGTGTTAGTGAAGCTAGCAGGTTTTAGTTGTGTGTTAGTCACTTTATAAGCTTTTAAGCAAAAAGTGAATTGTGTCTTGATTGAAACTGATAAGTAAGATCAAGTTGGTTTGTCTGAAGTGTGACTTCAAACTTATTAATCATTCTAAGTTAAAGATCACTGTGTGATTGAGGGGGAGTGAGTAGGTACTCATATCTAAGTAGAGTCTTAGATAGAAATTGCCTTGGGTAGATATTAAGTGAAGGATTAAACTGATTGGTTTAACTCCATAATTAATATTACTTATATTGGATTTCCTTCCTAGCTTGGTAGCCCCCAGATGTAAGTGTGGAGATACACTGAACTGGGTTAACAATTTCCTGTGTTATTTAATTTACTAGCTCATTAATTTATTGTTTAGGATATCAGTGTCTAAACATCTGGTTCGACATCACATATATGATCCCAGAATATCAAGTATGAGTGAGGATTGTTTGTTAGTGAAGTATGAGCAAGACACGGACGAGTGTTCGACTTGCTGGGGAGTGTATGACATGGACGAGTGTCAAAAGAGAATGTATGGGTTATGATCAAACATTTGTATATGAGAGTGTAAAAGGTGTTCTGGTGACCTGGGGGGACATGATGACACGGACGAGTGTCGAAAGGAGTGTGTTATAAATAAGTACTTTGTTTACACCAAGTGATTTGGCAACCACGCTGGGGAAAGGTGACACGGACGAGTGTCAAAAGGGTATAGGTTTCTGGATGTGTCGCTCCCCGGATTTCCATCCTGGTACAAACGCGAAAGTGGTGCAGAAAAAGAATAGAGTCGCCAGCCAGGCATTTTTATCCCGAAGAGAGGGAATGGTAATGCTGCACGAACTAGAAGAAAGAAGAGGAAGGACACAGGTCCTACGAACCAAAGAGACTGAGTTCGGGAGTCGGTTACGACCTGGGAAGGTATTAGCACCCAGATCGTCCGCCGTACCCGACGGGATCCACGCTTGCAAAAGGAAACTGTTTCAAAGGGTGAGGGTATGAAAAATGCAGCAAAGAAATGAAAAGAAAAGAAAAAGAAACCTGAGAAAGGAACTGAATAATAAACCAAAGAGAAAAATGTTGGGAAAATAAAGATCGTGCTCGAACAGGCCCTACCCCGCTGCCTACGTACCTCATCGGGATAATGAGGATCAGAGACACCGTAGTTCCCCTAACTAGGGGTGGCAAGGAAATTGCTTGTGAATTAAGGCTTGAACTGCCTATGCCATTGCTCAGGTGTTGCAGACTCAGACGACGAGTGCGTAACCGTCTTGCAAAGTGACAAGTAGGAGCAAGTTCGCGTACGGAGCGAAGGAGATGAGAAAAGAATTCTCGAAGGAAAGACTCTTATTGTTTGTTTGTGTTTTTTATGAAGCTTTTAGGAGTGTGTCACAAGGAAGTGAACTCAAGCTCTTTTCCATGGAATGTGCACTTGTCACTACATTCCAAGATGGAATAATAGAACAAGCACACTCAAGTAAGGAGAAGATCCCCCAAAACTTGAACCCAAAGATTAGGGCCTAAGCTCACTAACTCATTAACTTATTAAGTGTTTTTGGTATTTACAAATGAAGAAGAGTTTTTTATGCTTTTCTTTATGAAGAAGATACCTTGATCAGACTTGTGCATCACAAGGTAAACTTGTACTATCCCAAGATGGGAAGACTACAAGCATACCTCATGGGATAAGGCTATGGATCAAGACATCACTTCAAACTTATTAAGATGTTTTTTATGGTTATGAGATGAGAAGAGAAAAAGAACCAAAAGGATCACAAAGGCAAAATTCTAAAGGGAGACTAAAGAATCCTAAGTGTTAACATGCATGGATGTCCTAAGGTTAGTGTAGCTCTCTATCCTAATGAAGAAGGAAAGAAGAAGAAGAAGAAGAATATAGAAGAAGAGATTAGAAAGGCCTAAGCCCAACAAGCAAAGGGTTAGCTCAATAAACATAAGAAGAGAAAATGAGACTTGGAGATGTGGAACTCAACTTCCTCACCTCTCACTTACCATAGCCCCTGCAAGGTTAGTAACATGCATACAAGTGAAACAAAGTGAACAAGATAACATGCCAATCTCATACAAACAGAAGTGAAATGATATGTACACATGCTCAATGAAAATGCAAGGCTAAAGAGTGAAGAATGAAGCATGCAAGCAAAAGATGCAACATGAAACAAATATGAAAACATATACACACTTAAGAAAGATGCAAAGCAACAATGCATAAACATGAACTCCATGCACAAGACCAGAACCAAAACAAGATGAAGAAGGGCTTAAGAAGCCAACAAGATGAAGAGAATGGACACACAATACCAAACAATCACAAAATGGGAGTGAAAGAAGTAAAGAAGTAAGATGAAAACACTTAAGAAAAGAAAGAACACAAAAGGGAAGCAAACACAAATATTCCTAAGACTCAAACCCTAAACTAGGACCAGGAAGGTACCCATACCCCAAAAGAAACCTCAAATGAGAAGAATAAGTTGGCACAAGTGCCCTTATAAGCTTATAAGAAACCAAAAGGATCAAAAGGAGCAAAATGGGACAAGGTTCAAGACAAAATTCAAATCAAATCAACCAAGCATCTAAAAATTCCACAACTTAAACCAAATGAACTTACAAAATGGTGTAACAAAGGGCCAAAAGGATTTGGAAAGATTCAGAAGTAAACTAGGTCAAATGGAGGCTTAAACACAAGCTAGGGTTAAAAACTTTCAACATAAGTCAAAGGATCAAGACCCAAGAAATAAAATTCTAAAAATCAGGAGGAAAATCACACAAGAAATACATTGCCTTAAGAATCCAGAGCAAAAAGAATGAGAACAAAATTCAAAATAATGAAGTGTATGGAAATTGGACAAGGTAGTGTACTCAAGAAGAACTTAAAAAGAAGCTAATTGAAATGAAGAATTAATTGTGACACGTGGAAATGAAAAAATAAAAAATAAAAAATATGGAAAAATAAAAGACACTTCGAAGAGGACTCTTGATTTTTTTGAGAATTTTTTAATAATGGGAAGTATTTTTAATAAATTAGAAACTAAAAATGAAATAAAAGAAAATTAATGAAAAAAGAAATAAAAAGAAATGGACTGGGGGGTGGAACTAGTAAGGGTTTGCGTTGAGAATGTTTGGGCTTTGCTGACAGGGGGGTTTGAAAAGCAGGTTGAGAGGCCCAATTGGCTGCGCAGGCATATGGATTTTAGTGTGGAAATTAAGTGGAAAATGAGGAAAATATGAGAACCATGAGATGCATCAGAAGCGTGAGGATAAGAACCTCATTAAATTACGTGGCAGAATGCTGGTTTGTGAGTGGTGAGCGCACGGGACTTATGGTAGGATGAGGAACACGGTGAATTAAAATGAAATAAGAAATAACACGTGAGGGAGAGGCTGGTTTAGGGCTAGGTGGCAGCATCTTGCGCGTTGGTGAGAAGATCTAATGGCCAGAAGGTTATCTTCAACCTTGCAAACCCTAACAAATAAACCCAGTTTCCGATGACTGGAGCTAGGGCTCCGGCACCAGAATTCACACCATACACACAAAACCTAATATAAATTGATCAAGACCTCCAGATTGACTAAACAACATGCCCTGATTCCAAAAACGAGATCAAAAATTCCTAAAACTTAATGAATCGAAGGGATCAAACAAGAACAACTTTGACCATGAAACTTTGAATCCAAATAACTTTCACTACAATGCATCAAATTCAAAACTAAAAAGAGCAGCATGATCAGTGAACTTCACACATCACAAAACACCTCATCAATTTCATTTTTAGATCTTGAGATTTGGAACCATATCTGAGTTGCAGATCTGGATTCAATAAGATAGAAAGCCCAATGATGCGTGCAAATCACTCCACACTCACTCTAGATGCAAAATAAATGCATCTAAAGTCCTGAAATAAGCTGGATCTTGAGATTTTCTCACACCTGCCCTGAAATGGAAAGCTTGCTGAACTTGAAGGAAAGCTTGAATGAATGGGTGCTTAATGATCCTCAGCTCTCAATGATCACAAATCCACAATTTGTTTTGAGATTGATCACTTGTATGAAGAGAAATGAGAGAAAATGCAAAGGTTGCAAGAAGTTGAAAATGAGAGAATGAGAGAGAGGTTTAGCTTTCTGAAACCCTACTGCTTAAGTATGATTTCACAAATCCTTGCTGAAAGAATTGGCTCATTTGCACGTGTGGATCATGAGATATTTGTGAATTTGCATAATTTGCAATTTGTGAGATAAGCATGCCATCCTCATGCCTTGCTTGCATTCTCAGCCCATGTGCAATGCAATCTGAACCCTTAATCATAATACAAAGGATCTGGGCCATTGGATTGAGGTATCACACATTTTTCATGATTTTGCAAAATATCCCATTATGAGGCAACTTCCTTATTGTGCACGAAATTAGGAGTTTCTTTGGAGCAAATTGATCACAATGCAATGCATTTTAAGTTTACAAACTTACTTGAACCATTCCAAGTCATGAAAACAAGTTTTGAACACTCTTGCATTTGGTGCATGCATGAAAAGTTGAATTTGCCCTAAAATACATGAAATTTTCGAGGGACCCCTAGAACAAACCACAAATCCCATGAAAATGTACTTGTACTTTTTGAAAATGGGAGCCCTTAATCTCCAAATTTCATGTTTGACTTTGGTCCATTTGAATAATTTTTGATCATGTTAAGGCCATTTGAAAATTAGGGCAAAAGTTGCCAAATTTGGAAAATCTCAAAAACCAACTTTGTACCATTTTTGCAAAACCCTTCAAATCTCCATGATTCTTGAACTTTGATCATTCTAAACCTCTTATAACATTGTAAGGACCCCTCTTGGCCAAAAATTTGGGTTAGACCCCTTGAAATCACACAGTTGGCTTTTTAAGGGCACAGTTGACCAATTACTTCATCTGCAAGCAACTGAGGCATTCTCTGACTTCCACATGGAATTTTCTCATGAAAATTGACACCTGGGATCCTCTTGACATATAGAAGACTTTGCCCAAATGAAATGGCCAAAGTTGTGGAGTTTTGGTGCTTGAATCTCAAACCCTAATTTAGGTGCCTTGTATAGGAGCTTTGCCTTGTCCTGAGATCTCTGATGATCATGCAATCTTCTGAGCTTTTGCCAATGGACTTGAACATGTAAATGGAGTGTAGACCCACCATAGGACTTGCACAAAACCATTGGGACCCTTATAATGGCTTGTGATGCCTCAAGAACCTCCATAGATGACCATATGCTTGATGCTAGGACATGAAGGATGTTATGCCTCATCTTTCCATGATATGATACTAAGAAAATGATATGTTCATGATGAATATGATGTGATATGATGCTTAAAATGAAGAGGGAAAATTTGGGGTGCTACAGTTGCCCCTATTCAAACAACTGTTGATCTGAAAAGGACGATAGTACGGGCTATCGACCGTTCGAGATAAACTGTGGTTGAATACCAAGAAGACCAGAAATTTGCACTCTGACGAAGAATGCAACACTGGGAAATAAACCCAACCAAATGACGCTTTGGTGACTGAAGGGGAGAAAAAGCAGACGAGCTTCTTCCAAGTTGAAACTGATATCTGGAATACGAATACTTTGACAGACGAGTCTTCTTCAAACAATCCTGTGACGCCAGGAGCTAGACATACGAGTCCTCAATCATTTTGCAAAACATATGACTTGAGACAGACGAGTCTCCTTCGGATATACCTGTTACGCCAGGACCGAAATGCATTTAAGTATGTGGGATAGACATGCACAAACAAAGTAGACGAACCTTCTTCATATATTATCCGTGGATATATGGTATAAGACAGACGATTCTTCTTCGAGCAAACCTGTGACGCCAGGTGCAACAACAATAATTGGTGCTTGAGACAGACGAGCCTCCTTCGGATAATCCTGTTACGCCAGGACCGGTAATGCATTTTGACATTTATTCCCACTATCAGGATTTTAAACCTCTTCAATACAGACGAGTATTGGATGATCATCAAGATAACACTGACGAGTGCCAACAGTTAATGATATAGACGAGTATCAGACGATGATCTGAGAAACACAGACGAGCGCTTCAGGCAATGATACCGACGAGTATCAGCAACTGGTACAGACGAATACCAGAAATTCAAACACAAACGAGCATTTGAAGTAGCAACACAGAAGTAACAACAGGATAATCAGCAAATCCACACATGCAGATGTAAGCTAACACAGACGAGTGCTGGGGATGATACAGACAAGTATACAAACAAAGCAGACGAGCTTCACACAGATAACAACACAGACGAGTGCTGGGGATGATACAAACGAGTATCCAAACAAAGCAGACGAGCTTCAAACAGATATCAGAACATCAAGACACAGACGAGTGTTGGAAACTGCAGACGAGCAACCAGAAATATATATCAAGCACAGACGAGTGTTGGGAAGTGCAGACGAGCAACAGCAAAAAGGTCAAGTATCAAACACAGACGAGTGCTGGAAATTGCAGATGAGCAACAAACAAATGCAAGAGCACAGACGAGTGCTGGAGATTGCAGACGAGCAATAAACAAGGCTGGAGCACAGACGAGTGCTGGAGATTGCAGATGAGCAACAAACAAATGCAAGAGCACAGACGAGTGCTGGAAGTTGCAGACGAGCAACAAACGAATTCCTGATTGGCTACAAGAGTTACAACTCTACAGGGGAAAACAAGTCAAGAGGTCTGGACACCTAACTCTGACTAAGGTGATGAATACCTGGTTGTATCATCAAATTGACCAAAAAGTATGACAACTTTGCTGGGGAATACTTCACTGACGGGAGTGAAAATCAACTATGAACTCTGTGGGGAAAGATCAATCTTCAGACTTGGCTGAAAGATGCTTCAACAAAACTCTGACTGGGGAGAACATGTTGATTCAAGCTCTGGCTGTGACCCTTGCTAGGGATAGAATTTTGCTTGGGGATGTCAGGCTTTCAGGTACCTGCTGGAGATACTCCACTAGGGAAGAATAAATTGCTTGGGCTGCTGCCAAGGCTTAGCGGGGGAAGAATTCTGCTGGAGATACTCTACTGGGGAAGAGTAAATTGCTCGGGAGAATGTGACGCCATCCTGCAACCTGCAACAACAGAAAACACAAGTGTGCCCTGGAGACTTGCAATAGTATGATCTGTCTATCCATAGTCACCCGACACTCAAAGAGGGTTTACAGTTTCCCTGCATGTCATTTTCTTTTAAAATTATCACCATGTTTAAATGCAATGCTATTTCTGCCAAAAATTCAGGACATTTTGCAAACAAAAATAAACACACACAACTTTTTGACTGAATATTCTTTTTATTGAACGGCCTCTGAATAGGCAAAATTTTACATCAGGTAGCAACCACCTGGAAAGAGGTAGCTACCATAAAATTGAGAAAAGAAACTATCCTAATGGCAATGGACACGACATTCCAATGAGTTCCATTTCTGCTATGACCAGCATGTCTTCAAGACTCTCCATTCTTGCTTTTGCTTTCTGAGAGTATGAGGGGACTGTTTCCTATCCTTCTGATATTGTCAAGTTGTACGAAACGATGACGTGGTTCAAATTACCCGGATCGCAGTTGTTCGCTTATTCCCTTGTTTTGCGTGGATCGCCCTTTCGGGTTTTCAATCCACCGGGATACCCTTTTTTGCCTGAGCTGTCCAATGTGGCTTTTCAACTCAGCGGGTGTACATTTTTTTTTATTTCCCTAACTTTTGCCCGAGCTTTTTATTCTGTTTTTAGCTCGTCGGGATGCCCTTTTTTTTGCCTGGACTATAATTCTGTTTTTGTGTCCAGCGGGTCTCTTTATGCGAAGTATTTTTTAACTGCGTCCGAGTTAATAGGGGACTGGAAGTCATCTCCATCCATAGTGGCGAGCATCAGTGCTCCTCCTGAGAATACTTTCTTCACTATGAACGGTCTTTCGTAGTTTAGGGTCCACTTGCCCCTGTGATCTGAACCTGGAGGAACAATCCTCTTCAGTACAAGCTCTCTCACTTGATACTCCCGAGTACGTACTTGTTGGTCGAATGCACGCTTCATTCTCCTATGATAAAGCTGACCATGATAGATAGCCGCTAATCTCTTTTCCTCAATTAGACATAGCTGATTATAACGAGCACGCGCCCATTCAGCCTCATCAAGCTTCACATCCATCATCACACGCAATGAAGGAATCTCTACTTCAACAGGCAGGACTGCTTCCATGCCATATACCAAAGAGAAGGGAGTTGCCCCTGTTGACGTCCTGACTGACGTTCGATACCCATGCAACGCAAATGGTAACATCTCATGCCAATCTTTATAAGTGACAACCATTTTCTGCACAATCTTCTTGATATTCTTGTTTGCTGCCTCTACCGCGCCATTCATCTTTGGTTGGTAAGGAGAAGAATTGTGATGTTGTATCTTGAAGTCCCGACACAAGTCTGCCATCATCTTGTTGTTGAGATTAGAACCATTGTCAGTAATGATCCTTTCGGGCACTCAGTATCTGCATATGATATCCCTTTTCAGAAATTTTGCCACCACTTGACGAGTGACGTTGGCATAAGATGCTTCTTCCACCCATTTGGTAAAGTAATCAATCGCGACCAAGATGAAGCGATGACCATTTGAAGTAGTAGGCTCGATCTTCCCAATCATGTCAATGCCCCACATAGAAAAGGGCCAAGGAGATGACATGACGTTGAGCGGGCTTGGAGGAACATGCATTTTGTCTGCATAAATTTGGAACTTGTGGCACTTACGAGCGAATGAACAACGGTCTGCATCCATTGTCATCCAGTAATACCCCGATCTCAGCAATTTCTTAGCCATGGCATGCCCTCTTGCATGGGTACCGAAAGATCCTTCGTGGACTTCCTGCATTAACAGGATTGCTTCGTGTCTATCCACGCATCTGAGCAAGACCATGTCAAAGTTTCTCTTGTACAAAACCCCATCTGTGTTCAAGAAGAAGCTAGCAGCAAGTCGCCTCAAGGTCTTCTTGTCATTGGAAGATGCCCCAGCTGGGTATTCTTGCTTTTCCAGAAATGACTTGATATCGAAATACCAAGGTTTCTCGTCAGACACGGCGTCTACAGAGAAGGCACGAGCTGGAGCGTCAAGCCTAGAGATGTCAATTCTGGGCACATAATTCCAACACAAGACTTTGATAGATGAAGAGAGAATGGCCAATGCGTCGGCAAACTGATTTTCATCACGTGGTATGTATTGAAATTTAACTGTCATGAAGAACGTCAACAGTTTTCTAGCATAATCCCTGTATGGAATTAGATGCTCTTGATGCGTATACCACTTGCCGGTAACTTGATTAATGACGAAGGCTGAATCTCCGAATATATCGAGGTTCTTAATCCGAAGATTAATTGCCTCCTCTATTCCCATTATGCATGCCTCGTATTCCGCTTCATTGTTGGTGCAGCCAAAAGTAATTCTGGCAGTGAAGGGTAAGTGAACACCTTCAGGGGTGATAAAAACGGCACCAACTCCACGTCCATTGATATTGACTGCCCCATCAAACATCAACTTCCATTTGGATTCAGGGTCTGGCCCCTCCTCCGGAAGTGGTTCCTCATAATCGTTTGCTTTAAGGTACATGATGTCCTCATC
Source organism: Lathyrus aphaca (assembly GCA_963966055.1). Taxonomy (NCBI): domain Eukaryota; kingdom Viridiplantae; phylum Streptophyta; class Magnoliopsida; order Fabales; family Fabaceae; genus Lathyrus; species Lathyrus aphaca. The sequence continues at coordinate 309,068,774 of OZ014521.1, forward strand.
AGGGAAATCAAACTTCATTGGCTGATAATCATCTTCAAGAGGTTGTTATGCAAGGTAATCCGACAATACACTTCCCTTGATGGCTTTCTGAGAAGTATACTGGATGTCGTATTCAGTTAAAATCATTTGCCACCTAGCAACCCTTCCAGTTAATGCTGGTTTCTCAAAGATGTACTTGACAGGATCCATTTTGGAAATGAGCAGTGTGGTATGAGTCAACATGTACTGCCTCAGTCGGCGAGCAGCCCATACCAAAGCGTAGAAATTTTTCTCGAGCAGTGAGTATCGGGATTCACAGTCGGTAAACTTTTTGCTAAGGTAATAAATAGCGTACTCTTTTCGACCAGACTCGTCATGTTGGCCTAGAACACACCCCGTTGACCCTTCTAGCACGGTCAAGTACATGATTAAAGGTCTTCCTTCCACTGGAGGCAATAGAATTGGAGGCTCCTGCAAATATTCTTTTATTTTGTCGAAAGCTCTTTGACAATCATCGTTCCACCTGACCGTTTGCTCTTTTCTTAGCAATTTGAATATTGGTTCGCACGTGGCAGTTAGATGAAATATGAACCGAGAGATGTAGTTCAATCTCCCTAAAAACTCGCGCACTTCTTTTTCTGTTCTCGGTGCAGGCATATCTTGAATAGCTTTTACTTTAGCAGGATCTACCTCAATTCCTCTTTGACTAACAATGAAACCTAGCAGTTTCCCGGAACGCACTCCGAAAGTGCACTTGTTTGGAATCAACCTCAGCTTGTAATTGATCAGTCTATCAAATAGCTTCTTCAAGTTGACCAGATGCTCTTCTTCGTCTCAGGACTTAGCAATCATATCGTCCATATAACACTCAATCTCCTTGTGTATCATGTCGTGGAACAATGTGACCATCGCCCGTTGATAAGTTGCCCCGGCGTTCTTCAAACCAAAGGGCATGACCTTATAGCAAAATGTACCCCACGGGGTAATGAACGTTGTCTTCTCCATGTCTTCCGGCGCCATCTTAATCTGATTATATGCGGAGAAGCCATCCATAGAGGAAAATACCGAGAATTAAGCAGTATTGTCTACCAACACATCAATGTGTGGCAACGGAAAGTCATCTTTTGGGCTTGCTCTATTCAAATCCCGGTAATCAACGCACATCTGGACCTTGCCGTCCTTCTTTGGTACAGGTACGATGTTAGCTACCCAAGGTGGGTAACTAGTCACAGCAAGGAACCCGGCATCCCATTGCTTTTGAACCTCCTCTTTGATCTTCATTTCCATGTCAGGACGAGTTCTTCTCAATTTCTGTTTCACAGGAGGACAGTCCTCTCTCAAAGGTAGCTTATGCACAACGATGTCGATATCCAACCCTGGCATATCTTGATATGACCAAGCAAAGATATCCACATACTCTCTCAGCATACTGATCAGCTCTTTCTTGACGTCGGCCTGCAGACTGGCCCCAATTTTGATCTCTTTCTTCACATCTTCACTGCCAATGTTGATGATCTCAATCTCTTCTTGATGAGGCTGAATAACCCGTTCCTCTTGTTTCAACAATCTGACCAATTATTCAGGGAGGTCACAGTCTTCCTCAACCCCTTCATCAGCTTGGTAGACAGGATTGTCAAAGTCATGCATAGTCATAGCAGGAACGTTATCAATGGAATCCGGATGATCAACACTGCACAGATGATGTGCTTATTCAGAATCTTCTTATTTTGAAAAAGAGACGCTAACCCAAAAAAACAAAAAGGAAAAACACATTGCCATTTTATATTTTTTGTGAAAATTTTAAAAGCAAAGAAAGAGAACACAATTTGTCTAAAAATGTCCTTTTATTTCAAAGCAAAATAAGATGCAATACAAAACATGGTGGCCCAATACAATGGATCCTAGCATCTTGGGCAGAATGCTGGATTTGACAATGCAGTATGCTAATAAAAGGAAACAAAATAATTACTCTGAGAGCCAGGTAACTTGTATGATGTCTTCAGCAGACCAGTTTGTTAGCTCCTCTCCGGGCGCACACGGGTGAATCCAGTTGTCCCAGTCACCATCACTGTCCCCATCTTGGCTTGTCACACAAATCTGGTTGCGGTTGAGCATTCCAGCGCTTGTAAACGTAATGGATTTACCACTTGGAGCAGATCCACCAGGATGATACCCTAAACCAAACTTGCCGTCTTTCTTTTCTAGCTCCAGCAATTTGCCCCAGCCTTGGGCACTTCCTGATTGAACAACCTCCTTTGCTTGCTTGTAGGAATGGATAGAGGTACTTTCTTTCTCACAGCTCTTCTCCACAGGAGTCAATATGATGACGTTGACTGCTTCGAAGGCTTGGCATAAAGTCACATGGATCTCTCCATCCATCTCTACATACTTGAAGGTTGACAAGTGGCTCACGAAGATGTCTTCCTCTCCGCAGACTGTGATAACCTGGCCATCAACCACATATTTGAGCTTCTGATGCAGGGTTGAAGTAACAGCTCCAGCAGCATGTATCCATGGGCGTCCCAACAAACAGCTATATGCAGGCTGGATGTCCATGACGTGGAAGATACTTTTAAAGACTTGAGAACCTATCTTGACGGGCAACTCAACTTCTCCAAAAACTGATCTTCTAGACCCATCAAAAGATTTGACAATCAGATCACTTGGTCTCAGGACTATCCCATCAACATTGAGCTTCATTAATGCCTTCTTCGGAAGCACATTAATGGAAGAGCCTGTGTCTACAAGAACATGTGACAACACAACACCCTTGCACTCCATAGTGATATGTAGTGCTTTGTTGTGGTTTCTGCCCTATGATGTGAGGTCTCTATCTGTAAAGCCTAGCCCATGGATTGCATTAACACTGCCTACAACAGCTTCAAGTTGGTTGACAGTGATTTCCTGAGGAACATAGGCAATTTGCAGCACTTTCAATAAGGCCTCTCTGTGTGCGGGAGAACACATCAGCAGTGAGAGAATGGATATCTTGGAAGGTTTCTGGTTCAGTTGATCGACCACCTTATAGTCACTCTTTTTGATAATGCGCATGAATTCCTCGACCTCTTTTTCAAATGTACCCTGCCCAGCTGCAGGAGTAGTTGTCTCATCAGTCATAGTTTGTTTTCCTTTGGCTTTGGACGAAGCCTCAGCCTCAGAATCCCCTCTCAGCACAGGGGGAGCAAATAAACGACCACTTCTTGTGAAACCCCCAACTCCTCCAACATTCTCTACAGTCGGGTCAACAGCAACAGACTTGCTCTCAATCTTCTGTCCAGCCACATATATATCTGAGCCATAATGCCATGGAATGGCTTTATCGTCTGTGTAAGGAACAGGCCCAGGCACGGTGATAGTCACAGGACTAATCTGAAGAGCATAGATTGTTACAGGCTCTCTTCTGACAGGCATGTCAGCTTCATCATAGAATATGGTAATTGTTGACACATCATCAGCTATTTCATTACCAACTTTGTTGAACTGCAAAGATCCCTCATCAATCAAACTCTGCAAACCTCTCTTCAGCTTCTCACATCCATTCTCAGCATTCAGACATTCTTCACAAACAGAACTGCATCCTGGAAACACTTGACCATTCAACAATCTCTCTTTCACTACCCTCAAAGGAGTCTTCACTTCCTCAATACTCAGCACAAGACTCAACTTGTCACCACCCTCAACAGCATTGATTTTTTCCCCTCCGTGATTCGGAATAAGGTTCGAAGTAACATTCAACGGTGGTGCAAAGTTGATTGCTTTGGAGTCTATAAGGTCTTGGACTTTGTGATGGAGTGCCCTGCACTTCTCAGTCGAGTGCCCGGGTGCCCCAGAGTGGAATGTGCATCGTGCATTGACATCATAACCCACTGGAAGCTCTCCAGGAGGTGGTGGTGCTAAAGTTCTCAATTGAATCAGATTCAAGTCTAGCATTCTTGGTAGCAAAGCCGCGTAAGTCATAGGGATGGCCTCAATCACCCTATTAACCGGGTGAGTTTGCCTTGGCTGATACTGTCTCTGCTGATAGTTGGTACGAGGTGGTTGTTGCTGATGTTGTTGTTGTTGTTGAGGTTGCATCTGTTGCACTAGAGTAGAAGGAATTGTGACTGCTGCGACATGCTCGTACGGTCTTCTATAACCACGGCCCCGGCCTCGGCCAAATACAGCATTTGTCTCACCCTCTCTTCTCCTTGGAGGTCCACTGAAAGCTTTCCTCGCTCCATTTGAGCTGCTAGCACTTACATCTTGGATCTTCCCCATCTTCAACAAGGTCTCAACCCTCTCTCCAGCAATTACAATGTCATTGAATTTGGTGGCAGAACTGGACGCCAACCTTTCAAGAAACACACCCTGCAGAGTCCCCATAAACATGTCAGCCATTTCATTCTCTAGCAGCGGTGGTTGCACTCTGGCAGCGAGTTGACGCCACCTCTGAGCATATTCTTTGAAACCTTCCTTAGCAGTCTGAGCCATGTGCTGCAATTGAGTTCTATTTGGAGCCATGTCCAAATTATATTGATATTGTCTCACAAAAGCTTCTGCTAGGTCTTTCTAGCTTTTGATATTAACTCTGCTGAGCTTCATATACCATTCCAGAGAAGCTCCAACCAAGTTGTCTTGGAAATAGTACATCCAGAGTTTTTCATCATCGGTGTGGGCAGCAATTCTCCCAACGAAGGATTGAAGATGGGTCTTCGGGCATGCAGTGCCATTGTATTTCTCAAAAGTTGGTACTTTGAACTTGTATGGGATCCTGACCCCAGGAACCAAGCCCAAGTCTGTTATGTCAAAGCCCAAAGAGCTCTGGGATTGAATAGCCTTGATTTGTTCTGCCATTTCCTCAAACCTCTTATTCATCTCAGCCCCCTGACCATCAGCTTTGTCCAGCAGAGTGAACTGTTCGTCCTGGTTATCCATTTGCACATTATTCAACCCATCATTGATTATAGTCACCCCTGGCTGTGTAACAGGGATTTCCACGTGTCGTGCGCCCACACCGTTATGATTACCATCAGCAGTAGCAGTGTTGTTCCTGGCTTGATTCTCAATCAACTCCCTCAGACGCTCTTGGTTCTGACCCATGCCTGCCATCAAAGTCATAAAGTTATCCATTCTCAGTCTCAAATCTGCTAAGTCAGCTTGCATTTGGTCCATGACTCGCTCTCTGTTAATCTTTGTTGGATATCTGTGTGCGACTGGCTGTTCCCGGACCTTTCGGGGAGCTATAGTGCCTGTGACACAAAACACGTTAGCAACTGAGACATTACCTGCAAAACAAACAAACAGGTCATATGCAATGCAATGTAACTACTTATGTTCCCAGGTTTTAAGCATTTGGCATGCCCCAGTTCTGGCATCTATTCTCAGACAGTCACTTTCAGCATTTATCTTTCAAGCTTTCTTTTTGATGAGTGTTCAGTCATTAGCAGTATCAGACAAACAAGTCTTGCACATTCAGAAATGACAACTTGCACATTAATATTGTATATGGACAAACCACTGCCGGCTAAAAGTCAGAATACAACCAGAAATATTCCCCGAAGGGTTACAAGCCAGTACATGAATAAAAGACAAAACAAAATAAAGCAAGACTCCTACAACAGGTCTGTAGGTAGTCTGGAAAAAAATAAACTAAGCTAAGGACCCAGGCTCTGCCACCTCTGCTCTGCTCTTCTTGACACCCGCTCTCAGCTTGAGCTCTTCAATCTCTTTCCTTGCTTCCTCCAAGGCTAACTGGCTTTGTGCTAGCTGTTGGGTCTTTTCCCTCCGGATGGTGTGGACTTGCTCCACCTCTTCCTTCTTAAAGGACATTTGCACTTCAAAGAACTCTTCTTTGTCTCTGAACTTCTTCTGCTTTTCCTCCCTTTGGCCTTGTAACCAAACAATGGATTGACGAGCATCCTTGAGAGTCTTCAGAGTCTTTTTGCGTTCAGCTTCTCTTTTAGCCTCCATTAAACCCAACCTGTGGAAGTGGGCTTCTCTACCAGCAAAGTCCTTCTCTTTGGCTTCCCAGGAGGCTTGGAGCTTCTGCAGCTTGTCTTCAGCTTCATTCTTGGCCCTGTTAGCATGATGGTACAGGCTTACCATTTCAGCATTCTCCACTCTAACTTCATGCAGCTGAGCTTCTAGCTTCTTGTACTCTTCAAGGGAGACAGTACTACTCTGACTTGGCACCTCTCTGGGCTAAAGTGGATCCTCAACTGAGAAAGGCATGAGAACTGCTTCTACATGTCTTTGCAACCATGCAGCAAATGGTGGATATGTCTTGGGATCAACTCTGCCGAAGTCTTTCTTACCCTTTCTTATCCTGTGAGCCCAGGCTTGGAATGCGTGTAATACTAACTCCTTGTTTCCTTCAGCAGGAAAGTACAAAGACTCAGCAAACTCTTCCATCTGAGGAGGATAACCAAACTGTTTTCTGGCCAATGTTGGATGATAACTGATGACACCTTTCCTTCCCAGCAAAGGTACTCCAGCAAATCTTCCGCAACTGACCATCAACTCTTTACCTAGAAGATCTCTATCATATCCCCAGGAAATATCTTCTGCATTTAACCCCATCAGTCTTCTGGACCATCTCCACTCATCCCTCATCTCTTTGAAGGCACCTGATTTTGGTAGTTGTCTGGCAAACCACTCAGCAAACAAAGGAGCATAGAAGACTACTGGACCACCCATACCCTTCTCATTTCTGTAATGAACACTGTAGTAGAAGTAACCCAAAAGAGTATGCACTGGATTGCCTTTGGCAAAGATAGAGATTACCTCCAAGCTGACAAATTCTTTCTCTCCTGGGAACAAGCTAGACCCATACACCATCAATGCAAGCAAGGCACCAAAGTCATTCCAATTAGCCTCTGTAGCATATCTTTCTGCCTCTGGGATGAGCACACTCCAATGGAGTCCTTTGCCTTCACTCTCTTTCAGATCCCTCTTGACTGTATCAGCTGGCAACCTACAAACCTTGGTTATGTCTTCATCTTTAAGTACAACCTCAGACCCATAGAATGGCATTGTCTCTCTGACTGGAACATTCAGCATGCTGGAGATCTCTTCCAATGTTGGAGCTAAGATGTAACCTGGAAAAACAAAGCAACGCAGCAGAGGATCATAAAACTGCAACAAAGTATGCAAACTGTCTTACTGGTCTGCAGTGGGCTTGTCCACAAACTTCAGTATTTGGCCATATCTTTTCTTGAAATTGCCCAAGACTTGGTCATTCATTAGACCTGCTAACTTCTGAACACTTCTAACTTCAGGCTGAAGAAAAGTATAGTGAACATTCTTTTTCCTTGGAACTCTTCTGATTTCTGCCATGGAGATAAGATTTACCAGAACTGGGAGCTGATTAACAACAATGACCTGAAAAATGGGAAACATAAACAGTTAATGCAAAGAATGATGCAAATGCAATGCAATGCAGGCATATGATCAACTGGGACCATCTGAACTGGACACTGACAAGGGCCCCTCTGATTACTGGCAAACAAAAAAGTCCTCTGAGTCACAACTCTCTGATAATCACAACTTTCTGATAGAAAATCTCAGCACCACAGTACCAGAAAACCAGTATCAAGAAAACCAGAACTCCAGAACCATAGGACCATAGAACCAAAGATCATAATCATAGGATTACAGATCATAACAAGGACCACTGAATAATGAGTGTATGTTGAGGCCAAGGGTTCCTGCACACCTGTAAACCCCTCCCAATCTCATTGGTAGTAGGCTCCGGTTCAGACATCACGGACTCTCAAAGCCGAATAGCAATAATATTGTCACCATCTCCGAGAAATGGCTCATGACCAAATCAGGGAGTTGGTTTGGCATTATATACTACGCAGGGAGGCCTCAGCTGAGTCCGGGAAACAAGGTCGTCCTATGTGATCCCCAGGTGGGCCCTCGGATGCGAATGGGTTTGCCACAAAATGTGGGCTGCCACTGTCATCACTAAAGAGGTATGTTTCCACAAGGTTCTCAATGATCGGTCCCCAACTGCACATAACTGTCAAGGTTATGTAATAAGAGAGGAAGATCCCCAAATCAAGACATTTCCAAGACAATCGCAACCTGGGTGTGGAACTCACTACTACCCCCATGACAAGATCTCATGAGGCCAAAGTGGAACCACTCTAAGTCCTAAGGTGCTCTTGAGCCGTGGTAATGAGCTCATCTCTCAGACACAGTAACACCCATCCCGCCAAACAGAAAACCAGTCCAGACAGTCCAGTATATATACATGATGCAGAAAATAAATACTGAAAATTGTAAATAAAGCTGTAAATAAAGCCGTAAATAAACTACAATAAAATACATTAAGCCACAGCAAACAAACATCACCCAAAGAAACAGCAACAAACAAGCGCTAGGAGAGACTCATAGGGGAACCAGAGATTCTGGGTTCGGTCCCCAGCAGAGTCGCCAACTGTCGCTCCCCGGATTTCCATCCTGGTACAAACACAAAAGTGGCGCGGAAAAAGAATAGAGTCGCCATCCAGGCATTTTTATCCCGAAGAGAGGGAATGGTAATGCTGCACGAACCAGAAGAAAGAAGAGGAAGGACACGGGTCCTAAGAACAAAAGAGACTGAGTTCGGGAGTCGGTTACGACCTGGGAAGGTATTAGCACCCAGATCGTCCGTCGTACCCGATGGGATCCACGCTTGCAAAAGGAAACTGTTTCAAAGGGTGAGGGTATAAAAACTGCAGCAAAGAAATGAAAAGAAAAGGAAAAGAAACCTGAGAAAGGAACTGAATAATAAACCAAAGAGAAAAATGTAGGGAAAATAAAGATCGTGCTCGAACGGGCCCTACCACGCTGCCTACGTACCTCATCGGGATAATGAGGATCAGAGACGCCGTAGTTCCCCTAACTAGGGGTGTCAAGGAAATTGCTTGTGAATTAAGGCTTGAACTTCCTATGCCATTGCTCAGGTGTTACAGACTCGGACGACGAGTGCGTAACCGTCTTGCAAAGTGACAAGTAGGAGCAAGTTCACATACGGAGCGAAGGAGATGAGAAAAGAATTCCCGAAGGAAAGACTCTTATTGTTTGTTTGTGTTTTTTATGAAGCTTTTAGGAGTGTGTCACAAGGAAGTGAACTCAAGCTCTTTTCCATGGAATGTGCACTTGTCACTACATTCCAAGATGGAATAATAGAACAAGCACACTCAATTAAGGAGAAGATCCCCAAAACTTGAACCCAAAGATTAGGGCCTAAGCTCACTAACTCATTAACTTATTAAGTCTTTTTGGTATTTACAAATGAAGAAGTGTTTTTTATGCTTTTCTTTATGAAGAAGATACCTTGATCAGACTTGTGCATCACAAGGTAAACTTGTACTATCCCAAGATGGGAAGACTACAAGCATACCTCATGGGATAAGGCTATAGATCAAGACATCACTTCAAACTTATTAAGATGTTTTTTATGGTTATGAGATGAGAAGAGAAAAAGAACCAAAAGGATCACAAAGGCAAAATTCTAAAGGGAGACTAAATCCTAAGTGTTAACATGCATGGATGTCCTAAGGTTAGTGTGGCTTTCTATCCTAATGAAGAAGGAAAGAAGAAGAAGAAGAAGATAGAAGAAGAGATGAGAAAGGCCTAAGCCCAACAAGCAAAGGGTTAGCTCAATAAACATAAGAAGAGAAAATGAGACTTGGAGATGTGGAACTCAACTTCCACACCTCTCACTTACCATAGCCCCTGCAAGGTTAGTAACATGCATACAAGTGAAACAAAGTGAACAATATAACATGACAATCTCATACAAACAGAAGTGAAATGATATGTACACATGCTCAATGCAAATGCAAGGCTAAAGAGTGAAGAATGAAGCATGCAAGCAAAAGATGCAACATGAAACAAATATGAAAACAAATACACACTTAAGAAAGATGCAAAGCAACAATGCATAAACATGAACTCCATGCACAAGACCAGAACTAAAACAAGATGAAGAAGGGCTTAAGAAGCCAACAAGATGAAGAGAATGGACACACAATACCAAACAATCACAAAATGGGAGTGAAAGAAGTAAAGAAGTAAGATGAAAACACTTAAGAAAAGAAAGAACACAAAAGGGAAGCAAACACAAAAATTCCTAAGACTTAAACCCTAAACTAGGACCAGGAAGGTACCCATACCCCAAAATAAACCCCAAATGAGAAGAAGAAGTTGGCACAAGTGCCCTTCTAAGCTTATAAGAGACCTAAAGGATCAAAAGGAGCAAAATGGGACAAGGTTCAAGACAAAATTCAAATCAAATCAACCAAGCATCTAAAAATTCCACAACTTAAACCAAATGAACTTCAAACATGGTGTAACAATGGGCCAAAAGTATTTGGAAAGATTCAGAAGCAAACTAGGTCAAAGGGTGGCTTAAACACAAGCTAGGGTTAAAAACTTTCAACATAAGTCAAAGGATCATGTCGCAAGAAATAAAATTCTAAAAATCAGGAGAAATATCAAACAAGAAATAAATTGCCTTAAGAATCCATAGCAAAAAGAATGGAAACAAAATTCAAAATAATGAAGTGTATGGAAATTGGACAAGGAAGTGTACTCAAGAAGAACTTAAAAAGAAGCTAATTGAAATGAAGAATTAATTATGACACGTGGAAATGGAAAAATGGAAAATAAAAAATATGGAAAAATAAAAAACACATCAAAGATGACTCATGATTTTTTTGGGAATTTTTTAATAAGGGGAAGTATTTTTAATAAATTAGAAACTAAAAATGAAATAAAAGAAAATTAATGAAAAAAGAAATAAAAAGAAATGGACTGGGGGGTGGAACTAGTAAGGGTTTGCGTTGAGAATGTTTGGGCTTTACTGACTGGGGGGTGTGAAAAGCAGGTTGAGAGGCACAATTGGCTGCGCAGGCATATGGATTTTAGTGTGGAAATTAAGTGGAAAATGAGGAAAATATGAGAACCATGAGATGCATCAGACGCGTGAGGATGAGAACCTCATTAAATTACGTGGCAGAATGCTGGTTTGTGAGTGGTGAGCGCACGAGACTTATGGTAGACTGAGGAACACAGTGAATTAAAATGAAATAAGAAATAACACGTGAGGGAGAGGCTGGTTTAGGGCTAGGTGGCAGCATCCTGTGCGTTGGTGAGAAGATCTAATGGCCAGAAGGTTATCTTCAACCTTGCAAACCCTAACAGAAACAAACCCAGTTTCCGGTGACCGGAGCTAGGGCTCCGACACCGAAATTCACACCAGACACACAGAACCTAATATAAATTGATCAAGACCTCCAGATTGACTAAACAACATGCCCTGATTCCAAAAATGAGATCAAAAATTCCTAAAACTTAATGAATCGAAGGGATCGAACAAGAACAACTTTGACCATGAAACTTTGAATCCAAATAACTTTCACTGCAATGCATCAAATTCAAAACTAAAAAGAGCAGCATGATCAATGAACTTCACACATCACAAAACACCTCATCAATTTCATTTTTAGATCTTGAGATTTGGAACCATACCTGAGTTGCAGATCTGGATTCAATAAGATAGAAAGCCCAATGATGCGTGCAAATCACTCCACACTCACTTTAGATGCAAAATAAATGCATCTAAAGTCCTGAAATAAGCTGGATCTTGAGATTTGCTCACACCTGCCCTGAAATGGCAAGCTTGCTGAACTTGAAGGAAAGCTTGAATGAATGGGTGCTTAATGATCCTCAACTCTCAATGATCACAAATCCACAATTTGTTTTGAGATTGATCACTTGTATGAAGAGAAATGAGAGAAAATGCAAAGGTTTCAAGAAGTTAGAAATGATAGAATGAGAGAGAGGTTTAGCTTTCTGAAACCCTAGTTGCTTAAGTATGATTTCACAAACCCTTGCTGAAAGAATTGGCTCATTTGCACGTGTGGATCATGAGATATTTGTGAATTTGCATAATTTGCAATTTGTGAGATAAGCATGCCACCCTCATGCCTTGCTTGCATTCTCAGCCCATGTGCAATGCAATCTGAACCCTTAATCATAATACAAAGGATCTTGGCCATTAGATTGAGGTATCACACATTTTTCATGATTTTGCAAAATATCCCATTATGAGGCAACTTCCTTATTGTGCACGAAATTAGGAGTTTCTTTGGAGAAAATTGATCACAATGCAAGGAATTTTAAGTTTACAAACTTACTTGAACCATTCCATGTCATGAAAACAAGTTTTGAACACTCTTGCATTAGGGCAAAAGTTGCTAAATTTGGAAAATCTCAAAAACCAACTTTGTACCATTTTTGCAAAACCCTTCAAATCTCCATGATTATTGAACTTTGATCATTCTAAACCTCTTATAACATTGTAAGGACCCCTCTTGGCCAAAAATATTTGGGTTAGACCCCTTGAAATCACACAGTTGACTTTTTAAGGGCACAGTTGACCAATTACTTCATCTGCAAGCAACTGAGGCATTCTCTGACTTCCACATGGAATTTTCTCATGAAAATTGACACCTAGGATCCTATTGACATATAGAAGACTTTGCCCAAATGAAATGGCCAAAGTTGTGGAGTTTTGGTGCTTGAATCTCAAACCCTAATTTAGGTGCCTTGTATAGGAGCTTTGCCTTGTCCTGAGATCTCTGATGATCATGCAATCTTCTGAGCTTTTGCCAATGGACTTGAACTTGTAAATGGAGTGTAGACCCACAATAGGACTTGCACAAAACCATTGGGACCCTTATCATGGCTTGTGATGCCTCAAGAACCTCCACAGATGACCATATGCTTGATGCTAGGACATGAAGGATGTTATGCCTCATCTTTCCATGATATGATACTAAGAAAATGATATGTTCATGATGAATATGATGTGATATGATGCTTAAAATGAAGAGGGAAAATTTGGGGTGTTACAGGATGCAAAGAGGAAATTTTTGCTCATATCTGCGGGGGGATGATATGACACGGACGAGTGTCGAAAGAGTATGTATAAACAAGCATTTATGTCGGTGAGTGCAAAAGGGGACGCTTTGGCTTTTATTTGCAGGGGATGTGAGCTTTATGTACTGCTGATGAAATATTGATGGTATTTGCAGGCGACTGGCTCGAACCTGACTTGTGATCATGCAAATGTTTGATTTTTGCCGTAATGCTCCGTATTAGACGGAATGCTACGCTCTGTGGGGAAAATGATGCGAATGCTATGATTATGCAAAGAGAAACCGATCTGGAATTTGGATTCCACTGAAGATTGGATCTCTGGATGATCTGCTTGGAGGGATGCCCTAACTGGGAGATCATTGGTAGATTTGTTAGGGTATATAGCTCTGCTTGGGGAAATAGATTATTGATAGACCTATCCTGTAAGGAGAAACCCATCTGGGGAGAAGGAAGCTTCTGTCACTTTATTGCGTGAAAGTTTCAGGCATTTCTCTTCTGGGAAGAGGCTGGAACTTCTGTGGGGAGATGGGCTGGGGATGCTCCTGTTGAGTAGACTTGTGCTAGAGATGAAGAGGCTTTGACAACTCCGCTGGGGAAAAGCGTTCCAGATACTTCTTGGGGAGGAGACATTCTGGGGAAGTGTGCTTGGCATGCCCCATGCTGCGTATTTAATACCTGCAATCTGTTAAGACAAGAAAGACGCACAAGTATCCCGAGGTATCCCTTACCGGATTCCGTCATAGGAGTTAGATATTCCTGAGATTAAATATATTTCCTGCAAGCATTTATTAAGAATGGACATTTTGCAAATATTATATCATGGATATTGGACATTTTGCAAACGAAACAAAAATGTACAAAACGAAGTGCGACTGAAAACTCTGATTTTTTTAATCTGGGTGCCCTGAATTGGCAGATACAGTCAAAGAAACAAATCCCCTGGAATGAGGAGATTGTTACAAATTGAAAAAGTAAAAGTGTTGGCAATGTTGACAACGCTCCGGTGAGCTTCCTTTTCTATGACCTTTATGACCTTGACGTTCTTCTTATCTTGCTTTCTGAAGAAGGTTGATTCTGACCAATGCTTTATCCTTTCGAAGCTTGTCGTGTCGTGAATGATACAGACGAATTCAGAATGCAGTTGTTCGCTTATTCCCTGATTTTGCGTGGATCGCCCTTTCGAGTTTTCAATCTACCGGGATACCCATTTTTGCCTGAGCTGTCCAATGTGGCTTTTCAACTCAGCGGGTGTACACATTGTTTTTATTTTTCCCTTACTTTTTCCCGAGTTTTTTATTCTATTTTTGACTCGTCGGGATGCCCTATTTTTGCCTGGACTTACATTCTGTTTTTATGTCCAGCAGGTTATTTTATGCGAAGTATTTTTTAACTGCATCTGAATTCACAGGGGATAAGAAATCTTCACCATCCATAGTAGTGAGCATCAGTGCTCCACCAGAGAAGACCTTCTTTACTATGAACGGACCATCGTAATTTGGAGTCCATTTTCCCCTGTGGTCTGTATGAGGAGGAAGGAATCTTTTCAGCACAAGATCTCCTACTTGGTATTCCCGAAGCCTGACTTTCTGATCGAAGGCTTTCTTCATTCTTTTCTGATATAGCTGCCCGTGACAAATTGTAGCTAATCTCTTCTCTTCGATCAGATTCAGTTGATTGTACCGGGATCGGACCCATTCTGCTTCATTCAGCTTTACATCTATTATTACCCGTAAGGAGGGTAGCTCAACTTCAACAGGTAGGACTGCCTCCATACCATACATAAGCTGATACGGTGTTGCCCTAGTAGACGTTCTGATCGAGGTTCGATACCCATGCAAGGTAAATGGTAGCATCTCATGCCAGTCTTTGTAAGTAACCACCATCTTTTGCACAATCTTCTTGATGTTTTTGTTAGTTGCCTCAACAGCGCCATTCATCTTTGGCCTATAAGGAGAAGAGTTGTGATGTTGGATTTTGAAGTTCTGGCACAGTTCTGCCATCATTTTGTTGTTCAAATTGGAACCATTGTCAGTAATATTTCGCTCGGGTACTCCATATCGACAGATGATGTCTTTTTTCAGGAATCTGGCTACCACTTGTCTGGTGACGTTTGCATAAGAAGCTGCTTCAACCCATTTGGTGAAGTAATCAATGGCTACCAGGATGAATCTGTGGCCATTTGAAGCATTTGGTTCGATCTTTCCAATCATATCAATGCCACATGGCGAAGGGCCAAGGTGAATACATCACGTTCAAAGGATTTGGAGGCACATGCACCTTGTCTGCATAAATTTGGCATTTGTGGCATTTTCTGGCATAGGCACAACAGTCTGCATCCATTATGATCCAGTAGTAGCCTGATCTTAATAATTTCTTAGCCATTGCATGTCCTCCAGCATGGGTACTGAAAGATCCTTCATGCAACTCGCGCATCAGCAAGTCTGCCTCTCTCTTATCAACACATCTGAGTAGAACCATGTCAAAGTTTCGCTTGTATAATGAACCATCAGCATTAAGGAAGAAACTACCGGCCAGCCTTCTTAATGTCTTCTTATCATTGGATGATGCCCCAGGTGGGTATGTTTGATCCTTTAAGAAGCTTTTGATATCATGGAACCAAGGCTTGTCATCTTTTGCAATGTCTACAGAGAATATGTATGTTGGTCGGTCTTGTCTGGATACCAAAATACGAGGCACATAATTTGCATTTTGAACTTTGATCATGGAGGAAATGGTAGCTAAAGCATCTGCGAACTGATTTTCGTCCCGAGGGATAAACTCAAGTTTGACTGTTGTGAAGAAAGTCAATAATCTCCTCGTGTAGTCACGGTATGGAATCAGATGCTCTTGGTGAGTGTACCATTTGTCGTTGGTTTGATTGATTACCAAAGCTGAATCTCCGAATACAATTAAAGTCTTGATCCTGAGGTCAATGGCTTCCTCAAGACCCATGATACAGGCTTCATATTCTGCTTCATTGTTAGTGCAGGCAAAGGTGAGTTTTGCCGAGAAAGGCATATGAACTCCTTTAGGTGTAATGAGCACTGCACCAACTCCACGTCCATTCATATTGACAGCCCCATCAAACATCATTGTCCACTCTTCTTCTGGGTTAGGCCCTTCAGTGTGAACAGGCTCTTCATGATCTTTTTCTTTTAGGAACATGATGTCTTCATCAGGGAAGTCAAATCTCATGGGCTGGTAATCATCAATGGGTTGCTCAGCTAGATAGTCAGACAGTACACTGCCTTTGATGGCCTTTTGAGATGTGTACTGAATGTCATACTCTTTCATAATCATTTACCATCTTGCAACCCTTCCGGTAAGTGTTGGCTTCTCAAATATGTACTTGACGGGGTCCATCTTTGAGATCAACAAAGTAGTGTGGGTCAACATATACTGTCTTAGTCGGCGAGCAGCCCACGCTAAAGCACAACAAGTTTTCTCAAGCAGTGAATAACGTTGTTCACAGTCGGTAAACTTTTTTCTTAGGTAGTATATTGCATACTCTTTTCGACCAGACTCGTCATGCTGGCCCAGCACACACCCCATTGATCCTTCTAATATTTTTAGGTACATTATTAGAGGTCTTCCTTCAACTAGAGGCATAAGAATCGGAGGTTCTTGCAGGTACTCCTTGATTTTGTCTAAAGCCTTCTGACAATCTGCATTCCACCTGACTGTCTGTTCCTTTCTTAGCAATTTGAACAGGGGCTCACAGGTTGCAGTGAGATGAGATATGAACCTCGATATGTAGTTCAATCTACCTAAGAACCCCCTAACTTCTTTTTCAGTCTTAGGTGCAGGCATCTCCTGAATGGCTTTGACTTTGTCGGGATCAACCTCAATTCCTTTTTCACTTACGATAAATCCCAACAGCTTACTGGAACGGACCCCGAATGTGCATTTGTTGGGGTTTAACTTCAGTTGGTACTTCCTCAGACGCTTGAACAACTTCAGCAGATTTACCAGATGGTCTTCTTCAGTGAGGGACTTGGCAATCATGTCATCCACATAGCATTCAATTTCTTTGTGGATCATATCGTGGAATAATGTTACCATAGCCCGTTGATAAGTAGCACCGGCATTCTTCAGTCCAAAAGGCATTACCTTGTAACAAAACGTGCCCCAAGGTATGATGAAGGTTGTTTTCTCCATGTCTTCGGATGACATCCTGATCTGATTATACCCAGAAAAACCGTCCATGAAAGAGAATATCGAGAACTGAGTTGTGTTGTCAACCAATACATCAATGTGAGGTAATGGGAAATCATCTTTCGGGCTAGCTCTGTTCAGGTCCCGGTAATCCACACACATCCGTACTTTGCCATCCTTTTTAGGCACTGGTACAATGTTAGCGACCCACGGCGGATAACTAGTTACAGCAAGGAAATCGGCGTCCCACTGTTTTTGTACTTCTTCCTTAATCTTCATGGCCATATATGGGCGAGTACGGCGTAGCTTTTGTTTCACTGGAGGGCAATCTTTCTTCAAAGGCAGCTTGTGCATAACAATATCAGTATCAAGACCTGGCATGTCTTAATAGGACCAAGCAAAGACGTCGATGTATTCTCGAATCATGTCAATAAGTTGTTCTTTTACGGAAACCTGCAGACCGGCCCCAATCTTTACTTCTTTCAAGTCCTCTTCGGTACCAATATTAACTGTTTCAACTTCCTCCTGATGAGGAGTGATCACTTTCTCTTCTTGCCTCAACAACCTGGCTAACTCTTCCGGTAACTCATAGTCTTCTTCAAAGTCATACAAGGTCATAGCAGTGTTGTTTTCGGTGCAATCTGGAGGATAATCTCTGCAAGGGTTGAGATTTGTTCGTTTTAGTGACCAGTTTTAATCTTGTTTAGAAAAGTGTAAATGAAGTTATTTATTTTGAAAACATTGATATTTTATTGTTTTGTACAAAAGTGAAAAATGAAAAGACAGTGAGCGAAAAAAGAGACTTGTTTGCAAAAGATGTCTGATATTCATTGATAATTCATTTGCACAAAATTACAATATGGCCCTATTACAAAATGAGTCCTGACACCTTGGGCAAGATGCAGGACTTGATGCATGCTAAAAAGACAGGAAATAATAATTACTCTGCAGGAGTAACCCTTATAATTTCCTAGGAAGACCATTTAAGGACTTGGTTCCCCGGGATCCTTGGACATATCCAGCTCTCCAGGTTGCGGTCGCTTTTCGCCTCGTCTTCCAGGTTGTTAACAACATCTGGGGTGAGCATCCCCCCACTAATGAACTTGGGCTCTTTCGCAGCCTCTGATTGATCTTGTCGGAATGGTCTGTAACCCAAACCGAATATGTCCTCCTTCTTTTCCACTGGCAGCAGCTTGCCCCAGCCTTGGGCATTACCATCTTCAACAACCTTCTGGGCTTGCTGATAGGAGACAATTGAAGTACCCATCCTATCCTCCTGGGATGCAGCAAATACTTCGGTCGTCGCCTCATTGACATTCAAGGCCTCGAACCCCTGGCTCATAGTTTCATGGATTTCACCATCCATCTCAATATACTTGTACATAGCCAGATGGCTAACAAATATGTCCTCTTCACCAAAGATGGTGATAATTTGTCCTTCCCACTCATATTTCAATTTTTGGTGAAGGGTCGACTTTACTGCGCCTGCAGCATGAATCCATGGTCGACCCAATAAACAGTTGTAGGTCGGCTGTATGTCCATCACATAGAAAGTAGTCTTAAAGACATGCGAACCGATTATCACTGGAAGCTCCACCTCTCCAAGAACAGATCTCTTGGAGACATCAAAAGCTCTGACCACAAGGTTGCTTGGTCGGAGAGCTATTCCATCATATTCGAGCTTGACGAGAGCTTTCTTGGGTAAGACATTGAGTGAGGACCCAGTGTATACAAGAACATGAGATAATACAGCTCATTTGCACTCCAGGGTTATGTGAAAAGCTTTGTTGTGGTGACGTCCTTCTGTTGTTAAATCAACATCAGTGAAACCAAGCCCATGGCTAGTATTGACATTAGACACAACTGTTTCAAGCTGATTCACTGTGATCTCTTCTGGCACATAGGCAGCATGCAGAACTTTGAGTAGTGCATCCTGATGGGCTTCGGAACACAACAGTAGGGATAGTATAGAGATCTTAGAAGGAGTCTGATGGAGCTATTCCACAACTTTATAGTCACTTCTTTTAATTATCCTCATAAATTCATCCACATCCTGATCAAATGATGATTTATGAGTCTCTTTTGGTGCAGATTCTTCAGGTATCACACTTTTCCCCTTGGCTTTGGCAACAGCCTCTACCTCAGTATTGGTTTCGGGAGCTTGTGACGCGAAGAGGCATCCGCTTCGGGTGAAGCCTCCGCCTCCCCGACATTATCCACTTGTGGGGTGTGAACCGAAGAATCAAGAAGGACTCTTTCTCCGTTGCAGTAAAGGTCAGCACCATACTACCATGGTACAACACTGTCTTTATCATATGGGATTGGCCTTGGCACTGTGATAGTGACTAGGCTCACTTCAACAGAAGTTGGAACCATAATTGTCTGTGGATCATATAAGATGGTGACAGAACTTCTTGTGGATGTTGGTGGTGGTGAATTGAAGCTTGATTGAAACTGTTGTTGAGATTGTTGAAAGTTGTTGGAATTCGGGACCGTTGTCGGGTCATAATAAATAGTAAGTGTGGAGACATCATTGTTGGTGGTTGCTGGAGTTGTAGCAGGAGATGAAATGGAACTGTTGTTTGTTGAAGTGAAGGAGGAAATGGTTGCTGAAGTTGTAGATGAATCAGTAGGAACAATGGTTGTTGCAGTTGTAGGAGAATCACTTGTTGTTGACAAAAGAAGTGCTGGTGTTGTAGAAGCAGTTGTTGTAATTTGCAGAATAACTTCTTTGATAAAGCCATTAATGCCATTTCTCAAGCTTGCACACCCATTCTCGAAAAGTTTGCATGATTCACAACAGGCCTTACAACCTGGAAACACTTGGCATTTCAAAAGCTGGGTTTTAACCTCTGCCAGAGGTGTCTGAATACTTGCGATGTCTTCTATTAAACTCATGGGTGAGCCTTCCTCTATAGTATTAATCCTTTCCCCACCGTGGCTTGGCATAGGATTTTTCATGACATTGGGGGATGGTGCAAAGTTCAGGGCCTTTGAATCTACCAGGTCCTGGACCTTCATATGCAGAGCCCTGCATTTTTCCGTAGAATGACCAGGTGCGTTGGAATGAAAAGCACACCTAGCATTGACATCATAGTTTCTCGGAAGGTTCTGAGGATCAGGAGGAGCCAATGTCCTCAAATCAACAAGATTGAGCTTTAGGAGTTGTGGCAGCAGTGTAGCATATGGCATTGGAATAGGGTCAATCACCCTGTTGATCTGGGATGGCCGCTGTTGAAAAGGGCGTTGTTGTTGATTGTTGTTATTATTGTTGTATGATCTTTGTTGTGGAAACTGTTGTTGTTCTGGAAAGTGTTATGGTTGTTGAGTATACTGAGGAGGTGGAGCAGGGATAGTAACAGTAGCAACTGATATGGGCAGATATTGGGGTCTCCCTCTTCCCATGTGTACAGAGTTTGTTTCACCAGATCTACGGGGTCCAGCAAATGGCTTCCTTGCACTGCTTGAACTGGCACCATTGTCGGAGATCTTCCCCATCTTTAGTAGGCTCTCAATTCTTTCCCTAGCTATCACCACGTCTGCAAAGGTAGTGGAAGAAAATGCCACCAATCTGTCAATATAGGTACCCTGGAGAGTATTCATGAACATGTCTGCCATCTCCCTTTCAGACATCGGGGGCTGAACAGCAGCAGCCAGTTGCCTCCACCTTTGGGCATACTCTCTAAAGATTTCACGGGAAGATTGTGACATTCCCATTAGGAGGGTCCTGTTTGGGGCCATGTCCAAATTATATTGATACTACCAGATGAAAGCTTCAGCCAAATCTTTCCAGTTTCTTACTATGGCTCTGGTCAGGTGGGAATACCATTCTCGGGATGCCCCTGTCAAGCTATCCTCTAAGTTAAACATCCACAGCTTCTCATCCATGGTGTAAGCTTTCAATCTCCCCAAGAAAGACTGAAGGTGGGTGCGTGGGCAGGATGTGCCATTATATCTTTCAAAGCACGGGGGTTTGAACTTGTGAGGAATTCTCACCCCTTCCAACAATCTCATGTCCATGACATCAAAACCTAGGGAGTTTTGGGATTCAAGAGATGTTAGCTTCTCTGCAATTTCATCCAACTGATGGTCGTAAACTTCGTCTCCAGCCCCAACCACTGTAAATTGTTCTTCTTGAGGATCCTCCTGCAAGACCCTTCCTCCAGTAGTGTTACCCTGGGTATTTCTTATGGCATTGATGTCTGGGTTCAGATGAGGTCCAAACTCTGGTGGATCAGTGCGAGGCTGCACGTGATCGTTGTTACTGGTACCTCCTGTACCTGGATGGTGTTCCTCGGGAGTTTGTCACTCAACTAACTCCCTTAGTCTTTCCTGGCTCTAAGCTAGACCAGTCATCACTGTCATGAATTGAGTCATTTGATTTCTCATCTCAACCCTTTCATTGGCCATTTGGGCCCTCACTTCATTCAGGTCTTGCTGAACGTGATCCATCTATAGCCCCAGAAGGTTGTTTCTTGTCGGGTACCGGTGTATTCTGTTGACAGGGAACACTCTTCTGCGAGCAATGTTTCCTGAAACCACAACAAAGGGAGAAACAAAAACGAACAAAAACCTACAAAACAAGGAAAATGTTAGTATGCAATGCATGATGCCTATTTGTCTTCCAAGGGTATTCGGTTTGGTTCTTTGGTTTTGACCTTGCCAGACCTCGAGGAAATGCTGATGATGTTGCAGAGAGAGGTAAAGCCCACAAAAAATAATACAAACCATATATATTACAAAGAGTGAAGATACATAGTTTGATTACAATAACATTCCCATGGTGGGTCAAAATACATCAACACAAGGAAAATACAATCGAAAATGAAGTACAAACAAAAAGAGTCAAACATCCAATCCAAAGTCATCTTCTAAGACTTCCTTCAGGAGGGCCTCAGTCACTGGACCTACTGGGTGCTTTGTGATAGTCCTGATGAGGAGGTTCCTGGTAGCAATGGCATTGGTCAACTTCTTGTGCTTATCCTTATCCTTTGACCTCTTTAACCCCGCACGGAGTTTCAACTTAGATATCTTCTTATGTGCTGCTAACAATGCTGCCTGGTTCTTCTTCTCACTAGCCTCCAGTTGCTCTATCTTAGCTTGAGTCCTCTGATCTTCCTGTGCACGGGCTTCAGTGATCCTGATTCACCTAGCCTGGCTCTCCTCTAGATAATGCTCTGCCCTAGCCTTCTGAGTCTTTGCTTCCTCGCAAGCATTCTTCAGTACTAATTCCCATGCTCTAGCCTTTTTGATGTAGTCATCCGTCTTCTCAATCTTGGTTAAGTGCTCAATCCGGAGCCTCTCTAACCTCTCATTATCCAAACGGTTGTCATTCCTCTCCCAGAGGGTCTTCTTCAAGGCTTCAGAGAGCTGAGTATTCCTCTCTTTCAGTTTTACAAACTCTTCCAAACTGACAGTAGCTGCAGGTTGCACTGTTGAAGGTCCAGGTGTATCCTCCAAGATAAATGGCATTCGGGTAATCTGTGCCCTGGTACGAGACCAATCAGAATACTGTGCTGAAGCAATGTTGTTGCATTTTCCCAAAATAGTTGTCCCTTTAGTCTGAATGTTGTCCCAAGCCCAGGCTGCCTGTCTGACAACAGCAGAGTTGTGCTGGATTTCACAATAGAAGGTTTCAGTCAAGTCTTGCCCTCTTGAGGGATGAACCAAAGCATACCCTAATTGTCTCTTAAAAAGTAAAGGGTTGTAGTTGATGCAACCTTTTACTCTAATCAAAGGCACATTAGGATATTGCCCACAGCTAGTAATGATGTCCTTGCCCTTGGTGCTTTGAGTGCACCACCTGATGTCTTCTGATGTTAAGGAAATCAATCTCTTAGCCCAATTCTTTGGCTGATGAGGGTTCAGGAAGGTGTCTGATTTTGGAAAGTGTCTTAGCAACCAACAGTAATAAAGGGGAGCACAGCATCTGACCAGTCTTCCTTTTTGCTTCTCATTCCTCTGGTGTACTGAATAATAGAAGTCTCTAACCAAGGTAGGAACTGGGTTCCTCAGTAAGAACAGGTGAATGTCATTCTTTCTTACAAACTTTGGCTCATCTGCAAACAAGATAACTCCATATATGTCGAGTGCCAAGAGTGCACAAACAGCATCCCACTTCCCTGCTGCAGCATGCAGGGTGGCCTGGGAAATCAAGAAATCCACGTGAAGGCCTGGAATCCCAGCCTTGGTGGTCATACTTTGATCAATGAGGGCAGGCTCCAAATGCAATGCCTTAGCTATGTCTTCATTCTTGGGAGCAACCATCTCAGGGTTGAAAGGAATCCCTCTCCTGATAGGGACACCTAACAACATGGAAAATACTTCGAGCAGAGGTTCCAACTAGAAATCAGGGAATGTGAAGTATCTGAGAGGAGGATCATAAAATTGTAAGCAAGTGTGAATCATGCTCCTCTGGGATGCATCCAGGTCCATGATCATGTCCAATATGCCTCCATAATGTACTCTAAATAGTGGGACATGATCAGGAGTAATGAGAGACCGGATCTGCCTGATGCCTGTCAGGGTGGGCTCAAAGAAGTGGTATGTGATGTTGCTCTTCCTGGAAGTGTCCATGCTGATAATGGATGCTGGTGAAGAAGCTGAGATAAACCCTGATGAAGGTAACTGCTGAAGACTGATGAAGACAACTGGAGGAGAGTTTCTGACAAACTAATGAAGGTGCTGGAGAAGATAACTGAAGAAGTCTGGGCAGCATAATAGGTCAAAACCAAACCAAAGATAAGAAGGTGGATTCCCTGTAAAACAAATAGGAAAATGTTAAATGATGCAAAATTATGTATGCAGAATGATATGCAAAGGGTTTGTGATCAAGTGATGGATCTGTTATCTGCCTTGAAAGGGTCCATGTGTGTTCATAAGTCCGGATGGAGGCTTAGAAATCCAGTAACCAGGTGGGGGACTCAAATAAAGAGTCACAAATCCAGGGTTTCACAAGAACTGTCCAAAGTGGTGCATTCTTAAAACAACATTAGTAACAAGGGTATGATGAGGCCAAGGGTTCCTGCAAACCTGTAAACATCCCAACCCCCTCACATGTATTGTTCTAGAACAAAGATCCTCAGACTTGGATCAGTTATGAGAAGTGTAAACACTTCTAACCCGGAGGTACAGTGTTTACAATAACCATAAAGGATCCTCCTCTAATTCACCTCAGATGCTGAAGGTCATAAAAGGTCATCCAGACTTAGCAGGCTTCTCAGATAGCCCTAGTACTACAGGAAATTCGTAGCACAGAGTTCTCAAGAAGAAACCTATGTCTGAACCGTGTTTCATATTCCCGCACCAGACCGAAATGGAATGGGAAAGAATATGAAGCCACTCTAGCCTATGTGTCACTCAGTTCCCCGGTATAGAACCTTAATCACTCAACAGGGAACCCACAAAAAGAACCAGAAGCCCTGGTTGCAATATAAGGATCCCCAGCAGAGTCGACAAGCTGTCGCTCCCCAAAAAGACACCTGGTCAAATAGGGTACAGACGCGAACGGTCGGCGAAAGGAGAAAATGAAGGTGAAGTGAATAAAGTCGTCAGCTAGGCATTTTTATCCCGAAGGAAAGGTAATCTTGCATAAACCTAGAAAAGATGGATAAAACGGTTGCGAACCAGATAAACTGAGAAAGGGGGTTGGTTACAACCTAGGAAGGTATTAGCACCCAGATTGTCCGTCGTACTCGACGGGATCCACGCTTAAAAGATTGTGTTTAAAGGGGTAGTGTATGTGCTATCTATGTGCAAAAGATGAGAAGAGAATATACAAGTGTCACTGCAAAAGAAAAGTGAATGCTCAGGAACTGAGGCTTAAAAGAATGCTGGAAGAGGGGGAAGACACAGAGACTTTTGTTCGATAACTATTAAGTTATGCCTACGTATCCTCTCATGCAATGAGGAAGTCAGAACATCGTAGTTCGACTCAAAGAGACTGAAAGATAAATTGACTGTGAACTGCTTGCTTGCCTATGCTCAAGTGTATGACTTGTCTGGTTCGAGTGCTAACTGTCTTGCATTAGACGGAAGAAGCAAGTTCTTGTTTATGAATGAGTGTGATGAGAAAAGAATCCCGAAGGAGACGATTATTGTTTGTTTTTGTGTTTTCAATATTTTATTGTTTTTGGTGTTTATCATAAGTTAATGAGCTTAAGCCCAAATCAAAGGTTTGCAAACTCATTATATCATCCCTGATTAGGGATAATGAGAATACTTTAAGTATGAGATAAGCATCTCAACTCAATTACCATGATGATGTAGGATTAAGATCATTAACCTACTTGTGATTATTTAGATGTTTTTGGGTTTTTGTTTAGTGTTAAGTAATGAGTTTAAGTCATAATCAAGGATTAGTGAACTCATTACACCATCCTAATAGAAGGATAATAGATGAGCACACTTAAGCTGAGGAAGATACCTCAACTTAATCCATGATTAGGGATTAAACTCATGTCAAAACAAGCCTTTATTGATGTGGATTTTAATTAAGGGTGAGATTAAGAAATGAGTTTTATGGTTTGTAAGACAACTTGAGGGGGACTTGTCCATTAAACACTAGGGTTAGTCCTTCTTAACCATAAAGGAAGAATTAGAACCCTAATATAAGGCCAAAGTTACAAGTTAATGTCTTAGTGATTATTAAGTGGAGTGATTAAGAGGTTTAAACAAATTAAGGGTTTAACACTTAGGATTAAAGTTATACAGTTCATCCTAAGAGAAGGATGCAGGCATAACCCTAATTCCAAAGTCCTAAAGCCTTAAAGGTTTAGTCTCTAATTATTGAGATGAGAAGAAAGACACAAAGAAGACTCAAAGGTAAAAACTAAGGGGGACTAATCACAACCCTAATTATTATCATACTTGGATGTTCCTATGGTTTGTAAGGCTTGAGAAAGATCTTCAAGGAAGCCACCAATGGAAGAAGCAGATGGAAGGAGGAAGAAGCTGAAGAAATAAGTTACTTACTTCACTGAAGAAAAGAAGTAACTTAAAGAAGGAAAGTGAGAGATGAACATAAGTGAGCAAGCCCACTCAAAGACAATAAAAAAATGCAGCAAAGATGCAAATGAAAAAGATGAAGAGAAATGAGAAGTGAAGGCAAATCCACTTCTTAAATTACTTACCACCTGAAAATGTTAGCACAAGATGCATAAGGAAAGAAAAGAAATGGAATGATGCATATGCAAAGACAAAGACCAAAACCAGAAGCATTCACATGATGCAAATGATGCTATGACATGATGCAAAGGCATACAAAGTGTATATGAATGATCATACAAAGATGAGATGCAAATGGAAGCATGCTTTGAAGTTTGAAAGTTCATGAAAGTTTATGAAAGGAAATGAATGCAAATCATGGCAAATGAATGAAGAAATGATCAAGCATGATTCTAACATGTCCTAAGATGTCTAAGATGACATATGAATGCATGAAATGTCATGGAAAGTTCATGTATGGATGCATATGCAAGATGAATGCAAATGAAGATGCAAAATTAGGGTTACATGGAAAGATGAGATGCAAATGACAAAGACAGAAGCAAATGACATGATAAAAAATAGAAAATTCACTCAAAGGAACCCTAAACCTACACTAGGTTACCATCCAAAGGGGGAGGTCAAAAGCTAAACCTAGGTGGAGTTATGAATTTCCTAAGTTTCTAGGGTTTTTGGGTGATCTTCAATGAAAAATACCAAACAATTTGAAAATGCAAGATAAAAATGAAACAAAAATATTTTTGAATGCTAGAAGCCATGCATAAGACAATGCAAAAAGAACCATTCACAAACTCAGCTTTATTTAAAAGTTATGAATTTTTGAAGTTAGGGTTAGAAAATGAACATTTTTAAGAACCCTAATTCATTGAAAAATCTCAACGTATGATCAAAACCAAAAAGAAATTTGTATGGTGAGTTTGTAAATGCTTCTAAATGTCTAAGAATGCTCTCTGAATTTTTTTGTGATTTTTAAATACTTAAATGTATTTTTAATTAATTAAAATTAATTAATTAATTAAATAAAACATTTAAATGATTTAAAAATATTTTTTAATGCTGAAAATAAAAATAAAAATATTTTTGGTTTCTGAAAATTAATAAAAGTCATGATAAAAATTTCCATATTTTTTGATCATTTTTGCTATTTTAAATAATTATATGAAAAGAAATAGAATAAAATGAAAATAAAATGGAATTAAATGGAAGTCAAAGCATCTGATGGTCAGGGTTTAAACCTAGGTTGACTGCGCACGCAGATGGAGGGCCTGGATTGCATCTGGGTTAATTAACTGATTAATTTAATTAATTGAAAATTAGGGTTAACTGAAATGATCTGGACCCTTAAAAAACACGCTAAGCAAGATCCAATGGCTCAAATTCAAACTGACCCTCTAAACCCTAATTAGTGCCCTAATGACTTTCAGGTGACCAGAGCTTGCTCCGGTCATCTTCTCCGGCAAGACACTCAACCTAACTTCCTCCCTAGGCCAAATTAGAAGTTCTAAAGCTCCAGATCCACTTTCCTACTCATCCTAAACAAGAATCATGCTTCAAACAACATTTATCATGCATCAAAATCCAGATACGAATCAAAACATAAAAACTTCAAAAATTTCATAAGCACGATACAAGCTCAATACTCAACCATTTTCAAAAGTAAAAGGTGCAGTGTGATCAGTGAAGCATGAAGAACATTTCTATAACCTAAAAAGAGATTTCTGGAAAATTTGTTCTTGATGATACCTGAGATGAAGCTTTCTCAATCTGAGCTATCTGGACCTCTCCTTGGTGCCAATCAACTTCAATGGACCTCTTGAAGATGCTTTGATGCTTGGAATGAGTTTATTTGGGCTGCTTTTGAAGTTTCAGTTCAGAGGGGGTGAAATCATGTTTTTGTTTTAGGGGGTTTCAGGCTTGTGTAAGGGGTGGGAAATGATCTGGAGGATGTATGAAGATGATTGATGAAGTTTGTTTGAAGTTTTGATGGTTGGTTTAAAAGTTCCGAAGAGAGGATGTTTCTTGAGGATTTTTGCAATCTGAATATGTGTGTTGATTCAGGGCAATGTGTTATGTGTTATGGCTTGCATAAAGTCCACATATCATGTCTTGATAGGTCAGAAGAGTTGGTGTGGGCTATGCTGATTGGTATGGGTGATTTTGCAAAAAGTCAAGTTTGGTTGTACTTGAGGTATGGGTCATGGTAGGCCTGGTTGCAAGGGGTGTCTGGCCTCAGCTGAGTTCAAGGAGGTCCATAGAAACTGATTTGGGGTGCTGAGGCAAGTGTATGAGAAGATTCATGCCATTTTGCAAATTTGAAGAACTTTGGCCCTTTTGGAATTTCTTGAAGTTTAAGGCATGAAAGTGTATGATTCTTGGGCCAATTCTGATCAAAATGAGTTGTACTATGATGGTATGATGTTTAGAGATGCATTAGAGGTCATGAAATGGCTTGGCAAGTGGTTTTGCAAAAATCCCTCTTTGGTGTATTCTTGAAAATTATAGGATTTTTGCCAACTTTGAAAGATCATAACTTGAGTTCCATAATGAATTAGAACATGTTCTTGTACTTTTTGAAAAGGGAAAGACCTAATCTACAACTTTCATGACCAACAATTTTTCATTTGAAGCATTTTTGGTTGAGAAAGAGGATGTTGAAGAACTTTCCCAAAATGGGAAGTTTCCATTACAAGTCATTTCCATTTTTGGCAACTTTTGGTTTATCTCAAATTTCTTCAATCTTGTGAACCTCCAAACAGTTCAATGATCAAATAAAGATCATATAACTTCAATTTGATGAAAATACCCCTTTGGTTCCATTGTTGGGGGCCTCAGATGCCCTGATTTTGCTCTGACTTGCTTAAGAAGTTACTTAGTGAACAGATGACTTCCACAATGAATTTCTTCATCAAACTTGGTACACATGATCCTTATAACATCCTAAGAATATTAGAAACAAGAATGATCAAAAAATTTGGAGTTATGGCCTCTGAAACCAAAACCCTAATTTTGGTCATCTGTGCAGTGAAAACCCTAGCTCTGCTTCCATGCCTTGCCAGTTCTTGTGATTTCTTGACTTCCATGAACTTTGAGGGATATAATATGAGGATGGAACACATATGGACCCTCTTGGAATAATTGGAGACCCTTGGAGTGGCTCAGATGGATCCTTGGATTGCTCAAATCACAAACCCTAAATGCAGATGAACTTGAACTATGCAATGAAGCAAAAATGCAATATGAGATGGTATGCCTATGTTGATGCAAACATGAAAGATCACAAGCTATGGTGTGATATTGGTGAGGGAAAATTTGGGGTGTTTACAATGCTATGAAAACTGAGCTTAATGAGTTTCGCACCAGAATGGGAGAGTTCATGGTCATGATGCAAGGGATGGCTCGGGGACAACAAGAGTTAAGGAATGCAATTCAAGGGCTCAACCCTCCTCAGACTAATCCTCCTGTAACCACTCCTGACGTGCAAGTGACTCCTCCCAACACTAACAATGGCCCAGGTGTACCTTAAGTTCCAAAACAGGTCACAACAACTTTCATTCCGGTATAAGACATGCAAGAGGATCAGTTCTCTCCTTTTAACAATGACATGGGGTTCGGCGGAGAAGGAAATATTCAAGACTTTGTTATGCTTGCTGAGAAAGTCAAAGCCCTCAAGTGTAAAGACATTTTGGGGATAGACGTTTCTGACATGGACCTAGTCCTCGGGGTGGTTATTCCTCACAAATTCAGGCCGCCTACTTTTGACAAGTATAACGGTAGCTCCTGCCCTAAAACTCACTTGCAGGCATTCTACCGGAAAATTGCTGCCCATACTATGGATGAAAAGCTTTGGATGTACTACTTCCAGGATAGTCTCTCCGGAGGATCCTTGGAATGGTATGTGAAGTTAGAGAGAAGCTCTGTGAGAAGCTGGAAGGAATTGGGAGAAGCATTCCTCAAGCAATATCAGTATAATATCGACATGGCACCCAGCCGCACTCAACTACAGAGTTTGAATCAGAAGAACTCCGAGAGCTTTAAAGATTACGCACAAAGGTGGCGTAAAGTGGCCGCTAGAGTTCAACCGCCTTTGCTGGAGAGAGAAATGGTAGACTTGTTCCTGGATACCCTCCCTGGGCATTTCATGGAGAGGCTAGTTGGATGTTCCTCAAGTGGATTTTCAGATATCATCTTGACTGGCGAGAGAATAGAAAGTTGGATCAAGCAAGGGAAGATTCAGAACGGGGGCACTTCAAATTCTGGTGTCAAGAAGCCCTTCGTGAAGAGGAGAGAAGGAGAGACCGGGGCAGTGTACGCGCAGAGGGGAGGAAGTAATAGAGGTTTTTATCAGCAAGTGGCCCCTGTCACTATCTCAGCTCAACCTGTTCAACAGCAAGTCCAACAACCACAGCAACAACGCCAATAAGGGTATCAACAAAGAGCTCCTCGTCCATATTACCCCCATAAGACCAGAGAAAGACATTTCGAAACTCCACCAATGCCTTATTCACAGCTTTTGAAGAATCTCCTACAACTCAAGCTGGTTCAGCTCAGAACTTTGCAACCCCCGAAGCTGGGACAACTCCCTGAGGGTTACGATACAAACGCTAGATGTGAATTTCATTTCGGATCCCCCAGACATACCACGGAAAACTGCAGAGCTTTGAAGTATGTAGTCCAAGACCTAGTAGATTCCAAAGCAATCAACTTTGCTCCTACCCCTAACGTAATTCAGAACCCCATGCCTCCTCACGGAGGTACGATTGGGGCAGTTGATGAAGGGGAGAATTTAGACTTGGTGCGGGATGTCAACGACCTGCAGACTCCGTTGAGTGTTGATAAAGCTTGCTTGTCACAAAAGGGTGTTTTCCTGGGTGTGAAGTTGATTGTCCAGGATGTGCTGAAGCTACAAATGGTTGTGAGCAGTTGAAAGCAAGGATCCAGAGCATGATTAATGAAGGAGTGTTGCAGTTTGACAAGGTTGTAAAGGAAAGTGAATTCTCTACAGTAACCATCTTCTATGATCTGTCTCAAGTTCCTCCACAGGCCAGAGTGGCACCGATAACCATCACCACTGCAGGACCATTAATGTATCAAAGTGATAAAGCCATTCCTTGGAATTATGGTGGCGAAGTATTGTGTAACGGCCAGAAGCAAGAGTTGGCCACGTCTAATACAACCCCAGCTCAAGTAGAAAATGTTGGAGTAGAGGGATTTACTAGAAGTGGAAGGTTATTTGCGCCGGAAACACTAAGAAATAGTGTGATACCACCCAGAGACACTGCAAAAGCCCAGACTAAGGCAAGAGGGAAGCAGCCAGTGGTTGTCAATGAGCCCGCACCGGTAACTGATCAGACGTCACCTTTGATAAAGAAGCTGAAGAATTTCTGAGAATTATCAAAAAGAGCGATTACAAGATTGTGGACCATCTGCAGCAGACTCCATCGAAGATTTCCATCTTGTCCTTGCTAATGTGTTCTGACTCCCACAGGAAGGCTCTCTTGAATATTCTAAACAAGGCGTATGTGCCTCAGGATATCTCAAAAAATCAGTTAGAGGCGGTGGTATCTAGTGTCAATGCCAATCACGGATTGGGCTTTAGAGACATGGATTTAACATCTGAAGGGCGTGCTCATAATCGGGAACTGCATATCTCTTTAGAATGTAAAGGTGCAGTACTTTCTCACGTGTTGGTA
Source organism: Lathyrus aphaca (assembly GCA_963966055.1). Taxonomy (NCBI): domain Eukaryota; kingdom Viridiplantae; phylum Streptophyta; class Magnoliopsida; order Fabales; family Fabaceae; genus Lathyrus; species Lathyrus aphaca. The sequence continues at coordinate 309,100,519 of OZ014521.1, forward strand.
GATACCGGATCATCGTTGAATGTTCTGCCCAATAAGGCATTGATGAAGTTGGATTATGATGGAGTGATTCTAAATCCTAGCGACCTGGTAGTTAGAGCATTTGATGGGTCGAGGAGATCGTTGTTCAGGGAGGTGGAGTTACCAATCAAAGTAGGTCCACAAATCTTCAATACTACATTCTACGTAATGGATATACAACCTGCATATAGTTGTTTGCTGGGAAGGCCTTGGATATATTCAGCAGGAGCGGTATCATCCATACTTCATCAAAAGCTAAAGTTCGTCTGAGAGGGTCAAATTGTAACTGTCAGTGGGGAAGAAGACATTTTTGTTAGTCATCTGGCTTCATTCAAGTATGTGGAGATGGATGGCAAAATAGTTGAAACTCCATGTCAGGCTTTTGAGCCCCTGAAAACTGAACAAGCATCTTCTTGAGCAGCTTCTTTTGAAGAACCAAAAAAAAGGGTTTCCATAGCCTCTTATAAGCAAGCTCTGGAAGTGGTAGAATCTGGGATGTGAGAAGGCTGGGGCAGTCCAATAGAAGTGCCAGAAAAGAAAGATATGTTTGGGATTGGTTATCATCCTGGGAAGTCATCATCTGGACCGAGTGCTAGAGATCGTCAAGGCCCGATTACTTTCACGAGTGCGGGAGTGGTGGATTATGGAAGCGTCAGTGCCGTGCAGGATGACGCAGTTGATAGTGACTGTGACTTAGATGAGTGGATCATGCCTGTTGTTCCAGGGACTCAACTTCGCAATTGGACATCTGAAAGGCTTATCTCAGTCACCTCTTTCGAAGAGTAATAATCTTTGTTTCTATTTTTTCTGTATTCAAGGACCATGTCTTGCCCGGGGCATAGTGGCTTTTTGTAAGGGTTTTTTTGTTCCTAACACAATTCATAATCATAAATAAAGCTGATGTTTCACATTCATTCATGTTGTCCTTTGTCTTTCATTTTTTGGCTTTTTTTTCAAAAAGAAAGAAAAGTTTTAAAATGGCAATGTTTCTCATTTTCTCAAGCTCTTTCTAAAGCCTTGCATGAATCACCATTCATGCAGGTGCTCATCACCGGATCTTATCAATAACGACCCTGTTATGGATGAGTATGACTTCGACAATCCAATTTATCAAGTCGATGAGGAAGGTGAAGAAGATTGCGAACTACCTGAAGAGTTAGCCAAATTGCTTAAACAGGAGGAGAAGATGATTCAGCCGCATGAAGAAGTCGTCGAAGTGATAAACCTGGGTACCGAAGAAGATAAGAAAGAAGTCAAGATCGGAGCCGTATTAGAAGATTCTATCAAGACTCGCCTAATTGCTATGCTTCGAGAGTATGTTGATGTCTTCGCATGGTCCTACCAAGATATGCCTGGTTTAGACACTGACATTGTGGTGCATAAATTACCGCTGAGAGAAGACTGCCCTCTAGTGAAGCAGAAGTTGAGGCGCACACGTCCTGATATGGCAATCAAGATAAAAGAGGAAGTACAAAAGCAATTTGATGTTGGTTTCTTGGCCGTGACCAGTTACCCTCCGTGGGTTGCCAACATTGTGTTGGTCCCTAAGAAAGACGGTAAAGTCAGGATGTGTGTAGACTACAGGGATTTGAATAGGGCCAGCCCCAAGGATGATTTCCCTCAGCCTCACATAGATGTCCTTGTTGATAATACTGCTCAGTTTTATTTGTTCTCTTTCATGGACGGGTTTTCAAGTTATAACCAGATTAAGATGTCTCCCGATGATATGGAAAAGACTACTTTCATCACGCCTTAGGGCACCTTCTGTTACAAGGTCATGCCGTTTGGTTTGAAGAATGCTGGAGCCATTTACCAATGGGCGATGGTAACACTATTTCACGACATGATTCATCATGAAATTGAGGTTTATGTTGATGATATGATAGCAAAGTCCCAAACAGAAGAAGAGCACTTGGTTAATCTAGCAAAGTTGTTTGACAGACTCCGGAAGTTTAGATTGAGGTTGAATCCGAATAAGTGCACCTTCGGGGTCCGTTCCGGCAAGCTACTTGGCTTCATTGTTAGCGAGCGGGGAATTGAGGTTGATCCAGCCAAAGTAAAAGCCATCCAAGAGATGCCTGAGCCAAAGACTGAAAAGCAAGTGTGTGGTTTCTTAGGGAGACTAAACTACATTGTACGGTTTATCTCTCACCTAACGGCCACGTGTGAGCCCATCTTGAAGCTTCTGAGGAAGAATCAGGCAATTAAATGGAACGAAGACTGTCAGCAAGCCTTTGACCGAATCAAAGAATACCTGCTATAACCTCCAATTCTCATGCCTCCAGTACCAGGGAGACCTTTGATCATGTATCTTAATGTGCTCGAAGGATCAATGAGATGTGTGCTAGGTCAGCAGGACGAGTCTGGTCGAAAAGAGCACGCCATTTATTACCTTAGCAAAAAGTTTACCGATTGTGAGACACGCTACTCACTACTCGAGAAAACTTGTTGCGCTTTGGCATGGGCTGCTCACCGACTAAGACAGTACATGCTGACTCACACCACTCTCTTAACTTCCAAGATGGATCCTGTGAAATATATTTTTGAGAAGCCGACTCTGACAGGAAGGGTAGCCCGATGGTAGATGATATTAACAGAGTATGATATACATTACACTTTGCAAAAGGCAATCAAAGGAAGTGTATTGTCAGAATACTTGGCTCAGTAGCAAATCGATGACTATCAACCCATGAAATTCGAGTTTTCGGATGAGGATATCATTTTCCTCAAGTTGAAAGACTGTGAAGAACCACTTCCAGAGGAGGGGCCAGACCCTGAATCCAAATGGAAGTTGATGTTTGACGGAGCCGTGAACATGAATGAAAGTGGAGTAGGTGTTGTTATCATCTCACCAGAAGGGGTCCATACACCTTTAGCTGCTTGGTTGACTTTCGAATGCACTAACAATGAGACAGAGTACGAAGCTTGTATCATGGGGGTTGAAGAAGCAATCAACTTGCGGGTCAAGAACCTCGAGATCTTCGGAGATTCTGCTCTGGTAGTGAACCAAGTCAACGGCAAATGGTTAGTTCATCAACCTCATTTGGTTCCTTATAGGGATTATGTCAGGAGGCTATTAACTTTCTTCACCAAAGTCAAGTTGAATTATATTCCTTTAGATGAAAACCAGTTCGCCGATGCTCTAGCAACTTTTTCGTCCATGATTAAAGTTTGTCAAGATAATTTTGTGCCTCGAATCATGGTCTCCCGTCTTGAAAGACCTGCTTATGTCTTTGTAGTTAATAGTGGTGAAGATAACAAATCTTGGTATCATGATATCAAGAATTTCTTGAAGGATCAAGAATACCCGACTGGGGCATCCAGTAAGGACAAGAAGATCCTCATAAGACTAGCAAGTGGTTTCTTCTTGAGTCAAGATGGTGTGCTATACAAGCGAAACTTCGACATAGTTCTGCTCAGATGCGTGGATAGACACGAAGCAGACCTGTTAATGCAAGAGGTTAATGAAGGCTCCTTTGGTATTGTTGCACCCCAAAATTTGCCCTCCACAAGATAAGACATTGTGTACTAAGAGGCTCACAAGGTTCACAAGGTTCACAAGACATCTCATAAGTTTCACAAGGTTCACAAGATTCACAATTAGTCAGAAAGTTTGACAATTCCCTCAGACAATGCATCCTCCTAAGCAATGCATCCTAAACTAGGGTTTTGACTTTTATCAGGCTAAATGGACTTACAAGACTTCAATTGAGCTTCATAACATCCTATATGTGTTCAAGAATCCCCATGTCAAGTTTCAATATTTTCCCAAAAGATTTGATCAGTCAGATGATCAGAAAGGTTAAAATCAGTCAAGGCAGTCAAAAAGTCAAACTGAGGTCAACTGTGGTCAAACCAAAGTCAAACTTCATGATTTTTTGCCAACATCAAGTATATGAAGTAAAATTCATCATTTTATATAGGGTTTGATTATGATTCATCAAGGAGATTTCAAATCATCAAGAATCAGGAGTTTCTAAATTAGGGTTTTCATAGGAAAAGTCAACTGAACTTTGACCAGCCATAACTTTCACATGCTTCATCAAAAATTTTCCATCCAAAGCTCATTTTGAAGGAAATTGAATTATCTACAACTTTGTGTCTCACAAGCCAAGCCCAAAAATGCTTCATTTGGAAGGTATGAGCTAAGACATTATGGGTCCTTTTAAAAGTCAACAAAAAGTCAACAACTTCCAAAGAGCATAACTTGAGAATGTTAAAGGATATGGACATGAGACCAAAGAGGTTGGTTAGAGGACTCTTTAAGATTTCCAAAATGTCCAAGAACACCTTCATAGCATTAAAATTGAAGGATTTGTGCCCTTGCAAAGTTGGGAAATCTTTGAGAGGTTTATGAAGTAAATGGGGTCTTAAAACCATAATTCTTCAAATGGGCTGACTTTTTTGTGATCCAATTGGTTCCATGACATCATGCACGAAATTAAATTAATATTTTCATAATTTTATTCATTTTATTTTTATTTATTATGATTTTTTATATTAAAAGTCATTTTAAATTCAAATAAAATATAAAATAATGAAGATTTAAATTTATTTGGTTTCTAGAATGTCATAAAGTATAGTTGGACTTGATTGATACAAGAATTATGAAGATCGTCCTAAAATAGCAAGCTTATATCAAGATATTTCAAGTTTTAAAGTCAAATCTTTTTCAATCTCAAACTATCCAAATATCCAAAGTCTTGTGCAATTTTTTTGACCTAATTCATTGTACCATATATATACAACACAATGACAAGTACTATTCACGAATTGGCAGCCTCCAAAGTCATCTTCAAACTTCACAAAATTCATCAAAAATATCAAATTCGGATTCTTGGCTAGAGACACTTTCAAGGCAATTTAAAGGTTGCTACATGTTCTTTGGACATCCCTGAATCGAAACCAATCCTCCATACCATCAAATTCATGACATATCACGCTAACCGAATCACTTTTTCTTCATATTTTCTTGTTTATCGTTTTCATATATTTGATTGTTAAAACTTGAATCTAACCATCAATCCTTGTTTGTCTTAAAGCATAGAATAAATCTGGATAGTTTATTTTGAGTTTCATGGCCGTAATCGCATTTCGCCATAACTAGGGTTTCAAGGTCTATTTTAGGGATTTGCGATTTAGGCTATGTAAATGATATTAATTGATGAAATTGAACTGTATGAGACCTGGGCAAGCTATTAGAACAATCGATTTGGACAAATTCTACATGTTTTGCAGGTTAGCAAGAGCATAGGTTTTCCTGTGGATAAATTCGCAGCAAAGTGCCCAAAAAATTTCGCAGGAAATTTCGTAGGGTGAGAGGTAGAAGACGACAGCTTTGGATCCATCTGGAAATTTAAAAATCAATTTAATATTTTTAGAATTATATTCTATTATATTTCAACTAATGATGCTTGGTTTGGTGGTTGTGATGCGCGCTGGTAACGTTTGAAACCTGGGTTCGATTTCCAGGTTTTCCTTTTTGTTCATTTGTTTTTTCATATTTTTGTAGGTTCATTACATATTGGTTTGGGCTCATTCTCTCACCAGCAATCCAGGCGCAGCCCAGTGGTGTGTCTTCTTACTGGTAATAGGGAGGTCCTGGGTTCAAATCCAGGCCTCCCCATTTTTTTTAACCTAATTGTTTTCCTATTTCTTTTTCTTTTCTTGTTCTTTAATTTTAATTAAATATTATATAAATGAATTAATAATAATATAATATTGTTTTCATAAAATTGTATATGTTTAAAATCAATATTTTATTTGTATGTCCATATTATTATTATATATAATTTATTTCGTAAATAATTGAATTAATATTGTATATTAAATTAAAAACCCTAATTATTTTTTTTAAACCCTAATTTATTTTCTAATTACTCAAAACCCTAATTTTCTTTTAAAAACTTTAATTTCTCATTTTAATCATTTTTTTGTTTAATTATACTTAATAAATACTTCTAAATCATATTTATTTTGTAAATAAATTTATTATTATTATCTTTATTATTTTATTTTCATATCAAAAAAATTATAAAAAATGTTTGTTTAATTTTAATGATCATGTATATATTTTATATTTTGTACTAACCTTTTCTTCTTATTATTATTGTTTTATCACTAACCATTTTATTTTAATTGTTTATTATATAATTATTATTTAATTTGCTTTTATTATAATGTAACTGTACAAGCCATGTAATAGTTGTAGTATTTTATCGTTTATTTATTTATTTTAAAAATTGCTATGGTTAGTAAATTAGGGAGTGAAAACATGTTTGTACTTTAAAATTAATCTAGATCACTAATTATAAGATAAATATTTGAATTGGTACACGCACACACGTAAGTCGATCTTTGATCGCCATCTCACTTCCTTAAGGGTTACCTCTCATGTTGCCTAAATAAAATGGTCAAGTAAGGTGTCTAAAAGCAAAGTCCCTTTTCCATTAATATAATCTTGTCCCTTTACGATTATAAGATCAAGTCCCTTCGAATGTTGCCTTCGTGAATGATCTTGTCTCTTTCGAATAAAAGATGATAAGTCCCTACGTATTGCTAAAGACACCTTGCAGTTGCCTATAATCAGATTGTCCCCACACATGTCCCTTAATTACATCCAAGGTAATGACTTCCTATTCCTTAATAATAGGGATAGTCTTACCATTGAAAGAACATTTAAGAACAGTAAAGATTTAACTTAGGGTTGGTTCCTCTTAAGTACTTGCTCACTTCTTTTCATCAAATTACTTCATTACACTTTACATTTTAAACAATTTTCAAAACAAAGTCTTTATATATATCCGTACAAGGGTCATTATAAAGTACTTAAGAAAATTTTTAATCACACACTACACTTCTCAAAACAATTTAAAGGGAGCTAAGTAACTAAGAGCCCATGGATAACCATGGATGTAAAGGGTGCGAACACCTTCCCTTTACATAACCTACCCCCCGAACTCAAAAATCTTTTAAGGTCTTTCCTGTTCTTTTATGCCCTTTCCTTTTGGATAAAATAAAAGTCGGTGGCGACTCTTGCTATCCGCAACATTTAACTAAAGTCAGTTCTCCCACCGTGTTACAGAACTGGCGACTCTGCTGGGGATTTAATATTAAAGAGGGGTACCCTTAGGAATTAGATCACTTTAAACTTGTTTGCTTTGTTTGCTTTACTTTACTTGTTGGGTGCTCTTATGTGTGAAAGATCCTAACCCGGGTCTAGTGTACCTTAGGTAAATGGCAATAGACCAAGGAAACTGTACGGCGTATACCGATATGGTTGATCTGGTGGCCATAGTTAGTGTGACTTCTTGGTTGGTGCTTATGTTCCTTAAGTAAGTTGAGGATAATATGAGGCTGCCATATGTTGTCAATACACTAACTGACTTTTAGAACCTTAGTTATCCCATCTTGTCCTTTAGAAATTAGTGAGATAACCGGCTTTGGTGAAGACTGAAGTTGGTTGATACTCGATGCTACGCTCATTGAGATCCTAAACTTGGAGGGTTTTGGTTGGCAAGTAAGTTGCCTACTGAACAACCACCCTTGTGAAGGATCAATGATATTGAGATCCCTTAGAACCTGGTTACTTTATAGGACAGGATGAACCAACTAACTTCAGGGGAGGGTACTTACCTTTAAACCTCATGTAAGCCTTCAAACCTAGGGCTATTGTGTGACTTGTTTGTGTGTGCCACATGTTTGTGATTGAGCATAACATTATAGCATCATCATGCATCATAAGCATAACATTTTCACTAACCATTTCAAGGACCAAAGGATTTATCTTTGTTCTTTGTTGCAGGTCATGGATTATGCTCGTAGGAATACTATCCGGATCAACTTTGTAGGAATACCTCTTAAGCTTAAGGAATTGGTTTCTCAGGTTTCTGAAAACTCCCAGTTCATCAAAAAGCAAGGTCACCTACTGGATCTAGTCACTTCAGGGTTTAATGAAGACATGATGAGTGTTCTGTTTCAGTTCTTTGATCCTAAGCATCATTGCTTCACATTCCCCGACTATCAGCTGGTTCCTACAATGGAAGAGTTCTCCAAGCTTCTGGGTATACCTATTCTTGATCAGAAACCCTTCACAGGCTTAGAGAAAGAGCCCAAACCTGAAGTCATTGCTGCAGCTCTACATCTGAAGAAATCAGACATTATTCTAGAAACGAGGAGTGGAGTTAAGGGTATTCTTTCCAAGGTATTGATGGAGAAAGCCCAAGTGTTCCTAAAGGCTATGAGTTATGATGCTTTTGAGGAGATCTTAGCCTTGTTGATTTATGGCTTAGTGTTGTTCCCCAATCCAGACCAGTTCATATAAGTACACGCCATCAACATATTTCTGGCTCATAATCCAGTGCCTACATTACTTGGAGACATCCTACACTCTCTTCATACTCGTACTACAAAGGCACGAGGAACTCTGATGTGCTGCATACCTTTATTGTCTAGGTGGTTTATTTCTCACCTTCCTCGATCAGTGATGAAGAATGAACAAGGGTTCAGGTGGTCCAAAAGAATCATGTCACTCTCTCATTCAGATATTCATTGGTGCTCTAGATCTATGGAGAATGTCACTATCATTGACCGTTGTGGGGAGTTCCCTAATGTGCCACTTCTAGGCATAAGAGGAGGCATTACTTACAACCCTTCTTTAGCTTTACGTCAGTTTGGTTACGCACGGAGTGATGGTCCTCATGACATGTTGATTCAGGGTATTGTGTTTGACTACGACAACAATCTGCAAGGTTACCGTCAAAGGTTCATACGAGCATGGGGTAAAGTGAACAAGGTTGACAGCAAGACTCTGGAGCCCAAGTACACTATTCCTATGGAAGCTTATCTCAGATGGGTACGATTTCGTGCTCAGACTCTTATGATGCCATATCCTGCCATCCTGTCAGTTACTATGGAGCCAGTTGCTGAAGGAGATACTTCTTATATCATCCTTCATCCAGACATGCCCACTGACATGGAAGATTTACAGAGGTCCTGGATCCAGTTGAAAGAGCAAAGGGATACTTTTGAGACTCATTACAAAGCAAGTCAAGAAAGAATCCTGGAGCTAACAAAACAATTTCACGAAGAGCGGAACCTCAACTCATACCTCAACGCAAAGAGGAAACGTCCATGGGAGACTTAAAACCCCATCTTTTGTATTCATTTCATTTTTATTTCAAGCCCAAGGGGCAAACAAATTTATTACTAATAAAAGTTTTCTTTTTGGTTGTTTAAACAAATTTAAATCCTGCGGTCCTTGAAAACATTGCATACGTATTTATACACCATATCATTGCATCACTGGTTTCTTATGTACAGGTATCTTATCTTCTCACTGTTTATTTCAGCAGCAATGGCTCTTGAACAAACAGTCAAAGATCTCCAGGCTCAGAATGCACAATTCCAGGAGCTGATCCTGAACTTGTCCAAGGGACAGGATGAATTGAAGACACTGCTGGCCAAGAAGACTAAGAAAACTAGAAGGTCAGGAGGCTTTATCAATATGGGAAGAAGGTTCAGAGGTCCTGTCAAAACCAAAGAACAAGTTGAAGATTATGAGTCTGAGGAGTCTGAGAAAGAGGGAGGCAGTCTCCATAATACAATGGGGGATTCTGATTCTGAAGCTAATTACTATCATGATCCTAATGAAGATAAGTTCAAGATGCTGGTGGATAGAATGAATGCTATGGAATTGCAAAAGTCTTCTGGACTGGATTTTGAAGATCTGAGTTTGATATCTGGAGTGGTTATACCCTTTGGTTTCAAAGTTCCTACTTTTGTGTTGTATGATGGTGTCTCGTGTCCCAAGCTGCATCTAAGGTCCTATGTCCGGAGGATCCAACCCCATACTGCTGATAAGAAGTTGTGGATCCATTTCTTCCAGGAGAGCTTGTCTGGAGCTCAATTGGAATGGTACTATCAATTGGAGAGTGTCAACATCCGTGATTAGAATGATCTTGCTGAGGCCTTCTATAGGCAATATCAATACAATGCTGATCTAGCCCCTACTCGCATGCAACTACAAAGCATGTCTATGGGTGCTAAGGAGAATTTCAAGGAGTATGCCCAGAAGTGGAGAGACTTGGCTGGTAGAGTACAACCTCCTCTAACTGACCGGGAGTTAGTGGACATGTTTATGAGTACGCTGAATGGTCCTTTTTATAGTCATCTCATTGGAAGCTCATCATCTGGCTTCACTGAGTTGATAATGACGGGAGAGCATGTAGAAAGTGGCATAAGAAGTGGCAAAATACAGGTGGGTGCCTCTTCATCAAGTACTACAAAGAAGCCCCCTAGTGGGAAGAAGGAGTCAAATGCTGTTTATGGTCAACCTGGTCGTAATAGGAGGCACCAATCTGTGAGTGCAGTTCATATCTCCAATCCTACTCCTGCAGCACCAGAGCCACCACAGGACAATCAGCAGAGGCCTAGAAGACAGTTCACCAAGATCAACATGTCACTGGCCCAAGCCTTGCAACACTTGTTGAAGGGTGAACTCATTACTTTGAAGGACCCTCCTCAGAATCCTAATGTTACCTCTCCTAGGTACAATCCTAATGCATGGTATGCGTATCATTCTAATTGTCAGGGACATGATACCAATAATTGCTGGATATTGAAGAACAAGATTCAGGATATGATTGATGCTGGAGAGATTGAGTTTGACCCTTCGGGTACTCCAAATGTGATTACTGCTCCCATGCCTAATCATGAAAAGATTGTTAATGCCATTGATGAAGTTTCACATATTTCCTCAGTTGCAGAGGTGACTACTCCATTATCTGTTATTAAGAAGAAGTTGGTACAAGCTGGGTTCTTTCCAGGTTGTAATGAAGATTATTTCTATTGTGCTTATAAATATGATAGTTGCTGGAAATTGAAAGACGGTATTCAACGCCTCATGGACAATTACACCATATTGTTTGAGAAGACACCTTATGTGGAAAGTATGGTTGAACATATAACTCAAGGTGCGAAGGTTGAAGACGTGGATATGATTGATAAAGTGCCAGTGAGGATTACTTCCAAGGGCCCTGTCAAGATTACTCGTAAGGGTCCAATTAAGATTACTGCTGAAGGCCCTGTGAGGACTGTTGATGAAGCTAGAGTGGCTCCTATGATTATTACCACTCCTGGTCCTATTCCGTATACTTCTGATAAAGCTATACCTTGGAATTATGGTTCCGATGTTTATATCCATGGTGTTAAACAGGAACCCTTAGTTGATACACCTGTTGCTGATGAAAACCTTGATGTTGATAATATTGCGGGATCTAGTAAGATCACGAGAAGTGGAAGAATTTTCTCTCCTCCGGCTACCTCCAAGAATATAGTTACTCCAACTACTACCTCTACTGCTGCAACAAACACTGATGCCCGGGGCAAAGGTCCTGTTATAGAACATGTGCCAATTGAGACCCCAACTGCTGATGATCTTTCTAAGCAGATGGAAGAAGTACTGAAATCATTCGCAAGAGTGATTATGATATTGTTGATCAATTAGGGCATACTCCCTCCAATATTTCCATGTTGTCTTTACTGTTGTGTTCTAAGGCTCATGCTAAAGCCTTGATTAAATTCCTGAATACTGCTCATGTACCAAATGAAATTTCTGTAGATCAATTTGAGAATTGTGTTGCACACCTGACCTATGATAATGGGTTAGGTTTTTCTGATGCTGATTTAACTCCTGCCAAGAGGGATCATAACAGGGCTTTACATATCTCTATTGAATGTAAGGGCACTACCCTGTCACATGTGTTAATAGACAATGGTTCTTCCCTGAATGTGCTGCCCAAAGAGGTTCTGAACAAGCTTAGTCCTGAAGATGTTGTGTTGAGACCAAGTAATATAGTGGTGAAGGCCTTTGATGGCTCAAGAAGAGTGGTGCACGGAGAAATAGATCTCCCAATCAAAGTAGGTTCTCAGGTCTTCAATGCTACCTTTTATGTAATGGATATTCTTCCTTCGTACTCTTGTTTGCTTGGGCGCCCCTGGATCCATGGGGCAGGTGCTGTAACCTCCACCTTACATCAGAAGCTGAGATATCCAGTAAAGGGAAAGGTTGTCACTATTTACGGAGAGGAAGGATATATGATTAGCCATGTGAACACATTTAAATATCTTGAAGTGGAAGGGGAATATGTTGAGACTCCGTGCCAGACATTCGAAGTAGTTCCTTGGGTTGTTCCTACTGTTGAAGCTCCTCCTGCTGTCAAAAGAGTTCCTGTAGTTACCAGAGTACCTCCAACAATGGCCTCCCTCAAAGATGCTAGAGCTGTGGTTGATGAAGGTGGTTGTACTATTTGTGGTCAGCTTCCTGACATTCCTTACAAGTCTGACAAGTTTGGTTTGGGTTTCACTGCAGAGTCCCAGAAGGCTGTTCGTCGTGCTCGTGTTGTTCGTATCACCAATCAAGGGATTATGAAAGATCAGATCAATGTTGTGGGTGACTATGATGAAGACTACAACTTGGATGCTTGGATTTTTCCTACTGTGGGTGATGGGCTCAATAACTGGAAGGCTGAAGATGTTATTCCTATCTCCTTTAGTCAGGAGTAAATACTATTACTGTGTTGTTATTTCTTAAGTTTGTAATTTTTGAACAATTGAACTCTTAAGCCTTGTGCCTTACCCGGGGCACAATGGTACGCTTATTTCGGGATGTCATTTCATTTGCATACTTCATTCAATAAAAATCAATGGACGTTTCGTTTCGTAAATATTGTGTTCATTATCTTTCTTTTCTTTTATTTTTCTTTTATCAGCTATGTGTTCTTACACACACCCACATCACTAAAATGTAGATCCTCATCCACTCTGGATCCTGTTGATAATAGTTCTACTATTGCCAATTATAATTTCGAGAATCTGATCTATCAAGCTGAAGATGGAAATTAGGACGATTGTGAAGTACCTATAGAGCTTGCTAGGTTATTACAACAAGAAGAGAAAGCTATACAACCACATGAAGAGCCAATCGAAGTTGTGAATTTGGGAACTGAAGAAAACAGGAAAGAAGTCAAGATAGGGGCTGAATTAGAGGATGGTGTCAAGAGCAGATTGATTCATATGTTACATGATTATATGGAGCTCTTTGCTTGGTCCTATAAAGATATGCCAGGATTGGATACAGACATTGTGGTTCACCGTTTACCAGTAAAAGAAGATTGTCGTCCAAAGAAGCAAAAGGTTCGTCGCATGCGTCCTGAAATGTCAGAGAAGATTAAGGCAGAGGTGATGAAACAGTTTGATGCAGGGTTCTTAGCTGTGACTTCTTATCCTCAATGGGTTGCAAATGTGGTACCAGTGCCTAAGAAAGATGGTAAAGTACGTATGTGTCTAGACTACAGGGATTTGAACAAGGCCAGCCCCAAAGATGACTTTCCACTTCCTCATATTGATGTTCTGGTAGACAACACTGCTCAGCATAAGGTATTCTCTTTCATGGATGGTTTCTCTGGTTACAAGAAAATCAAGATGGAACCTAAAGATATGAAGAAGACTACATTTGTTACACAGTGGGGCACTTTTTGTTATAAAGTGATGCCATTTGGTTTGAAGAATGTCGGGGCAACATATCAGCGTGCTATGGTGGCTTTGTTTCACGATATGATTCATCATGAGATAGAGGTATATGTGGATGATATGATAGCTAGGTCCCAAAATGAAGAGCAACATCTTGATCATCTGCATAAGTTGTTTGAGAGGTTGAAGAAATACAAGTTGAGATTGAACCCAAACAAGTGTACTTTTGGAGTAAGGTCTGGTAAACTCTTGGGTTTCATCGTTAGTGGAAAAGGTATTGAAGTAGACCCTGCAAAAGTAAAAGCAATACAAGAGATGCCAGCTCCCCGTACTGAGAAGGAAGTTAGAGGTTTCTTAGGACGATTGAATTACATTGCAAGATTTATTTCCCAATTAACTGCTACCTGTGAGCCAATCTTCAAGTTGTTGAAGAAAGATCAGGTAATGGAATGGAATGATGAGTGCCAGACAACATTTGATGAAATTAAGAGATATCTTCTAGAACCTCCCATTTTGATGCCACCAGTTGATGGAAGACCCTTGATCATGTACTTAACAGTGTTAGACAATTCAATGGGGTGTGTGTTGGGGCAATATGACGAGTCTGGTCGAAAAGAGCAGGCAATATACTACCTTAGCAAAAAGTTTACCGACTGTGAAACAAGATACTCACTGCTCGAGAAAACTTGTTGGGCTTTGGCATGGGCTGCTCGCCGACTAAGACAGTATATGTTGACTCATACTACCTTATTGATTTCGAAGATGGATCCAATCAAGTACATATTCGAGAAACCTGCTCTCTCCGGACGAATAGCAAGATGGCAAATGATCTTGACAGAATATGATATACAGTATACTACTCAGAATGCCATTAAGGGTAGTGTGGTAGCTGATCATTTGGCTCATCAACCAGTGGATGATTATCAGTCAATGAGTTTTTAGTTCCCTGATGAAGACATTATGATTATTACCAAAGAACCTGGACAATATGACGGACCTGAACAAGGATCCCGATGGACTATGGTTTTTGATGGAGCTTCTAATGCACTTGGTAATGGTGTTGGTGTTGTGATCATTTCCCCTGAAGGTTGTCATACCCCGATTACTGCCAGACTTTGTTTCTATTGTACCAATAACATGGCTAAGTATGAGGCATGTATCCTGGGTATCAAAGCTGCCATTGATATGAAGATTCAGTTCCTAGATGTATATGGAGATTCAGCCCTGGTAGTGAGTCAGATTAAAGGAGATTGGGATACCAAGCATGATAATCTCATTCCTTACAGAGAGTATGTTTTGTCTTTGATCCCATATTTTGAAGAGATTACCTTTGGACATATTCCGCGAAGAGAAAATCAGTTGGCAGATGCATTAGCCACCATGGCATCTATGTTTGAGATTAGCTGGGATGATGAAGCTCCCAAGATTACTATTGACAGATTTGAGAAGCCTGCATACTGCAATGAGATTGACACTGAAGAAGCAGAAGGGAAGCCTTGGTTCTATGAAGTGAAAAGATATCTTGAAGCTCAAGAGTTCCCTAAAGTGGCATCTGTCAAAGATAAGAAGTTTCTGAGGAGGTTTTCTGCTAAGTTCTTCTTGAGTAATGGAATTTTGTACAAGCGCAATCATGATTCAACTTTTCTTCGTTGTGTGGATAAGAAGGAAGCAACAGAGATTATGGAAGACATGCATGATGGGATCTTTGGCACTCATTCTAGTGGTCATACCATGGCAAAGAAGATATTGAGAGCAGGTTACTATTGGTCTCATATGTAGGTATGGCATCCCTGAAAGGATTATTACTGAGAATGGTTCTAATCTGAACAACACCATGATTACTGATCTCTGCATGCAGTTCAAGATTAAGCATCACAACTCTTCTCCGTATCGTCCAAAGATGAATGGGGCAGTAGAAGCTGCTAATAAGAACATTAAGAAGATTCTACAGAAGATGACTATTACTTATAAGGATTGGCACGAGATGTTACCATTTTCTCTTCATGGTTATCGTACTACAATACGCACTTCAACAGGGGCAACCCCATTCTCCTTAGTATATGGTATGGAAGCAGTTCTTCCCATTGAAGTTCAAATTCCCTCCTTAAGAATTATGAAGGATGCAGGCTTGGATGAAGATGAGTGGATTCAGACCCGACTTGACCAGATAAATTTAATTGATGAGAAGAGGTTGGCAGCTGTGTGTCATGGCCAAATGTACCAGAAACGGATGATCAAAGCTTTTAATAAGAAGGTTAAGCCAAAGGTATATCAGGATGGTGACTTGGTAATCAAGCGTATCATATTACCACAGGGTGATCCTAGGGGCAAGTGGACTCCTACATATGAAGGACCATTTGTGGTCAAAACAGTATTCTCAGGAGGTGCCATGATGCTTACTACTATGGATGGTGAAGACTTCCCACAGCCTGTAAACGCAGACATAGTTAAAAAATACTATGCATAAAAAGAGACCCGCTAGGTTGACTGGCCTAGGAAAAAATAAGGGCATCCCGGCGAACCAAAAGGGTTCGGGCAAAAATTAGGGATATATATATAAAAAATGTACACCCGGCAAGTTGAAAACCTGAAAGGGCGGCTTGAGTGTCGCTCCCAAAAGATGAGAATGGCTCAAATAAAGGTACAGACGCGAACGGTCGGCGAAGGGATGAAATGAGAACACACAGGAGTGAACTCAAGAGAAAGGAAGAGTCGCCAGCTAGGCATTTTTATCCCGGAGGAAAGGTAATGCTGCATAAACCTAGAAAGATATGGATAAGACGGTTGCGAACCAGAGAGACTGAGAAAGGGGGTTGGTTACAACCTGGGAAGGTATTAGCACCCAGATTGTCCGCCGTACTCGACGGGATCCACGCTTAAAAGATTTGTGTTTTAAAGGGGTAGTGTCGGTGCAATCTGTGTATAAAAGAGCTGAAAAAGATGTACAAGTGTCAGTGTAAGAGAAGTGAAGTATATAAGTGAAGTGTCAGTGTAAGAACAAGAGTGAAGTGTTCATGATAATGAGGCTAAGAACAAAGCTGGAAAGAGGGGGAATATACAGAGACTTTTGTTCGATAACTATTAAGTTATGCCTACGTATCCTCTCGTGCAATGAGGAAGTCAGAACACCGTAGTTCGACCCAAAGAGACTGAAAGATAAATTGACTTGTGAACTGCTTACTTGTCTATGCTCAAGTGTATGACCTGTCTGGCTCAGGTGCTAACTGTCTTGCATTAGACGGAAGAAGCGAGTTCTCGTTTGTGAGTGAAGATGATGAGAAAAGAATCCCGAAGGAGACGATTATTGTTTGTTTTTGAATTTTCAGTCTTTTATTGCTTTTTGAAGTTTGTCATAAGAAAATGAGCTTAAGCCTAAACCAATGGGTTAGTAAACTCATCACATCTTCCCTCTGATTAGGGGTAATGAGAGTACCTTAAGTGTGAAGTCAGCTTCTCACACTTAATCACCGTGGTGCAGGATTAAGATCATTAACCTACTTGTGGTTATTTTAGATGTTTTTGTTGTTTTTGTTTAGTGTTAAGTAATGAGATTAAGCCATAATCAGGGATTAAACAGACTCATTACACCATCCTAATAGAAGGATAATAGATGAGAATGTTTAAGCTGAGGAAGGCTCCTCAACTTAATCCATGATTAGGGATTAAACTCATGACAAGACAAAGCCTTTATTAAGTGGATTTTAGTTAATGATAAGATGATGAAGTGAGTTTTAGAGTTTGTAAGACAACTTGAGGGGGACTTGTCCATTAACACTAGGGTTAGTCCTTCTTAACCAATTAAGGAAGAATTAGAACCCTAATGCAAGGCCCAAGTTACAAGCTTGATGTCTTGATGATTATTAGATGAATTGATTAAAGGATTTAAACACATTAAGGGTTTAACACTTAGGATTAAAGTTATACACTCCATCCTAATAGAAGGATGCAAGCATAAGCTCAATCACAAATCCTTAAAGCCTTTAGGGTTTAGTCCCTGATTATGAGGTGAGAAAAGAGGACTCAATGAGACACAAAGGTAAAAACTAAGTGGGGGGGACTAATCAAAACCCTAATTATTGTCATGCTTGGTTGTTCCTAAGGTTTGTGAGGTTTACAAGAAAGATCTTCAGAGGAACCACCAGGAAGCAGATGAAAGGAACAAAGAGAAGCAAAGTAACTTGCTTCATTGAAAAAGACACGTCACTTGAAGAAAGAAAGTAAGATGAAAAAAGAAAGGGCAAGCCCAATCCCAAGCACAAGACAAAATGCAGCAATGATGCATAAGAGAGATGAAAAGAGATTGTGAGAAGTGAAGGCAAATTCACCTCTCAAAGTGACTTACCACCTGAAAAGGTTAGTGAAAGAAATGCAATGTAATGCAAAGTGAGATGAAATGGCATGATGCAAACCAAAACCAGAAGCATGAGTATGATGATAATGATGCTATGAGATGACACAAACATGAAACAAAGCATGGGGATGATCATACAAACATATGGAAGCAAGAGAAGCATGCTTAGAACCATGAACAAACATGAAAAGTTATGAAATGCAAATGACATACAACATGGCAAATGAATGAGGCAATGATCAAACATGATTCTAACATGTCCTAAGATGTGTTATGGATCAAATGGATGCATAAAATGTCATGGCAAGTCATGGTGTGCAATCAAATGCAAGATGAATGCAAAAGGAAGCCCAAATTAGGGTTTATGATCAATGCACAAAACAAAAATCAAAATCAGAAGCAAACATCAAGATAAAAAAATTGAAAATGCATCCAAGGGAACCCTAAACCTATACAAACTCACTGCCCAAAGGAGGGGTTCTAACTCTTAACCTAATGAGGGTTATGAATTTCTCAAGATTGCTAGGGTTTTAAGGTACCTTGTCAAGGAAAATGTCAAACAAATTGAAAATGCAAGATCAAATCATGTCAATTTAATCCTATAAACAACATGATATGCAAGATGCAATGCAAAAAGAATCAAAGTCCAACTCTCAAAGACTAGGCAGAAATGAATTTTTGAACATTGGATCAAAATAATGCCTTGAAATGAAATTAATTCCATGGAAAATTGTCAAAAGACATCAAGATCAAAAAAGAAATTTGGTTTGAAGGTTGGACAATGTTTCTAAATGGTTTTAAATGTTTCATGAATTTTTTTGTGATTTTTAAATACTTAAAAGTATTTTTAATTAATTAATTCTCATTAATTAATTAAAAATAATCTTTTAAATGATTTAAAAATATTTTTTAATGCGAAAAATAAAAATAAAAATGTTTTTGGTTTCTGAAAATTAATAAAAGGTTGTACAAAAATTTTCGGAATTTTTCAATGTGTTTTACTATTTTTAATAAAATGAACAAAACAAATGAGAATAAAAAGAAAATAAAATGGATTAAATGGAAAGTATGCTGATCCTAAGGCTGAGGTTTAAACAAGGAACGCGCGCGTTTGACTGGCGCCATATCTAAGGGTGGAGATTTAAATTGGCCAGATTAACTTATAAACTCAATTAAAAGGATTAATGACGTGGATTAGGGTTTAATGAGTGGATCTGGACCCTCCAAACGCGCGCCAGTCAAACAAAGTCAGCCTATCCTACGTACCACATTCAAACTGCATTTAATTACATGGATTAGCCCTAAACACTTTCAGGTGGCCGGAGAAGACTTCCGGTCGTCTTCTCCGGCGAGACTCTCACCTGAAAGTTGCTAACTTTCTCCCCAGGCCATGAAAATGAACTCTAATCACCCAGAAATCATCCCCATTCAACATTGAATCAAAACCCCCAAACAAAAATCATTTTTCATGCATTAATCAGGCAAATCGAAGCAAAACATTTCTAGGGAAAAAAAGTTTCAGAGCATTCATACATCCTGGTTTCTCAACCATTTTCAAAAATAATCATATCCACATGATCAGGGGAGTGCATAGAATCATTTAGGAACTTAAAATGGAGTTTCTGGAAAAAAAATTGAGATGGCTACCTGAGATGGAAACTCCTGGTCCTGAGCTTTCTGGCCTTTCCTTTGCTGCAAATCCACTCCTTTGAACCCTCTGATGATGAAATGACACTTAGAAAGCTTTGAGGATGGCTGGTTTTTGAGATGGCAGAAGTTCTGTTCAAGGGAGGGTGGTGATCGTGTTTTTGATTCAGGGAGTTTCAGACTATGGTGATGGGTGGTTTTTGATCAGTGAAGTGTGCTAAGTTGATTTGTGAAGTTTGTTTGTGTGTTTGCAGCTTGTGGAGAGTGTTTCGAAAGCTTTTGCAAAATGGAGTGGAAAATGAGAGAGATGTCTTCTTGGTGCTTTCAGGCTTGTGTGTTATGTGCTTTGGATTGCTTTTGGTTTGTATAAACAAATGGGATTGGTCAGATGAGTTGATGTGTGCTTTTGTTATTGGTATGACTCAAGTTGCCAAAATGTCAAAGTTGTGTAAGAGAGGCATGGGCTACTAGCTAGCCAAGGACAGATGGGGTGTCCTGCGCAGCAAGATGTGTGGAGAGCCATAGGATTGGTTGTGAGGTCAGCAAGCAAGTGGATTCACACTTGAGTGAGTTTTTTGCAACTTGCTTCACTTTTGTTTCCTTTGAGAATTCTTGCTCCATAAGTCATGAAGATGAGTGATCCCTTGGCCCATTCTGAATTTTAGATGCCACATGATCATGTTGTCAAGAAATGATACACATTTGAGGCCTTTAGAACACTTGATCAAACCATTTTGCAAAATGTCTCTTTGGTGGAAAACTTCAAATTTTGTGATTTTAGCCAACTTTGACAAGCCATAACTTTTGATCCAAAATGAATTAGGTCATGTTCTTGTACTTTTTGAAAAGGGAATGATCCATTCTACAACTTTCATGACCAAAGTTTTTCCATTTGAAGCATTTTTGAATCAAAAAGCAAGGGTTGAAAAGGTTTCCTAAAATGGCAATTTTCATTAAAAGTCAACTTTCCCAAAAAGTCAACTTTGCAAATGACTTGAGATTCTTCAATTTTGTGAACTTAAAACATCTTCTATGATCAAATAAAGATCATGCACAATCAAAATGATGATGAACACCCTTTGGTTGGGTCATTGGGGGCCTCAGATGCCCTGATTTTGCACTGACTTGCTTAAAAAGTCAACTCTTGATCAGATGACTTCCCCATGGAATTTCTTCATGAAAATTTATATGCATGATCCCTATACCATATAGAGACCAATAGAAACAATAATTACCAAAAAAATTGGAGTTATGGCCTTTGAAACCAAAACCCTAATTCTAGGTCATCTGTGCAGTCAAACCTGGCTCTGCTTCCATGCCATTCTCAGTTCTTGTGATTTTTTGACATTCTTGACTTTGAGAGGATATAATATGATGCTTGAACACACATGGACCCCTTTGAAGTGATTGATGACCTTTGGAGTGGCTCAAGAAGCTCTTGGGTTGCTCAGATCACAAACCCTAGATGCAGATTACTTTGAACCAATGCAATGAATCAAAAATGTGGTATGAGATGTTATGATTGGATTTATGCACATGAAATGATCACAAGCCATGGTGTGAATGGGTGAGGGCAAATTTGGGGTGTTTACAGCTGCCCCTATTCAAACATGAGTTAGCTGTGCAGGATGTAAGCAACGGCTTAACAGGCAAACAAGATAACTTGTGGTTGAATACCAAAGGCAGTCCAAAATTTGCACTCACAGAATGAAGAAGAAAAGGGATATAGATTGTCAAGGAAAGTAAAGTATATTGTAAAGTGCGGGCGACGGAGGACGACCGTCGAGCAGAGGACGACTGTTGGGGAAAGCAATGACGGGGACGGCCGATATGCTGGGAAAAGTGCGGGAAATAAAGCAATGACGGGGACGGCCGACATGCTGGGGATAAAAGGGATTATGATGGGGACGACCATCAAGTAAAACTGTAAGATTCTATGGGGATTAATGAAAAATGATGGGGACGGCCATCAAGTTCATAAAGTAATGTAAACAACGATGGGGACGGCCATCGGGTTAAACTGATGAAGGACGATCATCAGGAAAAGGAAAAGGGACCACGACAGGGACGGCCATCGGGTTAAAGAATAAATGAAATAATGATGAGGAACGGTCATCAAAGGTGAAGGACAATCACCTAGCAGGGGACGGCTGCTCTGAAAGGGGTAAGATGAGGGACGGTCATCTAAGGTGAAGGACGATCACCTGGCAGGGTACGGCTGCCGAAAATATCGCGACATAGGACGAATGTCGGATAAAGGTCAACGATGGGGACGGCCATCGGACGAGCATGATGAAGGACGATCATCAAGAGGTGAAGGACGATCACCTAGCAGGGGACGGCTGCTCTCAAGGTTTATCATGACATAGGACGAATGTCAGATAACAAAATCAATGATGGGGACGGCCATCGGATAAAATGATGAAGGATGATCATCAAAAGGTGAAGGACGATCACCTAACAGGGGATGGCTGCTCTCAAGGTTTATCATGACATAGGACGAATGTCAGATAACAAAATCAACGATGGGGACGGCCATCGGATAAAATGATGAAGGACGATCATCAAAAGGTGAAGGACGATCACCTAGCAGGGGACGGCTGCTAAAAATATCACGACATAGGACGAATGTCAGATAGAAAAGATCAACGATGGGGACGGCCATCGGATGAGCATGATGAAGGATGATCATCAAGAGGTGAAGGACGATCACCTAGCAGGGTACGACTGCTCTCAGGGTTTATCATGACATAGGACGAATGTCAGATAACAAAAGAATTTTTGCTTTGTTGGTGATCTACTGGGGAATAGTAAACACGGACGAGTGTTTATATCCAGGAAATAAAAGGTATAAGTGTTTTGACGTTGTGTATAGATTAAAGATGCGGACGAGCATCCCTAAGACTACGATATGGACGAGTATCGGGTAGAAACAAATACTGACACGTGTTCAGAGATGATGATACGGACGAGTATCAACTGGTTAACAAGGAACACGGACGAGTGTTGAATCTGAGCGAACTCTTCTGGGGAATAATAGACACAGACGAGTGTCTATATTCAAGAAGACAAAAGTGTTTGACATAGTGTATGGATTAAAGATGCGGACGAGCATCCTTAAGACTTTGATACGGACGAGTATCAGTTAGAAACAAATGCTTGACGCATGTCCTGAGATGATGGTACGGACGAGTACCAACTGGTTAACAAAGAACATGGACCAGTGTCGAATCTGAGATGATATAAGTGGTGCATACAAGATACAGACGAGTATCTGTATGAGTGAAATATGAGTAATAAGTATGAGTAGTGTATAGATGAGTGTTTAACCTGCTGGGGAAGGTGACACGGACGAGTGTCAAAAGGAGAAAAGTATAGTATAAACAAATATCTGATATACAAGGTGTTTAGGTTACCGTGCAGGGGAAGGTGACACGGACGAGTGTCAAGGAATTGTATATATGAGTATCTGTGAGTGCAAAGGGAACGCTTTGGCTTTCTGCCGGGGATATGACACGGACGGGTGTCAAGAAGTATCTGTAATACGGGTGGTCTGTTTGTAAAGAGTGCTCGGGCGACTTTACTGGGGAATGATGACACGGACGGGTGTCAAAAGGAGTATATACTGATGTTTGTGAATGTAAGGCAATTGCTTTAGCTTTAGCTCTCCGCTGGGGAATCTGGGGAGCATTCTGTATATTGTTGATGGATTGTCAATATTCACAAGTGTTTGATTCAGAACATGGCTTATGATTATGCAATATGTTTGATTTTTGCCGTAATGCCCCGTATTAGACGGAATGCTACGCTTTGTGGGGTGAATATGATGCGAATGCTATGATTATGCAAAGATAACGATCTGGGATTCGGATCCCGTTGCTGTGAAAATCTCTGGTCGATCTGCTTGAAATGGACATCCCAACTGGGGATGAGATCATTGGTAGATCTGATGAGATGTATCTGCTTGGGGGAATAGGTCACTGATAGACCCATCCTTGGTGACAAAGGACCCAGCTGGGGTTTGTAGAAGCTTTCGTCACTCTGTTGTGATTCCTTCAAGCGTCGCTCCTCTGGATAGAGGTTGAAGCTCTGTGGGGAAGCGGTTCCCTGGCTTTTGTACTTAGCTGAGAAGGAGGAACGATTGGCACCTCGACTGGGGAGAAATAACAAGTGGCAACTCAGTCGGGGAGAAAACACTTTGAGTGCTAAGACTGAGTGAGTGTTGATTTGCCAGCTTGCTGGAATGAAGCTTATATGCCCCATGTTGCGCTCTTGAAAACCTGCAATCCTGCAAAGACAGAGGGACGCACAAGTAATCCCGAGGTATCCTTTACTGGATCCCATCATGAGAGTTCAGACATTCCTGGGAATAAGTATATTTCCTGCAAGCACGTAGTTTCAGAAAGACGCATCTGTATTTATGCAATCGATATACTAATGACATCAGACATTTTTGCAAATCAAAGAGTACGAGACAACGTGTGACCAAAAGTCTGATTTTATTAATTCATGTGCCCTGAATTGGCAAGATACAGTCAAAGAAACATATCCCCTAAAATGAGGAGATTGTTACAAATTGAGAAACAAAATGCTGGCAATGTTGACGACGCTTCAAGGAGCTTCCCTTTTGCTATGACTCGTATGACATTTGACGTTCTTCTCGTCTTGCTTTCTGAAGAAGGTTGATTCCGAACAGCGCTTGAACCTTTCGAGGTCTACCAAGTTGTAGGTGATACAGACGAATTCAGAATGCAGTTGTTCGCTTATTCCCTTGTTTTGCATGGATCGCCCCTTCGGGTTTTCAATCCATCGGGATACCCATTTTTGCCTGAGTTGTCCAATGCGGCTTTTCAACTCAGCGGGTGTACATTTTTTTTTATTTTCCCTTATTTTTGCCCGAGTCTTTTATTCTGTTTTTGACTCTCCGGGATGCCCTATTTTTGCCTGGACTTACATTCTGTTTTTGTGTCCAGCGGGTCATTTTATGCGAAGTATTTTTTAACTGCATCTGAATTCACAGGGGACGGGAAGTCTTCACCATCCATGGTGCTGAGCATCAGTGCTCCACCCGAGAAAACTTTCTTTACTACAAACGGTCCTTCATAATTCGGAGTCCACTTTCCCCTGTGGTCTGTATGAGGAGGGAGGATTCTTTTCAGCACAAGATCCCCTACTTGGTACTCTCGGTGCCTGACTTTCTGATCGAAGGCCCTCTTCATTCTTTTCTGATACAACTGCCCATGACAGATTACAGCCAATCTTTTCTCTTCGATCAGACTTATTTGTTCGTATCGGGATCGGACCCATTCTGCTTCGTTCAGCTTAACATCCATTAATACCCGTAAGGAGGGTAATTCAACTTCGACAGGTAGGACTGCTTCCATACCATACACAAGTTGATACGGCGTTGCCCCAGTGGATGTTCTGATTGACGTACGGTACCCATGCAAGGCAAATGGTAACATTTCATGCCAGTCTTTGTAGGTGACTACCATCTTTTGCACAATCTTCTTGATGTTCTTATTAGCTGCCTCAACAGCGCCATTCATCTTTGGCCTGTAAGGAGAAGAATTGTGGTGTTGGATCTTGAAGTCCCGGTATAGCTCTGCTATCAATTTGTTGTTTAAGTTGGAACCATTGTCAGTAATGATTCGCTCGGGAACTCCGTATCGACAGATGATATCTCTCTTCAGAAATCTAGCTACCACTTTCCTTGTAACGTTTGCATATGAAGCTGCTTCGACCCATTTGGTGAAATAGTCAATGGCAACCAGGATGAATCTGTGGCCATTTGAAGCAGTCGGTTCGATCCTGCCAATCATATCAATGCCCCACATAGCAAAGGGTCAGGGTGAAGACATCACGTTCAAAGGATTGGGAGGCACATGCACCTTATCCGCATAAATCTGGCATTTATGGCATTTTCTAGCGTAGGCACAACAGTCGGCATCCATGGTGATCCAATAATAACCTGATCTTAGCAATTTCTTAGCCATTGCATGCCCTCCTGCATGGGTACCAAAGGATCCTTCGTGCACCTCGTGCATCAACAAGTCTGCTTCTGTTCTATCAACGCATCTGAGCAATACCATATCAAAGTTTCTCTTGTACAGGGAACCATCAGTGTTCAGAAAGAAACTACCAGCAAGCCTTCTCAAAGTCTTCTTATCATTGGAAGATGCCCCAGGTGGGTATGTTTGATCCTCCAAGAAGCACTTAATGTCATGGAACCAAGGCTTGTCATCTTTGACAACATCTGCTGCGAACACATATGTTGGTCTGTTGAGTCTGGACACCGAAATCCGAGGCACAAAGTTGGCAGCTTGTACTTTGATCATGGATGAAATGGTAGCCAGAGCATCTGCAAACTGGTTTTCGTCTCGTGGGATATACTCAAGCTTGACCGTTGTGAAGAAAGTCAATAACCTCCTTGTATAATCCCTGTAAGGTATCAGATGATCCTGGTGTGTGTACCATTTGCCGTTGGTTTGATTGATTACCAGAGCTGAATCTCCGAACACGGTCAATGTCTTGATCCTGAGGTCAATGGCTTCCTCAAGACCCATAATGCAAGCTTCGTATTCAGCTTCGTTGTTAGTGCAATTAAAGGTGAGTTTTGCCGAGAAAGGCATGTGAACTCCCTTAGGTGTAATGAGTACTGCACCAACACCACGACCATTCATGTTAACAGCCCCATCAAACATCATAGTCCATTCTTCTTTCGGGTTGGGCCCTTCAGTGTGAACAGGCTCTTCATGATCTTTTGCTTTTATGAACATGATGTCTTCATCAGGGAAGTCAAATCTCATAGGCTGGTAATCATCAATAGGTTGCTCAGCAAGATATTCAGACAATACACTGCCCTTGATGGCTTTCTGAGATGTGTACTGGATGTCATATTCTGTGAGGATCATTTTCCATCTTGCAACCCGCTCGGTAAGTGCTGGCTTCTCAAAAATGTACTTAACTGGATCCATCTTTGAGATCAATAAGGTAGTGTGGGTCAACATATACTGTCTCAATCGGCGAGCAGCCCACGCTAAAGCACAGCAAGTTTTCTCGAGCAGTGAATAACGCTGTTCACAGTCGGTAAACTTTTTGCTTAGGTAGTATATTGCATACTCTTTTCGACCAGACTCGTCATGCTGGCCCAGCACACACCCCATCGACTCTTCTAATACTGTCAAGTACATTATCAGAGGTCTTCCTTCAACTGGAGGCATAAGGATTGGAGGCTCTTGTAAGTACTCCTTGATCTTGTCAAAAGCCTTCTGACAGTCTTCGTTCCACCTGACCGTCTGTTCTTTTCTCAATAGCTTGAACAAAGGTTCGCAAGTTGCTGTAAGGTGAGATATGAACCTTAAAATGTAGTTCAAACGACCTAAGAACCCTCGAACCTCTTTTTCTAACTTCGGTGCAGGCATTTCTTGAATGGCTTTGACTTTATCAGGGTCAACTTCAATCCCTTTTTCACTTACGATAAATCCCAGCAGCTTACCAGAATGCACCCCGAATGTGCATTTGTTGGGGTTCAACTTCAGTTGGTACTTTCTCAGACGCTTGAACAACTTCAACAGATTTACCAGGTGGTCTTCTTCTGTGAGGGACTTGGCAATCATATCATCCACATAACATTCGATTTCTTTATGGATCATATCATGGAATAATATTACCATAGCCCGTTGATACGTTGCACCAGCATTCTTCAGTCCGAATGGCATCACCTTGTAACAGAACGTGCCCCAGGGTGTGATGAAGGTTGTCTTCTCCATGTCTTCAGGTGACATCTTGATCTGATTGTACCCTGAAAATCTGTCCATGAAGGAGAATACCGAGAACTGAGCCATATTGTCAACCAGTACATCAATGTGAGGTAATGGAAAATCGTCTTTCGGGCTGGCTCTGTTCAGATCCCGGTAGTCAACACACATCCTTACTTTGCCGTCTTTCTTAGGCACAGGTACTATATTAGCAACCCACGGTGCATAGCTAGTTACAGCAAGGAACCCGGCGTCCCACTGCTTTTGTACCTCTTCTTTGATTTTCATTGCCATGTCCGGGCGAGTACGGCGCAGTTTCTGTTTAACCGGCGGGCAATCTTCTCTTAAAGGAAGCTTGTGCATAACAATGTCAGTGTCCAACCCTGGCATATCCTGATAAGACCAAGCAAACACATCCACATATTCCTGAAGCAGGTCAATCAGTTGTCTCTTCATTGAGTCTTGTAAGCAGGCCCCGATCTTAACTTCTTTCACATCTTCATCTGTACCAAGATTAATCGTTTCGACCTCCTCCTGATGAGGAGTGATAACCTTTTCCTCTTGTCTCAACAACCTGGCTAGCTCTTCGGGAAGCTCATACTCTTCTTCAACCCCTTCATCAGCTTGATTGATTGGATTGTCAAAGTCACACGAAGTCATAGCCGTGCTGTTGTCGGTGCGGTCTGAAAGGCACTCTCTGGAAGGGTTCAGATTTGTTCATTTTAGTGATTTGATTTTAATCTTGTTTAGAAAGAGTGAGATGAAGTTGTCATTTTGAAAACATTGCCATTTAGTTTTGTACAAAAAGAAAAATGGAAAAACAGTGAGCGGAAAAGAAAAAGACTCATTTGCAAAAGATGTCTGATTATCATTGATTGATCTATTTGCACAAAATTACAGATGGCCCGATTACAAAATGAGTCTTGTCATCTTGGGCAAGATGCAAGACTTGATGCATGCTTAAAAATACAGGAAATAATAATTACTCTGCAGGAGTAACCCTTATAATTTCCTGGGAAGACCAGTTTGAGATACTGCTCCCCGGGATCCTTGGACGTATCCAGCTCTCCAGGTTGCGGTCGCTTTCATCCTCGTCTTCCAAATTGTTCACGACATCTGGGGTGAGCATCCCCCCACTGATAAAATTGTGCTTCTTAGCAGCCTCTGTTTGATCTTGTTGAGTTGGTTTGTAACCCAACCCAAATCTATCCTCCTTCTTCTCCACGGGCAGCAACTTGCCCCAGCCTTGGGCAGTCCCCTCTTCAACAACCTTCCGGGCTTGCTGATAAGATGTCATTGAGGTTCCAGGTACAGCGGATGCTTCATTTATGTTCAAGGCCTCAAACCCTTGACTCATAGTTTCGTGGATCTCCCCATCCATCTCAATGTATTTGTATGTAGCCAGATGGCTAACAAAGATATCTTCCTCTCCACAAATAGTAACGACTTGGCCTTCCCACTCGAATTTTAACTTCTGGTGAAGGGTTGACGTCACGGCGCCAGCGGCGTGTATCCATGGTCTACCCAATAGACAGCTGTAGGCAGGCTGTATATCCATCACGAAGAAGGTCGTTTTGAAAGTCTGTGGGCCAATCATTATAGGCAACTCAATTTCTCCCAGAACTGATCTCTTAGAGCCGTCAAAGGCTCTCACTACCAAGTTACTTGGGCGTAATTCCAATCCTTCATACTCCAGCTTCACAAGGGCTTTCTTAGGGAGGACATTGAGGGATGACCCTGTGTCCACTAATACATGAGAAAGAACTGCACCCTTGCACTCCAAGGTAATATGCAACGCCTTGTTGTGATTGCGACCTTCCGTCGTCAAATCAGTGTTGGTAAATCCTAGTCCATGACTAGCGTTGACGTTTCCAACCACTGCCTCTAATTGATTGACGGTAATCTCCTCTGGCACATAAGCTGCGTGCAAGATTTTTAATAGTGCATTCCGATGAGCCTCGGAGCACATTAGCAATGATAAAATGGAGATTTTGAAAGGTGTCTGGTGAAGCTGGTCCACTATCTTGTAATCACTTTTCTTGATGATTCTCATGAATTCATCAACCTCCTGATCAAAAGAGGTCTTTAAAGCTTCTTTAGCAACTTGTTCTTCTTGCACCATACTCTTCCCTTTTGCCTTGGCAGCAGCTTCTGCTTCAGCAATGGGTCTTGGAATCTGTGGAGCAAAGAGACGTCCGCTTCGAGTGAAGCCTCCGCCTTCCCCCACATTGTCTATTTGTGGTGAAGAAGTTGATGATTCTAAAGTGATTTTTTGTCCTTCGCAGTATAGATCGGAACCGTAATGCCAAGGGATGGCATTATTGCTTTCGTAAGGAACTGGCCCAGGCACTGTGATAGTGACTGGACTGATAGAAGCTGCAGAAGGGACCATGATAGTGTGTGGATCATAGTATATTGTGACTGGTGCTCTGATAAGAGTGGCATTTTGTGAGTTGTAGGCAGAATCATTTGCAGGATCATAATATATTGTAACCGTTGAGACACTTTCATTAATTGCTGTTGATGTTGTAGGAGGCACTGTTGACTGGATGGATGTTGAAGTTGTAGAAGAGATGGTTGTTGATATTTGGTCCGTTGAAGTAACAGATGAAGCATTTGTTGATGATATTGAAGAGTTGTTTGGAACAATTGTTGTTGCAGTTGTAGAAGACTCGGGAATTGTTGTTAAGGAGATTGCTGGATTTGGAGGTGTTGATGTTGTGATTTGAAGTAAGCCACTCT
Source organism: Lathyrus aphaca (assembly GCA_963966055.1). Lineage (NCBI taxonomy): Eukaryota > Viridiplantae > Streptophyta > Magnoliopsida > Fabales > Fabaceae > Lathyrus > Lathyrus aphaca. Next base: position 309,130,567 of record OZ014521.1, read on the forward strand.
GGATGAGACCATCTATGCCATTTCTCAAGTTATCACACCCATTTACCAAAATGTTGCAATAACCGCACCCGAGCTCACACCCGGGGAACATCTGGCATTCAAGGAGTTGAGCTTTAATCTCTACCAGGGGTGTTCGGATCTGCCCCACATTGGTTATCAAGAAAGACGGCTTATCTTCCTCAATAGCATTAATTATGGGTCCTCCGTGGTTGGGCATAGGGTTCTTACTGACATTTGGCGGGGGTGCAAAGTTTAGAGCTTTGGAATCCACTAGATCCTGTACTTTCATGTGCAAAGCTCTGCACTTCTCTGTACTGTGGCCAAGTGCGTTGGAATGAAAAGCACATTTGGCGCTGGTGTTATAATTTCTGGGCAGACTGGCAGGATCTGGAGGTGCCAATGTCCTTAGCTCAACCAGGTTGAGTTTTAGGAGTTGTGGCAACAATGCGGCGTAAGGCATAGGGATCGGATCAATCACCCTATTGGCCTGAGATGGTCTCTGTTGAAAAGGTCTTTGCTGATTGTTGTTGCTGGTGTTGTTGTTATAATTTCTCTGAGGTGGATACTGAGCTTGTTGCTGGTAGTGGGGTTGTTGTTGCGGTTGGTATGCTGGTTGTTGATGAATTGGAGCGGGAATGGTGACAGCTGCCACTGATCTATGAACATACTGGGGTCTGCCCCTGCCGGTATGGATAGCATTAGTCTCACCAGTTCTTCTTGGGCCCACAAAAGGCTTTCTGGGGTTGTTGGACGAGCTCGCTCCATTGTCGGAAATCTTACCCATCTTTAGCAGGCTCTCAATTCTTTCTCCAGCTATAACTACATCAGCGAAGCTGGTGGAAGAAAATGCAGCTAGCCTATCAAGGTATGTCCCTTGAAGGGTGTTCATAAACATGTCGGCCATCTCCCTTTCCGACATGGGTGGCTGGACAGCAGCAGCAAGCTGTCTCCACCTCTGGGCGTACTCCCGGAAGCTTTCTCTGGACGACTGGGACATTCCCATCAGGAGGGTCCTGTTAGGAGCCATATCCAAATTGTACTGGTATTGTCTAATGAAGGCCTCAGCCAGGTCTTTCCAGCATCTGATGGTTGCTCTGGTCAAATGAGAGTACCATTCCCTTGAAGCTCCTGTTAAACTGTCTTCGAAATAAAACATCCACAGTTTTTCATCCATGGTGTATGCCTTCAGCCTCCCCAGAAAGGATTGTAAGTGGGTCCGTGGACAGGAGGTTCCATTGTACTTCTCAAAGCACGGAGGTTTAAACCCTTGAGGTATTCTTACCCCGTCCACCAAGCCCATGTCCATAACATCAAAACCCAAGGAGTTTTGAGACTCCAAGGATCTTAATTTCTCAGCAATTTCATCTAGCCTTCTGTCATATGCTTCATCCCCAGCTCCCATCACAGTGAATTGATCTTCTTGGGGGTCTTCCTGTAGTACTCTGCCTATAGTAGCATTCCCTTGTACATTAGCAGGGATGTTGATCTCTGGGTGAAGATGAGGCCCATACACAGGTGGGTTGACATGAGGCTGAACCCTCTCATTATTGCTTGTTCCACCAGTCCCTAGATGGGGGTCTTCCTGAGTCTGCCTTTCTACTAATGCCTTTAATCTTTCTTGGCTCTGTGCCAATCCGTTCATCACCTCCATGAACTGAGTCATCTGGTTTCTCATTTCCAACCTTTCATTGGCCATTTGAGTCCTGACCTCTGTAAGATCCTGTTGTACCTGGTCCATCTGTATACCCGGAAGGTTGTTGCGGGTAGGATATCTGTGCGGACGGTTGAGTGGGAACACCCGACGGCGAGCAATAGTTCCTGAACCACAACAGAGTTAGTAACAAACAAAACAAAAACCTACAAAATAAAACAAAAGGTTAGTATGCAATGCAGTATGCTTATTTGTTTCCTAGGTATCCGGCTTGGCACTTGGTTTTGACCTTTCCAGACCCCTGAGGAAGATACTTTGATGTTGCTTAGGAGAAAGAGATTCAAATGAAACAAACTAATGAATACATTACAAAAAGTGAATGATACATAGTTTGTTTTTTACAATACATGCCCCTGAGGGGTCAAAATACAACATAAAAGGAAAAGTACATGAAATGAAAGCAACAACAAGCAAAAAGTCAGACACCAAGACCAAACTCATCCTTCTGAACTTCCTTTAGAAGTGCTTCAGTTACAGGGTCAGCTGGATGCTCTGTGAGGTTCCTGATAAGGAGCTTTCTGGTGGTGATAGCAGCAGTTAGCTTCTTGTGTCTGCTCTGGTCTTTTGACCTCTTCACACCAGCCCTAATCTTCAACTCTGAGATCTCTTTCTGGGCTATTAGCAGGGCTTCCTGTTGCTCCTTTGCATTAGCCTCCAACTGATCAATATTGTCCTGAGTTCTCTTATCCTCCTGAGTGCGAGCTTCAGTGATCCTGACCCACCTAGCTTGACTCTCTTTCAGATATAAGTCAGTCCTAGCCTTCTGAAACTGAGCCTCCTTGCAGGCATTCTTCAAAATCTGCTCTCCATCCCTTGACTTCTTGATGTAGTCTTCTGACTTCTCAATCCTGGCTAGATGCTCCACCTTAAGTTTTTCTAATCTTTCAATGTCCAGACGACCATCACTCCTCTCCCAGAGGGTCTTCTGTAGAGCCTGAGTCAGATTCTTATTCCTCTCTTTCAGTTTCTCAAACTCCTCTAAGCTGACAGTGGCTGGAGGTGGTGTTGTGGATGGTCCAGGTGCATCCTCAATGGTGAAGGGCATCCCAGAAATTTGAGCCCTGGCATGGGACCATTCATGATACTGTGCTGAGGCCACATTGTTGCATCTCCCAAGAATGGCCATCCCCTTGGTCTGGACATTGTCCCAAGCCCAGGATGCTTGCCTGACAATAGCCAGATTAGGCTTAATCTCACAATAAAGGGTTTCAGCCAAGTCCTGTGCTCTAGGAGGGTGGACCAATGCATATCCCAATTGTCTTTTGAATAGCAGTGGGTTGTAGTTGATGCAACCCTTCACTCCTATCAGACGTACATTGGGGAACTGCCCACAACTAGTGATGATGTCCCTGCCCTTGGTGCTCTGAGTGCACCACCTGATGTCATCTGAGGTCAGAGCAATGAGTCTTCTAGCCCAATTCTTCTGTTGGTGAGGATTCAAGAATGCATCGGTCTTGGGCAAGTGTTTGAGCAGCCAGGTATGGAACAGAGGAGCACAGCATCTCACCAATCTTCCTCTTTGCTTTTCATTCCTTTGGTGAGCAGAGTAGTAGAAATCTCCCAGTAAGGTGGGTACTGGGTTCCTCAGAATGAAAAGGTGAATGGCATTCTAGCTAATAAACTTAGGCTCATCTGCAAAAAAGTACAACCCCATATATGCTGAGGGCTAACAAAGCACAGACTGCCTTCCATTCTCCCAAGGAAGCCTTCAGGGTAGCCTGGGAAGTCAAGAAATCCAAGTGTAGACCAGAGATTCCAGCCTTTGTAGTCATGTTCTGCTCAATCAGAAAAGGTTCCATATATAATGCCTTTGCCACTTCTTCATTACTAGGAAAAGCCATCTCAGGGTTGAAGGGGACACCACCCCTGACAGGTACACCAATCAGTGATGAATACTCTTCCAACAAGGGTCCCAACTGAAAATCCTGGAAGGTGAAGCACCTCAGAGGAGGATCATAGAACTGTAGACAAGTGTGAATCAAGCTCCTCTGAGAAGGGTCCAAATCCATAACCACATCAAGGATGCCTCCATAATGTTCTCTGAATAGTGGTATATGGTCTGGAGTAATAAGGGCCTGGACCTTCCTGATGCCAGTCAGCTCAGGCTCAAAGAAATGATATGAGATGTTGCTCTTCTTGGGTGCCATGTTGCTGGAGAAGAGCTGAGACAGATGCTGATGATGATGACTAACACTGGAGATGGGCTGATTCTGGTAATGCAGGTGACTGAAGTAGGTAGCTGGTGAATGTAGCTGAAGCAGATAGCTGGTGAAGATAGGTCTATGCAGATGAAGGGGTCAAAACCAAGCCAAATATGATATGGATACCCTGAAAAACAAATAAACACATGTTAAATGATGCAATGATGATGTATGCAAATGATATGCAAGGGTTTGTGGTTAAGCTGGATCTGATCACTGCTCTGGTATAAGTCCATGTATGTTCAAGAAATCCAGATGGAGGTTCATAAGTCCAGTAACCAAGGTGGGGGACTCAAATAAAGAGTCACATGTCCAGGGTTAAAATCACAAGAACTGTCCCAAAATGGAGTACTCTTAATCAAAGTAAAGTAACAGGGTATGCTGAGGTCAAGGGTACCTGCAAACCTGTAAACAGCCCAACCCCCTCACAGGTGATGTTCTAAAACAAGGATCCTCAGACTTGGATCAGTTATGAGAAGTGTAAACACTTCTAACCCGGAGGTACAGTGTTTACAATAACCATAAAAGATCCTCCTCTAATTCACCTCAGTTTCTGAAGGTCAATAATAAAGGTCATCCAGAATTAGCCCTAGCACTACAGGAAATCCGTAGCACAGAATTCTCAAGAAGAAACCCATATCTGAACCGTGTTTCATATTCCCGCACCAGACCGAAATGGAATGGGAAAGAACATGAACCACTCTAGCCTAGGTGTCACTCAGGTCCCAGGTATAGGACCTTAACTCTCAATAGAACCCCACCCACCAAAGCAACAAAATCAGATCCATCCAGAACAATATGGCAGTATGATATATGTAAAGCTGTAAAGAAAGCAGTAAACAATTGTACATAAAGCAGTAAATAAAACAAATTCACAAACACAAATAGCACATAACACCCCAGTAAACACAAATCAAACAAGCGCTAGGAGGAACCCACAAAAAGAACCAGAAGCCCTGGTTACAGTATAAGGGTCCCCAGCAGAGTCGCCAAGCTGTCGCTCCCAAAAGATGAGAATGGCTCAAATAAAGGTACAGACGCGAACGGTCGGCGAAGGGATGAAATGAGAACACACAGGAGTGAACTCAAGAGAAAGGAAGAGTCTCCAGCTAGGCATTTTTATCCTGGAGGAAAGGTAATGCTGCATAAACCTAGAAAGATATGGATAAGACGGTTGCGAACCAGAGAGACTGAGAAAGGGGGTTGGTTACAAACTGGGAAGGTATTAGCACCCAGATTGTCCGCCGTACTCGACGGGATCCACGCTTAAAAGATTTGTGTTTTAAAGGGGTAGTGTCGGTGCAATCTGTGTATAAAAGAGCTGAAAAAGATGTACAGGTGTCAGTGTAAGAGAAGTGAAGTATATAAGTGAAGTGTCAGTGTAAGAACAAGAGTGAAGTGCTCATGATAATGAGGCTAAGAACAAAGCTGGAAAGAGGGGGAATATACAGAGACTTTTGTTCGATAACTATTAAGTTATGCCTACGTATCCTCTCGTGCAATGAGGAAGTCAGAACACCGTAGTTCGACCCAAAGAGACTGAAAGATAAATTGACTTGTGAACTGCTTACTTGTCTATGCTCAAGTGTATGACCTGTCTGGCTCAGGTGCTAACTGTCTTGCATTAGACGGAAGAAGCGAGTTCTCGTTTGTGAGTGAAGATGATGAGAAAAGAATCCCGAAGGAGACAATTATTGTTTGTTTTTGAATTTTCAGTCTTTTATTGCTTTTTGAAGTTTGTCATAAGAAAATGAGCTTAAGCCTAAACCAATGGTTTAGTAAACTCATCACATCTTCCCTCTGATTAGGGGTAATGAGAGTACCTTAAGTGTGAAGTCAGCTTCTCACACTTAATCACCGTGGTGCAGGATTAAGATCATTAACCTACTTGTGGTTATTTTAGATGTTTTTGTTGTTTTTGTTTAGTGTTAAGTAATGAGATTAAGCCATAATCAGGGATTAAACAGACTCATTACACCATCCTAATAGAAGGATAATAGATGAGAATGTTTAAGCTGAGGAAGGCTCCTCAACTTAATCCATGATTAGGGATTAAACTCATGACAAGACAAAGCCTTTATTAAGTGGATTTTAGTTAATGATAAGATGATGAAGTGAGTTTTAGGGTTTGTAAGACAACTTGAGGGGGACTTGTCCATTAACACTAGGGTTAGTCCTTCTTAACCAATTAAGGAAGAATTAGAACCCTAATGCAAGGCCCAAGTTACAAGCTTGATGTCTTGATGATTATTAGATTAATTGATTAAAGGATTTAAACACATTAAGGGTTTAACACTTAGGATTAAAGTTATACACTCCATCCTAATAGAAGGATGCAGGCATAAGCTCAATCACAAAGCCTTAAAGCCTTTAGGGTTTAGTCCCTGATTATGAGGTGAGAAAAGAGGACTCAATGAGACACAAAGGTAAAAACTAAGTGGGGGGGACTAATCAAAACCCTAATTATTGTCATGCTTGGTTGTTCCTAATGTTTGTGAGGTTTACAAGAAAGATCTTCAGAGGAACCACCAGGAAGCAGATGAAAGGAACAAAGAGAAACAAAGTAACTTGCTTCATTGAAGAAGACAAGTCACTTGAAGAAATAAAGTAAGATGAAAAATGAAAGGGCAAGCCCAATCCCAAGCACAAGACAAAATGCAGAAATGATGCATAAGAGAGATGAAAAGAGATTGTGAGAAGTGAAGGCAAATTCACCTCTCAAAGTGACTTACCACCTGAAAAGGTTAGTGAAAGAAATGCAATGCAATGCAAAGTGAGATGAAATGGCATGATGCAAACCAAAACCAGAAGCATGAGTATGATGCTAATGATTCTATGAGATGACACAAACATGAAACAAAGCATGGGTATGATCATACAAACATATGGATGCAAGAGAAGCATGCTTAGAACCATGAACAAACATGAAAAGTTATGAAATGCAAATGACATACAACATGGAAAATGAATGAGGCAATGATCAAACATGATTCTAACATGTCCTAAGATGTGTTATGGATCAAATGGATGCATAAAATGTCATGGCAAGTCATGGTGTGCAATCAAATGCAAGATGAATGCAAAAGGAAGCCCAAATTAGGGTTTATGATCAATGCACAAAACAAAAATCAAAATCAGAAGCAAACATCAAGATAAAAAATTGAAAATGCATCCAAGGGAACCCTAAACCTATACAAACTCACTGCCCAAAGGAGGGGTTCTAACTCTTAACCTAATGAGGGTTATGAATTTCTCAAGATTGCTAGGGTTTTAAGGTACCTTGTCAAGGAAAATGTCAAACAAATTGAAAATGCAAGATCAAATCATGTCAATTTAATCCTATAAACAACATGATATGCAAGATGCAATGCAAAAAGAATCAAAGTCCAACTCTCAAAGACTAGGCAGAAATGAATTTTTGAACATTGGATCAAAATAATGCCTTGAAATGAAATTAATTCCATGGAAAATTGTCAAAAGACATCAAGATCAAAAAAGAAATTTGGTTTGAAGGTTGGACAATGTTTCTAAATGGTTTTAAATGTTTCATGAATTTTTTTGTGATTTTTAAATACTTAAAAGTATTTTTAATTAATTAATTCTCATTAATTAATTAAAAATAATCTTTTAAATGATTTAAAAATATTTTTTAATGCGAAAAATAAAAATAAAAATGTTTTTGGTTTCTGAAAATTAATAAAAGGTTGTACAAAAATTTTCGGAATTTTTCAATGTGTTTTACTATTTTTAATAAAATGAACAAAACAAATGAGAATAAAAAGAAAATAAAATGGATTAAATGGAAAGTATGCTGATCCTAAGGCTGAGGTTTAAACAAGGAACGCGCGCGTTTGACTGGCGCCATATCTAAGGGTGGAGATTTAAATTGGCCAGATTAACTTATAAACTCAATTAAAAGGATTAATGACGTGGATTAGGGTTTAATGAGTGGATCTGGACCCTCCAAACGCGCGCCAGTCAAACAAAGTCAGCCTATCCTACGTACCACATTCAAACTGCATTTAATTACATGGATTAGCCCTAAACACTTTCAGGTGGCCGGAGAAGACTTCCGGTCGTCTTCTCCGGCGAGACTCTCACCTGAAAGTTGCTAACTTTCTCCCCAGGCCATGAAAATGAACTCTAATCACCCAGAAATCATCCCCATTCAACATTGAATCAAAACCCCCAAACAAAAATCATTTTTCATGCATTAATCAGGCAAATCGAAGCAAAACATTTCTAGGGCAAAAAAGTTTCAGAGCATTCATACATCCTAGTTTCTCAACCATTTTCAAAAATAATCATATCCCCATGATCAGGGGAGTGCATAGAATCATTTAGGAACTTAAAATGGAGTTTCTGGAGAAAAAAATTGAGATGGCTACCTGAGATGGAAACTCCTGGTCCTGAGCTTTCTGGCCTTTCCTTTGCTGCAAATCCACTCCTTTGAACCCTCTGATGATGAAATGACACTTAGAAAGCTTTGAGGATGGCTGGTTTTTGAGATGGCAGAAGTTCTGTTCAAGGGAGGGTGGTGATCGTGTTTTTGATTCAGGGAGTTTCAGGCTATGGTGATGGGTGGTTTTTGATCAGTGAAGTGTGCTGAGTTGATTTGTGAAGTTTGTTTGTGTGTTTGCAGCTTGTGGAGAGTGTTTCGAAAGCTTTTGCAAAATGGAGTGGAAAATGAGAGAGTTGTCTTCTTGGTGCTTTCAGGCTTGTTTGTTATGTGCTTTGGCTTGCTTTTGGTTTGTATAAACAAATGGGATTGGTCAGATGAGTTGATGTGTGCTTTTGTGATTGGTATGGCTCAAGTTGCCAAAATGTCAAAGATGTGTAAGAGAGGCATGGGCTACTAGCTAGCCAAGGACAGATGGGGTGTCCTGCGCAGCAAGATGTGTGGAGAGCCATAGGATTGGTTGTGAAGTCAGCAAGCAAGTGGATTCACACTTGAGTGAGTTTTTTGCAACTTGCTTCACTTTTGTTTCCTTTGAGAATTCTTGCTCCATAAGTCATGAAGATGAGTGATCCCTTGGCCCATTCTGAATTTTAGATGCCACATGATCATGTTGTCAAGAAATGAAACACATTTGAGGCCTTTAGAACACTTGATCAAACCATTTTGCAAAATGTCTCTTTGGTGGAAAACTTCAAATTTTGTGATTTTAGCCAACTTTGACGAGCCATAACTTTTGATCCAAAATGAATTAGGTCATGTTCTTGTACTTTTTGAAAAGGGAATGATCCATTCTACAACTTTCATGACCAAAGTTTTTCCATTTGAAGCATTTTTGAATCAAAAAGCAAGGGTTGAAAAGGTTTCCTAAAATGGCAATTTTCATTAAAAGTCAACTTTCCCAAAAAGTCAACTTTGCAAATGACTTGAGATTCTTCAATTTTGTGAACTTACAACATCTTCTATGATCAAATAAAGATCATGCACAATCAAAATGATGATGAACACCCTTTGGTTGGGTCATTGGGGGCCTCAGATGCCCTGATTTTGCACTGACTTGCTTAAAAAGTCAACTCTTGATCAGATGACTTCCCCATGGAATTTCTTCATGAAAATTGATATGCATGATCCCTATACCATATAGAGACCAATAGAAATGAGAATGACCAAAAAAATTGGAGTTATGGCCTTTGAAACCAAAACCCTAATTCTAGGTCATTTGTGCAGTCAAACCTGGCTCTGCTTCCATGCCATTCTCAGTTCTTGTGATTTTTTGACATTCTTGACTTTGAGAGGATATAATATGATGCTTGAACACACATGGACCCCTTTGAAGTGATTGATGACCTTTGGAGTGGCTCAAGAAGCTCTTGGGTTGCTCAGATCACAAACCCTAGATGCAGATGACTTTGAACCAATGCAATGAATCAAAAATGTGGTATGAGATGTTATGATTGGATTTATGCACATGAAATGATCACAAGCCATGGTGTGAATGGGTGAGGGCAAATTTGGGGTGTTTACATTGAGCAAAAAAGGGTACCCCGGTGGATTGAAAACCTGAAAAGGCAATCCAGGCAAAAGTTAGGGATTAAAGTGTATGACTATGTCTCGTTCGATCACCCATGTAACTACAACCAGTTATGCTACTTAACCAAGCTCGAACAGATAAAGCTCAATCCAACTGTTTTCGTCTCAACAGCAGAAGATGAGATACTTGAAGATAATGGCAATAGTAGAATTGAAACTCAATAGGATTATTTCCCACATAGCTAATTTTCTTTGTTTTGTAAAAAAATTTATGACAAATTCCTCTTACTAGGATTTCTGTCTCCTTGTACAAACTTGCCTATGTATAGGTCACTTTGTGATATAAATAAATTTTCATCTTTGAATCCAGATTTACTTTTACCCTATTTACATAAGCGAAACGTCCATTAGTTGTGTTTGAATGTATGTATGCTTTTGAATATGATTGATGTTTACCAGAAATGCATAAATGCTTGAATATGATTGATGTTTACCAGAAATGCATGAAAATGCAGTAATAGTATTTACTAAGGACGAACAAGGGAGGGAATTCAACGAAGCTTCGCCGGTTCATCCCCACAAGACAACTACAAATCCCCAGTACAGCAAATCTATGCTTCAAATTACATCTCCCCTTGAATTTATGTCCATCTCTTTTATCCTCAGTCGGGGTACTCAGGAACTTATTCCTTCAATAAAAATACGACGAACGAAGACGGGAGGTTATAAATACTATACTATCAAACAAGACGGGAACAAGTTCCTCACATTATTCAGTAATGAATCGGGATTTATTTTCCCAGCCAGCAGTTGTTATACAAAGATATTCAGACGCTTCAGGCTACATGATTCATACATACATCATTTACATCATATCATAACATACATATCCATAGATGCATAATACATTTACTTAGGTGCATCATACTATGCATGCATACATATTTCATAAACTAACATTCTCCTTGCAGGATAGTTATATGCAGATAAAACAACATCAACAATTCAAAACATGTCAGAAATGATCCATACATTGCTCAAGATGTCCTCGGAGAGTAGGAAAACGGTCTGTAAGAAGATCCATTCCCTAATCTAAGATATTTCCAGAAGATTTCATTTATCTGGTCTTGAATAGCAGGCAAACGATCTGTACAAAGATCCATTCCCTGGTTCAAGATATTTTCAGAAGATTTAATCTATTGGCCCTTGAATAGCAGGCAAACGATCTATACAAAGATCCATTCCCTGGTTCAAGATGTTTTTCAGAAGAACTAATCCTGACGTTCTTTTGGACCTTGAATAGCAGGCAAACGGTCTGTAAGAAGATCCATTCCCTGGTTCAAGATATTTTTCAGAAGAACTAATCCTGACGTTCTTTTGGCCCTTGAATAGCAGGAAAACGATCTATACAAAGATTCATTCCCTGGTTCAAGATATTTTTCAGAAGAACTAATCCTGACGTTCTTTTGGCCCTTGAATATCAGGAAAACAGTCTGTAAAAAGATCCATTCCCTGGTTCAAGATATTTTCAGAAGAACTAATCCTGACGTTCTTTTGACCCTTGAATAGCAGGCAAACGGTCTGTAAAAAGATCCATTCCCTGGTTCAAGATATTTTTCATAAGAACTAATCCTGACGTTCTTCTGACCTTGGAGAGTATGCAAACGGTCTGTACAGAGATCCATTCCCTAATCCAAGATATTTCTAGAAGAGATAATTATCACGAAGATTTACTTCTACTGGTCTATTCAACAATTCAAACTATGTTGCATAAATGATTCAGAGACGGCCTGTACAAAGACCTAGTACTGACATCCAGTATCAACATCAAGATATTATCACATTCTGATACTTTAGATGGCATCTCCAAGCCCATCTCCAGATGGCATCTCTAAGCCCATCTCCAATTCTTCCAAGTGGCATCTTCAAGCCCATCTCCAATTCTTCCAAGTGGCATCTTCAGGCCCACTCAAGCATACACAACTAATCATCAATGTTATTTTACGCACCGGTGAGTGCAAATTTTTGGGCTTTTGTGTTCAATCCCCTTCAACCTTCAAGGTCACGACTGGCACATGTACCAATCTAACCCCTCAGGTTTCAGAAAATTGAACAAGGGAAGCTGTTGCACCCAAAAATTTTCCCTCCACAAGATAAGACATTGTGTACTAAGAGGCTCACAAGGTTCACAAGACATCTCATAAGGTTCACAAGGTTCACAAGATTCACAATTAGTCAGAAACTTTGACAATTCCCTCAGACAATACATCCTCCTAAGCAATGCATCCTAAACTAGGGTTTTGACTTTTATCAGGCTAAATGGACTTACAAGACTTCAAGTGAGCTTCATAACATCCTATATGTGTTCAAGAATCCCCATTTCAAGTTTCAAGACTTTCCCAAAAGATTTGCTCAGTCAGATGATCAGAAAGGTTAAAATCAGTCAAGGCAGTCAAAAAGTCAAACTGAGGTCAACTGTGGTCAAACCAAAGTCAAACTTCATGATTTTTTGCCAACATCAATTATATGAAGTAAAATTCATCATTTGATCAAGGTTTGATCATGATTCATCAAGGAGATTTCAGATCATCAAGAATCAGGAGTTTCTAAATTAGGGTTTTCATAGGAAAAGTCAACTGAACTTTGACCAGCCATAACTTTCACATGCTTCATCAAACATTTTCCATCCAAAGCTCATTTTTAAGAAAATTTAATTCTCTACAACTTTGTGTCTCACAAGCCAAGCCCAAAAATGCTTCATTTGGAAGGTATGAGCTAAGACATTATGGGTCCTTTTAAAAGTCAACAAAAAGTCAACAACTTCCAAAGAGCATAACTTGAGAATGGTAAAAGATATGGACATGAGACCAAAGAGGTTGGTTAGAGGACTCTTTAAGATTTCCAAAATTTCCAAGAACACCTTCATAGCATTAAAATTGAAGGATTTGTGCCCTTGCAAAGTTGGGAAATCTTTGAGAGGTTTATGAAGTAAATGGGGTCTTAAAACCATAATTCTTCAAATGGGCTGACTTTTTTGTGATCCAATTGGTTCCATGACATCATGCACGAAATTAAATTAATATTTTCATAATTTTATTCATTTTATTTTTATTTATTATGATTTTTTATATTAAAAGTCATTTTAAATTCAAATAAAATATAAAATAATGAAGATTTAAATTTATTTGGTTTCTAGAATGTCATAAAGTATATTTGGACTTGATTGATACAAGAATTATGAAGATCATCCTAAAATAGCAAGCTTATATCAAGATATTTCAAGTTTTAAAGTCAAATCTTTTTCAATCTCAAACTATCCAAATATCCAAAGTCTTGTGCAATTTTTTTGACCTAATTCATTGTACCATATATATACAACACAATGACAAGTACTATTCACGAATTGGCAGCCTCCAAAGTCATCTTCAAACTTCACAAAATTCATCAAAAATATCAAATTCGGATTCTTGGCTAGAGACACTTTCAAGGCAATTTAAAGGTTGCTACATGTTCTTTGGACATCCCTGAATCGAAACCAATCCTCCATACCATCAAATTCATGACATATCACGCTAACCGAATCACTTTTTCTTCATATTTTCTTGTTTATCGTTTTCGTATATTTGATTGTTAAAACTTGAATCTAACCATCAATCCTTGTTTGTCTTGATGCATAGAAGAAATCTGGATAGTTTGTTTTGAGTTTCATGGCCGTAATCGCATTTCGCCATAACTAGGGTTTCAAGGTCCATTTAGGGATTTGCGATTTAGGCTATATAAATGATATTAATTGATGAAATTGAATTGTATGAGACCTGGGCAAGCTATTAGAACAATCAATTTGGACAAATTCTACATGTTTTGCAGGTTAGCAAGAGCATAGGTTTTCCTGTGGATAAATTCGCAGCAAAGTGCCCAAGAAATTTCGCAGGAAATTTCGTAGGGTGAGAGGTAGAAGACGACAGCTTTGGCGCCATCTGGAAATTTAAAAATCAATTTAATATTTTTAGAATTATATTCTATTATATTTCAACTAATGATGCTTGGTTTGGTGGTTGTGATGCGCGCTGGTAACGTTTGAAACCTGGGTTTGATTCCCAGGTTTTCCTTTTTGTTCATTTGTTTTTTCATATTTTTGTAGGTTCATTACATATTGGTTTGGGCTCATTCTCTCACCAGCTATCCAGGCGCAGCCCAGTGGTGTGTCTTCTTACTGGTAATAGGGAGGTCCTGGGTTCAAATCCAGGCCTCCCCATTTTTTTTAACCTAATTGTTTTCCTATTTCTTTTTCTTTTCTTGTTCTTTAATTTTAATTAAATATTATATAAATGAATTAATAATAATATAATATTGTTTTCATAAAATTGTATATGTTTAAAATCAATATTTTATTTGTATGTCCATATTATTATTATATATAATTTATTTTGTAAATAATTGAATTAATATTGTATATTAAATTAAAAACCCTAATTATTTTTTTTAAACCCTAATTTATTTTCTAATTACTCAAAACCCTAATTTTCTTTTAAAAACTTTAATTTCTCATTTAATTATTTTTTTGTTTAATTATACTTAATAAATACTTCTAAATCATATTTATTTTGTAAATAAATTTATTATTATTATCTTTATTATTTTATTTTCATATCAAAAAAATTATAAAAAAATGTTTGTTTAATTTTAATGATCATGTATATATTTTATATTTTGTAGTAACCTTTTCTTCTTATTATTATTGTTTTATCACTAACCATTTTATTTTAATTGTTTATTATATAATTATTATTTAATTTGCTTTTATTATAATGTAACTGTACAAGCCATGTAATAGTTGTAGTATTTTATCGTTTATTTATTTATTTTATAAATTGCTATGGTTAGTAAATTAGGGAGTGAAAACATGTTTGTACTTTAAAATTAATCTAGATCACTAATTATAAGATAAATATTTGAATTGGTACACGCACACACGTAAGTCGATCTTTGATCGCCATCTCACTTCCTTAAGGGTTACCTCTCATGTTGCCTAAATAAAATGGTCAAGTAAGGTGTCTAAAAGCAAAGTCCCTTTTCCATTAATATCATCTTGTCCCTTTACGATTATAAGATCAAGTCCCTTCGAATGTTGCCTTCGTGAATGATCTTGTCCCTTTCGAATAAAAGATGATAAGTCCCTACATATTGCTAAAGACACCTTGCAGTTGCCTATAATCAGATTGTCCCCACACATGTCCCTTAATTACATCCAAGGTAATGACTACCTATTCCTTAATAATAGGGATAGTCTTACCATTGAAAGAACATTTAAGAACAGTAAAGATTTAACTTAGGGTAGGTTCCTCTTAAGTACTTGCTCACTTCTTTTCATCAAATTACTTCATTACACTTTACATTTTAAACAATTTTCAAAACAAAGTCTTTATATATATCCGTACAAGGGTCATTATAAAGTACTTAAGAAAATTTTTAATCACACACTACACTTCTCAAAACAATTTAAAGGGAGCTAAGTAACTAAGAGCCCATGGATAACCATGGATGTAAAGGGTGCGAACACCTTCCCTTTACATAACCTACCCCCCGAACTCAAAAATCTTTTAAGGTCTTTCCTGTTCTTTTATGCCGTTTCCTTTTGGATAAAATAAAAGTCGGTGGCGACTCTTGCTATCCGCAACATTTAACTAAAGTCAGTTCTCCCACCGTGTTACAGGTACCCATGTTGGAGGACATGCTATGGCCAAGAAATTGTTGAGATCGGGATATTATTGGATCACCATGGAATTCGATTGTTGTAAGTACTCCCGTAAATGTCACAAGTGTCAGATTTATGTCGATAAGGTCCATGTGCCTCCGAATCCATTGAGTGCCATGTCTTCACCATGGCCGTTCGCCATGTGGGGCATTGATATGATTGGCTATAGACTACTTCACGAAGTGGGTCGAAGCGGCATCTTATGCCAATGTTACTAAACAAGTGGTAGCCCGGTTTATTAAAACAGACATCATTTGCCGGTACGGAATTCCTGAAAGAATCATTACTGATAATGGTTCTAATCTCAACACCATGATAATGGCTGACTGTGTCAGGATTTCAAAATAGAACATCACAACTCTTTTCCATATCGCCCGAAGATGAATGGCACCGTCGAAGAGACCAACAAGAACATCAAGAAGATCGTGTAGAAGATGGTTGTAACATACATTGACTGGCATGAGATATTACCATTTGCGTTGCATGGGTACAGAACGTCAGTGCGCACTTCAACAGGGGCAACCCCGTTCTCACTGGTGTATGGTATGGAGGCAGTCCTACCAATTGAAGTGGAAATCCCCTCGTTGAGGTTGATGATGGACATTAAGCTAGATGAAGCTGAGTGGCTCCGATCCAGATATAATTAATTGAGCCTCATTGAAGAAAAACGTTTAGCAGCTGTATGCCATGGACAGTTGTATCAGTGGCGGATGAAGCAGGCTTTTGGCAAGAAGGTACGACCACAGAGGTACATACCAGGTGACTTGGTGCTGAAAAGGATTCTTCCTCCTCTTAACGATCACAGGGAAAATGGACACGCAACTATGAAAGACCGTTCGTGGTTAAAAAGGTTTTCTCAGGTGGAGCCTTGATGCTGACAACCATGGACGGAGAAGACTTCCAATCCCCTGTCAATGCAGACGCAATAAGAAAATACTTCGTGTAAATAAGGACCCGCTGGATAAAAACAGAATAAAGATCCAGGAAAAAATGGGCATCCCGGCGAGCCAAAAACTGAATAAAAGGCTCATGCAAAAATTAAGTAAATCTTGAAAAAATGTACACCCGCTGAGTTGAAAAGCCACATCGGACAGCTCAGGCAAAAAAGGGTATCCCGGTGGATTGAAAACCCGAAAGGGCGATCCACGCAAAAGAGGGACTAACACGAACGACTGCGATCTGCGAAATTCGTAACCCATCTGCAACTGAGGTTATTCTAAGGTTGAAGACCAGTTCAATCACTTTTCTCAAAAGGCGGAGCGAGCGGATCGTCTCGAAGATATACGAGTCATAATCGGGTTGAGACTTGACGAGATCCACTTCTTACATTGCCAATAGGATAGTTTGTTTTACTTTTTGGCTATTTACTCTTTCCAAGAAATTGCTTCCTTTGTAATGCCTATTCATGGCCATTTTCCAAAATCAATAAAATTCAATTTCAGTCAACTTGTGACTATCTGCTTCTCGTTTTTGTTTTTAATCTAGCATTGATTGATTGCGAAAACGTCCAGCAAATTGTGATTTATATTGTGTTGTGAATATTTGAATACTTTCTAACTAATGCAAGAGGGCAGAAACATTTAATACAACTTTGAAAGGGTGTCAAGATGCCCATATAATGATTCATGCTACGAGCATGGGGCATGCAGGTCCCAAACTAACTCTCCATGTTGCAGGCATTATCAATTGTGTTTACGCAGGTACAGGTACAGGTGTTGCTAACAGAGCTAAAGCAGATTCCCAGGAGGAACATTTCTTCATGCCTGAACAAGAACATATGTCTTCCCGGTTGTCTCCAGTCATCCCCAGTAGAGTTAGAAGTTGAATTCTCCCCCCAGCAAGGCAGCAGAAGGTTGGTGTCCTCCCCAAGCAGAGACCTCCCTTCAACACAAGGGAAATTCCCAGTAGTACAAGGAGTGTATTTCCTCCCTAGCAAGTTGCTTCCTCAGCAATGTCATGCCTCTGGTTCCCAGCCAAGTCAGGAGGTCTCCACTTCCCCACCAAAGTACAAGAAGGGTCCATCTCCAGCAGGGTCTTGGCACTCCAATCTTAAAGTCCAATTTATTTTTAGAAGTGGCGGCTGTTCAGAGCCGGTGTATCATTGACAGCTTTCCCCGTAGAGTTGTCCCCTCCTCATCAGGATGGATCAGATCAGTGAAGTGATCATCAGTTCCTCCCCAGCCAAGCCATCCGGGATACTTGCAGTCTCCTTTCCGGGAGATCCTTTGCATTTTCATTTTCATAATCATCATTACATTTGCATCCTCCAAAGCATAACATTTTCATCCTCATGGAGCATGACGCCATAAATCCAAGCATATGCATGCAAGCATGGGCCAGTTTTGAGGTGTTGCATACAACCTATAACTTCTTTTCAACCTGAAGTATTCCCCGCAGAAGATACTTATACCATTTGCCAGACATCTTGGTCTTTCCAAGTCGCGTGTTTTCTTTATGGCTTGGTCCTGCCCAACAGTCATATTGTTGATTTCCATTCCGCTAATGGTCTCGTTAAGCCCTGTTTCGCCAACAGGAACCTTCCGTGGCTTGGTCCTGCCTGTCGCTCCCCGGATTTCCATCCTGGTACAAACGCAAAAGTGGCGCGGAAAAGAAACAGAGTCGCCATCCAAGCATTTTTATCCCGAAGGAACGGGAATGGTAATGCTGCACAAACCAGAAGAAAAGAAAAGGAAGGACACGGGTCCTGTGAACCAAAGAAACTAAGTTCGGGAGTCGGTTACGACCTGGGAAGGTATTAGCACCCAGATCGTCCACCGTACCCGACGGAATCCACGCTTGCAAAGAAACTGTTTCAAAGGGTGAGGGTATGAAAGCTGCTACAAAGAAAAAGAAATGAACTGGAAAGAAACTGAGAAAAGGAACAGAATAAGAAAACAAAGAGAAAAAATGTAGGGAAAATAAAGATTGTGCTCGAACGGGCCCTACCCCGCTGCCTACGTACCTCATCAGGACAATGAGGATCAGAGACGCCGTAGTTCCCCTAACTAGGGGTAGAAAAGAAATTGCCTGTGAATTAAGGCTTGAATTGCCTATGTCATTGCTCAGGTGTTGCAGACTCGGACGACGAGTGCGTAACCGTCTTGCAAAGTGACAAGTAGGAGCAAGTTCGCGTACGGAGCGAATGAGGTGAGAAAAGAATTCCCGAAGGAAAGACGCTTATTGTTTGTTTGTGTTTTTTATGAAGCTTTTATGAGTGTGTCACAAGGAAGTGAACTCAAGCTCTTTTCCATGGAATGTGCACTTGTCACTACATTCCAAGATGGAATAATAGAACAAGCACACTCAAGTAAGGAGAAGATCCCCAAAACTTGAACCCAGAGATTAGGGCCTAAGCTCACTAACTCATTAACTTATTAAGTGTTTTTTTGGTATTTACAGTGAAGAAGTGTGTTTTATGTTTTTCTTGGTGAAGAAGATACCTTGATCAGACTTGTGCATCACAAGGTAAACTTGTATTATCCCAAGATGGGAAGACTACAAGTACCTCATGGGATAAGGCTATTGCTCAAGGCATCACTTCAAACTTTATTAGGTGTTTTTTTAAGGTTATGAGATGAGAAGAGAAGAAGAACCAAAGGATCACAAAGGCAAAAGTCTAATGGGGGACTAAAGAATCCTAAGTGTTGTCATGCATGGATATCCTAAGGTTAGTGTGGTTTCTATCCTAAAGAAGAAGGAAAGAAGAAGAGAAGAAGAAGAAAGGAAGAGATGAGTAAGGCCTAAGCCCAACAATCAAAGGGTTAGTACAAATAAACATAAGAAGAGAAGAGATGAGACTTGGAGATGTGGAACTCACATCCACACCTCTCACTTACCATAGCCCCTGCAAGGTTAGCAACATAAGCACAAAAGCAAAGCAAAAATGAAACAAATGACATGCCAACATCATACAAATAGAAGTGAAGTCATATATACAAATTCTCAATGTATATGCAAGTTACAAGAATGAGGAATGAAGCATGCAAGACAATATGATGCAACATGAAACACATGACAAAACAAATGCAAACTTAATGAGATGCAAAGCAAAAATGCACAAACATGGACTCAAGGCACACAACCATAACCAATCAAGTTGAAGAAATGCTTAAGAAGCAAAAAAGATGAAGAGAAGAGAGGCACAAGACCAAACAATCACAAAATGGAATGAAAGAAGTAAGGAAGTGAGGTAAATACACATAAGAAAGAAAGAACTTAAAAGGTAAGCAAAACCAAAAACTTCCAAGATACAAACCCTAACCTAAGATCAGAAAGGTACCCATACCCCAAAGAGACCCTAAATGAGAAGAAGAAGTTGGCACAAGTGCCCTTCTAGGCTAAAGAGAGAGCTAATGATCAAATGGAAGCAAAATGGGACAAGGTATGAACCAAAATTCAAATCAAATCAACAATGCATCTAAAAAATCCACAACTTAGGAAAAATGATCCTCAAACATGATATAACAATGAGCCAAAAGGGTTGGAAGAAATTCAGAAGCTAGATAGGTCAAATGAGGACAAGAACATGAACTAGGGTTAAGAAACTTTACTTACAAGGCAAGGACCAAAACCCAATGAACAAATTTCTAAAAATCAGGGGAAAAATCACACATGAACTACATCCTCTTAGGAATCCAGAGAAAAAAGAATCAACACCAAACTCAAAAAGATGAATCCTGTGGAAATTGGACAAGGCAGTGTACTCAAAGAGGACTTAAAATGAATTAATTAAAAGAGGAAATTAAAATGACACGTGGATATTAGGAAATAAATGGATAAGAAAAATATGAAAAATTAGAGAAAACTCAAATGAACATTCAAGAATTATTTTGGAATTTTTAGACACTTGGAGGTATTTTTAATAAATGGAAACAAAAATGAAATAAAGAAATAAAATGAAAAAAAGAAAATAAAATAAGGAAAAGATTGGGAGGTGAGAATAGTCAGGATTCACGTTCAAATGCAATGGGCCCAGAACAAGGTGGGGTGCGAAAAGCAGTTTTAGCCCAATGGATCAAGCGCTGGTTCACTTGGATAATGTGGAAATTCAGAGGAAATAAAGGAAAATAAATGAGTCATTGGATTGATCCAACGCGTCTGGTGAATAAGCTCATTAATTGACGTGGCAATTTGTTTGGATGAGAGCATGAGGAACACAATTGTTATTGTGAGGTGAGAATTATCATGAATTAAAATGGAAACAGAAATGGAAAAGAAAGTCACGTGAAGGAGATGAGGGATTCATTTATGAGGTGGCAAGATCTGGTGTATTGAGGGAAAGATCCAATGGTGCAGAGTTTGTCACTAACCTCATAAACCCTAATTCAAGAATTTGCAGATTCCGGTGACCGGAGCTAGGGCTCCAGCACCGGAAATTACCAACATGAACAAACATCAATTAAAATGAACAAATAGCTCCAGATTGGGTAATTGAGGTGCTCTGATTTCAAATATGGGCACAAAAAGTTCAATAGATCACTGGATCTTAGGGATCGAAGGAAAACAAGTGTGACCAAGAAAATTGAAACTCACATTACAAGCTCATTTATGCACCAATTTTGAAACTAAACATGGAAGAATGATCAGTGAACATCAAGGATCATAAAACACACAACCAATTTCATTTTCAGATCTGAAGATTTGGATGTTACCTGAACTTGCAGATCTTGAGAAAACGTGCTAGAAGTCCAAATGATGAAGCAAAGTCACTCCAAATGCTCTCTAGTTTTAAAATAAATGCAACTAGAGCCTTGAATATGGCTAGATCTTGAGCTTTGCAAGCAACTTCCCTGAAATGGAAAGGTTGTTGATCTTGAGAGATTGCTTGAACAATGGTGATATTTGTGATCCTGAGCTTCCAAGAATCAATGATCTATGATTTGTTTTGGAAGAGAGCAAGTGTATGAGGAGATTCAAGAGAAAATGCAATTTGTGAAAGAAGGTGAAAATTGAGAAATGAGAGAGAGCTGAGGCAAACTGAAACCCTAATTTGTTTTATATCATCTCATGAGCAAATGCTGAAGAAATGGTGTGATTTGCACGTGTGGATCAAAAGTATTTGTGATTTTGCAATTTGAGCAAGTTTGGTGTGATATCATGTAATCCTCATGCTTTCCTTGGCCTCTTTCCCATGTGCACTCTAATCAGATCCATTAATCATAATCCAACAAATCTTGGCCATTAGATTAAAGGAGTCACACTTTTCTCATGAATATGCAAAAAATCCACTTATGTAATGCCATTCTTATTGTGCACGAAATTTGTGAATTCTCTTGAGCAAAATGATCCAATTGCATTGCATTTTAAATTTGCAAACTTATTTGATCCATACCAACCCTTAAAATCAAGTTTTGAACCTTTTTGCTTTTGGTGCATGCATGAAATTTCAACTTTTGCCCTAATTTGAAGGAATTTTCGGGGGGCTTAGATTCCAAACTACACATGCTATGAAAAAGTACTTGTACTTTTTTAAAATGGGAGGCCTTAATTTCCAAATTTAATTTTTGACTTTGGTCCATTTGAAGAATTTTTGATTAAGTTAAGGTCACTTGAATTTTAGGGCAAGAGTGGCCAAAAATGGAATTTTCTTAAAACCAACTTTGCACCAATTTTGCAAAACCCTTCAAAACTTCATGATTCTTGATCTTTGAACTTGCCAAACCTCTTATAACATTGTAAGAACATACCTTGGCTAGAAAAAATGGGTTGGACCCCTTGAAATCACACAGTTGACTTTTTTGAGGCACAATTGACCAATTACTTCATCTGCAAGCAACTGAAGAATTTCTTGACTTCCACAAGGAATTTTCTCATGAAAATTGGTACCTAGGATCATCTTGACATATAAAAGACTTTGCACAAATGAAATGGCCAAATTTTTGAGGTTTTCAAGCTTGAATCTAAAACCCTAGTTTAGGATCCTTGTGTGGGAGCTTTGCCTTAGCCTGGATTCTCAGATGATCTTCCAACCTTCTGAGCTTTTGCAAATGAACTTGAACTTGTCAATGCAACATAGACCCCTCATAGGACTTGTACAAAACCATTGGGCTCCTTGTCATGGCTTGTAATGCTTCAAGAACTTCCACAGATGATCATATGCCTAATGCTAGGTCATGAGAAATGTTATGCCTCATCTTTCCATGCTAGGATGCTAAGAAAATGATATGTTCATGATGAATATGATGTGATATGATGCTTAAAATGAAGAGGTCAAATTTGGGGTATTACACTGCCCAGCAGTCGCGTGTTTTCTTTATGGCTTGGTACTGCCCAACAGTCATATTGTTGAGTTCCATTCCGCTAATGTTCTCGTTAAGCCCTGTTTCGCCAACAGGCACCTTCCGTGGCATGGTCCTGCCTAGCAGTCGTGTGTTTTCTTTATGGCTTGGTCCTGCCCAGCAGTCATATTGTTGAGTTCCATTCCGCTAATGGTCTCGTTAAGCCCTGTTTCACCAAAAGGCACCTTCCGTGGCTTGGTCCTGCCCAGCAGTCGCGTGTTTTCTCTATGGCTTGGTCCTGCCCAGCAGTCATATTGTTAAGTTCCATTCCGCTAATGGTCTCGTTAAGCCCTGTTTCGCCAACAGGCACCTTCCGTGGCTTGGTCCTGCCCAGCAGTCGCGTGTTTTCTTTATAGCTTGGTCCTGCCCAGCAGTCATATTGTTGAGTTCCATTCTGCTAATGGTCTCGTTAAGCCCTGTTTCGCCAACAGGCACCTTCTGTGGCTTGGTCCTGCCCAGTAGTCGCGTGTTTTCTTTGTGGCTGGGTCCTGCCCAGCAGTCACATTGTCGAGTTCTATTTCGCTAACGGTCTCGTTGAGTCCTATTTCGCCAACAGGCACCCTCGTTGTGGCTTGTTTCGCTCAGCATTCACAGTGCAGGTTTTTGGCATTGATTCTATTCCACCTGGTTCCATTTCCTCTACCTATTCAGAGGTCAAAACAAAAAATATAAGTAAAGAGCATATGGCATTTCTACTATCCACCGAGTTCAAATTTCCAGGTTTTATTCGAGTATTCAATCATTCCATACCTTGAACGTCTAAAAGCTCTCGCAATTATTCGTTCAGGCCTGCAGATGATTGAATAGGGGCAGCTGTAATACCTCAAAATTTGCCCTCTCATTTCCCCAACATTTTGCATAGCATTTTGCATACATAGATTCATCAAATAACCAAAAAACATTGCATCATGTGTAGCATAGTTGAGGCATAGGTATGTGGTCAATGATTGGAGCAACTGAAGGCATTATAAAAGAAATCAAAGGGCCACAAAGCTTCTCAACCCTGTGCAAAGGGTTCACAACGTCCCACAAGTCTTCATTTGAAGCCACAAGCCATGAAAAGATTTGGTTTAATTAGAGAAGGCAAGCAGTGCAACATCTCCTGATGAAAAAGGCCAAATTAGGGTTTCACTTCTATTGGGCTTCTGCATGAAGTTTTGATTCAAAGTGGATTCCTTTGTCTTATATATGATGTCAAATGCCTAGGGTTCAAATTTCATCCACAAAATCATTTTGGAAGAGGTTCAATTGGCCATATGACTGAAAATCGAGGAATCGGGGAAAAGGCAACCGAGCTAGGTAAAAAAGGTCGACTCCTGACTTTTAAGATCAAAATCATGAAATTAGGGTTACAATGATCCTATGGTTCAAATTTGATCAAGAAATGATGGAGGAATCATAAAAAAATCAAAAGAGAAAAAAATCATTTGAAAAGTGGTTGATTTCACCTTTCCCTCCACTTTTCCTTCCACTTTCCTTCCACATTTCCTTTCATTCTTTCCCTCTTGTTTTACCACTTCAATTCCACTCCATTTCCCTTGGATGATTCTACCATGTTTCACAACCTTCTAAAGTGTTCCAAGGAATATTCCAAGGAATATTCCTTCTCCAACCCTAACCCTAACTAACTACTAACCTAGCTGCATTCCTAAACCTAACTCCATTCTCATACCTAGCTCAAAGCCTAGCCCCTATATAATCACTAATCACTTCAATGCAAAAGGTTCCCAAGTTTCCAAATTGTTTCACTCTCTCACAATCACTTTTTTCTCTCTCACTTTTCCTCCATTTTCCCTTTTCACCAAAGCTTTTTGAAGAAACTCTTCAAGTTTCACATTGAAACTTGAAGATCTTGAAGCTTAGCCTCCAACCTCCTTTGATTTTGTGGATTGTGGAAGAAGAAGCTACTGATTTTTGTGAGGATTTCGACTTATTGGAAGTGCACGAAGGTTCAAGCATCAAGAACGCATTTATTTTGCGGATTCGCGGTTTTCTTGGTTTTCTCTTCGATCACGCTCCAATTCTTGCAACATCCACCGAAGCACTTCTCCGCTTCATAGGTTGGTGATCTAAATCACTTCTCCTTTAAGTTATTCTCTTCATCTTGCCACTTTGGCGTTCTTTGATTGCTTTTCGCATTGGTTGTGATCGATTACGTTTTCGTTATGTGTTGCTTGCGATTTGTGATTTTAAGGGATTAGAAGTTAAGGTGTAGATAGTTATAGGTTCTAGCATGTGTAAATAAGCCTAATTAAGTAGAAATTCGTGTTAGCATGTTCCTAGGTGTGTTGGAGATCATTAGAAGTGAGTTTGTGGCCAAAAGCACTTACTTCTAAACTTTTTTTCACATTCTGATCAGTGTTAACCGATTAACCATTTGGTTAACCGGTTAACGCGTGCGTTTTAGCCATAAATTAGTGCAGTTTTAGGACCGTTAACCGGTTAACCATTTGGTTAACCGGTTAACGCTGTTAGATTTTGGATTTTTTGCTTATTTGATAGTTTAGTCTTGA
Organism: Lathyrus aphaca; assembly: GCA_963966055.1. Classification (NCBI taxonomy): domain Eukaryota; kingdom Viridiplantae; phylum Streptophyta; class Magnoliopsida; order Fabales; family Fabaceae; genus Lathyrus; species Lathyrus aphaca. Next base: position 309,156,010 of record OZ014521.1, read on the forward strand.
TTTCTAGTGCCTCTTAATGTTCATACATGTTTAGGTACTGATTTTAGGGAATTTTTTAGGTTTGTTTCGACATCTCATTCCCCCATTTCGAGTCATTTCGACACGTTTCCGTTCATATTGCATATTATGCGTTTATGTGTTCCTTTATGTATAACTTGATTTCTTGCATTTTGTTGATATGTTTATGCATCATTTGGCATGTGAATAATCATGTTATATTCTGTTTTTACATCTTTTGCATTGCGTTAAATCATTTTGCATTTCATTGTATCAATGTATGTTGCATTTCACATAATCATGTATGTATGTGCATTTGGTTGCATTTGGTTACATGTTTGATCATATCATTCACATCAATTCAATTCTGAATTTTGCATTGAGCTTGGCATCCTTGTTGATCTAACATGTTGCATATTCATGATCAATGCTCATTGTATTCATATGCCATGTTCATGTACCATATTTTGCATACTTGTTGCATAATCAATCATGTGGTACATTCTTGCATAATTCTCCCAAAAATATTCATGTTCTTTCATTTGTGTATGTTGATTTATGTTCAAATGCATGTTCATGATGAATTTAGTACATTTTTATTGAGTTTGTGCATTAAAAAAAGGAAAATAATCAAATCTGTATTTTACATTTCATAGCTGACTTTTCATATAGGTGTTGTAGAATACATGTTGTTTGTCATGTTTGCATGCTGTATTTGACTTTTTACACCTACCTTTTCATGTTGCATGCTGGCTGTAAAAAGCTGCTTTGTGTTATGCATTGTTTCCATAGATGTTTGTGTATTAGGGGCTGTAGTAGGTGCTGAATTTTTGTTTTAGCATATTTTTAGTTCTCTAGAATTAAAATAGAATTTAGATTGAGTCCTAGAGTCATTAGGATTTAATTAGTGTATGTTTGCTTTATTATTTTAATAAAATGCACACTAATCTTTGTTTTATAGGGAAGGAAAGGTATGTTTCCTTACACCTTATCCTTTTATTTTTATGCATTTCCTTTATGCATTTAATTCTTTTTTCTTCCATATTTGTTGTTGATAGGGTTCCCCTTTGTTAGGACCAACTTATCTTCCTTAGGAAGTAAGTTGCATCATTTTTCTTCTCTCTTTTCCTTTTGCTCTTTAGGATTAGAAAAGCCTCACTCACCATTAGGACCACCATTTTAATAAATAACTTAGGGTTGTGTCTTAGTCCCCCTTAAATTTTGTCCTTTTCCGATTTGAGTCTTCTTTCTCATCTTCAAACAAAAATCCAAAAAGACTTAATAAATGCATGAAAGGACTCCTTGTGTATAGCCTTATTCCATGGGGCACTTATACTCATTCCATCTTGGAATAGTGTAAGCTTGTCTATAATGATGTACAAGTCTCATCAAGGGGTTATTTCACAAAGAAAACATAAAAGATACTTCTTCAAACAAAATACAAAAAAAAACACTTAATAAAGTTCAACAAGCTAGTGAACTTAAACCCTAATCCTAGGAAACAAGTCTTGGATAAATTCTCCTTGCTTGGTGTGCTTGTTCTATTATTCCATCTTGGAATGTAGTAGCAAGTACACATTCCATGGAAAAGAGTTTGAATTCACTTCCTTGTGCCAAATTCTTACAAAACTCTTAAAAGGCAAAAACAAACAATAAGCGACTTTCTTGCGGGAACTTCTCTTTCTCATCTCATTCATTCTAAACGCAAACTCGCGACGACTTGTCTCGCATGCAAGACGGTAGACGCACTCGTACCAGACGAGCCTGCAACACCTGAGCACAAACATACGCAGTTCAAGCCATAAAAAAACACAGACAAATAGTTCCCGCCTAGTTAGGCGAACTACGTCGACTCTGATCCTCATTTTCCCGATGAGGTACGTAGGTAGCGGGGTAGGGCCCGTTCGAGCACATTCTTTATTTTCCCTACATTTCCCCTTTTATTCTCATTCTCTTTTTCCAGTTCCCTTCTCATTCCATTCCATTTCCAGTTAGCAATTCATTTGTTCAGCATCAGTTATTTTTTCTCACCCTTTGAAACAAAACAAGCAAGCGTGGATCCCGTCGGGTACGGCGGACGATCTGGGGTGCTAATACCTTCCCAGCTCGTAACCGACTCCCGAACCCAGATCTTTGGTTCGCAGGACCTTGTCATTTCCTTCTTCCTCAGGTTTGTGCAGCATTACCTTTCCCTTTCCTTCAGGATAAAAATGTCTGGCTGACGACTCTACCTTTTCCGCGTCACTTTCATGTTTGTACCAGGATTAAAATCCCAGGAGCGACACTAGGGTATGCAAGCTACATGTTATGCTTATGATATGCAAATGAGATGAAACCAAAGAGGGCAAATTTGGGGTGTTACAGCGGACGGTTAGGCATGTCGTATGTGTATGTGCTAAGACTGTGATGAGCGTGGTGCCCTTTGAGTTGTGGATTGTATGCATGATTTAGAGTTTGTTCCCTTCTCCTTGAGGAGATGGGTATTTTTAAAGGCCCTCTAGACCTAAGGTTTCCTTGGAAAGGGCCGATGCCCACCCAGTCAATGGTGGACCATTGAACGACTATTTTCAAGGGAAACGTGGGTCAGTAATGACCTTGAATTTTTCTCTATCCCAGAAACGCCTTATCCCACATTTCTAATGACAAGGCGATAATAAACTCCATGGAACAACGCGATACCTCCCTTTAAGCAACATTCACCCATCATCTCCCCTTAAATAGTATAAAAGCATCATTCTAGACGAAACCTTTTACAACTATAACAAAACAAAATTTAACCTACTACAACATTTTTATCCTACGACAACGCCTAATTTTAGAGAAGTAAAAAGACCGTTCTCGTAGAATATAATAAACAACAAATTTTGTATTTTGTTGTGATACGGTATATATTTTTTGCAAATTTTATGCAACGGCTCAATATCATTCTAATAGATGATAAAGAGAACGGTTTTTTATTACAACGGGTAAAATTGTTCTCATATATTTTTAATTACTTTAATAAAATATTTATATATACATTTGACCGTTCTCCTATGTTGTCTAAAACAAACTAAAAACAATTTCAATTTTCTTTCAGTATTCTCAAAGTAAGCTAAAATATTTCATGACCGCTAAAAGTGAAAAAATCTTCCCTCCCAAATTCATCAAACTCTCAATTTCTTTTTCCAAACCCTAAAAATTTCTCAATCATCAATCAAGAACCCTCAATCTAAAATTCAATATCAGAACATGATCTACTTCACCTAACCCTATCCCCAACCTTTTCTTCTCCTGTATACCCTCACCTTCAACTTTCTTTGCCTACCCATACGAGTTATCCGTAAACTTCTTCTCCTGTGTACGAGTTATCCATCAATGTTACCTTTATTCTCGGGTCGCAACACTCATCTTACAAACCTAACCTTTTCTTTTTCGTCATCAAAAACCTTAATAACTCAAGTTAGAGAACACCCTGTAAAAGGAGAACATAGCGGCGAAAACAGAAATCGAGATTAGCATGCGAAGCAACATTGACCAGCGTGGTTGGTAGCAGAATGCGATATTTTACACATGGATCATGTGAAGCATGTTACAGGGATATGAGAAATTTCTTCCGTATCCATTACTTTTGTCTTTTAAGTAAACTAATTATTTTTATGATTTACTGTTCTAATGATTATTACAGATTGATACACTCTCAAGTGGACTTAATGGTGGTTTAGACCCTCCTACATTTTAGTGTATTGAGAAGTTTAGAATGATAAAGTCATATTCTGAGGAGAATGCTAATAAATCAGATGTAAGTACAACTAGGGCTTATGGCAGTATGCATTTACTTTTGTAACTATCAGAGAGTAGAAAACTTCATATATGTTCATATATTTTAAAGCACTAATAAGATGTGTAGGTACTTTAGACTTAGATGAATGTTCAATTTATAAAGTGAGCACTGAGTTCCTTGAAAGAGTGAGTGTTTAAATCGTTTCGGTGTCTGATATCCCTTCAATCGTGTGTATTTTCTTAAATCATTATCATTGTCCATTTGTTAGTATTGGTGTTGTATCTTGTGTTTGAATTTATGTCAGCACTTTATAGATCAAATGACTTTAAGTGGACTTCAACATTGACTTGTTACTACCATTAAAATATGTAAACTCGTTGTCAACTTATCTCTTCTGTAAGAATGAGCTTTTAGAAAGTTAGTTAGATGAACATGTCCATTTGTTAAACCATATATATGAGCATCTAACACCAATACAATCATCAAAGAGCCATTAACTAATACAATTAAAAAATTGTGTTTGTTTGTTTGTTTGATTCAAATGGTGCATTTGAGAGCCAAATAGAGTTACATGCCTCTGAGCCTAAAAGTATTGGAGGGCGATTTTATTTCTCTTAATGGTATTATAATTTCCCAGCTTATAGTTTTTGAATCTAGTTTGCTTGAAATGCTTTCAGGGGTTGATGAAGAATATAAAACCACTAAACAAGTTGATCATGATATATCACATATAGAAGATGATATGAACATAAAAACGCAAGATGAATAAAAAAGTCTCTCTGATATTGATGAGAAGGAGGTGATTAACAAATTCCATGCTTACTGCATTGGCTTTTCTTGCCATGGTGATGTATTATTCATCATTTACTACAAATTTGTCCGTTGATTTTTTTTTTGATTTTGTTAGTTTTTGAGTTGTGTAGGGGAGAAGATGGACAATTAGGTCATGGTGATACTGTTGATAGAATTTTTCCTACTCAACTTAGTGCATTGGATGCGCAACAAATTGCAGACAGTGAATAGAAAATGTATGCAATGAACAAGTTGTTAACAGAAGAGATTGATTGTCTGCGGAAGCAAGTCTCTTATATGGTTTATGAGAATGGATACATGAAGTTATAGATTCAAATTGTGAGTGTGAGACACTATTACTTTCTGTTTAAATGATTTTATTTCCTCTCTTATTTATTAATGTTTTCATTAGATGCAGTAAAAAAGTTTATTGTTTGAAGTTTGCAAGTTAGTTTTGATCATTCACATGCCCTGTTTTTTAACAGGCTTCTGCTGCAACTACCACAAAGGGATGCAAACAACCTAGTTGGGTTATTGGCAACTTTTTTGCATTGAATATTGATGTTATCTTATTTCAATTTCAATGTTTAAATTATTCATTGTTTTTTGGCTAATTAGTCTTCTCGCTGTGGCTGAGGAGACCTTGGTAGAGTTCCTTTCCAAGGCAAATTGAATTGTTGTCGACAAGGAAATGATTGGTTAGAAAGATTTGGTTAAATCCAATTATCTTCCACTCTATTTGTTTTTTATTGCTGAAATTTTGTTTCTATGTGATACTTGAAGGTGCATATTATGAGGAAATGATTGGTTAGAAAGATCTTTTGACATAATTTTGGGTAAATCCATGAGTTATACCAGAGGTAAAGCATGGCCCAAAGACCAGTGATTAGCTTTTCTGGTAATGTATAGATTGTTACAACTCAGAATTTTGGAGTAAAGCATGGCTGCCCAATGGTACAACAGTCATGCCGTACGACAGTAGAGTTGTACTCAGCACCACAATTCGGCTATTATGTACAAAAGTAGGTGACACCATTTACAACAATTTTTATTAATTTAGAGCTTTAAAACAGGTAGATCCTTATTAGGTTGAAATCATGAAACTAGTTACTGTAACACCCCAAATCTACCCGGCGGAAAATCATAAATCAGAGTTTCAAAATTCAACCATAAAACAGGATGCTACATTTTTCAACTTTAACAAGTTTATTTAATTTCATGAACATCGATACATAACACTTTCAAATCGGATGAAACTATAATGTCAACTCTTATTCAATTCCTTAAAACAAAACAACTTTTACAAATAGGCAACGGATCCACAAATATTCAACTTTGCATCAGTTAACAACTTTTTCAACCTAACACTTAGTAATAACATGTTTTTGATTAAGACAACTTAAAATAACAACAACTAAATATAACAACAAAACAATTAAGCGTTCATCCCCCCGAGTGTTACGTATCAGAGCGACGACACCGACTTTACTATGAAAGTAAGCAACGCTAATCTGGAATACCTGCACGTTACCAATCAAGGTAACATTCAACAACAGAAAGGGGTGAGATATCGAACCATATAAACAAGAGTATGATAATTAATACGCTAGATAGAATCATACAATTTTCACACTATCCACAACAACATCTTACTAAACACCCCAAACAAACAACATATTTTATCATCTTAATTCACACATCTGAAGGAAAATTGCGATCTAAACGCAGCGGAAAACAAAAATTTCCTTTAGTGATCCTTACGAATGAGCATGGTCAGTGATAGAATCGTTACCTCTTTGTGGCGATTCAGATCTTTGATGCAGCGATCACAAGCGTTGATGAAGTGCAACGCCTCTACTCAGTCCACACGAACAGCTTCCGGTCACAGTGCTAGCTGCTTACGAACGGAATTATTTGAGTGAGAAAAGAGAATCAAAAACGAAATTGCATCAAGTGAAAGCTTCATCACAAGGGTTCCTTTTATAGACTCTCTTGTGGGCTGCGGGCTAAAAGCCCAATTCACATGATCCATAATAATATTATATATTATTATAATAACTATTATTATAATAAATATATTTATTTTTTTATTATTTTATAACCATTATAAAATAACAATAATTATTATTATATTATCCGAATTTCTATTTTCACTTAAGTGCACCGTACCTTACGGTGTTCCTTTGATTTCTCTATCTCTCATCAAATTGTCCTTATGTGTGTGACCCTGTAGGATTTCGTAACGTTGGTAATTATATTAAATTATATATTTAACATAATAAACAGTGAGCGGTATCTAGCAACACATCACTGCTACCCAAGTCACGAAAATGTCATGTGATCTGACAAAACCTTTTTCGTGATAATATATGTTTGTACAATTACCCTTTTGCCCCTATGTCTATATTGAACACAAGGCATACACTGTGTCATCCTTGTCCAGTTCAATATTGGTCCCTTAGACATTTCTCCTGTTATGCAGCATTGACAAATTCCATCTAGGACACTCATGTCCCTCAGCATGCTTCGTGGAGTGCCCATCAACTGTCTTTATGATCATCCAGTTACGGATAATGTTTGATCGGCAATAAAGCACACGACTCTACATCTAGGGTCCATAGTGGTTTCAGGTCGAAGGGTGGTAATACACCATTATCACCATGAGAATAACTTATGACACTTTGCATAACATACTATGTAGTATTCTCATAGCGGGTCAATCCGGTATAAATATTACTCCTAATATTTATACCTATGTCAAGACTTGATAACTCTTTATCCATGATCCATGAGATGTGATCATCAGTCTATCTTCATAATAGTCTCAATGCTTTAATGTTATCCCACTTTGCAATAAAGCTTGACTAAAGATATTTTAAGAATAATGTCTTTATGTTTAATGGGATCTCATGATTAAGTCACACTTAACATTTCATTAAACAGACTAACTATTCTAGGGACTTTATTATTCTGAAAGACAAACATGATAAAGAAATGCCTTTTTATTATTAAACGAATAATCCGATACAAGTACCAAAAAGTATTGGCCTCTAGGGCTTACACCAACAATCTCCCACTAGCACTAGAGCCAATTAGGCATACCCTTAATACCCATAGATCTAGTATGACCATCATGCTTCTGTTGCGCAAGAGGCTTTGTTAATGGGTCAGCGATGTTGTCAAGTGTAGGTACTCTGCATATCTTCACATCTCCCCGATCGATTATCTCTCGAATGAGGTGATAACGCCTAAGTATGTGTTTGGATCGTTGGTGAGATCTAGGCTCCTTAGCTTGTGCGATAGCACCATTGTTATCACAATATAAACCAATGGGATCCACAATGCTAGGGACTATGCCAAGTTCACTAATGAACTTCTTGATCCAAACAACTTCCTTTGCTGCATTTGAGGCAGCAATATACTCGGCCTCAGTTGTAGAATCAGCAACTGTTTCTTGCTTTGAACTTTTCCAGCTCACAGCGCCACCATTGAGACAGAACACATAACCAGATTGTGATCTAAAATCATCCTTATCTGTCTGGAAGCTAGCATCAGTGTAACCAATTACATCAAGCTCTTCCTGACCTCCATATATCAAAAATGAATCCTTAGTCCTTCTCAAGTACTTAAGGATATTCTTGACAGCTACCCAGTGAGCATCACCGGGATCAAATTGGTACCTACTCGTTGCACTTAATGCATACGAGACATCTGGTTGAGTACATAACATGGCATACATGATAGATCCTATTGCAGATGCATATGTAATCTTATTCATGCGATCCCTTTCTTCCTTAGTTGAAGGGGATTGTGTTTTTGATAAACACAGACCATGTTGCATAGGTATGAATCCTTTCTTGGAATCATGCATATTAAAGCGTCTCAACACTTTATCTATGTATGTACTCTGACTTAGGCCAAGCAGTTTTTGTGATCTATCTCTATAGATCCTAATTCCTAATATATAGGCTGCTTCACCTAGGTCTTTCATAGAAAAACAATTCCCTAACCAAGTCTTCACTTGTTGCAAGGTAGGGACATCGTTTCCAATGAGTAATATGTCATCTACATATAATACCAGAAACACGATCATGCTCCCACTAACCTTCTTGTAGACACAAGGTTCATCCTTCATTTTTGATGAATCCATATTTTTTTTACGGTTTCATCAAAACAAAGATTCCAGCTTCTGGAAGCTTGCTTCAATCCATAGATTGATCGCTGTAACTTGCATATCTTTTGGGCATCTTGTGGTATGTCAAATCCTTCAGGTTGTGTCATGTACACATCCTCAAGAAGATTCCCATTAAGGAAAGCAGTTTTGACATCCATCTGCCATATTTCATAATCATGATATGCAGCGATGGCAAGTAAAATCCGAACAGATTTAAGCATTGCAACTGGTGAAAAGGTTTCATCATAGTCAACCCCATGAATTTGTTTATAGCCTTTTGCAACCAGTCTTGCTTTATAGGTATGTACCTTACCATCCATGTCAGTCTTCTTCTTGAAGACCCACTTGCATCCTGTAGGGTTAACTCCTATAGGAGGTTCTACCAAGGTCCAAACCTGGTTTGTGTACATGGAATCCATTTCAGATTTCATGGCTTCTAGCCACTTCTCAGACTCAGGACCAGTTATGGCCTCTTTGTAGGTCACAGGCTCATCTTGATCCATGAGTAATACATCACCCTGATCACTTATGAGATATCCATATCTCTCAGGTTGGTGACGTATCCTGCTTGACCTACGCTGGTCTTGTTCTACTTGAGCAGGTTGCTCTTCCACAACTACTTGTGTTTCCTGCTCTAGTTCCTCCATAGGTGTTTCAATGTTTTGTGATTCTTGAATTTCTTCAAGCTCTATTTTCCTCCCACTATTTCCTTTGGAAATAAAATCCCTTTCCAGAAAGACTCCAGTTCGAGCGACAAACACTTTGCCCTCAGAAGGATTGTAGAAGTAATATCCTCTTGTTTCTTTAGGATACCCCACAAATAAGCATTTGTCAGATTTGGGCTCAAGCTTGGTTGAAATTTGTCGTTTGACGTAAACTTCGCAACCCCAAATCTTCATGTAAGACATATGTGGTTTCTTACCACTCCATATCTCATATGGTGTCTTATCAACCTTTTTGGATGGAACACGGTTAAGTGTGTAAGCTGTTGTTAATAATGCATGTCCCCAAAAGGAGTTTGGAAGATCGGCGTGACTCATCATGGATCGGACCATGTCTAACAAGGTTCGATTTCTTCTCTCAGATACACCATTCCATTGTGGTGTTCCAGGAGGAGTAAGTTGGGATAGAATCCCATACTCTTTTAGATGGTCATCAAATTCTAGGCTTAAATATTCACCGCCTCGATCTGATCGAAGAACTTTAATATTCTTACCTAGTTGGTTTTGTACTTCATTCTTGAATTCCTTGAACTTTTCAAAGGACTCAGATTTGTGTTTCATTAAATACACATATCCGTATCTACTGAAGTCATCAGTAAAAGTGATGAAGTACTGAAAACCTCCTCTGGCTGGTATGTTCAGTGGTCCACATACATCAGTATGTATGAGTGCCAAAAGATCATTAGCCCTTTCACCTTTTCCTGTGAATGGGGACTTTGTCATCTTTCCAATTAAACAAGATCTACATGTCTCATATGATTCATAATCAAAAGAGTCCAAGAGTCCATCTTTATGGAGTTTGGAAATGCGTTTCTCATTTATGTGGCCTAATCGACAGTGCCAAAGGTAAGTTGGATTCAACTCATTAGGTTTCAACCTTTTAGTATTAATGTTATAAATTGGCATTTCAAGATCAAGGACATATAGTCCATTATTCATTTTTGCAGTAGCATAGAATATATCATTCAAATAAATGGAGCAACAATTGTTCTTTATTATGAATGAAAAACCAAACTTGTCCAAACAAGAAACGGAAATAATATTCCTGCTAATTGCAGGTACATAATAACAGTTCTCTAACTGAATTATTAAACCACTAGGTAAAGTTAAAACATAAGTTCCTACAGCTAAAGCAGCAACCTTTGCTCCATTGCCAACTCGTAGGTCAACTTCACCTTTTGCCAAATCTCTACTCCTTTTTAGCCCCTGCACATTAGTACAAATGTGAGAACCGCATCCAGTATCTAATACCCATGATGCAGAAGTAGATAAATTAATTTCAATAACAAAAATACCTGAATTTGAAGTCTCTACTCCATTATTCTTATCTTCCAGGTACTTTGGGCAATTTCTCTTCCAATGTCTGGTCTTACCGCAATGGAAGCAAGTGCCCTCCTTTGCTATTCCTCCACTAGGCTTCAAAACAGGAGGAGTGGGTTTGGGTTTGGCAACTTCCTTGCCTTTCCCTCTACCACCCTGTTTGATGGGCCTCTTGTTCTGTTTCTTTCCATTACTGACCATCAGAATGGATTTCCCTTTTGTCTTCATATTCTGCTCAGCAGTTCTCAACATGCCTAGCAGTTCTGGAAGACTTTTGTCCAAGTCATTCATATTGAAATTCAGGACAAACTGACTGAAGCTCTCTGGCAACGATTGCAAGATCATATCAATCGCAAGTTCTTTTCCAAGGGGAAACCCTAATCTGTCAAGGTTCTCCACATACCCAATCATCTTGAGTACATGGGGACTTACAGGGGCTCCCTCAGCTAACTTGCTGTTAAAAAGGGACTTTGAAACCTGAAACCTCTCATTTCTTGCTTGCTCTTGATAAAGCATTTTCAGATGTCTGATCATATCGAACGCAGACATGTTCTCGTGTTGCTTTTGCAACTCAGAGTTCATGGTAGCAAGCATGAGGCAAGCGGTTTCATTTGCATCATCGAAATGCTTCTTATAAGCATCTCTTTTTGCCTTTGGTGCAGAACTAGGAGGTTCCTCCTCAGGAACTGGTGTCTCCAAGACATACAGCTTCTTATCGTGCTTGAGGACAATCCTCAGATTACGGTGCCAATCCAGGAAATTTGTCCCAGACAATTTTTCCTTATCTAGGATGGATCGCAAAATATTGTTCGATGTGTTTGTTGTCATGGTAATCTACAAGAGAAATATGAAAATATAAGTATCATTAAAAACAACATATTTAATTAGGCCTTTAATCAAATATGCTCCCACTATTTTATTCAAAACAAATGACCCTCATCATTTGATTCGGAAAATCCCGTTGGAAGACTTTCTAGTGGGTCGAGATCCATGTTTCACTTTGTTTTAAGTCAGCGTTAGGCTGATTACACAAAACTAAGTTATTTAGGTAGGAACTCCTTCCAATTGTATCTCATACAACTCTCGAATATTTTCAATTGGGTGAATAACTCCTTATTCTGATCCATCACATGAATCATTCCCAATTTTTGCTTCTAAACATGTATAATCTTATTATAATTTGTTTAGTTAAGTTTGACCCATTGTTTTAGCAATTGGATATTACAATTATCCCATCACACCTTACTAATATAGAACATGCACCTCGCGTAGGCGAAACCTACAATGCTCGATACTAGTCTTGATGAGTGCTAAAAATTGGAAAGCATAAACTTAATATTTAATTTTGAGGGAATTTGTTATTAGTTTGATCTCACCGGCTTAACATGCAAAACGTCTCTCACATGCATCAACATACAATTACATGCATCAACATACATATAAAAAGATACAATTATGGACCCTAACGCAATTGTTCTCTCAAGCCAATGAGAGAACCTAAGCCAACCTAATAACGATCTAAGCTTCTCCAAGCATGATCTCCAAGGTTATCCTCCTTTAATATTGAATACTTCTTTTTTCTTCATAACATAATATTACATTACATATAAGAAAACTCGTTTTACATACGAGGGAGTGAGATGAGAAAAGAAGTTACATAAAGAGATTGAGAGAGAGGCACGACACGCAGGCCGTATTTAAAAATCCCAAAACAATAATAAAGGATAAACTAAGGCCATAACTGATCACCACAAATAAATAATAATAAACACACTTTTATTATTAGTTTAAAATTCCGATAATTAAATAAACTAAATTAAATTTCGGCTGATTGATCACACTTTGCAGACTTAGCCGGGGTTTCCGCTGCCCGGTCAGCGGACGGTGGTTCCGCTGACCGTTCAGCGGACGGGGGTCAAGGGGGCAGCGCCTCCTTGCGGGGTTGTTAGGGGTAGCGCCCCGACGAAAAATTTTATGAACACTTCATTGTATTTCACGTCGTTTCCTGCACAACTTTTGTGCATTTACAACCCCAACCGGAAAAGTCTGCGGCAATACAACACTTGTACTGCCATTAATCCTAATGCAACAATTTCATGCCGTCAAACACAACTCGATTGATAACTCAATATGATAGATCAACATGTCATTGCTTCACCATACTAACGTCGGATTCCGAAGCGAATGAAAATGATGATCTTTCAAAAGAATTACAATCCTTATGTGATTGAATGGATGAAATCAAAACAGTATATCCCATATACCATCTTTGCATCAGAATTTCTTATATCTTATATAAAAGTGATCGATCTAATTGTGTAACCTATGGATGATCAATGTATCGCACAACTTCACCATACTAATGTCGGTTTCTGAAGCATAATCAACATCAATCATCCAAATCGTACACAACAGATGCCAAATTTAATTAATCGTTTATTGTTAAATTCATTCTGTGTTTTAATCGAATCAAATACAGAAAAGACGGAAATTTAACAGCTATCAGATCCATGGTTTCGTAAGTGGCTCTGATACCACTGAAGGAAAATTGCGATCTAAACGAGCGGAAAACAAAAATTTCCTTTAGTGATACTTACGAATGATCATGGTCAGTGATAAAATCGTTACCTCTTTGTGGCGATTCAGATCTTTGATGCAGCGATCACAAGCGTTGATGAAGTGCAACGCCTCTACTCAGTCCACACGAACAGCTTCCGGTCACAGTGCTAGCTGCTTACGAACGGAATTATTTGAGTGAGAAAAGAGAATCAAAAACGAAATTGCATCAAGTGAAAGCTTCATCACAAGGGTTCCTTTTATAGACTCTCTTGTGGGCTGCGGGCTAAAAGCCCAATTCACATGATCCATAATAATATTATATATTATTATAATAACTATTATTATAATAAATATATTTATTTTATTATTATTTTATAACCATTATAAAATAACAATAATTATTATTATATTATCCGAATTTCTATTTTCACTTAAGTGCACCGTACCTTACGGTGTTCCTTTGATTTCTCTATCTCTCATCAAACTGTCCTTATGTGTGTGACCCTGTAGGATTTCGTAACGTTGGTAATTATATTAAATTATATATTTAACATAATAAACAGTGAGCGGTATCTAGCAACACATCACTGCTACCCAAGTCACGAAAATTTCATGTGATCTGACAAAACCTTTTTCGTGATAATATATGTTTGTACAATTACCCTTTTTCCCCTATGTCTATATTGAACACAAGGCATACATTGTGTCATCCTTGTCCAGTTCAATATTGGGCCCTTAGACATTTCTCCTGTTATGCAGGATTGGCAAATTCCATCTAGGACACTCATGTCCCTCAGCATGCTTCGTGGAGTGCCCATCAACTGTCTTTATGATCATCCAGTTACGGATAATGTTTGATCAGCAATAAAGCACCCGACTCTACATCTAGGGTCCATAGTGGTTTCAGGTCGAAGGGTGGTAATACACCATTATCACCATGAGAATAACTTATGACACTTTGCATAACATACTATGTAGTATTCTCATAGCGGGTCAATCCGGTATAAATATTACTCCTAATATTTATACCTATGTCAAGACTTGATAACTCTTTATCCATGATCCATGAGATGTGATCATCAGTCTATCTTCATAATAGTCTCAATGCTTTAATGTTATCCCACTTTGCAATAAAGCTTGACTACGGATATTTTAAGAATAATGTCTTTATGTTTAATGGGATCTCATGATTAAGTCACACTTAACATTTCATTAAACAGACTAACTATTCTAGGGACTTTATTATTCTGAAAGACAAACATGATAAAGAAATGCCTTTTTTATTATTAAACGAATAATCCGATACAAGTACCAAAAAGTATTGGCCTCTAGGGCTTACACCAACAACATCAACATAATCAATTCCAACTATAACCTTAGTATACACACCTTCATCAACTTCGACGAATGTTTACAACATATTCATCTCCTTCAATATCAGCATAATCGACATTACAACCATAAATATATAAATAACTCAGGCAACATAATCATATAATCAACTCATCCATCATAATAATATAATCAACTTGGCAACATAATCAACTTATCCAACATAATAATATAATCAACTTAGCATGAACTACTTACTCGACATAATCAACTTAAACCACATAATCCACTTAAATATACATAAACAATTTATTCCACTTGAGCAACGTACACAACTTTATCAATGTAAGCAACAAGAACAACTTTATCAACTCGGCAGCATAAACAATACAAACAACATAATTAATGCGACACGGAATGTGACTCGACTGTGCATATGCATGTGGTACCATTGGAGTTAAACTCCCAACTTAAAATATACCAGGTTATCGAGGTATCTGCAAGGCATAAGCCTTCAACTTAATAAATTTGCCAATCCAAGCCAACGTGGTGAGCATTCGCTCCAACTTAGAAATGCAATAGATGCCATGAGACCATCAATGCAACACATAAACAACGAACAACTCAAACAACATACCACAACAACGTAACAGCTTAAATTCAACATGATTCAACCTTGGTCATTGGCCTACAACTTTCAACATTGGTCATACGACCTACAACTTTAATTTCAACATTGGTCCTTCGACCTTCAACTTAAATATGCCCATCAATCGGAACAAACTGACACATTCAACATACAAGAAAATCCACATATTCAACACATATTCAACAAAGTAAACCGACTAAAATTACCTACTAAGTATTATGAACTACCTCGTCAATTTTCGTTAAATTCCGGACAACTAATTTCTCCGCTTAAATTCACGTATTCGGCTAAACAGACAAACTGCATGGTTTTATACTCCACGGTTATTACTAATCAATTTTATAAATTATGTTAAATTCTCAACTTACTGATACCAACACATCATATTGCCAATTATATTATCACAAGAATTCCGCCACGATACCAAAATGCCAACACCTGCTAAATCTCATGTTACTGATTTCTTACTTCTGTCTCTCTTAATGATCTGCTAAATTATGCTACTGCTATACTCCACATCTTAAAAACCAATTAACATTATTATTTAATTATACTAAACATTCATGTTAATTTTATTAAGAATAAAAAGGTAAATAATCCTTTATTTATTTTCTTATTATAAAATTTGTATGACTTTATTATTATTATTATTATTATTATTATTATTATTATATATATATATATATATATATATATATATATATATATATATATATATATATATATATATATATATATATATATATATATATATATATATATATATATATTTTATTCCTTTCAAACAAACGTTAAAAAAATATATAAAACTAATTACTAAAATCATGGCCCTTGCCATGAAACCACGGCCTGGGCCGTATACCTTTCTTGTATCTACCACACATGCACTATGGCCTGCGCCATATGCATCATGGCCACCAACATGTGGCTTTCATGGTCTGCGCCATGTTATAATTACTGTTGGGTGGCCTGCGCCACATGCTCCTCTCATAATGGGTGGCCTGCGCCACCCCTTTCTTGAATGATTGTGCAGAATTTTCCCCAATTAATTTTTCCGAAAACTCGAATAACTTTACAGCAGCATCTACCGATTCAATTCGGTAATAAAATACAACCGAAATTGACAATTCAACAACAACAATGAACACACATAATTCACCAAATCAAGCAACGTAAAAAGTACTAATTCAACAACGGATAACATGAAATTATTCAATCCCAATCCTACATACTAATTATCATAATCCCGGTTATATAATTCGAACTCCACCCTTACCTTAATCGATGACCGCTTCGAATTTCCGATCGAATTTCCAACCCCTTTGCATATGTGGCCCTTTTCCTCTCCTCTTTCATCCATGGAGATTAGAAATACGAATACGCTGCCATTGAGTTCCTATATTGACCAAAATTTAGCTATCATCACCATCAATCCCGTAACTACTATTTGACCAATTTCCAGCATGAACTTCCAAACTTCAAATGTTTTCCTCCTTCAATACAGAACTTATTGACACGAAATTATATATCAAATCGAAGGGAATTTCGTAAGCTTTCCAGAAATTCAAGAATCGGTTTAATCAGAATTACGAGTAAAAAGTTATCACCTGTTTAGTGGGAGATGTACCGAATGTGCGAAAATTAAGATATGAACATGAATCCTTCTTTCTCCTTCTTTTCTCCCAAGCTGTTTTCTCTCCTCTAAAACCTTTATTTTTCTCTAAGACTTTTTCCTAGTTTTCCCTAATTTCCACGATTCCCTTTTCTCAACTTCTACTGATTCCAACTTCTCCTCTTGACTAATTCTCCTCTTTATTTTTCTTTTTATTATAATAATTATTATTATAAATCAATCTTAATTGGGCTTTCTAATCCGTACTCCCACGACATCTACCATCCACGCCACAATTATGCCCACTTAAATAAATACTCTCATAATTCCATAATATTAATTCGAATATTATTTCTCCCGACTAAACCGACTAATCACCGACTATCAAATAAATTGCCCAAACTACCAAATCAACATAATCAACTATAAACGCAAAATATTCAATATTATTATCTACAACTTAAATCAACTTATTTAATAAATTCAACTTGAATCAACTTATAAACATCCACGAATTATTCTGATATTTTGGAAACCAACTTAAATCAACTTCGAACACACAAAACATCACAAATCAACACAACGCAATACACTTATATTTAATGAAATAATTAATTAAATAAACGGACGTTACAGTTACGACATGAATTGAGATGTTTCTGATTAGGATAAGGATTGGGATTTAACATATATAATCAGCATCATCTTGTTTTAAATTCATCAACATAATCAGATTTTATTTATGATTTCATAACAATATCCCTTACTTTTATATTTAAGAATTAAGAATTGAACATGTAGTTTAATCCCATATTTTGATGATGTCTTGTTGATGAATATCAAGTTTATATTGTATTTTTGTAGAATAATTTTGAAATATGAATTGTGGTTACTTGTAAAAGGGGAATTAGAATACTGTGTATCAAAACACCTTTGTTCACAAATGTAACATTTATGATATTACCAATATATTAGTATTTAAATATAGATAGTACCCATTTTATTCTATCTATTATTTACTTTACAAGTTTGTTGTAGTTATACAATAATTTTTTTTTAGAGAACTGATTGACAATACAAGATGTAGTTTGGTGATCCCAAGTTAAATATCAACTCTAATATTGAGCATGGCTAATTCATATTTTATTGAATTGAACATACTTGATGTGCAGAGGTGCATATCATTATTGAAAATAATATATATATATATATATATATATATATATATATATATATATATATATATATATATATATATATATATATATATATATATATATATATATATATATATATATATATATATATATATATATATATATATATATATATATATATATATATATATATATATATACCATGTTATAAATATTATTAATAAATAGATTACAATAAGGAAAATGTGTTAGTTTTGACATTATTTTTTTTATAGAAAAAAGTTGTTTTATTAGTATCAGCAATTTATTAAATTAATTTAAATATATAATTTTGATAAGTGAATTTTTTAAAATAAATTTGATGAAAAATTTGATCATTTAAGGCAACGGTTAGAAAGTGTTCTTGTTGAATTAAACTGTTGTTATAGAAGAAGAAATTTAGATATGAATCTATTAGAACGGTTTAAAATGTATTACGACTACAAACCGTTGTTGTATTGAGTAAAACAACCGTTCTGTAAAACAAATCAATTGTAACGATTTTAATTTGAAAACGGAATGTAAATGTTGCTATTGAAAACCGTTCTCTAAAGAAATAAAAAACAACAGTTCCGTACAAGGCGATGCTGTTGGGCACAAAAACCGTTCTGAAAAGATAAAGCAACGCCTCAGATTGACACGGCTTGAAAACCGTTCTCATAGTTAAAGGCAATGGTGTTTTATGATTTTGCAACAGTTTGTTTGTGTTGTTGTAGGATCAAAATATTGTAGTGACCTAAATTTAAAACATGGATCAACCAAATTTATTTTTCTATTTATTTATCTATTACCGACTCAATCTCCATTATAGTTTTTAAAGTATTGTTGCTGGTGTAATTATGATGCTTAATCAACACATTTGTGCAATCTTTTTTATAAATTAAAAAAAAAAAGATATTTGTAGAGGTTATATTCATACACCTATTTGTCATCTTATTTTTTCTTTTTATCTCTTTAATTATATTACCAATCTATTATATCAATTACATAATATATATATAATCACAACTATAATAAATATGAGTGTATAACTAAAAAAAATATACATATACAAGCCAAATAAAAACCTAATGATCAACCTACCATTTAGAATATCTAATTGATCCCTCCCTCCATCCCAAATACCCCAAACAAACGGGAACCCTAAATGTTGACATGACCACATTACCTCAAAACCACAATAAAAACACAAATTTAAGGTAACGTTACAATATTCCTTTCAACAACTAAAACAAAATAGTCAATGTCTCTTGCCCTTTCACCATTATTGAAAACGAAGATTTTGTCCAATATCAACTACGCGTAAACTGTCCTGTAACATATCAAGGCCACCATTACTCCCTCCCATTAACGGCATGCCGGCGACCATAACAAGCTGTCCCCGCCCATCTCTCTCATGACAACCAAACAAACAATCCTCAATTTCAAACACTAATTAAGTACTTCCTTTCTACAAAGGAAACTATTTGGTCCCTTCAATTTCTTCATATACAAGCAACCACACCCAATAGTCCATTTTCAATGGTCCCACTTTGCACCAATCCATTCAATTCCCACTTTACTCTTTTATTATCATCATCAGGTTTTTTATGTACATGCATTCAATAATACTACTATTCTCTGTCGACATTCCAACATCAATCTTTCTCAACCTTAACTTTCATCATCCACAAGAAAATAATACACAATTACAATTAAAAAAAAAAAACTAAAATTTCCTATTTTTGCTCACTCCTACTGCAGGCGAATCATATCCCTTAGGTGCAATCGGAGATGCCCATCCATGCATCAATCTCAGTTCTGGCACGTGTTCAGACACGCGCCAGACCTTCACCGACTTATCCAAGCTTCCGGTGTAAACTATCCACCGTTGATCATTCTTCTCAATAACACATTGATCTTGCTCCTCATGTTCTTCAACGGCAATGCATTTAACAGGACCAGTGTGTCCTGTTAAAACAGAAAGACACGCGTGAGCCCCATTCTGCTCACGTTTCCACACGCAAACATTCTTATCGGCGGAGCCGCTAAACAGGAGATTGTTTGCGGCGGCGAGACACAGGACAGCGAGTTTGTGTCCCTTTAAAACGCCGCCGTGAGTGAGATTATTCTTTTGCTGACGCTCCCAGAAATTAACCAACCCGTCTGATGAACCGCAATATATAACGGTCGATAAACGGTTTACCGTTAAAGCCGTCACAGCGTTCTCTTGCTTCAGCAATATCCTATCCAATATGTGCTTCGTTTTCTTCCCTTTTCCGTCGGTTTCTCTCTTCCACACCTTGACAGTTCCATCGGCGGAGCCGGTGAAAACATAGCTTTGAAATGCGGCGACCACCGCATTCACCGCGTCGTCGTGAGCGTTAATCGATTCTAAGCACTTGAAATCCGCCACACGCCAAACTTTGATTGATTTATCCCATGAAGCCGAATACAACAACCCTTGTTCTTGATCCAAACTCAGACTTGAAATGGCGTCAAAATGCTTTACCTTCACCGTGTTTCTCCGTCGCCGGACTTCAACGTAGTTCTTCGGATTCATTGAACTTTTGACATAGTCTTTCAAAGTTGGCAAGCTTCCAACGCGCTTATGTATTTTTGGATTTTTTGATGAATTTTTCCAAACTCTGATTTTCCCGTCTTGATGACCAGTGAAGATGTTGCCTTCGGATATTACGATGGTTTTAACCAAACCGCTGCTGGATTTGAAACCGGTGAAGTCTTTAAGATCTTTCCACACCCTTATGTTTTTGCTATCGGAACCGGTGTATAACAAGTCACCGGCAACTGCTAACGAGTAGATGTGGCCTTCTTCGCGAACAAGTGACCCGATGAGTCCGTTTTCCGGGTAGTATCTATCGTCGTTGTTATCGTTTTGGTGTTGGTGGTGGTGGTGGAAGAGGTTAAGTGCTTCTGATGATGGCATTAGCCATGGAGATTTGTTGAGAGGAGAGTTATGCTCTGGGTTCCATGGAGACATCATGTAACTAGGGGAAGCATTGTTGCTGCTGCTGGTGGTTGTGCTGCTGTCGCCGTTGTATGTTCGAGGACTCGCGGCGGAGACGTTGCTGATGCGTCCTTGACCATCGTCGTTGTTGGTGTAAAACGACGCCGGTTCGGAGCGAAGATAAGCTCCGAATTTCGGTCTGTGTATTTTCTCCATTGTTTTATTTTTATTATTATTGGTGTTTCTCTCTACTAACATGTTTCCACCTTTTGAGTTTGTCATTCAAAGAAAAATCTTAAAACTCAGAGGTACAAAGGTTTTCGGAGAACACAAGGTTTTGGTTTGAGGAGGATAGAACAAAGATGAAAAAAATTGAGATTTCTTTGGGTTTGCGATGTGTGGTTGAAAGTAATGGAATCCAAAATTATGAGAGATTTTCGTGGAAGTGTATATATATAGTGAGAGGTGGAGGAATGGAACAATTACTAAAGGGGACACGTGTTAAGGAAACCGGTAACCGGTGAAACCGGTTATTTTTGAAACCGAAAATGGTTACGAAAATGAGGATACGATACGAGTAGGTAACGAGACACGTTATAGTTGAGTACGTGTTTTTTGTGTTTACAAGAGTGAGAATGCGATTTGTGAAATGAGATTGTAATGTTAGACTTTTATAATTTGCTTCTATAGAGTAGTTTGACCCTCTATAATAGTAATGTCAGAATTGCACTTTTCAGCTTTCGCGACAATGTACTTTAACGCGCTTCTGTTACTATTTCTATAATCCGTTTTGTAATTTGGAAGGGAGAAAGTTCCAAAGATTCATTTCATATTTTAGAAATATATTGAATTTTTTAATAAACTTTCATTGTTATTAAAACATGTATTATTATTTGTTATTATTAGTATTATTATTATAAATAGCATAAACGTTACAAACGCTTCTTGCCCCACGGTGTTTCTTTAATAGGCAAAAGAGAACGTGCATGCTACTATCATATTTTTCAATAATAGTGGATGGGGAATGACTATATTTACGTTAGGAGAATGAATTTGAAGTTTATATTTGTAGATATTTGACTCCTCTGTATCCACACCCAGTTCATTAACTTGTTCTTCCTTTCCTTTGTATTGTTAGCTTGACTTTTGATTGCAGTATTTACATATAAATAATAATTATAATTATAATTATCAAAAGATATTACATATCTGGTTCACGTCACAGACCTAAATAATAATAATAATAATAATAAAATGTCACCATATATTCACGTCCCAAACATTAAACAAAAAAAAAAGTCAATCATCGTCACTATTAAATGAAACATCTTCTTCATCATCTTGAACAGACTGTGAGGCAATTTTTTTTTTTCATTTTTGCCTCCATCTCAGATTGTCTCTTCTTCATTTCATCAATTCCATCATTTTGTCTCATCTCGTGTGCCTCCCATTCGGCCTTTAGCACCGCCTCATGTGCCTCAGCCTCTCATCTAGCCTCAGATAGAGCTAGCTGTCTCACTATTGCCAACATTTCAGGTGTCAATTCTGACGGACGAGATCCTCCTTCCCCATCATCAAGTCTCTGAAATAAAGTTGTATCGCTTCTTCTTTACACATAAGCCAAATTTCCAAGACCAACAAAACACTCATTGTCTTCATTCTCGCCTGATGATAAACCCCAAATATAAAGATCCACATGTGGATCAAGCGGATTAACCTCAATCGGAATATACTTAGGATTTTCAGTTAGAAATTTGACGAGTAAGGTCTGTTACAACTCCTACACACATCAAAATTTTAAATTAACTATAAATTAAACATTTAATTATATAAACAATGAAATTAAATTAAATTAAAATAATAAAATATCAACAAGTTACCATGGTTGATTTGGAATAACCGTCAACAAACTCCCCCGTTTTTTTGCACCAGGTCTTCACAGATAGCTAATTAATCTGCGACTCCCTCCATGAACCATTTTTCTGATTAAACTAATTAAGTTTAATTAAATATGTATATATGTATATAATAATTCAAAATATAACTTTAAAATAGTTATAATTATCATTCGTCGACGATGTTCGCCGATAGTGATATTTCCAATTGTATTGAGGCAGCTGTCACTCCCAGAATTTTCATCTTAGTACAGACGCGAAAGTGGCGCAGAAAAGGAAGAATCACCAGCCACATTTTTATCCCGGAGGAATGGTAATGATGCACAAACCCGGAGGAAGGGTAATGATGCACAAACCCGGAGGAAGGAGAAAACGGAGTCTCGCGAACCAAAGAGAAAGAGTAAGGGAGTCGGTTACAAACTGTGAATGTATTAGCACCCCATATCATCCTTCGTACTCGACGAGATCCACGTTTGCTAGCACCGTTCAAAGGGTGAGGATATCTGCTACTGCTACTGAAAATGGCTGAAAAGAAATAAGGAAGAATGAGATTAAAGGATAATGAGATGAAATGGAATGAAGAACGAGGAAATAGACTAAAGGTTTGTGTTCGCCAAGTGTCATCGTTTTTGCCTACGTATTCCCTTTGTGCAATAGGAAAGTCAGAACGTCGTAGTTCAACTCGATAAGACTGACACAACTTGCTTGTGTTTTAGGGATTGAACTGCTTATGCCTATGCTCAGGTGTTACAAGCTCGTCTGGAACGAGTGCATTTTGTAATGCCTATTTATTTAATTAATTATTTAATTAAATATACTTGTATTATGTTGTGTTGATTTGTGTTGATTTGTGTATTTGAGTTGATTTAAGTTGATTTCCAAAATATTGTAATGTTACGTTTGATGTTTCTAAGTTGATTTGAGTTGGATTAATTAAATGAGTTGATTTAAGCTGTGGAAAATGATATTGAATATTTTCCGTTTATGGTTGAATATGTTGATTTGGATTGTTTGGACGATTTATTTGATATTTGGTAATTAGACGATTTAGTCGGGAGAAATAATATTAGAATTAATATTATGGAATTATAAGAGTATTGTATTTAAGTAGGCTTAGTTGTTGTGTTAGTAGCAAAGTTGGAGGTGTTGATTAGTAAGCCCAATAGATATTATAATTAAATGAAAGCAGTCGACCCAGATGCATCCCTGAAAGAAGTCTACCCAGATGATTGGGCCTCCTCAGTTGACTAATGATGATATTGTATTATGGTGATGGTTTTGTCCTCAACAGTCACTTTGTTCAGATGGAGAACTCATGTTGCTATAGGAAGTTAACAAGAATAGTTTTAAGATGTGGAAATCATTAGATGAAAGTTTGCATTTATATAAGAGTTTGAAGATGAAACATCTGATGATTCAATACTAGCAATAATTACTTCTAATGATTGATATTTTTGAGTGACTTGCGACCATCTTGAGAAATGAAGAAAAATTCCAATCATCATTATAGTCATTTCTCTCTTTTAGGAATAGAAAAGGTTGTTATTGCTTATATGTAAATCTTATTACAATGGTTGAATATTAAAACCATGGTTAAATAATTTTCAATTTTTTTATTTATTTAAGAACTTAAATGACACGCTCTTTTTGTAATAGGAAAAATAAAAATAAAAAAAGTTGCTAGGATTTGAACCTTGTAACACTTACTTTATCAACACGGTTGTTTATCTTAACCGTGATTAAATAACTTTAAGAAAAATAATTAAATATCAGGTGCATCCAGTTTAAGATATTACAATGGTGGAAAGCATATTCGTAGTATTATTATGTTACCGAAGGTGTATTTTGTAGTAGTGTATTTAGGTTATCCTTATACGGTATTCTGTTTTTGGAATAATCACCACACCAGAACTCCTACATTTAAAAGGACAAGTTTGTTCCAAGCATTTGCGAGTTTCATCCTTTCAACGTCAATATAATTCTCCATTGTTAAGTTATAAGCCTCTTTGATGGAATATATTTTCGAGTCCCAAATTCGTCTGTCCGCTCTCTCTGTATTAATGAATATCCTCTGCAATTTTTCCTTCAATTCCTTCTCTATTATAGACTCTTATTAAGATAAATACCTATTTTAGTTTAAGTTCCATTGGCATCTACCTATTGCCATATTCGTTACACTTAAATTTTTTTCTTGACAAATTGTATACAAACTTAGGAATCTATCTTTAAGAGATAAGTCCTCACACCAAGGATCTAGCCACATAAATGTGTCCTCCCCATTTCCCATCACTCTTTTACGCTTTCTGGACATCCAATTTCGATCAAATCCCCATGTTCCATTTTGAATAATTTGGATGTCCTTCCACCATGTTGAACAATTTCTCCTTACTCCATCGATCTTACTATTTGCCTCGCCATATTTATTTGATAGTATCGTTCCCTGGATTTCCATCCTGGTACAAACGCGAAAGTGGCGCGAAAGAGGTAGAGTTGCCAGCCAGGCATTTTATCCCGAAGGAACGGGAATGGTAATGCTGCACAAACCAGAGAACAGAAAAGGAAGGACAAAGGTCCTGCGAACCAAAGAGATTGGGTTCGGGAGTCGGTTACGACCTGGGAAGGTATTAGCACCCCAAATCGTCCGTCGTACTCGACGGGATCCACGCTTGCAAAGAAAATGTTTCAAAGGGTGAAGAACTGAAAGCTGTTGCAAAACTGAAACTGAAACTGGATAAGAAAGAAAAGAAAGGGGGAAAATGTAGGGAGAATAAAAGAGTGTGCTCGAACGGGCCCTACCCCGCTGCCTACGTACCTCATCTGGACAATGAGGATCAGAGTCGTCGTAGTTCCCCTAACTAGGGGTGGAAAATTTTGCTTGTGTCTTAAGGCTTGAACTGCCTATGCTAATGCTCAAGTGTTGCAGCCTCGAACGACGAGTGCGTTACCGTCTTGCAAAATGACAAGTAGGAGCAAGTTCGCGTACGGAGCAAAGGTGATGAGAAAAGAAATCCTGAAGGAGACGCTTATTGTTTGTTTGTGTTTTTTAGAGTTTTTTATGAGTGTGGCACAAGAGAATGAACTCAGACTCTTTTCCATGAAATGTGTACTTGTTACTACATTCCAAGATGGAATAATAGAACTTGTACACCAAGTAAGGAGAATTTATCCAAGACTTGTTTCCAAGGGCAAGGGCCTAATTTCATTGACTTGTTGAATTTATTAAGTGTTTTAGTGATTAAAAATTAAGAAGTATTTTTTAGGATTTTTCTTGATGAAGATGACCTCATGATCCGACTTGTGCATCATGCTAGACAAATGCATTATTCCAAGATGGAATGAATACATATGCCCCATGGAATAAGGCTATTACACAATAAGTCACTTCTTTCTTTATTAATGTTTTTTAGGTTTTGTTTTGAGATGAGAAAAGAAAGAACCAAAAGGAGCAAAAGGCAAAAGTCTAATGGGGAAAGACTAAACCTAAAGTTATCATGCAAAGGGTGGTCCTAAGGTTAGTAAGGTTTCAACTATCTTAAGAGAAAAGAAGAACCAAGGGAGAAGAAAAGAAGAAGAGAAGAAAGCTAGAGAGCAACTTACTCTTCTAAAGGAGATAAATTGCTCCTAGAGGGGTAAAGAAGAATTGAATCACATGATGGCATAAGGCACATCAAAAACCACAAAGTAGAAAGAAACTTAAAAAAAGAAAAGATGAAGAGTTGAAATGTGGATAAACGTCCACACTTCTCTTACCATGAGCCCCTGAAATGTTATCAAAATTTCAGCATATATTCATCAACACAATCATGGAATTAGCATGCTCAAAGTTCTAGAAAACCAAGTCAAACAAACATGCCAAGCTTTGCACATACATGAGTTTACGCGTCGAGAACATGAAAGCATACATCAACCAGCAATCAAACCGCCCTAAACTAGCATATTCAATGATCATACAATGATCCATGGCAATTAAAGCAAGTAAGGGGATCAAACAAGCTCAAAATAGCTCAAATATGGCACTCTGCTTCAGTGTTAACCAGTTAACCAAAGCGTTAACCGGTTAACTAGCCCAGACCTGCAGAAAAACAGCACAGAAACAGGTGCGTTAACTGGGTAACCAAAGCGTTAACCGGTTAACACTGTAATAACAACAACAATTTCCTGCAGAAAATTAGCTCAAACCAGCTTATTCAAATGATTCCACAACAGACTAGCAATCAATTAAGCATGAAATAAATAGATCAATTCACATTAATCACACCTCATTAAGCTCAAGAACATCAACACATAGATCCGATTGCAAATCAACCAATCATTTCAAGCAAAACAAGTAAATACACAAGCACATGGTGGATCTAAGCACAAGCATGCAAATAAGCTAAAAAAAACAGAGCTAGATCTGAATTTAACCAACCTACAAAGCTGAGGTATGCTTTGGTAATTGTTGTTTGAGCTGGAAATGAGGAAATGCGCGAGAAAACTTCGAAGATCCGGTGTTAATCTTCACACTCCATGCAAAATAAATGCAAGCAAAGGATCTTGATGCAGAATTTTGGCTCCAAAAGCACTTCTAATCTCCAAACCATATCTGAACCAAGTAGTGAAACCAACAAATTGATGCAAAGAAGCTATGGATGGAGGTCTAGTTCCAAGATCTACAAACTTTAATGCAAAGTTATGTGATCTTCAAAGAGGAACTTTGAGTGATTTGGAAAATTGGGAGAGAAAAGCGAGAGAATGGTGAGAGAGATCAAAATTCAGAAAAAATGAGAGGTGAAAATGAGAGAGCCCTCTCTTGGTTTGGAGGGAAATGGAATAAATATGGTTTAGGTTTGGGGCCCAAAATTTTGGCTTGGGATCCAAAAAATATGGTTTGGGATTAGCTTAGAAAGTGATTAGGACCTAACATTGGAATTAGGCTTGGTAAATGCTCTAGATCCTTCTCCATAATTCAAAAATGAATAAAAATCGGAAAATTGAAAATTAGAGCCAAAAACACATGTTGAATTTTGCTGTTGGAATTCAAAATTCGCAGCTGTTAACCGGTTAACCAAAGCGTTAACTGGTTAACGCCGATGAATTTTGAATTCTCCCTCCTTTTGGTGGGAAACTTCCATAATAACCCGACACCAACCGTTCTGATCTGATTTTGATCCTCAATCCTTTTTAGGGCTTTGAACATGATATAGAGCTTGTATAAAAGATCCTGTGAGCTTCTTGCCAGGTCACCATGCTCTTGATTTTGCCTTGTAGTGCTTTGAATTCCCCGAATGATTGATCATATGCCTTATGCTAGAACACGTGAGTGTTATGCTTCATTTTTCTATGCAAGATGCTAAGGATATGGCATGCTGATGATGATTATGATATGATGATAATGCTTAAAAAGAAAAGGGAAAATTTGGGGTGTTACAGCTGCCCATATTCAAGCAACTGTTAATCTGAAAAGGACGGTAGCACGGCTATCGACCGATCAAGATAAACTGTGATTGAATACTAAGAAGACCTGAAATTTGCACTCTGCTGGAGAATGCAATCAATGGGAAATAAACCCAACCAAATGACGCTTTGGCGACTGAAGTGAATTTGAAGCAGACGAGCTCCTTCCAAACTAAATTGTTACGCTGGATATGAAAACTTAGACATACGAGTCTCCCTCAAAGAAAACCTGTTACGCCAGGAATTGGACATACGAGTCCTCTTCAAGCAACCCTGTTTCGCCAGGAAATGGACATACGAGCCCTCTTCATACATTTTACAAAAACATATGACTTGAGATAGACGAACCTCCTTCGGATAAACCTGTTACCCAGGACCGGTGATGCACTTAAGTCTGTGGGATAGACATGTATAATCAGGATAGACGAACCCTCTTCATATATCCTTCGTGGATATATGGTCCAAGACAGACAAGCCTTCTTCAGATAACCTATTACGCCAGGTGTAACATTAGGATTTGACGAACCCTTTTCACAAATCTTGCCCAGATAAGTGGTCTCTGAGACAGACGAACCTCCTTCGGATAAACCTGTTACGCTAGGGCCGGTAACCATTTTGACATTTAATCCCACTGTCAAGACTTCAAACCTCTTCAATACAGACGAGCATTGGATGATCATCAAGAGAACATAGATGAGTGCCATAAGTAAACGATACAAACGAATATCAGATGATAATCTAAGAAACACAGACAAGCGCTTCAGGCGATGATACAGACGAATATCAGCCACTGATACAGACGAATACCAGAGATCCAACACAGACGAGCATTCGGAGTAGCAATACGGACGAGTACCAGAGTGATTATCAAATTAACACATACGGATATAGGCTAACACATACGAGTGTGAAGGACGATATAGACGAGTATCCAATCAAAGCAAACGAGCTTCAAACAAATAACAAACACAGACGAGTGCTGGGGAGTGCAGACGAGCATCAACAAAGTCCGAACACAGACGAGTGTTGGGGAGTGCAGACGAGCAATAAACAGATTTCAAACACAAACGAGTGTTGGGGAGTGTAGACGAGCATCAACAAAGTGCGAACACAGACGAGTGCTGGGAGTGCAGACGAGCAACAACAAAGTGCGAACACAGACGAGTGCTGGGGAGTGCAGACAAATACTTCCTAAATAGATTGTATCGAAACCATCATCAAATTCTCTTTGAAAACCAATTTGTTCTGGCTTAAATAAATGAAAAGAAAATGTAATGTTATTCTCAATATATCATCCATCTCATGTTATAAATAAATTTCTCAAACTACTAGTAACAATTTTCAAACTACTACTAACAATTTATATTTGAAAAGATTTCTTACAAGTCCTTCGATGATTAGATGACACATAAAAAATTATAGGATAAATACTCAAATTGGTCCCTTAACTCCATCATTGGGTCCAATATGGTCCCTTATCTCTAAAAAGTGACAAAAAGGTCCTTTAATTTGTTAAATTGTACCACGTTTGTCCTTCCGTCACCAACCGTTAGTCAAAGTCAAGTTATCATACACATGTGGAGCTTAGCTTGGGTGACTCATCTGCCATGTAGGATGTGTTTGCCTAAAGTGTATACCAAGTAGTTTCATAACCAGTTGTACGAAACTTGGTGAAAATAGAAAGGAACCCTAGCGCAGCACCATTGAAGCTTGAAGCATCATAACCAGCTACCATTGAAGCTTGAAGCATCATATCCCTTTCTGAAGCATAATCCACCAGGTATTCGATTTTACAGTTTGAAATGTTATTCGATTGCAGTTACTTTAATGATTTAGGGTTTGTATGTTTTAGGGATTTTCGAAAAAGTTACTGATTTAGGGTTATTTGATTTCGATTAGGGATTTGTGTCAGTAGAGATGAGTGAGTACCTGAATCTTACAATTCACCACAGTGGTGCATTTGTGGATGACGAGCTGAGTGTATACGAAGGGGGAGAGATTGCAGAATTGAAAATAGATGTTGATAGATAGAGCTATTTTGAACTGCTAGGTTGTTTTAAGGATTTAGGTTACACCTGTATTGGGAAAATTTACTATAAGGATCCACAATTTGGGATGAGCACCTTGGTTGATGACAAAGGAGCCCTAGAGATTGCTGATTTTTTTAGGGTTCACCTTAGGGTTGACATATACATCACACACATATTGTCACAACCTGATTTTTATGATGGTCCAATTGATGAAGTAGAAGCAGATGTGATGGAAGAGGATGACACCGAAGGAATTCTTGCTGCAATGCTTGAGGAAGTTAATGCTGAGGTGAATAATACTGAGCCCTTGAATGAGACAACTCCAAGGATGGAAGAGGAAGTTTTGAATCAGAATGAAGGGAATAATATTGATCCTGTGAATAATTCTGATCCTGTGAATCTGAATGCTGAGGTGAATAATTCTGATCCTGTGAATCCGAATGCTAAGAATGAAGGGGATAATACTGATGTTAGTGAGGATGATAGTGATGATGAAAACTTCAATTATGACAGTGCAATGGAAGTTGGTTTTGACGATGAATCAGATGAGTTTGATGAGGAGGAGGGTGATGTGATGGAATCTGTGAATGATCAAGAGGGGAAGATGAATAAGGGTAAAGAAAAGTGTGAAGATAAAGTTAGTGATAATGAAAGTGATGATTTACAAAGTGGGTGTGAAAGTGATGATACTAGTGATGTTATTAGGAAAAAGTACCCTATTTTTAAATTACAAAAAGACATGTCGAAATTCAAATGGGAGGTTGGGATGTATTTCACAACCAAGGCTGATTTCAAAGAAGCTATAGCATCATATGCTGTGCAATCTGGCAGGGGTCTTAGGTACATTAAGAATGACAAGGTAAGGGTGAGGGTTAGATGCAAGGAAGGATGTGATTGGGAAGCCTACTGTGCAAAGTTACCTAATGAGGATTCTTGGCAACTAAGGAAGATCATAAACAACCATATTTGTAGTAGAGAGTACAATGTAAAGCTGATGAGTACAAAATGGTTAAGTAAGAGGCTACATAATTCACTGAAATCCAATCCAAGATTGAAGCTTAGGGATATAAAGGAAAAGGCACAAAAAAATGGAATGTAGGTGTTAGCAAGCAAAAGGCCATAAGAGTAAGATTTGCTGCTAGAGACATGGTAGATGGTTCTTTTCTTGGGGACTATACAAGGATCTATGACTATTGCCATGAACTTTTGAGATCTAACCCAGGTTCTACTGTGAAAGTCAATGTGCATCCTGTACTAGAGGGTTCTGCAGATCAGAGACCATATTTTAAGAGGCTGTACATTTGATTGGCTACTTGTAAGGAGAGTTTTAAATTATGTAGACATTTCATTGGGCTAGATGGTTGTTTTTTGAAAGGGTTGTGTGGAGGGCAAATCTTGGCAGCAATTGGTAAAGATCCAAATGATCAAATGCTACCAATAGCATTTGCTGTGGTTGAAAGTGAAAATAAAGATAGATGGACTTGGTTCTTGGAGCTTCTTATTGATGATCTAGGTGGGAGAGAAAAGTGTCTCACATACACCTATATATCTGATCAACAAAAGGTAAATATGGTCTAAGTTATATTTTCTAAGTTATGTTCACTTATAGGTACTTATGTTATTTGTACTAACTTATGTTATTTTTGTTGCACTAAGGGTTTATTACCTGCCATGGATGAGTTGCTACCTGGAGTTGAGCAAAGATTTTGTGTCAGACATCTTTATAATAATTTCAGAAAAAGATATCCAGGCAAGAAACTCAAGAAAATTATCTGGAAAGCTGCAAAGTCCACATATTACCAAGCTTGGGAAAGAGAGATGAAAAGGATGAAGGATATCAATGTGGAAGCATACAAGCACATGATCAACACTCCACCAAGATATTGGAGCATATCATATTTCAAGACTCATAACAAATGTGATGCAGTCCTCAACAATATGTCTGAGGTATTCAATAGTGTTATTCTGGATTCAAGAGCTAAACCACTAATTACTATGGTGGAAGAAATAAGGATATATATATATATGATGGAGAGATGGGCAACAAATAGGATGAGGTATCAGAATCTGGCTGATGGGGAAGTCCTACCAAACATAAGAAAGAAAGTTGAAAAAACAAGCTCTTACACCAACCTTTGGATTGTCAGGTATATGAATTGTTTTGTGCTTATAGTAGATTAATGAAGGAATTCAATTCTGTTTTGTTGCTTATAGTAGATTATTAGTAATTGGTATATGAATTCAATTATGTTTTGTGCTTATAGTAGATTAATGAAGGAATTCAATTCTGTTTTGTTGCTTATGTGAATTGGTATATGAATTCAATTTTGTTTTGTGCTTATAGTGGATTATTAGTGAATTCAATTCTGTTTTGTGCTTATATGATGGCTTCTGAACATATTTTTAAGGTGAGACATCTAGAAAACCAAGCAGACAAATTCACTATAGACCTTAAGGAGCAAAGTTGTTCATGTAGAATATGGGAGCTGACAGGGCTACCTTGTGTGCATGCCTTGTCAGCTATGAAGAGTAGAAACTACAACATTGCTGACTACATTCCAGAATATTATAGAAAGGAGAGATACATGGAGGTCTATGAATTTGTGATTTTTCCAGTTAATGGTTCTAATTTGTAGGCCAGAACTGAATATCCAGATGTGCAGCCTCCTAAGTATAGGAAGATGCCTGGAAGGCCAAAGAAAAGAAGAAATTTAGAGCAAGGTGAGATTGATGGTTCAGACAAAAAGATGAGAAGGACTGGGTTTAATGTTAGGTGTAGTAGGTGTAAAAAGGCAGGTCATAATAAACTGACCTGCAAGGACCACACCAGTCAGCATGTATCACAAGGCCAACCATCTGAAGCATCTGTTCAGCAACCATCACAATCTCAGCATGCTTCACATCCTCAGCATGCTGCACAATCTCAGCAGCCATCACAGTCTCAGCAAGCATCACAGTCTCAGCAGCCATCACAGTCGAAGCAGCCATCACAGTCTCAGCAGCCATCACAAGTTCAACCTCAGCATAATTCAAGGAAAACCAAGCAAGATCAAGGAAGGTCAAACAAGTTATCTTTCAAAAGGCCAACTAAGCCTTTCATGCCCCCAGGCCCAACCACCAGGATGAGTGCAGCCAAGACTGCTGTAGGCCCAACAACAAGGAGAAGTACACCAACAAAGAGATCAACCAAGACTTGGAAACTTTAGGAAGATGCATTTTGTGTGGACTGATGTATTTTGTTTAGTTGTATTAGACTATGTCAATGTTAAGACAATTCTGTCAATGTTATGTGTTTTGTCAATGTAAGAATTATGTTGTTGTATTAGACTATGGTACTGCTAACATTATGGTTTTGTCAATGTAAGAATTCTGTTTTGTCAATTATGATAAGCAATTATGTCAATTATGTTTGGTTTTGTCAATGTAACAATATCTGTTTTATCAATTCCGATAAGCAATTATTTCAATTATGTTTAGCAATTATGTTAATTATGTTTAGCTGATAACAAATGCTAACATTATGGTACTGTCAACATAACAATAGCAACTACCATTGATCACAAATAATCAATTACAAATGTCTAATTGGTACTGTCAACTACATTGACAACAAATTGATTCAACAACAACAACATCCTAAAGCATTCTAAAAACAGTGAGAACAAATTGATTCAACAACATCCTAAAGCATTCTAAAAACAACTACAACAAGGCCTATGAACAAAATCAATTTCCAGAATTTTATCAACTTCATGAGCTTCTTCATGTCATTTTCCATTTTGCTTATTTGTTTCCCATATTCTTCAATAGTCACTTGAGCCTTTGCCACTGACTTTGAGAGCTTCTCAATTCTATCCATCAAATATTGCTCCTTCTCATCTCCAACCTCTTCAAAATACCATCCAAAGTACCTACAACCAACATTGCTTGATCCCTACAAAATACCATCTTCAACATCAACCATTTTAAAACACAAATACAGCTACCAATTTTAAACAAACATACATATGGCATACCTTAAAATTAGGACATCCCCAAAAATGTTTCCCATAGTTCTTGAATGTTGTGGCCATACGAAGAACAGCTAAATCCCCACAGTGACATATAGGTTTCCAAGTTGTGCTTGTGTTGACATTCGATCCTTCCTTCGAAGAACACCCACCATAATCGTATTTTGCTTTCATCACTGGCGTTGGCGTCGACCCACTGGGTTTCATCTTCGTGACTCTATGATTTTACTATTTCTTGAATCAATTTGGGGATGGATGAAGAGAAATTTTCGCAGAACCCTAGAAAATCATGAAACTATTTGGGGATGAAGAAGCTCAGTTTAAAGGAGGAAGATGAAGTCATGTCAGCTGCCACGTATAGAAAAGTTAACGTCTGTTTGGGGTGGTGGACGGAAAGGATCTATTTGGTACAATTTAACAAATTAAAGGATATTTTTGTCACTTTTTAGAGATAAGAGACCATATTGGACCCAGTGATGGAATTAAAGGACTATTTTGAGTATTTTGCCAAAATTATAAAAATGTCTTTTACATAATAGTTGTCCAAAACAAAATTGTACGGGTTCATTTACATACTGAAAAAGTTTACGTGAAAAAAGAACCAAAACACTGGCTTAGAAAGTCATGAAGTTTGTTGAACCATATACGGTATTCCACGCGCGGTTTCATATTCTTGTTTCTTTTATGAGGTTAATTACTTAGTGGCACGTGTCCACCTGCGTCTATACTATTCCTATCAAACTTCAAATGTTAATTAATACTAGTTCTTGTTTGCATGAGGACCCCCCTAAAAATTAGGGCTAATTAACTATACTATTATTCATAATAAACGGCCTTTGTCCAGATTCAACTAACTAGTTACAATTAAAGATATTCATCAAGTGATACAAGAGTTAATTTGGTTAAGTACCAAAGTATTAATCTTACCATCTTAGATACTTTAATATTCAACCGAGTTTAATGACATTTGTTATACATGTTGAGTTAAAGATTTTTGATGTACATGTTGATTAGTATATCTTTAATCTAATTAATTTAAAAATTAAGTGTCACGGGTAATTATATAACAAGTACTGAGTTGACGATAATAGGCATATATATAGAGATTATGAAACTCACGGGACAATATACATTACATTACATAAGCATGACGTATGCAAGAAGAGGGACCAAACATAAACAATGATGTACTACGTTACATGAATATAAACATGTGTGGACCAGTTTTTTGGTGAAGATGACCGACACCTGGCCGCTTCGGAGAGATGAATCATCGAACTTTTCAATTAGATTCTTCAATTCTTCTAGTATTTTGTTTCTTTGACTGTTCTCGTTAAGTTTTGTTCCATGAAGGTTTGGAAAATATATCGTTAGAAAGACATTTCATAATATTCATTTTGACGGATTCTTTTTATTTAAAATTTATTAGCGAGTTATATCTTATTAATAAACTCACTCGTGTCCGTTGGTGACACGCATTTGAAATTTAAAATTTGAAAAAAAAATAGAATATAATTAATAAAAGTTAAGAAATTATAAAATATATATATATATTAAAAAAAGAAAGAATCAACGTTAAAAATATTTTCTATATAATTATTTAGTTTTATAAATTTTAACTAATAATATAGTATTTTAAAATATTATTTTAATTCTAGGGTTAAATAAGTTTTCGATCTTTATAAATATCTCACATTTGAAGATTGATCCCTAAAAAAATTTCCTTTAAACATTGATCCTCCAAACATTTTCTATTTCCAAATGTAATCTCTGCCGTTAATTTCAAGTAACGGAAGGTGATGTGACATGCCAAGTGTAAACTTATGTGGCAAAACTTGTCTTCTCATCTTCTTCTAACCTTACCCACTTCATCACTCTCTTCACCTTTTATGCCTCTTCTTCCACCTCACAATATTTACGCCATTCCCACACCCTCTTCTCCCAAATCACTAACCCCGATTTGTTCCTATAGAACGTCATCATCAAAGCTTACTCTCTCAACCTTCATTCTCCACCTCAACACCCTTTTTCTCTCTTCAAATCAATGCTTACCTTCATTAACGAGAATTGAAGACAGAAGTCGAAGATGTAAAGGAAGGATAACCACAACACTCGATTTCACCCAAAGCAACATGCACCCTCCAATTTCACTCATCCTGAATCGGTGTTACCGTCGACAACGTTATCCCTTTAGTTCTCGGTTTGATTTTCTCTTCAATTTTCATCTATCCTTTTTTCGATAACATATCTGATCCTCAACTCGTAATGGGTTCGATTACATATTCTGAAAGATTAACGAAATTCGGAATGGGTTCTTTGTTTATGACAAGAGTTCTTCGAGTCCTCAACTCGTCGGTGCCACCGTCAACCACTTTTCTCCGCCCAAATGAAGCTTGTTCAACAGGTTCGCTTTCTGAATCAACATCTTTCTTGTTTCTCAATTATGTGAAGATGAATGATAATAAACCCTAACGAAGCTTGTTCAACAGGTTTGCTTTCTGAATCTTCATCCTTTACAAAATTGTGAATTTATAGTGAATTTAAATGCTATTTGTAACGCCCCGAAAATCTAATTTTTTTTTAATTACATATTTATTTAATTGATTTAGAAAGGACCGGAGGTTTTGGGCGAATTTGGAGGATTTTAGGAGGAAAAGAATATTTTTATAATATAAATAAGTAGTATTTTATTATGCTCTTATTATTATTATGAAATATTAAGGGTAAGGTAGTAATAAGAGGAAAAAGTAAGGATATGTTGGGAAACTCATAAACTGGGATAATGTATCCAAAGAGGGAATACGATTAGTTTTCTAACATTATCGTGTTTTTGGGAGAAGAAGTGCTCTGAAGAAAAAGAGGAGAGAAAGCTCAGAGTCAGGAAGTTACAAAGAATCTTGGAGAAGAGTATCGATCTTTGGATTTCTCTAAGGTATGGGGAGTTTTTATAATCTATTATAAATGTGTAGGAATTGGATTATGAATGGATTAGGATTGTATGAGTTTTGGGGTTTTGAGTTAGGTTGAGTTTATGAGAAAATCTTGATGAATTAGAGTGGTAAAAATGAATTTAATCACATAATTGATTGTATAATTGTTATCATGATGTTGTTGGTGTTTTGGTTGATGTTTTGAATGATTTTTGGGTGTTTTGATGTGAAACCCGTAATGAGATTTTGGTGTAAAAACACAGTCTGCATTTGAGTAGCAGAAGACTGCTGAAACACGTGTGTTAACTGGTTAACGCTTTTGGTTAACCGGTTAACCATTGAAAATTTTGGGTATTTTCTGAGGTTTCGCAGGCGTTAACCGGTTAACGCTATGGGTTAACCGGTTAACACTGTTTGAGAGACTAATTTTAATTCTTTAAAAATCCATAACTTTCAAACCGTAAGTCTGATTCACATTCCGTTTGAAGCGTCGGAAAAAGCATAAACTGAACTTTATTTTGATGAATAAAAATGAGAAAAATGCAATAGTTTTTATAAATGAATTTATGAAATAACCTTGTAATTTCCTCATAATTTATCGGGTACGGGTCAATTCTTGATGTGCCAGAGTGGTTATAGAACTAGTGTTTTGGGTGTAAGGTCATGATGAAATATATGATTATTTGATGATTGGTTTGCTGATGTGAAATGAATGATGCGAATTATTTTGATGAATTTTACGATGTAGCGCATCATTGCATTTCATAACATTCACGATGGGGCTTCGACATATTTAATTGCTTCAATCCCATTGTGTGGATTGAAGTGTCTCGATGATTTACGATGTGCTCCTTGTGGAGGGTTGATGGTCATGTATCCATCTCATGATGAAATTGGTACCACATGCATATTGCATATCAGGATGGTTAGAATTGCATATTCTGGATGAATTTCATGACTGTGTTGATGTTGCTTAATTTCATGATCGTGTTGTTGTTGTTGCTGAATTTTATAGTTGATGATGTCATGATATGTTGTACTAATTTATTTATGTTCTATATTCTTGTACGTTTATGATATATTATGATTACTCACCCTGCCTGCTTGGAAATGTTGCCTCTTTCGTGGGTAACTTGCAGATGATAAAGAATAGGCTTGCAGTGCAAGATGAGTTTTTCATGAGTCTCGGAGCATGATTTAGTGTTCCTTCGAAGTGGTTTTGGTCTATGTGTCCTGCTCTGTGTCATGTAACACTGGGACGGGGTTTATTTGTTAAACTGTTTTCAGTTATGTTATTACTTTGATAAATGTTTTCCCATTTTATGATGTTAAATTTCAGATGGAGAAAATTATGTTTATGAAGTAAAAATTATGATTTTGAAATATGAAGTTTAAATTCCACTGCGAAATGCTATATGTTATTCTTGATGTTGATTAACCCGTGTTACGGGACAGGACACTGTTCGTTTGAATTTTGATGAAATGTGATACCCTTCTCGATGATTACTCTGATATTATTTAAATATTTTGTTTTGGGGTAGAAGGGTGTTACACTATTAGTTTTTTTAGTTGGTGAAATTTGTAAGTATTGCTTTGAATTAGGAATTTAATTCCAGATTTATAGTGAATTTGATTTTTACTTGTTTGTGTTTGGATTTCAATGTTGGTTTCTAAAGGTTTAGTTTTGAAATATTCTACACAGAGGTAAATGTTTAAGGATTTGAAATTGTTTAGTATTGGATTTCTACATGGTATGAAACTAAATGTGGTTGGATTTTGATAACTATGTGATTATAGTTTTAGTGAAAGTGTTTGATGTTTGAGTTTCTTTTTGATTGTTGAAATAATTTCTCTCTCTCTGAGATGAGTAATGTAATATGTAATAATGTTTGCTTTTTATTTTCAGTGTCTATTATGAAATGGAAACTAATTATGCAGCGAATTAGACTTTCTCAAAGCACAATTAGATCTCTTTGTGAGTTTGAAAACATTTAGCCTAGCCTTCCAAATCACTTTGTCAAAATCAATACTTGACGTATGATTTACGAAGTAAAATTTTTACATGTGTTGTACGATATTGCTAAACTTTACATTTTAATTACTCCATCCCAATTCTACTTGTATGACACCCATGTGATTCCAAAGCTGGTTTCTTTTGCCATATCTAGCTTCCCATTTATATCTTCTATTGACTCTCCTTCTATGACTATATATCCTACAAAAAGCTTGCATTGTGTCATTGATTCTCAGACATGTTCACTCAGCACATATTATGCCAAGTTAAAAAGATATATACTCAAAGGTGACTTTGATGCATCCATAATTCCCTATAGTTAAAAGAAAGTCTTTTGTAGCCTAGCCCCACCAATTTTTTTCACTCCAGGTTGAGAAAACAAGAGGATAATAAGTTTGACTATTAGATATTTTATGGTTTTGGTCCGAATGAGTAGTTAGTGGAAAACCCCTTTAAAGAATGGGGGAACTTGCAGGCTATAATTGAATGATGGTTTTGGGGAGATGAGGTTGTTT
Source organism: Lathyrus aphaca (assembly GCA_963966055.1). Taxonomy (NCBI): domain Eukaryota; kingdom Viridiplantae; phylum Streptophyta; class Magnoliopsida; order Fabales; family Fabaceae; genus Lathyrus; species Lathyrus aphaca. The sequence continues at coordinate 309,195,903 of OZ014521.1, forward strand.
TGTGTTAAGTCGATGAGTATACTTTTGTTTTTTTGTTCCTTTGTTTCCATAACCAAACTAACTTGTTTTTTGTCACTATGCCAAAATTGACATTTAACAGCGCACCTTAGACAGCGTTTTATAAAGAAAACGTTGTCTAAGGTTAAAATTAAAAGCAAACACGGAAACTGTTAAAAATTTTAAAAAAAAACGTTGTTCAAAGTCCTATCTTAGACAGCGCTTTTGAAAAAGCACTTTCTAAGGTAGGCCTTAGACAACGCTTTTAGAAAGCGCTTTTAAAGGTAGGCCTTAGACATCGTTTTTTCAAAAGCACTGTCTAAAGTCTTTCAATTTAAAAAAAAATTAAAACCAAAAGTGTTGTCTAAGGGGGGGGGGGGGGCTTAGACAACGCTTTTCAAAAGCCCTGTCTAAGGCCTACCATAGAAAGCGCTTTTAACAAAAGCGTTGTCTAAGGTCTAATTATATTAAAAACATACAATTTTTATTTTCATTTCTTCCTTTCCCTCTCTTCTGCAAACGACGAACAGAAATCGCCATTTTCGCCCTAACGAGCTTCAACAGTCGTCCTCCACCGTCGTCCATCACATTCTACCTCCGTGAAGTCCACCGTCGTCCTCTGTCGTACTACCGTCGTCCTTCACCGTCTCCACCATATTTCTTGGTAAGTTTCATCTCTTCTTTCAATCTATGTTCTTATAAGTTAAACACTTTTTGTATTTATTTAACATTTAATTTAAGCTCATTATGTTTAGTTTAAGCTCATTATGTATTTATTTGACATTGTTGTAGTTTAAGCTCTGTTGTAGAAGTGCTTATGAGTTTAAGCACTTTTTGTATTTATTTGACATTTAGCTTAAGCTCATTATGTTTAGTTTAAGCTTATTATGTATTTATTTGACATTGTTGTAGTTTAAGCTCTATTGTAGAAGTGCTTATGAGTTTAAGCACTTTTTGTATATATTTGACTTGTGGTAGAAGTGCTTATGAGTTTAAGCATTTTTTGTATATAGTTGACTTGTGGTAGAAGTGCTTATGAGTTTAAACACTTTTTGATTATAAGTTAGATTTGATCATGCATGGTTTCTTTATTTTTGTGTTTTCAATTGCTTTTATTATAAGTTATATTTGATCCTCCTTGGTTTCTTTATTACAGGTTAGACATGGCCACTAATGATGATAACCCACATGATGATCATTTGACACATGAAGGAGGTAGTAAAAAAGTATCAACTGAAGAAGAGATTCGAAGAGGTATAACAGTTATGAGAAGAGTGGTCAATGGTAGATCTCGATGAATCATTCTAGATGTGAATTGGAGCCATCAGGGGCAACTTATAGAAACTAATGGGCACACCTTAACTAGTTTCATCGGTGCATTAGTAAGGAATGAAGTTCCCATTACTTGTGATGATTGGAGAAACAAAGATCTGAATGACTCCAAAGAAATAATTTGGAGTGAGATAAAGGTACAATAATTATGTCTTTAATTATGCAAATCAATTATGTTTTTTCGATTACCTGTACTAACGCACAATCTGTATGTTTTTCTTAGCGGTGTTTTAACATCGAAGAAGAAAGAAGAGGTTTTTGTATGAAATTGGCCAGAAAGCTTTTACGAGGGTTTAGAACATTTTTATCATCCAAGTTCCTTAAGGATGCACATGATAATTATGTTGATGCGGAGCTTCCTAAAAAATATGAAAGTTTGATATCAGCAGAAGAATGGGAAGCCTTTAAATCCAAACGACAGGACCCTGTATTTAAAAGACTAAGTGCCACAAATCGGGAAAGAGCATCAAGTCCCGCATATTCGTACCGTAAAGGACGTGTCGGATATGGACGCATAGAATAATCCATGGTAAGTATTTATAAATTGCGATAACATATTTTTTCATCATATATTAGTTTTATTTGATCATATTGTATGACTTAATGTGTAGCTGCAGAAGGAGAAAAGTTCTGAAACATCTACTCCTGCACATGTTTTGTGAAAGGAAGCTCGTGTGGGTAAATCTGGAGTTCCTAAACAAGATGTTTTACAAGTATACGAGAAATGTGTAAGTATAACATTTTTTCATTAATTACATAAAAACTTTATAAACAAATATTTGACAAGTATACGGTATTCATCTGATTTTCAGGAGGCGCTATCTCAGTCTTTACCTCCAGATGATACGAGGAGCATACTTAGTCAGGCATTAGATGTCCGTGAGTATTCTGTTCAGGTGAGGGGTAAGGGATTTGGAGTCACTCCGACCTCTCTGTGTATTAAAAAAGCAAAGGCTCCTAGTAATCGGGAGCTTCATGCAAAATTGGAAGCAATGCAAGCTGAGCTTGATGCATTAAGGAGAGAAAGAGAGGTTAGCGCCTCAGCATGTTTCAGAGATGCTTCGGACAAAGATAATATCAATTGTACCTTTAAGCCGAATATTCCAGAGGTAATTACATATAATTGTCTTAAATTGAACTATTTTCTTAAATTATGTATTTGACATATATACACATTAACAATTTCATTTTATTATTGGTTTTAGGGCATTTCCCATTGTCAGCTCTATTTATCGTCACCATATTATCGGATGGTTGGCAAGGGAAAAATGCATAACATTAGTGGAGTATTAATTCACACCAGAGAGCTCCCTGCTGGATGTTTTAAAGTATCTGTTGATATTGCAGTTGAGCCGAATGCATCATTATCATATCCTAACGATGGTTCGGATGCAACAACGGTGGACGAAGCAGTAGGTTCGTTTGTTGCATGGCCGACAAACCTCATTAGCGTAGGATATGAGGTATGCCTAAAACCTTTGTTAACCTTAATGTGTATATTCAAAGTTTTTACGGGCATTTTACGTACATTTTTTACTTGGTTATGTTAAATAGACTCCCACAAGATTCAAATCAAAAGATAATGCTATTCTGCGGCATACCGAGTCCGTGGTTTAAAAAAAACAGGTACAATACAATTATATGACATATATGCATGGAAGTTGTTAAATTCTTAATTTCATCTAACTATTTATATGATATGTAGCTTCAAGAAAAGGAGGTTAGCAACGTCTCCGCACAACAAAAAAAGGAGGTTAGCAAAGCCTCCGCACAACAAAAAAAGGAGGTTAGCAACGCCTTCACACAACAAAAAAAGGCTAGTGCTAAGAAGACCGTAGCTAAGAAAAAATCTACCACCAAGTATAGGACGTGCCTCCAGACATTTCTAGAGATGACAGATATACATACCAGATGTGTTCGTTTTGTGCATATGGAGAAAGGTATTTTCGGCTTTGATTACAAACAAATGATTGGTAATGAAGACTTCATGCAAGTTTTTGGTCGTGAAGAAATTGGCGTCAGTGTTGTCAATACATATGTCAGGTAAATCCGGTATACTTTGTTATATTAATTGAACAACTTATTTACTTTATGTTTCAAATGAAGCGTCTAATGTTAATGATGTTTTTATTTAAGGTTTTCGTATGACAAATTGATGCGCCCCAATGGATTGGACGTAAAATTTGGATTCTTAGCACCCGCGTCTTTCAACTTAAGTTTAATCATAAGTAGACCGGATACCGTGACGGAGTACGTTCTCAGGATCCTCATGGCTAACAAAGATGCAGAGAAGTTGTTCTTTATACCGTTTAATACCGGGTTAGAATTTCATTCTAAATTCATCTATTATAATTATTTTGTATTTTGACGTCGTGTAGAAAATTTACATCTAACATTTGTTTAATCATACTGTGGGCATTGGTTGTTGCTCGCAATCAATCCTATCAGAGAAATTGTTTATTATCTTGACTCGTTAGGAAATGATTGGACAACATACCCAGATATGAAGGACACAATTGACACGTAAGTGAGATTGTTCTAAATTTTCTTGTGTGTATTTATTAATTTATGTGAATTATTCTAATTACTTCATTTTTATTTTATTAGCATCCTACAAGCTTTTTGAGCCCAACGAGATATCCAAACATCAAAGAGGAGAGCCAACTGCATTACATGGATAAAAGTGGCGGTATATTATTAATTATCACATTTTTTATTATATTAGTGATGAAACTTGATAAAACTTAGGATTTATCCATATTTTCTTTTCATCTGTAGTGTCCTCAGCAACGTAATCAAATAGATTGCGGATATTTCATGTTGGGGTTTATGCGAGCTACTCTTGTTTTGGGCCGATTAGAGATTTTCACCGATGTATGTATTTATAACTTATGAGTTATTTTAATATTTACACATATCTCTCATATAATTAAATATTTGAAATTAAATCAAACTATGTTATATTATTATGTAGTACTTTGATGAATTCAAGTGTGCATATTATACAAAAGATCAAGTGGACGAAATCAAAGAGGAATGGTGTCAATTCATTATAGAGCTAGGTGTTATGTGAGGTATAATATTGTACTCTTACTTTAATTGATGAAAATTTAAATATGTGTAACGTTGCAATTTCTATAATATTGTTTATTAATTGAATTACAATCTTTGTGTTGTTTCAGGACCTATGTATATTTGAAGCAATGCTTTGGATGGATTAGATATGTGTACTTATAATATGTACATTTATAGTAAAATGCAATGACTTGTAATTATAATAGGCCAAAATGGTTTGAATTTGTATATATATATATATATATATATATATATATATATATATATATATATATATATATATATTGGTTTGAATTGCCAATTTTAGATTTATAATTTTGGTGCATAAATTGATATATAATTTGTGATATTTGTCTGCCAAAAATTGGTTGAAAACAGGTCAAAATTCTGGTTTAAAAACCTGGTAAAAAAAGTGGTTTCAAAAAAATTATTCAAAAATTTTCGTATACCTTAGACAGGGCTTTACATAAAAAGCGTTGTCTAAGGGGGAGCTTAGACAGCGCTTTCCAAAAGCGTTGTCTAAGGTATACCTAAAAAAATTAAAATAGAAAGGGATTAGACAGCGCTTTCACCAAAAGCGTTGTTTAAGGCATACCTAAAAAAATTAAAATAGGAGGGGATTAGACAGCGCTTAAACCAAAAGCGTTGTCTAAGGTATTCCTAATAGCGATATCAAAGGGTACCTTAGACAGCGCTTTTAAGATTTAAAAAAACGTTGTCTAAACCTTTAGCAGCGGAGGTTTAGACAGCGCTTTAAAGCGTTGTCTAAGTGGAAAAAAAGCGCTGTCTAAGGTTTTGTTTGTTGTAGTGTGTGGAACTTGCAAACTATCATTGAAATAATGGGGGAACTTGAAAAACTAGAGTGAAACATAGCAGTTCAGCCGAGTCACAATTGTTTGGAGATTATGATGATGTACTTGGGCATTTGGAGTGATTCTTGTATTTTAATTGTTATATGTGATACAAAAATTTGATATTTCCCCCTTGAGCCATGTATTATGTACACTACCAAGACTTCTTTTGGCTTGTTTTAATATATTGTAGACAATCATGAAATCACTTTTCATCGAACTTTTCAATTAGATTCTTTAATTTTTCTAGTATTTCATTCTTTTTACTGTTATCGTTAAGTTTTGTCCCATGAAGTTTTGGAAAATATATTATTAGAAAGACATTTCATAATATTCATTTTGACTGATTATTTTTACTTAAAATTTATTAGCGAGTTATATCTCATAAATAAACTAACAGGATACTCGTACCGACACTCGTGCCCCGTCGGTGATACACATTTATTGAAATTTAAAATTTGAAAGAAAAAAATAGAATATAATTAATAAAAATTAAGAAATTATAATATATATATATATATATATATATATATATATATATATATATATATATATATATATATATATATATATATATATATATATTAATAAAAGAAAGAATCAACATTAAAAACATTTTCTATAAAATTATTTAGTTTTATAATTTTCAACTAATAATATAGTATTTCAAAATATTATTTTAATTCTAGGGTTTAATAAGTTTTAGATATGCCAAACAAGACCTTAGACAACGTTTTTTTTGCCCTTAGACAGCGATTTAAAGCGCTATCTAAATCTGCGCTGCTAAAGGTTTAGACAACGCTTTACTTAATGTCAAAAGCGTTGTCTAAATGGGCTTTATACAACGCTTTTATTGTCAAAAGCGCTTTCTAAACTCCACTTTAGACAACACTTTTTGCCTTTTTCTAATATACCTTAGACAACGCTTTTTTTATTTTAATGATATACCTTAGACAATGCTTTCACTAAAAGCGCTTTCTAAACCCCACCTTAGACAGCGCTTTTAATGAAAGCGCTTTCTAAACCCCACACTAGACATCGCTTTTTGTTGAAAGCGCTGTCTAAGGTGTACGAAATTTTTAAATAATTTCCTTTAAAAAGCGTTGTCTAAAGTTGCCAAATTATAAGCACCTTTTGTATCCACATTTTCACCTGGTTTTTAAACCAGAATTTGTACCTGTTCATTCCAATCCATAATTAATTTGCACAAAATTATCCTATTTAGACCTACCAATTTAGACACCGATTTATAGATACAAAACAATCGGATTTTCAAACCAATTTCTACGAAACAATTCATACAATCGTACATCGTACCAATATCTACAAAACAATTCATACAATCGTATCAATTTACGAACCATTTTAAATATACAACATAGTTTTTACAAATCATTTCATCCAACTATACATTTTGTTTCAAATGAAATCTACATAAACAAAAATATGATAACACTCCGAGCTATACATTTTCATCCAATTGCAACTATACTATAACCTGAAACAACACAAAAATATTGCAATTGATCAATTAAAACAAGTCATAATCAATATGTCTATAGTTACATACACATACTCAAAATTTTCATCAATTAAAGTAAGAGTACAATATACCTTATAACACTCCGAGCTCCATAATAAATTGACATCATTCCTCTTTAATTTCTTCCAAATGATCTCTTGAATAATATGCACACTTGAATTCATCAAAGTACTACGTAATAATATAACATAGTTTGATTTAGTTTCAACTATTTAATTATATGAGAAATATGTGTTAAATATTAAAATAACTCATAAGTTAGAAATACATACATCGGATGGAATCTCTAATCGATCCAAAAAAAGAGTTTCTCTCATAAACCTCAACATGAAATATCTGCAATCTATTTGATTACGTTACCGAGGACACTACAAATGAAAAGAAAATATGGATAAATCCTAAGTTTTATCAAGTATCATCACTAATATAATCAAAAATGTGATAATTAATAATATACCGCCACTTTTATCCATGTAATGTTGTTGGCTCTCCTCTTTAATATTTGGATATCTCGTTGGGCTCGAAAAGCTTGTATAATGCTAATAAAATATAAATGAATATTTAGAACAATTCATAGAAATAAATAAATAAATACACATGAATATTTAGAGCAATCTCACTTACGTGTCAATCATGTTCTTCATATCCGGGTATGTTGTCCAATCATTTCCTAACGAGTCAAGATAATAAACAAATTCTCTGATAGGATTAATTGCGACCAACAACCAACGTCCACTGTAAGATTAAACAAATGTTAGATGAAAACTTTCTACACGACGTTAAAATACAAATTCATTATAATAGATGAATTTAGAATGAAAATCTAACCCGATATTAAACGGTAAAAAGAATAACTTTTTCGTATCTTTGTTGGCCATGAAAAGGTTGCGTACGTACACCATGACCTCATCTGGTTTACTTAAGATTAAACTTAAGTTGAAGGATGCGGGGCTTAAGAATCCAAATCTTTCGTCCAATCCACTTGGGCGCATCACTTTGTCATACAAAAACCTTAAATAAAAACACCATTAACATTAGACTATTCATTTGAAACATAAAGTAAATAAGTTGTTTAATTAATATAACAAAGTAGACCGGATATACCTCACGTATGTATTGATAACACTGACGCTTATTTCTTCATGACGAAAAACTTGCACAAATTCTTCATTACCAATTGATTGTTCATATTCAAAGCCAAAAATATCTTCCTTCATATGTATAAGACGAACACCTCTGGTCGGAATATCTGTCAATTCTAGAAACGTCTGAAGGCACGACCTATACTTGGAGGTAGGTTTTTTTCTAGCCACGGTCTTCTTAGAACCTACCTTTTTTGTGTGGAGATGTTGCTAACCTCCTTATCATTAGCTTAAAATCACAGATATGCAAGTGGTTCCTATGGAGTACTATAGATGTGAGGGGTGCTAATACCCCCTTGCATATCCAACTCTCGTATCCATATTCTCTATTTTGTTTTACCATTTGTGAATTTTGTTCGACCTTTTCCCTTTATCCTTTGGAAACAATAAATTTCGGTGGCGACTCTTGTTTTTCTGAGAGTTAATCAATAGCTTAATCTCAATTTTTCATGTCGCGACAATATGCTCCATAATCAATAATTCCATCCATCTAATTGATTAGAATGTGAATCTTCACTATAATCGATTATCATTGCCTTCTAATCGATTACATTAAATCTATCTAATCAATTAGAGCAAGAAATAATCAATTAAAACTTGCTTATAAACGATAGGTTTTCATTACTTATTTATGTCTATTCTCCCAAATACTCTTCTATCTTCTTGCCTACTATTTTTGTGCAATATTTGGCCGGTTTGTTTTAGTTTTAAAAATATGCAATTTTTTCTTTGTATTTTTAAAAATGGATTTTGTAAAACCATTTTTCAAAATATTACAAGTTTTTCTATATTTAATTTTTCTGAATTGGAAGATTAATTTTGACATCATACAATATAAATGTATATTATTAAAGATCAAAACATAGTCGAAATCATAATTTTTGAAAAAAATTGTATTTCAAAATGATTTTTATGAAAAGTTATTTGCTTCAAAATTTAATATTTTTGTTTTAAATTTTGATATCCTATTTTTTTTCCAATAAAATGATGAAATATCAAACAATATTTTAACAATAACTATTCAAATCAAATTTTCATTTGAAGCTTTTATGAAGAGTTTCTTTATAAAGTTTTTTTTCACAAAATTATATTACACTATAAAAATCATTTTAAAAAAAGCAAAACAAACGGGTCCATTATCATCACCAACTATCATTTAAATGGAATCCAAAACATTAAGAATGTCACCAACCTCATCTTCTAAATGGAATCCAAAAAAATGTGTGAAAAAAAAATTGTAAACTGATCAACCGAATTAAACCAGTAATAGTTTGGTTCGATTCTTTTTTGAAAGAAAAATAAAAGATCAAACCAAAATCGATGGAAGTATATCATCAGTTTAGATAATTTTTTAACAATAATCAGTCCAAACTGAATTGATTACACTCCTAAATAAAACTCTCAAGAAAAAATTCTTGGAGAATTAGAGTAGACCGTGTGATTTAATGTCTAACGTCAAAGCAGTATAATTATTTATGTGTTCTTTGTTTTTTCTTATTTCATTGATTCTTAGTTATTAGTTATTTATTCCGTGTACTTAATCTCGACTTCGTCTCTTTTTTCTTAAGTTCAATTAAATAAAATCAATATTTTTCTTAAAAATAAAAAAAATTCATAATTCACAATTAAAATTATAATGAATTCAATTATATAAATTAACTATATTTTACAACATGATTTAATAATTTCTTTAATCGAATTAACCATATTTTATATATGATTACTCATTTATCCAAAAATGTATAAAAAACGTGTACTTTTATAGAGACTGAATTAAATATTGATTATTTAGCTTATGCAAGTTATGGCTTTTGAATTACAGAAAAACTAATTAGTTAAATAAATTCTGTTTTTTAAAAGAATATCTTAATTAAGTCGATAATTTCAATATTTTTATACCACTGTAGACTTGTGAGGATTATAGTGGTATATTAAAACTCAAGTTGATGTTTAGCAAAGATAATAGCTAGTTTTGACAAATTAAAAGTTAAGAAAATTTCTCAATACGTCTCTCTCAAAATCTATAGCCGTTATCCAGAATCTACAGTATCTAATCTTATCACTTTTTCAAATGGATATAATACAATATTTAGGGTTTTAATTATACTAACCGATTTCGAATATATTTTGTTGGTTGACTTTTGATAATTAAATGATTAAAGATTTGTTTATTGGTGGTAGGTAAAGACAAGCAGTTTTCTTCAAAATGTGACCAAACATTTGTACCTACATTTGACTTGAAACATATATAATAACTGCGTTACAGATCCGGAACCTTTTGTGCCATTCTGTGTGCATGCACAATCAAATCAACTAAAGAGGCCATATCATATATATCAACAACTTGGGATTATAATTTATGGCAGAGAAAGTTTCTATTTATTATCTTTGTTTTTAATAAGGAAAATTATTTAATATATTATAGAGTTTGTATCAATTTATTTTAGAATATTAATATAAAAAATTATATGTTATTAAGTCATCAGATTAATATAACATGTTTAACTAAATTGGATGAGAATGTTATAAGTGTTTGGTAAGATGGAAGTAGCATCAATATTGATTCAAAAGCATTATAAATGAGAAATATATCATATATTTATCCAAAATTTTAAGGAGATATAATATATGTATGAGTTCTCTCATCTAATAAATACTCAAGTCTCTAAATTTATAATTAATTTGAGATTCCAACTCATATTTGACATATTATTCTCAACACTTCCCCTCAAGTATGAGTCCACAATGTTTCCCCTTAAGTGGAAACTCCTTCATGAAAACCCAGGATCTCGGGTGAATTTGAGAGGGGGTAACTTTTAAGTGTTTTAGGAGGTTCACCTTAATTTCAAACAAAAGCAGTTGCATACCTACCTTGATGAACAACCATCGAAGGAGCTTCATATCCATCTCTCTAACTCCACAGGAAGGACAAACTCTCTAACTCCACGGGAAGGACAAACCATTCCGATGGATTTTCGACCACATTTTTGGCTGAATCTCTAGTCGTGTCAGTACTAGAAATAAATTAAATGGGATTCCCACCATTTATGCAACCACCCATTTACACTTAATTATATGTCCTACTCCACCAAAATCATTCTCTTCAGGGACAAATCCTCAACCTTAAAATGCTCAATAGGCTTTAGACAAGAAATTACGTCTAATCAACCCATGTACTCTATTTGGGCCTTGATTTCAACATCGTTGAGGTTGTGATGATAAGTCTTTGGTAAATCTAAATCAAATCTCAAACACGTTTTCATCTCTAATTAGAGTCTTGCATTTCTGAAGCAGAAAAAACTGAGGCAACATGGGAACATTCGTATGATCATCCTTAATGTTATCATCTAACAAGGTGTCAAAAAAAGAATCCCTAAAGGAAGCTCTCACATCATGGAAGTTCCTAAATACCCTTTCCAAATCAAAATCATCAGTTAAGCATATAACTTCTTGGCTCATGCAATCATAGACAAAGAGAGATGAGTTCGAATCACGAGATACTCCCATTCTCACAACAAAAGACGTCTCACTTCTTAGAATTACTAGCTATGAGAATATGGCTATTACTCATCTTGACCAAAGAATAGAAAATACTAAAGATAAAAGTTTGAGGTGAGAATGGTACTTAGTAAGGCGAAGTTTGTGAAGCAAATGTAATGGATAAATGTAAAAGTTTTAAGCGAAAAGTTGTAACAACACTGGTAAATACTCGAAGGAAGGAAGAGGGAGAACACTTATGAATTAAAATTGATTTTGAAGAATGTTTCCTCACACTCAACAACCCATATATATAGTCGAAGGTAAGCAACAAGCTAGATCAACCGTAAAGAAAAGTTAATAAAAACAACGGTTGGATTTTCCCTCGGAAAGATAAACAAATTCGAGTGCACTACAAATAGCGTCAAATCTAACTTATCACTTCAGCTCACATGTCATAAATAAGTATATAAACATTTCAATGATGAAAATGTATTTAACCACTTGTTCTCCATTACTTTTTTAGTTGACTTTAAGCGTTTCAACGTTTAGCTCGAAGTGGACAACATTCTCTGAGGCCGGCCGCCATCGATAAAGATTTCCTTGCCTCAGTAGCACTTGACAAACTTTGAGGGCAACAATTATGGACCGACCAAAAGCACAAAAAAAATAGTTAAGATCCAAAGTAATGTCAATTCAAATAATCAAAAGTATAAAGTCACCTCACGTGAAATACAAGGTATATATATATATATATATATATATATATATATATATATATATATATATATATATATATATATATATATATATATATATATATATTTATTTATTTATTTTTTTCATTACACTCATCTTGAATTCTAAATTCACTAAGATGTTGAAGTGTTAATTTTGTAGATCCACCCTACTCCATCACATTAGATATCGATACCACTGATTCAAAATTCTTTATCATCAGTTCAGATTCACGAACCATATATATTTCTAGTAATATTTAATATTTGTAGATAAATAGCAATAAATTTATGTTGAAATTTGAGAAAACTAATATTTAAAGAGAAAGAAAAAGTGAAAAGAGTTTATATTTAGATACACATGATAATGTTGACACTAACAAACCTTCAAGGTAACATAACATGATTGAGTTCCATGAAAACATATACATTCCATCACGCTTGATATCCAGACAAATTCTCAATTAGTGACACAACTCTATTGATATGATGTTTCATGAATCTTAAATAGATAAACTATATAAAATTCATTAGTTTGTTTATCTTATAACATAGACAAAACATACGTGTCGATTCACCTGACGCCAAACCTACTCAAAGTCTCACCTAATTGTATCAACGAATTTGTCATATAGAAACACTTGGCACAGAAAAACACATACTTCATTTGGCTAAAATTCTGAGTGTTCGATCCATAGTTTCTTGCATGAGGTGATTATCAGAAACATTAATTTTGAATTATTTGATCAAAATATTGAATTAAAAAAAAAAACTATTTGAGCAATAATGTTTTTTTTTTCACGTAGTGTCTGCTAATCTTGAAACACGTTATCCTTGCTAATTGCAATTTGAGAACATGATTCTTACGTAAGTGGCAAATCTATGAACTATTTTTAATTAGTAAAAGAAACTTTTGCTAAAAGCGGTTTTTAAAAAAACCATGGAAATCTATAAATAGGGCAAGTGTTACAGCTGCATCAAAATTTACAATTAAGATATATAAAGTATGTATGACGTGCGAGTTTATTCAAAATAATTCTTTAACTTTGTCTGATAATCTCCAAACATAATCAGAAAAATCTCAAATATTACAAGATTACATAAGCATGTTGAGTAATGGATATTTTGGCCAGCAATTTATTTATATAAAATTGTTATTTGGGAGATTGTTTAATTAAAATTTCCCTATATAGCCAGCTGTTTTAAGATAATAGTTTAGTACTTGTCACTTAGATTCATTGCATCTTGCTATGGGAATATTTTAATTCAAAATCGATGACTTTTATTAAGTATTAAAATCAATCAATTTTTAATTTGTGTTATTATTTAACCGGTGATTGTAAGTATACAAATCTTAACTTATAGACAGACACGACATTGCTTGTGTGTTTGCACTTTTTATTTCCCTTTTATTACTCTTTACATATATTAAAGCACCTGATAAAATTCAAACTTCAAATTTGTGAAAAAAGGAAGCGTCAAAGCTCGTATGACTGGTCATACACTTAGCGTAATGTTTGAGTGACAAGAGTATTGAAAAAAAATGTTTTTTGTATATAGCTAATTGATAAGCCGAAATAATCGTTAATGAGTGAAAATTGCATTGAATAATCAATTGTCCATTAGATCCAATTGATTATCTCAATTGTAATGTCTCATAATCGATTATTAGGGTTAATAGTCAATTATAACAATGCAACTTGAAAACTTTCATTTTTTACACTACATGATTGATTATCCCTATGACATAATCGATTATGAGCACTAAAAAGTCCATGATCATTTTTGTTTTTGTTTTTGAGCTACATTTTCTCTTGTATAATGAAGGCCTCTACTCACGATTTAACACACCTGAAATCTATTCTAAATCATTTTTCTCTCATTTTAATCCCTTTCTCTTTTATTCTTTTTTCACTAGAAGTTTCCTTAATGACTTTTTGAGTGAAATATGTAACACCCTAAACGCAAAACACTTACGTTATAAAAACATGCAGAATAATACACTTAATTTATAAAGCATGCGAAATAATTTAATCAAAAGGGTGTCACATATTTTCTCAACATAAAAACATCTTATTCAAATTTTATAATAAAACAGTGGAACTCAAAAAAATCAATTCAACTTAATTGTCTCATAATTCAAAACGACTTCATTTCAAAAACATGAAGAAAATAATTCAACAACTTTCAAAAACACATAAAAAAGTATAACTCGTCCTAGTGTTACACTATCAGAGTGACACACATAAACTACAATAAACTCGAAAAGCAGAAAATAACAAAGAAGGCCACTATGCCATCTTCCTACTACGGCTAAGGGTCCTCTACTTGAATATATGTACCACATGGGTAAAGAACAACACAAAAACAATAGGGAGTGAGAATACATTCATAATTGTTAGTGGTGTATAAACAACAAAGATAACTCACTCAATCATCAAACATATAATCATCCACAACAATCATTATTCACTAGATCAGCTATGTATGCAATGTAATAAACACGTCTACTCCAATGCATATGGTACCAATTTTTGGATATCAGAGTTATGCTATTGATTACACACCTATTGATGGTTTCTCTCTGAACATGGTTCCTCTCTAAACCAAAAATCATCCCAAGTCCCCATTTCCGAACCTTCAACTCATCATTGGATCGAAGTACCAAACTCGTCACTAGTCCCAACTTCTGAAACTGAAACTTGTCTCTTGACCAAAGTCTCTACACTTATCTTTGACATATGTGATGCATGAAATGCAAAAAACATTCCAATATATAAATCATCACCAATTCCTCCCTGAACCCACACAATCACCAATATAAGACCACCGCAATAATTCATCTCTAAATTACACAACTCAACATAAATATCGCCAATATAAGGCCACTAAAGTATCCCCTCTCTGAACTACGTATCTCAACTAAATTCTTCATGAATTTATAATTACAACTAAAAAATATTTATAATTAAATAATTAATCAACAATACTCATCAATTGGGTAAAAATAACACTACACAATCTTAAGCATTTGACAAAGTCAACTCATAAATCAACATAGTTCACAACTAAATCTTCCATTTTTTTATTTAGGGATTACGAGTCACAAGGCTTACTCTAACCTAACTCAATCACTCATTAATTCAACTTTGAACATGTCAAATAACTCAAAAGCTCAACCCTCTTGACACACACAACACTTTAAACACATCAACGTAACTCAGAATTCAACCCCATTTATTCAACTGTAAACATATCAAGTGACTCATAACTCAATCCCCTTTATTCAACTCGACTCTAAGAATTTCAAATACCTCAAACTCGTCTCTAAGAATGTCAAAAACTTTAAACTCAACTCTAAACATTTCAGGGTCAACTCTAAAAATATCAAATACCTCAAACTTAACTATAAGATTGTCAAATGCTTCAAACTTAACTCTAAACATTTCAGGCTCAAATCTAAAAAATATCAAATACCTCAAACTCAACTCTAAGAATGATAAATATGTTGGGTTATCCCTCCTATTTGGAGAGAGGAAAATTGATATGGGTTAGTGACCCATTTGTTTCTATGTCTTTGTTATTACCCAACAAAAAGAATTAGGTTAATATTGTCCATGGTGTGTGGAAAACAACAAGAAGAGTAAAATCTCGCAGCCCTATTTCAACATTGTGCAGTTTCACTAAATCAGAGATTGTGCAAAATCCAAAGGTCAGATCGTCATGAAATTTTGACACAATGTTCATGACTCATAGGAGCACATTTTGAGCAAATTTCATTGGATTTTGAGCTTTCTAAGTCAGCCTGTCGAGTTCATCTTTGATGTCTGGATTTCTTGGTGATTTTGGGTTGTTTTGTCTCCGTTGATTATTGTTGTATTCTAAGATTGATTGCAAATCTTGATGATGTTTATGTATGCCTATAACTAATGTTAGTGAGAACCTTGCTTGTATCCATTGATTGATAATAGTGGAGGATTTAAGTGGCCTATGGGTCCCGTGGTTTTTTACTCCTAGTTAACAGAGGTTTTTCCACGCTAAAATCATGTTGTGTTGTTTTATGTGTTTCATTTATTGTCGTTGTATTTGGTATTTGGGAGAGATTGATTTGTTGGTTTATTTTGTTGTGTTTGTGGATTTCCTCCCAATAAGTGGTATTAAGAGCCGTGGTTTGGTTTGTGTAACGATGATGACAAACACATTTAGGATGGTGAGTTTGAATGATTCCAATTATAATGTTTGGAAAGGAAAAATTGAAGATTTTCTTTATGTGAAAGGTTTTTAGTTACCTGTTTTCTCTAATGAAAAACCTGATGAAAATAGTGATGAAGAATGGACTTTGTTGCATGAACAAGTTTGTGGTTATATTCGTCAATGGGTGGATGATAATGTTTTGAATCATATGAGCTCGGTGACTCATGCTAGCTCTCATTGGATTAAACTTGAGGAGTTGTATGCAAGAAAGACGGAAAATAATAAGTTGTTCTTGTTCAAGAAATTAATGTCATTGAGGTATAGTGATGGTTCACCAATGACCGATCACTTGAACAGTTTCCATAGGATTCTAAATCAATTGTCGGAGATGAATCTTACCTTTTATGTTGAAGTTCAAGGTTTATGGCTTCTTGGTACTTTGCCTAATTCTTGGGAGACTTTTATCCTTGTCTAACTCCGCTCCGAATGGTATCATCTCAATGGAATTAGCTAAAATTAGTGTATTGAATTAGGAATTGAGGCGTAAGTCACAAGGTTATTCTTCATATTTCGAGGTGTTGATTACCGAATCAAGGGTGAGAAATCAAGGTAGAAGTTCAAGTAATCGTGGAACTTCACATGGTAAATCATAAGGAGGCTATAATAGATTCTCTCATATTGAGTGTCATCATTGTGGAGAAAAAGGACACATAAAAAGGTATTGCCATAAGTTGAAAAGGGAAAACAAGAAGAAGAGTTACAAAAATGATAAAAAGGAAGGTAACAATAATGAATATGTTGCTATTGTTGATTATTTCTTTATTGTTTATGATAGTTGTATTGAGAATGTAAATTATCATGTGATGAGATGGATTGGGTGGTTGATAGTCGTGCTTCTACTCATGCAACCTTGAGACATGATCTTTTTTCAACTTACAATACCGATGACTTTAAGGTTGTTCATATGGGAAATAATGAGCAAGCTAATGTCATCGGAATGAGAGATGTTTGTGTCGAAACTAGCAATGGGACAAATCTAGTTCTCAAAGGTGTGAAACACATTATAGACCTCTGATTCAATATTTTATCCATTGGAAAGTTGGATAGCGAAGGATATGATAATTCCTTTTTGGGAAATGGGTGGAAGTTAAAGAAATGCTCAATGGTGGTTGCTACTGGAAAAAGGAATTTGAACGTGTATGTCGTCTAACTTGGGGTTTCGAAGTACTACATCAACATTTGTGACAATGATAGCTCATCAAAATTATGGCACAAACGATTAAGTCATATGAGTGAAAAAGGTTTGAGCATTTTGGCAAAGAAGAATGTGTTGAATGGTGTTTCTTATGCAAAGTTGAGAAAGTATTCACATTGTTTAGCAGGTAAGCAAAGGTGAGTTTCCTTTATGCCATCCGAACCAAAGAGGAAATCAAAAGTGTTGGATTTAGTACATTTCGATGTGTGTGGTTCGATGAAGACACAATCACTTGGTGGTGCATATTACTTTGTGACTTTCATTGATGATTTTTCTCGGAAAACATGGACTTATACATTGAAAATGAAAGATCAAGCGTTAGATACTTTCGAGTCGTTTCAAGCAACAGTTGAAAGAGAAACCGGTAAAAAGCTCAAGCGTATCTGAACCGATAACGAGGGAAACTATATTGGACATTTTAAAAAGTATCGTCGAGATCAAGGTATATGTCATCAAAAGTCTCCTCCAAAGACACCACAACTGAATGGGTTAGCCGAAAGAATAAATAAAACTTCTGTGGAAAGGGTGAGATGTTTACTTTCTCAATCAAAGTTGCCAAAACATTTTTGGGGAGAAGCATTGAGCATAATTTTACATCTTTTAAACCTCCATCTATGTGTTTAGTTGAATTTTGATGATCAAAATCATGTTTGGAGTGGTAAAGATGTTACCTACATCCATCTTCGGGTGTTTGGATGCATGACTTATGTACATATTCTAAAGGATGAAAGATCGAAATCGGATGAGAAGTCAAAGAAATGTGTGTGTGTGTGTTGGGTATGTACTTGATGAGTTTGGGTATCGATTCTTTGATCCAGTTCAATGGAAACTTATTCGTAGCCGCAATGTCGTATTCATGGAGGATTATACCATTGAGGAAATAGACAAAGCTGAGGATAAATATATTACCCCGTAAATTTATTTAATGCTATGGATAATATTAATTAAGATTAATAGGGTTTCGGTGTGCTCTGAGAGTTTTCTACAATAAATAAATAAATTAGAGCAACCGACAAACTCAAATTAATTAGTTAATATCATTTGACTTGGAGGTTTTATTAAATAAGTGACTCAGAGACATTTTTGGATACCCTCAATTTGGACCTATTAGTTAGTCTTACTAACTAATAGTATAACACTATGTTTCTTTTCTTTTTATCATTTGTGACAAAAATAGAGACATAAAGAGAGAGGAAGAAGAGAAAAGTGGGAAGAAATGAAGAAAAAAAGCTTGAGGAAGAAGAAGAACCTTGGATCATCAACTTCATCTTCATCATTTCATCTCAAGTTCTTCATCATCTTCATTGAAGAGGTGGGTCTAGATAGATACTTTTATTTTATAGAAGTTCTTGAGATTTTAGATTTAGGTCAAATACTAAAATCTTGCTAATTGAATGTTTTAAACGGTTGATATGTGATATAATCGGTGTAGAATAGTCGGTATTGGTATAGAAATGACCTATGATATTTGTTATGATGATACATTGAGATTACATGAAAATTCATGGAGTTGAGCTATTAAAAAATAAGAAATTTTGAAAATCTGTCACCAAGTAACCGATTACCCAAAGTGAGTAACCGGTTATCACGTTGGAAATCTGCCAAGATTATATAAAATTAATACAGAGTAATCAGTTACTCAAAATGAGTAGCCGAATACGAAATATGGTTGGAACTCTCAATTAGACCCTAGATGAACAGTATGGGCGAAGTAACAGGTTACCCAAAGTGAGTAACCATTAGCACTGAAGGTTTTTGAAAAATATTTATTTTTATTAAATCCATAACTTCTTACTTGAGTGTCTGATTTAGACAAACTTTATATCGATAGGAAGCTGAGATGATGTTCTATCCAATGGAAGGAGAAAATATTACTTTTGATGTTAAAATCATCTATTTATGTTATTTTGATTAAAATACCGATTATGTAAATTGTAACTTGTAAACTATAAAACGTGTAGAATAGGTTATTATGAGGAAACCTTATTACGGCACGATATTGAGACCTAGCGATGTATCTAGGAAGTAATAAAAACTAGATGGAGATATTCAAGCTTTCGGTATATAGATGTGTACCTTAGTCGAATAAGAGTATAATGGAGAGTAAACACTATATAGAACATGTGTGAACCCGTTGGATGTATTTTGTTGTAATAGATGTATGTTTCCTTATGAATGTCATATGCATTCACTTTTGTGTGAAATCACGTAACCAGAACCGTTTTCCTGAGATGTCGTTCATGAGAAAAGGGCTCCTCTAGAATGTGCGTATGATTACTTGGCAGGTTTGATTCCCTCGTGTAGTACAAATAGAGCATATATGTAAAGATAATTGAGATGGTTACAAGCCATGTGAAATGATGATTCTAGGTGTACGGACCTAGGATCCAAATCTATTATGTATGTCAAGTAAATCACAAGGATTCGTGACTCGTGTCGACTCTTAGAAGTAGGAAAGGACGGGAATAGGGGATGCCTTCGTGGGTTTCTGGATTAATGATACTTTTGAGTTAGTGAAACTCAAGAAATGTTTCCATATGAGTGTGAGGTTTGTGAACTCAAGTCTTAGTCCCTCCAGACTTGAGTAGGGATTTTATAGAACCTTGTAAAGCCGAGATAATCCATAAGATAGGGACTCACTGAGATTTGTTATCTCACCCCATATTGTTGATTATTGTTTCAGGTACTATAGATTCTGAGAAGGGTAAGGATAAACTCATTTGACTAATCCTTACTAGTATAACATTTTGGTATGGTGTGGCTTTCGCTGATGAAGTTTATTTTGAGATCTTTGTGATCTAGTTCTTAGTATTTTTATTTTGAACATATTGTATACATTATACCTTAGTTTCTATATTGTTGTATTTTGTTCATGTAATGTGTATAATATGTTGACTAGGAACTTATATGTATTTCAATATCAAAACTTGGATTCATCTAAAATATATACACTTTTAAGTATGTTGTTACATATATGTGTTGAGTAGGAAAACTCTATTTATCAATAACATTATAATATTTGTTTCTAAACACTATAACATGGGTTTTCAGTCTTGATATTCTTGATCCTCTAATCCCTTTTAAGTCTCTAGAAAACTCTTGTACTCTTCATCCTTCGGAGATTCTCGATAAGTTTTCCAATTTGTATCCCATTATTTATCTCCTGCTGAAATTTTGATCTTCTCAACAACTTCAAAAGATGCTCCTTCATCTTGTGCTTTTATGGTATGCATCTTGTGCTTTTATGGTATGCATATTTTCTTCCTCTTCTACTCTCTGTCAAATTTCCTCATAAGATTACAATAATCCTTGTTGAAATCTTTCTTATATTACTTGAAAGTTCTTTTCTTACCCATTCTTGTGATTATCTCTTGTTGTATGTTTTGATATAATTTCTATCTGTTTTATAGAGTTTAGATAGAATCTCCTATATAACGAAGATTGTGTTCCTCGAGTCTTGTGCCTATGAACTTATTGTTTCCTATAATCCATATAGTTAGAGTCTATCTTTGACCATCTGGAAAATTGTGGTTGGTACATTTATTTGTCATCATTCTATGCATTTAAAATATTTTAAATTTTCATTTGTTTTATTGTTTTTATCTTTATTTTAAAATCTTTTTTATAACGAAAAAAGGGGAGAAAATGAATGGAGTATTTAAGAAGAGATTAATGCATCAGAACTCGAACAAAGTAGTTTATGCCTTAACAACTTTTGAGTTATAAGCTTTAAGTTATTTATATCTTTAAGTTATTTTGTATGATTTATAAGCTTTAAGTTATTTATATGTTTAATTTATTGAGTTATAAGTTTTAAATTATAAACTTAATTAACAAAGATAGGAATTAGGGAAATCTTACAAACCTTACCTTAATGAACTGTCAGAGTAAAGAAGGAGCTTATAAACCTAAAAACCTGAAGTTATAATTTATTGATTAAATTTATAAGATTAAATTAACATGGATAAGGGGTTAAGGAGAGCTTACAAACCTCACCTTAATAGAATATCAGACTTATGTGGAGCTTACAAACCTCACCTTAAAGGACTGTCTAACTTAGGGGGGGCTTACAAATCTCAGACTCCGATGTTAGACTGTGTTAATTAAATTATTAACCATTGCTCTTAAATATATTTGTTTGTCATCATAAAAAAAGAGATATTGTTAGAACAAGATTTGTTCACACCCTTAAATGTTTTCTGTGATAATAAATTATTTAAATAATAATAGGGTTTAATAATGGTTGTTCAAGTGTGCAGGATTAAAAGACATTAACCTTGATATAAATCAAGTTAATCACTCAAAAGAAACATTAAAAAGAAGCAAAGTTGTTATGAATCTGAAGGGTCAAAACCAAGATTTTAGACTCTGAAGAGTCAAATTAAGTCTTTCAGATGTTGAACCTAAGCTTACTTGGAATACAAAGAGCATCAAATCTCTGAAGACAAGAATCATTTAAAGCGAGCAGAATTTGTTATAAGGAATGACTCTGCATCTTTCAACAAGCTTCATCAGCAATTTTGAAGATGTTGCTTCAAAGGAATTTATCTACAATAAGTCATTAACTTTGAAAGTATTCATCTAGACTAGTTCTAATCAAGACTCTGATGAAGGCTACCTTAGAACCTGTGATCTCAGAATCTGAAGTCTCATTCTAACCAAGTCCTGAAGACATACTTTAACTTCTGACCATGATTTAACTAATTCTATTAAAATCCTCAAATTCAGAAAGCTAAGTATAAAGATAATAATGACTCTGAGCAAGCTTCAACAAATGTCTACAAGAAATCTCCGGTCAGTGGTTATCCAAAGAATATCATGTGACAAAGGTATACTACTTTATGTTTAATCAGCATAAAGTAATGTTGTCATGATTTTTGAATACCACAATTCACCCCTTGTGCTTGGAGTCACTTGTTCAACAAGTGGCACAAGATCCTAACTCCCATTAAAGGCTAATTATCTCAGAGGAAGGAAATGACTTCAGACGATTCACTAAACAAAATTACATACTTTAATGGAGAATAATATAGTTTTTGAAAAGAGAAGATGAGAATCTTCATTGAGGGGTGGATCATGTTATTTGGAAGGCTATGAAAGAATGTTCTTTTGTTCCCACACATGAAGTTAATGGTGTTATGGTGAATAAATAAATAAATATCATTATACCTAATATGAGAAAGAAAATGTACAACTTGGTTTGAAAGCAAAAGCAACCATAACTACAATTTTGGCCTTGATGATTTCTTGGATGTTTCTCACTATGAAGCTACAAAGTAAATGTGAGGTGACGCGGCCGACTTAAAAATTAAGAGTCGCCATCACATTTTTAGGAACAAAAAATAGTGATAAACCTAAATCCCAAGGTAGAGAAACTAAGTTTGAAAATCGGTTAAATGGGAAGAAAGTGTTGAACACCTCTCACCTCTATTTTATCCAATAGGATCCTTTCTAGGTTTCTAGGGCAAGTTGTTTGTTTTTAATCCCAAAATAATAAATCCAACGTGAAATCAAAACCCTAATTTTATCCCTTATTTTACTCGTTAGGATTTTACAACTCTATGCCTACGTACCTTCAATTAAAATGATCAGAGCATCGTAGTTCAACTCCCTTTATCCCCTAACCCTAATCTTAATCCTTTATCACCCATTTTCTAAGTTCTTAAACCATAATATAAAACCCCAAAAATTATTAATCAAAAAATTTATTTCTTATAAAAAAAACCACAAATAAAACCCCATAAATTCTTAAAAGAACCCCATAAACTTCATTAAAACCCCAAATTCCTAAACCCTTAAAATATGAAACCCCAAAATATGAAACCCCAAAATATTTTAAAATAAAAAGATCCCTTTTTTAAATCCCCAAAACAATGTTTGAATCCCAAAAAATGTAAATCCCCCAAAATAGAATTTTTAATATCAATATATTCAAAAACAAGTATAATCCCTCAAGTTAATTTAGAATTTAATTTAAATAAAAAATGTTCTAAAAAGTAGTTAAATAACCAAGTTATAAACTTATATTTTTTCAAACTTCCTTAAAGAACTAATTATTTATCCTAAAAATCCAGAATAATAATAATTAAATATTTAATTTTAAATAAACCAAAAATTTAATCGAACGAACTAAATGATGTTAAATTAAAACTCCCCCAATAAAAACTCCAAGATACTTTAATAATAAAACTTTAAGTTTAATCCCAAAATATTTAAAACACAAGTCCAACTCAAAAAATTAAAATTACCATTTAATCCTAAATAGATCCCAAAATCCAAGTTTAAAAAACAAACAAGATTAAAATTATTAATTTTAAAATACCCAAAATATTTATTTCCAAAAAATGAAGAATTAATATAATGAAAGGAAGAATTAAACTCCAAAATATTTATTTAAGTTAATGAAAGGAATTAAGCAACCAATCAATAAAAACCCTTTAATAAACCCAAAAAATATAAGAACATATTTTTTTTAATCCCTAAATTAATTTTAAAAATCCCCTAATATTAAAACCCTATATCCTATTTTAATTAAGCTAATTAGACACCTAACCCTAATTAAATAATCAAATTAAGTAATTAATTTAATTAATTAATATAAATTCCAGGGAGTGTAAAATTTATACTGAACAAGTACGTGAGCTTGTAAATGGGCGTGTGAATAGTATCAGGATAAAGAAACATATTAAAAATTTAGTACAAAATTCTTTTTTTATTTTCTTTTATGTTTATTTGTTATTATTTTTATTATTACTTAATTATTTTTAATTAAGGAAGTTTGATTAGTATATGACAAACCCTTAATTGAAATTAGTGAAAATATATTATCACCTATAAACACCCAATTAGAACAAAAATGAATACATATATATACAAAATTTTAATTTTATGTTTATATATGCAATTTAAATTAAGACCACGCTAAATAATTCCCAAAATCCAAACAAATTATACAAGTCATATCAAGTTAGTATTCGAGGTTCGATTTACCAACCTGACATGTCGTGACCAATTTAAGCTGCTCTCACTCCCTTCTTTTCTTTGCGTTCTCTGTAATGCCCTGATTTCATAATTAAATTATTTAATTAATTAATTATTATGATAATTTGGCAATTTTTTGTGCATTTGTTGTGGTATTTTGATGATGAAATTATTTTATTTAATGGTAATATTGAATAATGCAAGTTATGTTATTTAAATATTATTAGTTAATTAAAATAAAGAATTAGAAGTATGAGGGGTATAATGGTATTTTGTGGAGAGTTAGTAAATGTAGAATGGGAAAAACGTATTTGAGGTCCAAGGGATAAGATTGACCAAAAGGAAGTTGAGGTTGGGAATACGATCAAATTCACGATCGCTTTAGGGAGACAGGAGAGAAGAGGTCTGAAGAACGAAGAAGAGAAACTAGGTCTAATGAAGTCACGAAGATTTTTGTGAAGACCGTAGAAAAGTTTCACTCTAAGGTATGTGGAGTATCGCTTTTCAATGTTCTTGACGTAGAGTTTAGGTATTGGGAGTAATTGGGGTTTTAGAGAAAACCTAGGATTTGATGAATATAATTGATGAATTAGTGATGAATTGTGGTGCATTGTATGTTGTAAATGATGTATGGGCGTTAGCTATATGTTATTTTACTGAATTGGTGATTAAAATGATGAAAAACTGTGTTTTTAGGGTGAAGTATCGTAGTTGAGTTTGTTATCATTGCAGAATTGGATTTCTAAAATCCGCCTAGCTCGCTTAGAGAGCAGATTCTCGCTTAGCAAGCAGTGGAAAAATAGACTTTTCCCCCAACTCGAGATAAGGCCTCTTAGCGAGCGATGAGGTCGCTTAGCGATCCCTGGAAGTGAAAAAGTAGTGTTGTAATTTCAGTAAATTGTTTAATAAGGTGTAGATAGGATGTATTGATGTTGTGGTGTATTATACTTGTTGCCATGATTTCTATTGATGTTTTAGCGATTATTTTATGATAGAAATGAAGATAAGATGTAGGTTATTATATGATGCTTATTAACCTGAATGCCAATGCAAATGTTGAATTATGTTGAATATGTTAAATTATTGTATTGTTGCATTCATGGCATACCTATGATGTTGGAAGCGTCGATCCCATAGTGTGGATCGGGGTTATGTTGATTATGTTGTGCTCCATTGTAGATGGTAGATGTTCCAATGTCCATCACATGTTGAAATCGGTACCATATGCATTTATGAAGTTGCATTTCATTCTTGGTGGCATAGCATGATGCATATGTGTTGATTAGATGTTTGATGAGTTTGATAATGTGATGATTAAGAATTTTGATGTGTTTCTTGTAACGCCCTGATTTGATTTTCCCATTTGTTTTGTTGAATCTTTAATTGATTTAATTGAGAATTGATTTGTTTGTAGAATTAACATGATTATGTGCTATGTTAATGTGATAAAATGTGAATATGTGTTGTGTTGGTGCGATTTTACCGTTTCGAGAGTTTCCGGGTAAGATTGATTAAGAGGGTATTTTAGACCTTTACTTTTAGTAATAAGTTAGAATTGTTTAGAATTGGTATTTTGAGAGAAAATAATATTTTGGTTGGAAAAGAGATAAAATGAGTTAAGTGTAGAAAATAGAATTAGTTAGTAGTAGAAATAGAAATAGAATTGAGAGAGAGATATAAAAGAAAGTTGGTAAGAGAGAAAGAGAAAAGAAAGAAAAGAAGAGAAAGAAAGAGGAGAGAAGAGAAAGAGAAGGAAAAGAAGAAAAGAGAGAATTTCTTCAAGATTGGTCCGCGGAGAAGAATCGATCGGGTAAGGGTGATAAACTTTGTTATTCTAAGATTGTATATGATTGTGTATGCTTGGGTTTTGGGTTTGAGTTGATTTTGGAGAGTTTTAAAGAGATGAAAATGTTAGGGTTTTGGTAGAAATTGTTAGAAATGGTGGATTAATCAGTTAGATGTTGTTATAATCGAAGCAAGAGGTTAGAAATGTGTGCTAGATCATGTTTGGATAGCTTGGGATGAGTTTGTGGGGTTTTGGAGTGGACTGTTGCGTAGCTGAGTTGCTGTAGAAGTTGCAGTGCTCGCTCAGCGAGCATTTCCTCGCTCAGCTAGAGTTCCAGCACATTGCTCGCTCAGCGAGCTATTCTCGCTCAGCTAGACCTGGAATTTTGGAATTTTATTTTATTCATAACTTTTGATTCGAGTATCCGTTTTAAGCGTTCCACATATCGATTCGAAGCTAAAAACATGTAGAATCTATTGATGCTAAAATATGTAATTTTTAGCCGAATTTTCCGATAAAACGTAAATGAGTTAATTATGAAAATGTGGGTTTGTTATAATGTTGTGGCCATTGAGCAAGTGATTACTATGCTTAAATTGTATGCATATGTATGTTAATGGTATGTGTTGAGTGCATAATTATGTTGTGAATAATGTATGCATTTTCAAGGATGTTTGTGTCATTTTGCATGTAAGCACCATGTCTGCATTCTTGTGGGTTCCTTGTGAATCCGTTGTAGCGTCGTGTGCTCATGTGGAGTGTGAGAGATGACTACAACACGATCGTGTGCCCATGTGGGGTGTGAGCGATCGGATTATGTGCCCGTGTGGGGTGTGAGCGATGGGTGATTAAGTTCACATTGATCGTGTGCTCATGTGGGGTGTGAGCGATCGGATTGTGTGCCCGTGTGGGGTGTGAGCAATCCATAAACATCGTGTGCCTATGTGGGGTGTGAGCAATGGGTGATTAAGTTCACATTGATCGTGTGCCCATGTGGGGTGTGAGCGATCGGATTGTGTGCCCGTGTGGGGTGTGAGCAATCCTGAAACATTGTGTGCCCATGTGGGGTGTGAGCAATGGGGGACATCGTATGCCCGACGGGGAGTTACTTTAGGTAACGAACGATGATTCTATTTGGTTCCTGAGTGAACTTGCTAAATGTTGAGTCGGTACCGCATTGCATCTGCATAGAGTCGTATGTCGGTCTCTATGAGTTGCATTTTATACATTATATGTATATGCTGAAATAAACATGATTGTGCATATGTTTATTTGGAATGTTGTGAAATGATTGGTATGTGTGAAGGACATACTTGCGGATATATATATATATATATATATATATATATATATATATATATATATATATATATATATATATGCATGTTTGATATGTATATATGTATGTGATTTATACATTGAATGTATATGTGTGATTTAAACATAGCTTGTCGTATGTTTATGCGGAATGAATGTAAATGAAGAATATACATAAATAATATAAGATTTATGTGTATTGGTAATTTGTGAATGATTGTAAATGTTGATTGGTAAATGAAGATACATTGCGATGTATGTGTGTTATGTGAATATGATTGATATATGATTTTTGTTATGTGAATGAAATGGTGATAAGTATGCGTATAAGTATGCTTTATCTTGTGTATGAATGATATGTTGTGGTGAGAATATGTTGATGTATATGTTATATGTTGAGATATATGATTATATGCAATGTTATTATGATAATGTTTCTCACCCTTCTGCTGTTTTCTGATGCTCTACGAGGCATTGCAGATTAGGTGTGCCAGAGTCGTTTTTGTGAAGCTTGTCTTCATATCTTTTGGTCGGTCGGCTCTGATATGTAGCACCGGGTAGTTATGTGGCCTTGTGCCTTTTTGGGGATACATTTTTATATGTATTCGTTGTGGACATGTTTTGTATAACATGATATATTTGTACGCTTCTAACTTGTGGATATATTTTGATAAATATATAAGTTGAAGTTGTTGATGATTTAAGTTTTCCGCTGTGCAATTTATAATTGAGATATGGGTGTAAGGATTGAAATTCCTTTGTGGATAGCTACCCCATTGTTGCATATATGTTTGAGCAGGTGTTGTTTGTTTTAATTTCACGTAATGTGACATGCTCCTTTTTATGCTTGATTTAAATTATACTCTGACGAAATTTTAATATGTGCCTAAGTGATTTAATTGCTTATTTGGGGTATAGAAAGGGAGTGTTACATTTCTATATGACGAGCTGTTGCATGATTATCTTTACTTTATGTCAATTATAGTGATTCGTGATTATTCACCATGTCTGCCTTTGGTGATGGTCTACTATATACTACAAGAAAATTGGTAAATTGTGACGGTTATTTTGGCAAGTTACGACAGTTAGAACCGCCGCAATTTTCATTTTACGACGGTTACACCTCCATCCTAGAATTGTGCGTCGCGAGGTCTTATTACAACGGTTATCAAAACCGTCACACAAACCGTCGTTCTCTTTAATGACGGTAAGGAAACTGACGTAATTTGATTATTGCGACGGTTACCAACTGTTGTGGAATTTTGTTTTGATTTTTTTTTCATTGTTGATTGTGGCGGTTTGAACCGCCACAATTTGCGAATATTTTTTTTTATAAAAATTATACCCTCCATAATTTTCTGGACCACTTTTAATGAAACCTCTACATCTTTCTTTCTCACTTTGCAATTATAAAAAGTATAGTCATATATCAAATCATTACAGTAATATTTTGAAGACATTGAGCTAAATAAGTTTCATTCTTTGAATCTAACAATATTGAGTAATAAGAAAGAGTAACATACAACAAATGAATTTCTTTATATACAAAAAATATTCATCTTACAATTTTACAATATAAAACAGAAACATGGCAACCAAACTAGGTGCATGATTTATCCTTCATAATAATTTCAAGTACTTCTTTATGAGCTTGATCTTGTGCCTCGTCTTTCAAGAGTTTCTACATATCAAACAAGAAGTCCCTAACACTTTTTATAAGAAATTCTACAAGAAGAGAAATAAATATTTAAAAAATACTTGAGAGAAGAAATAAGACTAAATGGCATCTCCATATAATTAAAACTTAATGATATGACTTTTACAACCAACAGTTGCAGACCCTAACTTCATGGCGGTGTACAAACTAAATTTGAAAGTATTAATGATTTGTCATCATAAATAAAACTGACTAAGATTTTCAACTAAAAACCATCACACAAGACTAACATATGTATCATAATTCAGAACTCAACATCGAGGAAAAATGATTTGATCAAATAACTTACCCAAACCCATTAACATATTTTTGTTCCAATTCTTTATATTGTTCATGAAGAACATGCCTAACCAACACTATAGGTCTCTAATGATCAAGAAATTGAAAATAGACCTGCTTGCTGACTATTTCTCACATCTGACTTCCTCTAGGACGACTATGGAAATACTGCTCTGATTCCTCATCAGAAATTTCTGAGTATACCCCTCCATATATACCTAGTAAAAAGCAATAAAAAGTAAATCAACAATAAATAATTAGATTTTTTTTCTTAAATATTATTATTAATATTATTATCAATGAGTTATGAAGCAAGGCTTCAAAGAACAAAATGACATGAAGTATGTAAGGTAAAGTCGGATCCATCATGTTAAACTGATATACAAACCACAGTTTGAGCAATCCTTTTGCATTTTGACTAGTTTTTCCCTAATACTACTGCATTTTGACTAATTTTTCCCAAGTGTGTGTGTGTGTGTGTATATATATATATATATATATATATATATATATATATATATATATTCTAAGTGGATGAAGTTGAAACTGAAACCTGCTGTGTAAGTTGGAATATAGTTGACCTTTTGTGTCCAACAAGTCTTTTAAATATAGTTGACCTATTGTCTTTTGGCTGAGGAGGAGATAATTATGTTTTGTTTTTGAGATGTCCAAATGTCTTCAATGCATCTCTCTATGCATGTAGGACGAAGTAGTTTCATTTCCATTGTATGTTGAGGCCATACGCTTTGCCTTTAATGAGGAGAACATGGTCCGCATTGCAGTACGAGTTGTGACCCTTTTTGTTTATTTGCCAATAACACAATTCTATGGCTAGTTGTCCTAAGATATATATCATGTCTAGCTATTACTTTAAAAAATTGGAAGTTTTCTATACTGTAGTATAAGTAATCAAATGTAACTTTTAGTAGATGAATAAAAGATAATAAGGATCAAGATCAACCAGGTTAGTAATATGTTCAATAAAAGAGCATAACAAAAATAAGAAGACATTAACCACATCATAATTTTCACGTAAACCACACCAGAAATTAAAAATATTGCACAATATTTTCTTGACTATTTCAACTGTCTGAGCAATATTTACGCATCCAGGTTGCGACCATTAGCTTTCCTAGAGAAGAAGTGATACTTTTTGCATGAAAATTAATGCTGACGGTTCTATTAACAAACAAATGAATTTGAAAACGTGGCAAGCAAGAATGAAAACATTAGTCACCTTCCGGTTTAAACCGTCCCTTATAACTTTCATAATTCGTGAACCTGTACAAAGCAATTGCAACAGGTGAACACAAATAACATTTTTCTGTATAGCATTTCCAAAGAAATTCTAACATAAAAAATGGAAGACTACTACTGACCACACAAATCCTTCCTTGCCGAAGCCTTTTAACAATACGATCCGTGATGAGCTGTAGCCAATGTAAGTAAATTAATTAGAAAATGTTTCAAGTTCCAATACTAATCATACTAGGGTGGGACAAAAAATCATATTAGTTAAACTCAAGAGTTCAAACACAGAATTGGGAAAATATGATTATTGACTATTCTGATAACGAGAATTATAGTTTCTACCTGTGTATATTTAACTACCAGTAGCTGCTATAACCACTCAAATATCTGCCACACCAAATACATAACTAAATATATACCACAAATAAAACTAAATAATCAGAGACTAGGTGCAAATAACTTTACATGACTAATAATTCAAACACAAATTTAGGAAAATGTAGATTTTAAATATTTTGGTATATAAATCACTCAAGAGTTCAAATTTAGGGCAATTAGTTTATTTAATTAAGTAGGTTAATTAAGTAGGTTAATAAAGTAGGATCTGGAATACGACTACAACCCAACATAACTTCAAGGTCAGTAAAACCAAGACCTCTTAAGCCAATAGGGGCTTGCTGCCTAGAATCCACGCCAAAAGGTACCACTGCCACCCAACTTGCTCTTTCATTTGTGGGTTGTTTGTTATACGATTTTGCGTTATACTCGTGTTGGAAGGAGTAAAGCTACAAACCAAAGGGACAATATGATCTTCTGCCAAAACTATAATAAATTAGACATGCAGATATTTAAAAGAGTTATATATAGTTAACAAAATATAAAGAATAAACACATTGCCATAAAGGACTGTGAATATTATAAAAGAATCACCTATATAGTTCTATTATATTACCTCATAATAGCCGAGAGAAACAGAGAAACAATACACAAAATAGTTGCAGGGTATAAAAATAAAAGACATATAGTACCTTAAATGAAGCATAATACTCCCAAACAACATAAGACATATAATTTTCGAACTCAATTCTCTCTCGGGTCTCGATCCTTTCTATTGTAGTCCTTAGCCACATTTAGCACACTATAATCAAAACAATATAGAACACTATCTAGTATCAAGACAGAGAAGAAGAGATCAAGAACCACAAACACAAACAAAGAAGAAGAGAAAAAGGAAAAACTAAATCAAAACCCTAAAAAAACAAAAATGAAAAACTGAATTAAAAAGGTTACCTTGCCATAGATCGTGCTGATTTCATTTTGATTCAGTTTTAAAACATCAAAAAATTCATTGTGTTAGGTTTCATTCGGTGAGAAGAACCATGGATGATGGTGGCGGTGAGCGTGAGAGAAATGGTGGTTGGTGAATGAGACCTAACTCTACTAGAGTTTCATCCGTGAGAGACGAAGGTGAGAGATGAGAGAGAGAAATTTTATGGTGAAACTGAGTGAAAAGAAATTACGGTTTCATTCTACTCTTGTCAAGAGGAAGCCACTGTGAAAGAACCTTTAATCCCTTCTTCTTCGTACCCTTTTGCATCCTTTAGTTTTAGACTGAAGGAAGGTTTTTTTTTATAAAAAGAAAAAACAAACAAAGTTGAATAGTAAATATATAGAGGAAATGAGTATAACTTTACTTTATCATATTTTTAAATTAATTTGTTTTTAAATTATTGATCGAAATTTTGTATATTAATTTTTTTTAAATTTAAAAATTCTTAAATTATATATTTTGACCAACTAATGAAAATAATTTTGTCACATCACTTGAGTGTTGAGGTAAAAAAACTAATAAAAAATAATTATTATTATTTTTAAAGAAGTTCAAAAAAAATTAAAAAAAGGTGGGAAAATAAAGGAATAAAAAAAATAGCATGATGATTAGTCAAAATAATTGCGAGAGTTCTCTCTAACGGTCGCGAGTGTGGAAAGAGGACAGCTCCTTAGTAATTGTCATAATTATTCTACTCAACATGTCTAAAAAATCTATGACGGTTGTCCCTAACTGTCATGACAACCGTCACAATCCAGGAATAAGGACGGTTTTGTCAAAGCTATCGCAAAAAATCTGCGACAGTTGACCCTAACAGTCGTGACAACCGTCACAATCCAGGAATAAGGACGGTTTTGGGATAACTGTCGCAACTCAATTGTCGTAAATCTCTTTTTTTCTTGTAGTATATGTCATCCTGAAGATACTCAAGAATAAGTTCGATGTGTGGAAGTATCTTGGAGTGTTATGTCTTTTGGTCGTTTATTAGAGTTTATGGTGGTGTCCTTCTTTGTGTCAAGTAACATCGGGATGAGAATGCTTGAGAATCATTGTGTTCTTCTAATTTATACCTTGAATTAATGATGTTTTAATTAAAATTTGAATTTTCATATTTGAGTAAATTAAGTTGATGAATTATGATCCGCTGCGTACAAATGTTGGTTTTTAATTATGAATGCATGTTGTAGCCAGTGTTACGGGACAAGACAAAATAATGATTTTTATTGATGTTTGTTGAAGTAGAAATGTGATACCCTTTTGTTGAATACTCTAATTTTATTGAATAATCTTGTATTATTTGTTGTGGGGTAAAGGGTGTTACATTAGTAGTATAAGAGCAGGTCGGTCTGTCCGACCATGTGTCGTTGTTGTCAGTTTGTTGTCACTCATTGCTTGTTAACGATTATTTCTTTTCTGATGTTCTGAGTATTGTGAAAAATGGCTGGAAACAACACGTATGTTCTTGCTGAAGCTGTTGCGGCACTTGCTGAGGCTACGGCTCGAAACAATGAACAAGATGAGTTTCGTGCTTTGGGGAAGTTCTGGAGTAATAGTCCGCCGATTTTTGGAGGAGATCATGACCCATAGAGTGCATAGAAGTGGCTCAAGGAGATTGAGAAGATTTTTAAAGTGATGGCATGTACGGATGCACAGAAGGTACATTTTGGTACCCGTCAGCGTTTGGAGGATGCCAGTACTGTGGTGACTTGGTCTGTGTTCAGGAGGGAGTTTCTGGGAAAGTATTTTCCTGAAGATGCTCGTGGTTAGATGGAGGTGGATTTCCTTGTGTTGAAGTAAGGAAATATGATGGTAGTAGAGTATGCTGCTAAGTTCGAGAGGCCAGGGAAGTATTGTCCTCACTACAATCGTGTTGATGCTGAACTTTCTAAGTGTCTCAAGTTTGAGAATGGGATGAGCCCAGAGATTAAACAGGGGATTGGATGTTAGAAAATCCATAGGTATGCTGAGTTGGTGAACAAAAGCAGGATTTATGATGAAGACAACCGAGCTCGATCTACTCACTATAAGCAACTGAGTGAGAAGAAAGAGAAAGGTCAGTTTCGAGGAAAACCTTATGTGACTCCAACTGAGAAGGGGAATAAGAGGGTTTCAGATGGAAAGAAGCCAAGTGGGGGAGCAAGTTCCATTCCTCCTAGGTGCTGCAAATATGGAGAATTCGGTCACAAGTCTGATGTGTGCAACAATTCAATGGTGAGATGCTACAGGTGCGACAAGAGAGGTCATCGGGTTGGTGATTTCCCAAATGTAGACCTAACTTGTTTTAACTGTGGTGAACAGGGGAATATCGGCACCCAATGTCAGAAGCCTAAGAAGACGGCTACTGCTGCTCAAACCAATGGCAAAGTGTTCGCTTTGAGTGGTTCTGAAGTTCCTAAGAAAGATAACTTGATTCAAGGTACATGTTTTATTAATGGTGTTGATTTAATAACAATTATTGATATTGGTGCTACACATTCCTTTATTTCTCTTGAATGTGCTACTAAGTTGGGTTTGACATTGTCTAGTATGAATGGTGGTATGGTAATAGAGACGCCAATTAATGGTTTTGTTACTACCACATATGTGTGTTTGAAGTGTCCTTTGACTATTTTTGAGAAGGACTTCTTGATGGATTTGGTGTGCTCACCTTTGCACCAAATTAATGTTATTCTTGGAATGAACTGGCTAGAGTTCAACTTTGTGCATATCAATTATTAGGCGAAGACTGTAGAGTTTCCTAAACTTGGTGATCCTGGTGAATTGATGTTCTTGATGGATAAGCAAGTGAATGAACTGTTAGAAGAAGAAGCTCTTATGTTTGCAATGTTTGCATCATTGCAAGTCGAAGGGAAGTCTTCGAGTGTTGAACTACCAGTTGTTCAAGAATTTCCATGTGTTTCCGGAGGATATAAGTGATTTGCCTCCAGAACGTGAAGTTGAATTTGCAGTTGATTTATTACCTGGTATAAGTCATGTGTCTATGGCTCTGTATTGGATGTCTGGTATTGAGTGAGTTGAAGAGACAACTAGAAGAATTTTCGAAAAAGAAGTTTGTTCGACCTAGCGTTTCTCTGTGGGGTGATCCTTTGTTGTTGGTCAAGAAGAAAGATGGTAGCATGAGGTTGTGTATTGATTATCGGCAGTTAAACAAGGTTACTATTAAGAATAAGTATCCACTTCCGAGGATCGATGAATTGATGGATCAATTGGTGGGAGCTTGTGTGTTCATCAAGATAGATCTAAGATCTGGTTACCATCAGATTCGTGTTAAGTTTGATGATATTCTGAAGATAGCTTTTAAGACGAGATATGGTCATTATGAGTACACAATGATGCCATTTGACGTATCCAATGCACCCTGTGTGTTCATGGAGTACATGAATAGAAACTTCCATGAGTACTTGGATACATTTGTAGTAGTTTTTATTGATGATATCCTGATTTATTCCAAGACAGAGGAGGAATATGAAGGGCATTGAGGAATGTGCTACAAGTGTTGCGAGAGAAGAATTTGTATGCTAAGTTGTCAAAGTGTGAGTTCTGGTTGCAAGAAGTGAGTTTCCTTAGACATGTAATTTCCAGTAGTGGAATTGTTGTGGATCCGTCGAAAATTGATGCAGTGTTACAGTGGGAGACTCCTAAGTCTTCTATTGAGATTAGAAGTTTTCTAGGATTGGCAAGTTATTATCAAAAGTTTATTGAAGGCTTTTCGAAGTTGGCTCTACCTTTGACTCAGTTGACTCGAAAGGGTCAAGCTTATGTATGGAATATTGCATGTGAAAAGAGTTTTGTAGAGTTGAAGAAGAAATTGACAACTACTCAAGTGTTGATTTTTCCTAATCCGAATGAAATATTTGTAGTGTATTGTGATGCATCAAAGATAGGACTTGGAGGAATTTTGATGCAGAATGGTCAATTGGTTGCTTACGCTTCTAGACAACTGAGAGTTCATGAAAGGAATTATCCTACACATGATTTAGAGTTAGCAGCGGTGGTATTTGTTTTAAAGATTTGGAGACATTATCTATTTGGTTCGAAATTTGAAGTGTTTAGTAATCATAAGATTTTGAAATATCTGTTTGATTAGAAGGAACTGAATATGAGACATAGGCGGTGGTTGTAATTGTTGAAAGATTTTTATTTTGATTTAAATTACCATCCTGGTAAGGAGAATGCGGTTGAAGATGTTCTGAGTAGAAAAACAATGCATTTATCGATGCTTATGGTGAAAGAACTCGAAATGCTTGAACAGTTCGGAGACATGAGTTTTGTGTGAGACTACTTCCGAGAGTGTGAAGTTGGGAATGCTGAAGTTTACCAGTGAAATTGTGGAGAGGATCTGAGAATGACAACAATATGATTTGAAGTTGGTTGATCAGTTTACTTTGATTAACCAAGGTAATAGAGGTGAGTTTCGAGTTAATGAGAATGGTGTGATGAGATTCCGAGATAGAGTGTGTATTCCAGATGTTCCAGAAATTAAGTAGGGTAATTTAGAAGAAGGATATCGAAGTAAATTGAGTATCCATCCTGGTGTTACGAAGATGTACCATGATTTGAAGAAATTGTTTTGGTGGCCAGGTATGAAGAAGGACGTTGCAGAATTTGTGTATGCGTGTTTGACTTGCCAAAAGTCGAAGATTGAACATCAGAAACGTTAGGTATGATGAAGTCGTTGAATATTCCAGAGTGGAAGTGAGATAGCATTTCCATGGATTTTGTGACGGGTTTGTCGAAGACTACTAAGGGAAATGATTTGATTTGGGTGATCATGGACACATTGACTAAGTCGGCCCATTTCTTGCCGATGTAGATTAATCATTCTATGTAGAAGCTAACTGAGATGTATATTGAGGAAATTGTGAAATTGCATGAGATACCGTCGAGTATTGTATCAGATAGAGATCTGCAGTTTACATGAAGGTTTTGGAAAAGTTTGCAAGATGCCTTGGGTACTAAGTTGAGGACGAGCTCTGCTTATCATCCACAGACAAATGGTCAGACAGATAAGACCATACAATCTTTAGAGGATTTACTAAGAGCTTGTGTGCTGGATCAAGGAGGATATTTGGATAGTCATTTGCTGTTGATTGAGTTTACCTACAATAATAGTTATCATGCTAGTATTGGAATGGTACCATATGAAGCGTTGTATGGTAGACGATGTCAGACTCCTTTGTATTGGTATGAATTAGGCGAGAGTATATGTCATACCCGAAATTTGTCCCATATGCATATTTACTTTATTTATTCAGAAAATCCAAAAAATATATGTTTAAGATCTTTCAGCAAAGAATCGGGGTTTCATTTGTGACAGTATATGCATCCATGTGTGGAAGTTCGGTCATCAATTTTAATCAGAGAAGGTTCAAGTGCTCATATGATAGTCAATTGGTTAAATTGAGAAAAAGTCAATTGTGCTAAGAAAAAGTCAACTCTTGATTTTTCGGTCAACATGGTGTCGTGCGAGTCAAACATGATCAATGAATGAGATTTGATCAACAAAAGTCAAGAGAATATTCAAAAATCAAGAATTATGGAAAATTACTATTTTTTGAAATTTAGAATTTTAGAACTTTCCATTTTTGGAAAGTTTCTTAAGTTTTTTTCCTCACTTTAAGGGCAAATTTCTCCATGATCCAAGTTATTCCTCATTTTTTCCTTAGAGATAAAAGTTTTAGACTTTCCTCTAAGCTTTCTTTTGACACCAAGAACACCTCATTTCAATGCTCCCACCTCAAGTTATACTCATCCAAAGAAGCCTTCATGCACCATATTTTTCATGTCAAAAAATGCAAAAATTGGTCAGCAAGTTGTATCCTTTCCAGCTCATGATGCACGAATTTTACACCTTATCCAACCCTAAACATGTGCACATGGATGGTTTTTCACACCTTCATCCAAGCCACCACCATTCATGTGTTAATTTTCATATTTCTCTCTCCCAAACCTAATTACCAAGCCACAAGCCTCTTCATTCGTTTCCAACCCTCATTCATACCCTAAGAATCATTTATCTATAAATAGAGACTCATTCCACCTCATTTTGCAAGCTTGGAGAGCAAAAGAAATTATGTCAAAATATTGCCAAACACCTATGGTTTTTGATCTCGTGTGAGCTACACAAGCAACCATAGCAAGAGTTCTTTGCCTAGATCTCAAGTAGAGAGAACAAGGAAGTGATAACAAAAAGAACCAGATCAAACGGAGCTCTGTGGAGGGAGATCGAACCACAACTTTGGAGCAATTTATCACTGCGGTTTCAGTAACTTTTGTGAGCTTTTCTATTTTTCTTGATGTTATGATGTTTGTCATGCTCTCCTAATTCTAGATCTGTGATTATTGTTCATTATCCATGCTTACAAATCATGTTTGTGTTTGATTTAATTTTGGTGTGTTTCAAGCTTGTGCGAATTTTTAAAATCGGTGCGAGATCTTTAAAACCCGACTGCATATTTGGAATGTACGCGGAATTTCGGCTCAGAAAGTGGTTTCATTTTGCATTTTTGTGATGTTACTTGGAGCTTCATTTTTTGCATTTTAATGGTGTTGGTGTTGAAATACAGTTTGTTTCTTCATGTATGCATGGCATGTTTTCTTTACTGTTTATTTAAAATCAGTGCCAAATATTATGTCTGTGCATGTTATTTAAATATATGATATGTAATTTTTTTTTCTTATACATGATTTATGCACATTAATACTGACCAATGTAGTAGTAGCATTTTCATTTCGGCAAAAGTAATGCTGACATAAAAATTTGTTTTGTTTCTTAAAAAAAAAGGCATACGTTTCTTTTAGGTAGGATAATGACATTTATTTGCTTTTTTATTTATTATTAATAAAGTTCATCACATTTTTGTAAATAAAATGGATAGAAAGATATATGAATTTTTGTGCATTGATTGGTTGCTGGCAGCCTTTATTGAACCACACACCCCTTTGTTTGTTCATGCTGAGTATTTGTTGTCATTCATTTG
The DNA here is from genome assembly GCA_963966055.1 of Lathyrus aphaca. Lineage (NCBI taxonomy): Eukaryota > Viridiplantae > Streptophyta > Magnoliopsida > Fabales > Fabaceae > Lathyrus > Lathyrus aphaca. Next base: position 309,235,147 of record OZ014521.1, read on the forward strand.
ATTATTATGTGCATCATCAACATGTGTTGGCAGCGCTACTTTTGAGTAGCATTGGGTGATGATCGCGTGTCACGCGTGAACCAGAGTGTACTGTTGTCTTCATCAATCCTAGCCATGTGTTTTGTTTACTTTCTTCAGTCCAATGACCGTGCGGTTCGAACCTGTACGTGTTGAGGACCTTGGATCAGATCCAATGGATCTGATCACACCTGAGTTTCTTTTATTTATTTATTTCTTATTGGTTTTTTCTTATTTATTTTATTACTTTCTGCTGAGCTTATGCATTTTGGGCTTTATTTTTCTATCTGAATCCAGTTTTTTTCCTACTACACCTCATTTTATTTTTATTCATAACTTCTTCATTTTAAATTCGATTTTCAATATTCTTTTTTTTAACTTGTTTGATTTTTATTCTCATTCATTTTTGGACCAATGATATAATACATGGTTTATTAATATACAATTTTTTAATCGACATTATCTAAACTTATATGAGACTAACTTTTCCATCTCCTTATTATTTATCAATTTATCGATTTATTCATTATTTTGGTCTATGATATTATTATCTGATTTGTGACATTCGATTTTACCGACGTTGTCCAAACCGATATGAGACCTTTTTTCTATTATTTTTATGGTTTCTAATTATTTTTAGATCCATTTTTATTTATCGATTTATTATTATTTTTGGCCGATGAATAAAAGTTTATATATATGAGACCACTCTTTTATTTTCCTTATTATTTCCCATTATCTAAATAAATATGAGACCACTCTTTTATTTTCCTTATTATTTCCCATTTTCCCGAATTATTTTTATTCGGCCGTTGAATAAACATTTAGATATTCGATTTCGAATAAATCCACGTTATCTAAGCAAGTATGAGGCCATTCTTTTATTTTCATTATTATTTTTCGACTTTACTTTATGTTATGGTCGATGATATAACAAATTATTTAAATATTTGATTTCAACAAATTGACGTTATTTAAATCAATATGAGACCAAATTTTTTTATCACATTTCTTTCTTTTATTTAAATAATTGTTTGATTCTAAAGTGACGCTCGACTTCTCATAGAATGATTCTAACATTGAATCGATTCTAAGATAGTTAAAGAGCTACATTTTGACGCTTTCGGTTTATTTTCAAAGTCCAACGCCTCCGCTTAGCTTAGGACACTTTGCACACGCTTCCTCTTGAGAAAATACAATGAAACCTTTTATTTCGTGCAATCCCGTGTAACTTACTTGTACCCCTCTCCCAATTTCGATGTATGTCATTATTTATTCGTTTTAGTTTCTTTCGCGAACCCTTGGTCCAACGTCAAGTGGTTTCATTCGCACACTTGCACTTCCTTTAGGTTTTGGTATCGTTTACTAGGCGTCCTCTTAGGAACTAGGAAATCGATCCCATGTAACCAATCAACCCTTAACCTCCATTTTGCATTCACCCTTCGTGAGCGCTTTGTGCCTCATAATAGACCTACCATTTGACCAAGATGGTTCTTTTATATCCAAACCATTGATCCAACGTCAAGTGGTTTTAGATAATAAACACACAACAACAAGTTAACACACAACAACAACTCCTATTCTAAGGACTGACTCGACACAACATATGGTCGGTCGGACCGACCTGCTCTGATACCAATTGTAACACCCTATTTTTCCCATTTTACAAAAAAGTAGTTTAATATGAAAAATCAGAGTAAAACAAGTGTAATTCCACATTTCAACAATATTATCCAAATAAAATTCTTCATCCAAAAACAGCGGAAATTAACATAATTAGTTCGACATAGACAACATGCCGACATCAACCATAATTCCTTGAAATAACTCTTGGTTTATAAGGTTTCCAATATCATAAATTCGATACGTAACAAAAGAAAATAAAATAACAAAAGTCCCTATCTCGTGTTATGTATCAGAGCATCCTAGACTCGAGTAAGCAACACGACTCCACGCACTCTCAAGTACTTGGATTATCTGTACTTCCAAAGAAGCACAGAAGCAACAATAGTAACAAAGCGGTGAGAAACAAATTCCAACTTAAACGGTGCAATTAACATCTATAAGGTAGTTTCTCACGCACAACAACAAATACAACAAGTTCACCATTAATCCAACAATAACAGATCCAACAATAATCACGCAACAACAATCAACAATGATTATGCAATGTGACTCAACACGACACAATGCATGTGGTACCGGTTTTTTGTTTATTCAATCGAACACAGATAATCACATACACCCATCCGACAATGATTATCTCAACACTCTCCATAAAGGAGTACGAATGATCATATTTTCCCATCCGACACGATCATCCCAATAATAATTCAACAATGTATGCATGACAATGAAAAGCATACAACATGTATAATTCATCATATTATACATCTACACGATCCATCTGATCCATAAACAACATAACAACACAACTCAAGGACAACGAGTCCATTAAAATTTTATTTAAATATCCCTGGTTAAACTAATTAATTAGACTACTTAACAGGTGTTACTAATATTACTCATTACTAGACGATCATCATACTCCTTTCCAATCCTACATCACTGTAACATGGCACTTGCAATACCTGTTACTAAGTTATCTTACTGTTATTTAACTTTTCTTTCCCTAACTCATCACTAACTTCATTTATTCATCTTCTGTCACCAAATTAGCAAGCTCCCTCTAATTTAATTGGTACTCCTTAGTCTAATTTATGCTTCTGGAAGTGATCAACCATCTCAGACCCAAGAACAGAACCAAAATCATTAAGATTCCTGCCCCAGGCACGTGTGACGGACGTCACAGACTTGTACCACTCTTTATTACGCATGACGGTCGTCTCAAGGGGTGTGACGGTTGTCACGGACCCCATAAGCTCGTTTGGATTAATGAGACGGTCGTCTCATAGTCCACTATGTTCCCTGTTTCGCTTCTTCTTCCTTTCGCTTTGTAACTCCCTTATGATTCTGTTTTCGTTCTATTTTACTGGACTTAGAATTATATTTATACCAGTTTTATACTATTAATTATGTCCTCCTTCCACCTAAGTTACTAATTCAATTTTTATTACCTCTTTGTATCTCCATCAGTATCGTTCCACTGCATCATCAACAACAATATGCATCAAATGTTCATACCACAGAACAATTACAATAATACACTGCCAATAATCCATAAAATCATATAAACACAATCACAGATTCGCAATAATAATCATATACACAATTTTTCATCACAAATTCATCAAAACAACATTCTTATGAGAGAAGGAACCCTTCACTACCCATCATGTTAAATCACCTATTTAGAATTCCTTTCTCCCTCCTTACCTCGAAATTGGACGAATTTCCTACAAAGATTCTGGGTGTGAAGATAGTCTAACTTCTCTATAACAACCCTCACCTTCCAATTTTACCAATTCGCCCCTCATCTCTAATTAGGCCCAATAATTATTTCTAATTAAGCCCAATAATAATACTAATAATAGTAATGGAAATAATGGTTAAATGTTATTATATTATTCTCACACTCACTCTTACTAAACGCACCTCAAGTCTACCCTTCCCACAAAGACACAACACCAAAACAACAAAACATACGCCTTAAACAAGGCCAACAAAGCACCAAAAATACCCGACAAATAAATATTAAAATTGCGGATTTTGTAAGTCTATCCACAACCACCCAAATTGCATCAAATCCTTTCCCCATATTTGGCAAACTAGAAACAATGTCCATAGCAATACTGTCCCACTTCCATTCTGGAATTTCCAACGGTTGCATCATTCCCGAAGGCTTCTGATGCTCCACTTTCAATTTCTGACACACCAAATAAGCATACACAAATTGGGCTATATCTCTTTTCAAACCAAACCACGAAAATAACTTCTTCAAGTCTTGATACATCTTTGTAGCTCTGGGATGGATGCTCAAGCTACTACGATGACTTTCCTCCAAGATTGCCTTTTTCAACTCAACATTTTCTGGCACACAATTTTTGCCCCGGAATCTCAATACACCATAATTATCTACATGGAAATCGATTTCAGGATTATTGCCTCATGTAGGCATCAAGTCTACCAACTTCACATCATGTCTCTGATTCTCTTTGATAACATCCAAGAAGTCATTATTCACCTTCAACACTCTAAGCCTAACACTCTCAGGTGTTGTCTCACAAACCATACTCAAATCTCTAAGCTGCTCAATCAACTCTAATTCTTGCACCATCAATGTCGATATATGAATTGCCTTACGGCTCAAAGCATCTGCTACAACATTAGCCTTACCTGGATGATAACTCAAATTAAAATCATAATCCTTCAGAAATTCTAACCATCTTTGTTGCCTCATATTCAACTTTTTCTGATCAAACAAGTACTTCACACTTTTATGGTCACTAAACACTTCAAATCTTGGCCCATACAAATAGTGCCTCCAAATCTTCAACATGAAAACCGTTACAGTTAACTTAAGATCATGAGTAGGGTAATTCCTCTCGTGTACCCTCAAATGCCTCAAAGCATAAGCTACCACCTTTCTGTCTTGCATCAAAACTCCACCTAATCCCATCTTGGACGCATCACAATACACGACAAAAGGTTCACCAGGACTTGGTATAATCAACATTGGTGTCATAGTTAATTTATTTTTCAATTCCTCAAAGCTCTCCTCACAAGTTGCATCCCAAATGAATGCTTGACTCTTCCTAGTCAATTAAGTCAACGACAATGCCAAATTAGAAAATCCCTGAATGAATCTTCTATAATAACCTGCTAGACCCAGAAAACTTCGAATCTCCGTTACTGTCTTCGGAGGTTCCCATTGCAACATAACACTTATCTTAGAAGGATCCATTGCTTCCAGAAATAACATGACCTAAGAAACTCACATTATCAAGCCAGAAGTCACACTTCGATAACTTAGCAAACAACTTGTTATCTTTTAATACTTGCAACGTAGTCCTCAAATGTTCCTCATGGTGATCTTCCGTCTTGGAGTAAATAAGAATATCATCAGTAAAGACCACGATGAACTGATCTAAATAAGAATGAAAGATACGGTTCATATACTCCATAAATACACATGGCGCGTTAGACACTCTGAAAGGCATCACAACATATTCATAATGTCCATAACGATTTCTAAATGCGGTATTTTGAATATCACCTTCTTTTACTCGAATCCGATGGTAACCTGACCTCAGATCAATTTTACTAAAAACATACACATCAACTAGATGATCCATTAAGTCGTCGATCCTTGGAAGCGGGTACTTATTCTTAATGTTCACCTTGTTCAACTGACGGTAATCGATGCATAGACACATACTACCATACTTCTTCTTTACCAACAATATTGGGGCTCCCCACGGCGAAACACTTGGTCTGATAAACTTCTTATCCAGCAACTCTCCAATTTGAGATTTCAATTCAGCCAACTCTAACGCTGACATCCTGTACGGTGCCATAAAAATAGGCCTTGTACCAGGAATAAGGTCGATAGTAAATTTAACTTCTCTCGTCGGAGGTAATTCCGTAATATCATCAAGAAATACTTCCGGAAATTCACCCACAATTGGTAGCTCACCAACTAATACCTTTCCCTCAATAGATAATGATGCGAATAGTGCACACATCTTCACCTCATCTTCCAACAAGGTCCTCAATTCTTTGGTAGACAAAGAATTAGCCAACGCTTCCTCTTCAGGAGTAAGGAATAACAACCTCTTCCTATAACAGTCAATGTAAACTCGGTTGAATTCCAACCAGTTCATCCCCAAAATAACACCTATATTACTGAGCGGTAAACAAATTTAATCAACATAAAAATCTCTATAAAAAATATTTAACAGACACTTTAAACATACTAAAGACGTAACCCCAGAACCAATAGACGATGTTTCAACTTTCATCCTCTGCTTTAGAGTAGACGGTACAATTCCTAACCTCCTCACACAATCCACATAAATAAAAGAGTGTGTTGCACCCATATATATAATAGCAATCAAAGGAGTAGTATTAATAAAATAAGTACCTTTGACGGGACGTTCCTCATTAGTGGATTGGGTCCCCACCAAAGTGTCGCTCCCACCAAATGAAGCAGGGTCAAATGGGGTACAGACGCGAACGGTCGGCGAAAGAGGATGTGAGAACACACAGGAGTGAACTCACGGGGAATGAAAAGAGTCGCCAGCTAGGCATTTTTATCTCGGAGGAAAGGTAATGCTGCATAAACCTAGAAAAGATATGGACAAGACGGTTGCGAACCAGAGAGACTGAGAAAGGGGGTTGGTTACAACCTGGGAAGGTATTAGCACCCAGATTGTCCGTCGTATTCGACGGGATCCAAGCTTAAAAGATTTGTGTTTTAAAGGGGTAGTGTCAGTGCATTTTGTGTATAAAGAGCTGGAAAAGGATGTACAGATGTCAGTGTAAAAGAAGTGTAAGGTGTAATATGAAAGTGTCAGTGTAAGAACAGGAATAAGATGCTCAAGACCATGAGGCTTAGAGAAATAAGGCTGGGAGGAGGGGAATATACAGAGACTTTTGTTCGATAACTGTTAAGTTATGCCTACGTATCCTCTCGTGCAATGAGGAAGTCAGAACACCGTAGTTCGACTCAAAGAGACTGAAAGGTGAATTGACTTGTGAACTGCTTACTTGTCTATGCTCAAGTGTATGACCTGTCTGGCTCAGGTGCAAACTGTCTTGCATTAGACGGAAGAAGCAAGTTCTCGTTTATGAGTGAAGGTGATGAGAAAAGAATCCCGAAGGAGACGATTATTGTTTTTTTTTTTTTGTGTTTTCAGTCTTTTTATTGCTTTTTGAAATTGGTCATAAGTTAATGAGCTTAAGCCTAAACCAATGGGTTAGTAAACTCATCACATCCTCCCTCTGATTAGGGGTAATGAGAATACCTTAAGTGTGAAGTCAGCATCTCACACTTAATCACCCTGATGATGTAGGATTAAGATCATTAACCTACTTGTGATTATTTAGATGTTTTTGGTTTTTTGTTTAGTGTTAAGTAATGAGATTAAGCCATAATCAAGGATTAAACAGACTCATTACACCATCCTAATAGAAGGATAATAGATGAGAATGTTTAGGCTGAGGAAAGCTCCTCAACTTAATCCATGATTAGGGATTAAACTCATGACATAAAAAGCCTTTGATTAAGTGGATTTTAATTAATGGTGAGATGATGAAGTGAACTTTATGATTTGTAAGACAACTTGAGGGGGACTTGTCCATTAACACTAGGGTTAGTCCTTCATAACCAATTAAGGAAGAATTAGAACCCTAATGCAAGGCCCAAGTTACAAGCTTGATGTCTTGATGATTATTAGATGAATTGATTAAAGGATTTAAACACATTAAGGGTTTAACACTTAGGATTAAAGTTATACACTCCATCCTAATAGAAGGATGCAGGCATAAGCTTAATCACAAAGCCTTAAAACCTTTAGGGTTTAGTCCTTGATTATGAGGTGAGAAGAGAAGACTCAAAGAGACACAAAGGTAAAAGCTAAGTGGGGGACTAATCAAAACCCTAATCATTGTCATGCTTGGTTGTTCCTAAGGTTTGTGAAGTTTGCAAGAGAAGTCTTCAGAGGGACCACCAGGAAGCAGATGAATGGAGCAAGGAGAAGCAAAGTAACTTGCTTCATTCAAGAAGTCAAGTCACTTGAGGAAAGAAAGCAAGAAGAAGAATGAGCAAGCTCAATCTCAAACACAAGATAAAATGCAGCAATGATGCATAAGAGAGATGAAAAGAAGTTATGAGAAGTGAAGGCAAATTCACTTCTCAAAGTAACTTACCACCTGAAAAGTTAGTGAAAGAAATGCAATGCAATGCAAAATGAGATGGAATGGCATGATGCAAACCAAAACCAGAAGCATATATGAGATGATAATGATGCTATGAAATGATGCAAACATGAAGCAAAGCATGGGGATGATCATACAAACTTATGGATGCAAATGAAACAAGTTAAGAACCATGAACATACATGAAAAGTTATGGAATGCAAATGGCATATCACATGGCAAATGCAAGATGCAATGATCAATCATGCTTCTAATATGTCTTAAGATGTCAAATGAATCAAATGGGTACACAAAATGCTATGGCAAGTCAAGGTATGCAAGCAAATGCAAGATGGATGCATATGGAAGCCCAAATTAGGGTTTATGATCAAAGCATCAAACAAAAACCAAAATCAGAAGCAAACATCAAGATAAAAAATTGAAAATGCATTCAAAGGAACCCTAAACCTATACTAACTCACTGCCCAAAGGAGAGGTTCCAACTCTTAACCTAATTAGGGTTATGAATTTCCTAAGTTTCCTAGGGTTTTTGGGTACCTTAACAAGAAAAATGCCAAACAAATGGAAAATGAAAGATCAATTCATGCTAAATTAATCTCACAAACTAAATGATATGCTAAACACAATGCAAAAAGAATCAAAGTCCAACTCTCAATGGTTAGGCAGAAATGATTTTTTGAAGTTTGGATCAAAATAATGCCTTGAAATGATTTTAATTCCATGAAAAAATCTCAAAATGCATCAAGATCAAAAAAGAAATTTGGTTTGAGGGTTGGACAATGTTTCTAAATGTTTTTAAAGGTTTCATGAATTTTTTGGTGATTTTTAAATACCTAAAAGCATTTTTAACTAATTAATTCTCATTAATTAATCAAGAATAAACTTTTAAATGATTTAAAAATAAATTTTAATGCAAAAAAATAAAAATAAAAATATTTTTGGGTTTTAAAAATTAATGAAACTCTTGACAAAAAATTTCAGAATTTTTAAAGGTATTTTGCTATTTTTAATAATTCGTATAAAACAAATGCAAAATAAATGAATAAAAATTGAATTATGGAAAAGTATGCAGAATGAGAGGATGAGATGCAATCTGGGCAGGGAAGGTTTGACTTGGCGCGCAATCCTACGGCCCAAGTTCAAACTTCCTAAATTCAATTAATTAATTTAATTAATCCTAATTAAAACTTAATGACATGATCCTGACCCTTGAGACGCGCGCGGGAAACAACATCCAGTGGCTCACATTCAAACCTGGTGCCCTAACCCTAATTAGCATTTAATCACTCTCAGGTCACCGGAGACGAGCTCCGGTCGTCTTCTCCGGTGACCCTCTCACCTGAAAATGGCCAACTTCTTCTCTAGGTTATTTCTGGAGCTCTAAAGCTCCAGATCAACTCCCCTCATCCCCCTGAACCTGAATCCACTCTCAAAACTCATTTCTTTTCACTCAATCCCATGATTCGAAGAAGAACATAAATATGGAAAAAATTTCAGACAAACAATACAGTCTCATTTCTCAACCATTTTCAATAATTCCAAGTTCAGTGTGATCAGTGAAGCATGCTTAATCATTTTGTAACATAAAATAAAGGTTCTGGAAAAATTAATTCGAATGGCTACCTGAGATGGAGCTTTCACCCTTTGAGCTTTTTGGCTGCTTCCTTGGTGCAAAAAGCTTCTAATGACCTTCCTGAGGAGTTTGCAATGCTTGGACAACTTTGTATGTGGCTGGTTTGGGAGTTTGCACTCCAACTGGTCAGAAATCGTATCTGGCTTGTGGTGTGTTCTTGGCTGTTTTGATGGGTGGTTTTGGGTCAGTGAATGATTCAGAAATGAATGGTGGTGTTTGCTTGAAGATTGAGTGATTGAGTTGGGAGATTCGAAAGCTTTTGCAAGAGGGAGAGTTTTTTGTAACTTGAAGATTCTTAGGGCTCAGCTTGTGTTCTTGTCTGTTATCACCAGCATTTGGTCCACATATCAACTTGTGATAGGTTTGTGGAGTGGTTGTGCCCTATTGTGATTGGTATGGCCTTCTTGCAAAAAAGTCACCAACTTGTGTACTTGAGGTATGGGCAAGTGGCAGGCTAGGATAGGAGCATGGCTGAGTTCAGCAAGGATCAAGGAATGCCTTTGGATCAGATTTTATGGACTGAGGCAAGTGGATGAGAAGTTTTGATCCCTTTTGCAAATTGTCACAACTTTGGCCCCTTTTGTGATTCTTGAAGTTTAAGGCATAGAACTTAAGAAATTCTTGGGCAAATCTGAAGTTTAAGTCATGTGTGATGTTTGTGTAAAGATTAGAGATCATTTTGAAGTCACAAATTGCCTTGGTACAAGAATTTGCAAGTTTTCCATTTGGTGCATAACTTGAAATTTAGTGATTTTTGCCAACTTTGACAATCCATAACTTTTGATCCAAAATGAATTAGGTCATGTTCTTGTGCTTTTTGAAAAGGGAAAGATCTATTCTACAACTTTCATGACCAAAGTTTTTCCATTTGAAGCTTTTTTGAATCAAAAAGTAAAGGTTGAAAAAGTTGCCTAAAATGACAATTTCATTAAAAGTCAAACTTGCCCAAAAAGTCAACTTTGCAAAAGACTTGAAATTCTTCAATTTTGTGAACTTCCAACATCTTCCATGATCAAATAAAGATCATATACAATCAAAATGATGAAGAACACCCTTTGGTTGGGTCATTGGGGGCCTCAGATGCCCTGATTTTGCACTGACTTGCTTGAAAAGTCAACTCTTGATCAGATGACTTCCCCATGGAATTTCTTCATGAAAATTGATATGCATACTCCCTATACCATATAGAGACCAATAGAAACAAGAATGACCAAAAAATTTGGAGTTATGGCCTCTGAAACCAAAACCCTAATTCTAGGTCATCTGTGCAGTCAAGCCTGGCTCTGCTTCCATACCATCCTCAGTTCTTGTGATCCTTTGACATTCCTGACTTTGAGAGGATGTAATATGATATTAGAACATACTTGGACCCCTTTGAAGTGATTGATGACCTTTGGAGTGGCTCAAGAAGCTCTTGGATTGCTCAGATCACAAACCCTAGATGCAGATGACTTTGAATCTATGCAGTGAATCAAAAAAATGGGATATGAGATCTTATGATTGTGTTCATGCATATGAAATGATCTCAAGCCATGGTGTGAATGGGTGAGGGCAAATTTGGGGTGTTTACACAAAGCAAACACTTTTCCACTAGCTCCTTGAGCCTTCTTTGGATTCTGACAAATCATACTATTGTGCCCTTGTTCACCATAATTAAAACAAGTAGGCATAATAGCTCTGCAGTCAGCCACCACATGACCCGTCCGCACACACTTGAAGCACTTCTTCACTTCATTCTGGAAAGTATTAACACGATGGCCCGTGCTGTTACATCTAAAACACTTCACGGTATTAGGATTCATCCCTCCCCCACTTGGCTTCTTGTCAGCAACATCCTAATGTTTTCCCTTATCATCCGGAGCACTATAAGGAGTACCCTCAAACCTCGGCTTACCCTTCTTGTCATTCACAGCTTTGTAGAGAGCAATCCAAACTTTGTTGTCATTATCATAAATCCTGCTCCTACTTACTAGCTCTGGATAATTCCTAATCTTCTGACAAGCAATGTCCTGTTTGATCTCAGGATGTAATCTGTTCTCAAACTTCAGACACTTTGAAGTAATAGCATCCTCCGTGTTATAATATGCACAATACTGCACCAACTCCTCAAACTTCACAGCATACTCAGCCACAATCATGCTTCCCTGCTTGAGTTCCAAAAACTTGACCTCTCTAGCACTACGGATATCTTCTGGGAAATATTTCTCCAAAAACTCACCTCGAAACATAGCCCAAGTAACAGCGGTACCTGCAGCTTCATACCTTTGGGGACTATTGTCCCACCAGACCTTAACTCTGCCTTCCTCATGTGAGTACCAAACCTCACCTTCTGATCATCATTGCACCCCATGGTCCTGAAGATCTTCTCCGCCGCCTTCAGCTATTTTTCTGCAGCCTCTGGATCTAATATACCCCTTCATACGTAGGCGGCTTGTTACTTCTGAACTGATCCAGATCACCAAACTCAGCATTCCCCATAGCTGGACCAATGTTCTCAAAAGCTTGTGTTATGGCTTTCATAGCAGCAGCAAGTGCATCATCATTCCTTCCTGCCATACTAATACAACAAACACCTCAAGTTAACACACAACAACAACTCCTATTCTAAGGACTGACTCGACATAACATCTGGCCGGTTAGACCGACCTGCTCTGATACCAACTGTGACACCCCACTTTTCCCATTTTAAAAAATAGTAGTTTAATTCGAAAAATCAGAGTCAAACAAGTGGAATTCCACATTTCAACAATATTATCCAAATAAAATTCTTCATCCAAAACAACGGAAATTAACATAATTAGTTCGACTTAGGCAACATGTCAACATCAACAATAATTCCTAGAAATAAATCTTGGTTTATAAGGTTTCCAATATCATAAATTTGATACGTAACAAAAGAAAATAAAACAACAAAAGTCCCCATCCTGTGTTACGTATCAGAGCATCCTAGACTCGAACAAACAACACGACCCCATGCAATCTCAAGTACCTGGATTATCTGTACTTCCAAAGAAGCACAGACGCAACAACAATAACAAAGGGGTGAGAAACAAATTCCAACTTAAACGGTGCAATTAACATCTATAAGGTAGTTTCTCACGCACAACAACAAATACAACAAGTTCACCATTAATCCAACAACAACAGATCCAACAATAATCACACAAGAACAACCAACAATGATTATGCAATGTGACTCAACACGACACAATGCATGTGGTACCGGGTTTTTGTTCATTCAATCGAACACAGATAATCACATAGACCCATCCGACAATGATTATCTCAACACTCTGCACAAATGAGTACATAAGATCGTATTCGCCCATCCGGGACGATCATCTCAACAATAATTCAACAATGTATGCATGATAATGAAAAGCATACAACATGTATAATTCATCATATTATACATCTACACGATCCATCCGATCCATAAACAACATAACAACACAACTCAAGGACAACGAGTCCATTTGAATTTCATTTAAATAACCCTGGTTAAACTAATTAATTAGACTACTTAACAGGTGCTGCTAATATTACTCATTACTAGCCGATCACCATACTCCTTTCCGATCCTACATCACTGTAACATGGCACTTACAATACCTATTACTAAGTTATCTTACTGTTATTTAACTTTTCTTTCCCTAAATCATCACTAACTTCATTTATTCATATTCTGTCACCTAATTAACAAGCTCCCTATAATTGAATTGGTACTCCTTAGTCTAATTTATGCTTCTGGAAGTGATCAACCATCTCAGACCCAAGAACAAAACCAAAACCACTAAGATTCCCACCTTAGGCACATGTGACGGACGTCACAGAATTGTGCCACTCATTATTACGCATGACGGTCGTCTCAAGGGGAGTGATGGTCGTCACGGACCCCAGACGCTCGTCTGGATTAATGAGACGGTCGTCTCACAGTCCAATGCGTTCCTTGTTTCGCTTCTTCTTCCTTTCGCTCTGTAACTCCCTTACGATTCTGTTTCCATTCTATTTTACTGGACTTAGAATTATGTTTATACTAGTTTTATAATTTTAATTATGTCCTCCTTCCACCTAAGTTGCTAATTCAATTTTTATTACATCTTTGTATCTCCATCAGTATCGTTCCACTACATCATCAACAACAGTGTGCATCAAATTTTCATACTACATAACAATTACGATAATACACCGCCAATAATCCACAAAATCATATAAACACAATCATAGATTCGAAATAATAATCATATACACAATTTTTCATCACAAATTCATCATAACAATAGAAATTCCTATGAGGGAAGGACCCCTCACTACCCCTCATGTTAAATCACCTATTTATAATTCCTTTCTCCCCCTTACCTCAAAATCAGACGAATTTCCTACAAAGATTCTGGTTGTGAAGATGCCCTAGGTGTTCTACCTCTTCCTAGCCTCCTTTTCTCTTCCCACAAATACCATGACCAATTCTTTCTAAATGTCTACTTAGTCCAACTTCTCTATAAAAACCCTCACCTTCCAATTTTACCAATTCGCCACTCATCTCTAATTAGGCCCAATAATTATTTCTAATTAATCCCAATAATAATACTAATAATAGTAATGGAAATAATGGTTAAATGATATTATTATTATTTGCACACTCACTATTACTAAATGTACCTTAATTCTACCCTTCCCACAAGGACACGACATTGAAACAACAAAACATACGCCTAAAACAAGGCCAACAAAGCACCAAAAATACCTGACGAATAAATATTAAAATTCGGGTGTTACATCATTGATTCTGAGGACCTTTAGAACCTTAAACCTTTTGGCCAAAACAAAGATTGATGGTCGCGTAGTATGGGCTCCCGAGAAATTTTGCTCTCGTGGGTTGTCGATACGAAGATCTCACTCAGAATAGACTTTCTCGATGGAGTTGATTGACTGTCAAAAGCTGACATGTGCATCAAATAGTTGAGAAAAGTCCATAACTTTGAGGCCTTTGTTTAAACCTTGTGTCAATGGTCGCTTAGTATGGGTTCCCGAGAAATTTGCTCCCGTGGGTTGTCGATACGAAGATCTCACCCAAACGAGATTGATATGGTGGAGTCAATCAACCGTCATGCTTATGGAGTGTGTGATGAACAACTATATGGATTTTTAACTTTGGGGTTCCTTTAAACTCTAGAGCCTACCCAGCGAAATCCTTGTAAGGAGAGCAATCCAAGTATCCTCCATTTGTACCACAGAATTTTTAAATCTTGATTTATGTGTAACATATCCTCGCATTTTATTTACATATCATTGCATTCATATTTGCATTCATTTTGCATAAATCTAAGTTGCTCATGTTCATCCGTTCTCATCTTCAGATTTGTTGAGTCTCCGTCAAACTGATTCCTAAACACAGATTCGAAACTGAAGCTAACATCGAAAGAAGAATGGAAAATCAAGAATAGCATAACAGAAGGGTTAGAGAAGACCTCGATGAGTTAAAGGGAAACATGAATGTACTCATGAAAATGATGCAAACATTGTTGTCTAGGGAAGCTCAGTCTTAGAGGATTGTCATACCTCAAATTAATGTTACTCCTACGAGTATTGTTTCCCAAGTTGTTTATCAAGATCCTCGTTTTTTGCACCATGTTGCTGAATCTTATGGAAAGTCCTCTGAGAAGCTTCAAAAGAGGAAAGAGGTTGGGAAAAAGACGAAGATAAGGTTCCTCCACAAAGGAACGCTGGTCAGAAACAGAATCGCAATCCCAGACCTAGGGCTCCAATTGACCCAATTCCTATGAAATATGTTGCGTTATACTCTTACTTGGTTCTGAAAGGTATTATCACAACTAGACCACTCAATCCTCCGAAGACTCTTCCAGCTGGGTTTAGAACTGATATACATTGCCCATTTTATGAAGGAGCTACAAGTCACGATATTAAACACTGTTATGCCTTCCAGCATCGAGTTCAAGCCTTGGTCAGAGGAGATGTGCTTACCTTCACATAGAGAGGGACTCCCCAAGTTGACAGAGATCCTATGCCAAAATAGAGCGGCTGAAGCTTTGGTCAGAGAATCACAAGTCACTACCTAAAGCCAGTCAATCGGATGGGAAAGTTCATCTTTGTTGTTGATTAGACACTAGGCCTTGTTTCTTTTCAATTTTAATTTCCTTGTTTGTATTAAGTGTACTTGCTTTAAGACTTGCTTGTTTTCTTTAATGTTAATGTTAATAAAATGAACATCACATTTTTTGAATCAATTCATTCACTTTCATATTTGTGCATATTCATGCTTTCCCTTTTCAAATATTCAAAAAATATATATACCATTGTTTCTCTTATTCATCTTTCTTTAAGTAAAGATTGGAGGGAGGATGACGAAAACGAAATACCCAAGTTGTTGAATGGTATGCTTTCAAAATAAAACATTGCTGATGATATACAGGCATTGTTTCAACTCCCAAACATTGGAGAAATAAGGAAGTTAATCCCTTGTCAACCCATTTGAGCCTTGAAGTTGAAGTTTCTTTCTACACAAAAAAACCCGCAATCTTAACCCGGGGCAGGGTAGTTCTCAATTAATTCGAATATGCATTCAATTTCAAGCGAATTATTCCATACACCTTTCAATAAGGGTTTTCAATCCCAATTTTTCCTTCGTACACATCAAAGAATTGTCGAAGAAGTTGATGGCAATCATTGTATTTCCAAGAAAAATGAAAAAAAACCGCTAATTTAATACCCCAAAAGGCAACTTAGGCGAAATAAAAGCATCTCGGTGGACTGAAAACGTCAAAGATACAGTCTAGGCAAAAGTTAGGGATAATAACAATTTCAAATCATGAGAGGTACCAAAATTCCTTTACAAAGACAAAGATGAGTTAACCCAAAGTCCTCAACAAAGACAACAAAATGTTATGAAGAAGCAGTGACTGTTATATGAAGATCCTTTGGCTTTGGAGCCATCGTCATCAGTGCAACTCCAAATAACTTTAATCAGTGGGTTGAATTAGTTGAGCGTAGGACTGGAGATCATCCCGAAGAGGGGGTGGATACAAATCATTTGAGCCTTATATCCTTTATTTCTTAAACCGTGAACCAGACCAGGTTACAACCCCTTAAAAACCTGATTGAATCTAGGTTTGTTTTAAAAGCATATCGCATCAAGGTTGTGTAAGCTGACTCCCCCAAGATATTTTCCAATCATCTGCTTTGCTATCATACCTTTTGCATTATATTTAACTTTGCATTATCTTTTACTGTGCGTGTCTGAATAAACATTGCATTCTTACCAGTGATTCATTTGATTTACACCAATATCATTTTAATAATGATTTTGATTTAAAAACTTTTGCTTGAGCATTGCATTAAAATTAACATTTTTGAATGAATATTTTATATGCAAGTAAGCACTCATCATTAAGGAATTTCAAAACAATTGAGAAACTTGACCAATGATCTTATCAATCGTATCATAATCAAAGATCCTGTTACTCAGAGAAAACACTCTTTTAAGACTCGTGTTGGGGCAAGCATTTCAAGCGACCAGTCAAGCGGTCATTCCAGAATTAGTCAACATGGGGCAGTCTATTTCAAGCAATCCCCAAGCAAAGGTTATCAATCCTTACTAACAGGATCATCATTGTGATACTTCTAACAAGTGTAATAGAAGTTGTGTTCAAGACATCTTTCAAAGGCATAATTGGCAAAGTTCCCTGTGTTGTGGAATCAACTGTTTCAGCCGAACCTCTCCAAAAGAGTATTATCCAGTGGTCTCAGCATTTACATTGCAAGCATTGACCATTTGCATCATACAATTTCATATGAAGCATAATTTGAAGTATACTTCGTGCTCATTTGCATTTCCCAAGTTCTTGTCATCTTACCATGTGGTCAAAGTCCAATTTTGTTTGGCACCCTTAAAGTCAAATTTCCATTGGCAACCACCAAAAGTCAAAGTCTAACTCACTTGGAACCTATCAAAGCAGTCGTGTCTGTCACCCTATCTTTCATGTGTTTATCTTCTTTTCCTTCAAACATAGTTTGACGTGGACCCCCTTCCTTCAAAGATCTCTCTTTGGATAATTCCCATAGTGAAATTTGACGTGGATATTTTCTCTTCCTTCAAATGTTGTTAAGTTTGACGTGGACCCATTCCTTCAATGGTATCTCTTTGGATAATTCCCATTGAGAAATTTGACGTGGATATTTTCTCTTCCTGCAAACTTTGTGAAGTTTGACGTGGACTACTTTCCTTCAAAGGTCTCTCTTTGGATAATTCCCCTTGAGAAATTTGATGTGGATATTTTTCCTTTCCTTCAAACGTTGTTAAGTTTGACGTGGACCCCTTCCTTCAAAGGCCTCTCTTTGGATAATTCCCATTGAGAAATTTGACGTGGATATTTTCTCTTCCTTCAAACTTTGTTAAGTTTGACGTGGACCCTTTCTTTAAAAGGTCTTTCTTTGGATAATTCCCATTGAGAATTTTGACGTGGATATTTTGTCTTCCTTCAAACTTTGTGAAGTTTGATGTGGATACTTACCAAATATTCTTGTATGTCCAAGCTCAGCTTGTTTAGTTTATAAGATGTTTTCGTTTCCCAGATGTCCCTTTGTTCACATGGTTTTTCTTTCCAGAACCATTTCAAACCCATATGATGTTTTCTTGTTTCCAGATGTCCCTTCGTTCTGATGTCTTTCTGTCTAAAACCAATTCGAGCCCATTTGATGTTAGATGTCCATTCGTTTTGATAACACTTATATGATGCTCCTCCAGTTACGTGTGTCGTTCAGACAATCTTCATGAATATGCTTATACACTCTGATTGTTTCAAATGTATCTTCGAAAATTGGTTTCATTCCACATCTAAGGTCTTCTAGATGTTTCGGGCATTTATTTTCAAGCTTGGTACTTGTTCATCTAAAGCATTTCTAGATGTCATTAATTCATTTTCCAAGGTTTAATCCCTTTTAGTCCAAGTATTCCTGAATATCCCCCGTCGTCCAGACAGATTTTCAGAAGTATCTTGTTTTCCCCATCCAGTATTCTTACCTTACAGTTCAGTATTATTTTCCTCATTCAGTCATTTCAATCATCCCCAGACTTAAAATCCCCAGAAATTGCATCCATACATGCATCTCATATTTTTATTGCATCAGACAAATTTCGGGGCTTCTTATATCTAATTGACTTTTACCCTAAACTCGAATGCCATGCAGCAATTCAATTCTTCGGGTTCAATGCAATTAGATAGGGGCATCTGTCATACCCTAAATTTGTCTCATCCGCATATTTACTTTATTTATTCAGAAAATCCAAAAAATATATGTTTAAGATCTTTCAACAAAAAATCAGGGTTTCATTTGTGACAGTCTATGCATCCATGTATGGAAGTTCGGTCATCAATTTTAATCAGAGAAGGTTCAAGTGCTCATATGATCGTGAATCAGTTAAATTAAGAAAAAGTCAATTGTGCAAAGAAAAAGTCAACTCTTGATTTTTCGGTCAAAATGGTGTCACACGAGTCAAACATGATCAATGGATGAGATTTGATCAACAAAATTCAAGAGAATATTCAAAAATCAAGAATTATGGAAAATTACTATTTTTGAAATTTTAGAATTTTAGAACTTTCCATTTTTGTAAAGTTTCTTAAGTGTTTTTCCCTCACTTTAAGGACAAATTTCTCCATGATCCAAGGCTTTTCTCACTTTTTCCTTAGAGATAGAAGTTGTAGACTTTTTTCTAAGCTTTCTTTTGACACCAAGAACACCTCATTTCAATGCTCCAACCTCAAGTTATGCTCATCCAAAGAAGCCTTCATGCACCATATTTTTCATGTCAAAAAATGCAAATTTTATAAGTTTTAAACTTGGTCAGCAAGTTGTATCCTTGCCAGCTCATGGTGCACGAATTTTACACCTAATCCAACCCTAAACATATGCACATGGCTTGTTTTCCACACCTTCATCCAAGCCACCACCATTCATGTGTTAATTTTCATATTTCTCTCTCCCAAACCTAATTACCAAGCCACAAGTCTCTTCATTCGTTTCCAGCCCTTATTCATACCCTAAGAATCATTTCTCTATAAATAGAGACTCATTCCACCTCATTTTGCAAGCTTGGAGAGCCAAAGAAATTATGTCAAAATATTGCCAAACACCTCTAGTTTTCGATCTCGTGTGATCTACACAAGCAACCATAACAAGAGTTCTTTTCCCAGATCTCAAGTAGAGAGAACAAGGAAGAGATATCAAAAATAACTAGATCAAACAGAGCTCTGTGGAGGGAGAACGAACCACATCTTTGGAGAAATTTATCACTGCGGTTTCAATAACTTATGTGAGTTTTTCTATTTTTCTTGATGCTATGATGTTTTTCATGCTCTCCTGATTCTAAATTTGTGATTATTGTTCATTATCCATGCTTACAAATCATGTATGTGTTTGATTTAGTTTTTGGTATGTTTCAAGCTTGTGCAAATTTTTTAAAATCGGTGCGAGATCTTTAAAACCCGACTGCATATTTGGAATGTACGCAAAATTTTGGTTCGAAAAGTGGTTTCATTTTTCATTTTTGTGATGTTACTTGGAGCTTCATTTTTTGCATTTTAATGGTGTTGGTGTTGAAATACAATTTGTTTCTTCATGTATTGCATGACATGTTTTTTTTACTGTTTCTTTAAAATCAGTGTCAAATATTGTGTCTACGCATGTTATTTAAATAGATGATATGTATTTTTATTTTTATTTTCTTATAACATGATTCATGCACATTAATAGTGACCAATATAGTAGTAGCATTTTCATTTCGGTAAAAGTAATGATGACATATAAATTTGTTTTGTTTCTTAAACAAAAAAGGCATACGTTTCTTTTAGGTGTGATAATGGCATTTATTTGATTTTTTTTTAATAAAGATCATTACATTTTTGTAAATAAAATGGATAGAAAGATATATGGATTTTCGTGCATTGATCGGTTGATGGTAACCTTTATTGAACCACACACCCCTTTGTTTGTTCATGCTGAGTATTTGTTGTCATTCATTTAATTATTATATGCATCATCAACATGTGCTGGCAGCACTACTTTTGAGTAGCATTGGGTGATTATCATGTGTCACGCATGAACCAGATTGTACCGTGGTCTTCATTAATCCTAGCCATGTGTTTTGGTTACTTTCTCCAGTCCAATGATCGTGTGGTTCGAACCTATACGCGTTGAGGACCGTGGATCAGATCCAATGGATTTGATCACACCTGAGTTTCTTTTATTTATTTATTTATTTATTTCTTATTGTTTTTTTCTTATTTATTTTATTACTTTCTGTTGGGCTTATGCATTTTGGGCTTTATTTTTCTATCTGAATCCAGTTTTTTTTCTACTGTAACTCATTTTATTTTTATTCATAACTTCTTCATTTTAAATTCGATTTTCGATATTCTTTTTTTTTTAACTTGTATGATTTTTATCCTCTTTCACTTTTGGGCCAATGTTATAATACATGGTTTATCGATATTCGATTTTTTAATCGACGTTATCTAAACCTATATGAGACCAACTTTTCCATCTCCTTATTATTTATCGATTTATTCATTATTTCGGTCTATGATATTATTATTCAATTTGTGACATTCGATTTTACCAACTTTGTCCAAACCGACATGAGACCCTTTTTTGTATTATTTTTATGGTTTCTAATTATTTTTAGATCCATTTTTATTTATCAATTTATTATTATTTTTGGCCGATGAATAAAAGTTTATATATTCGATTTCGAATAAATCGACGTTATCTAAACAAATATGAGGCCATTCTTTTATTTTCCTTATTATTTTCCATTTTTCCGATATATTTTTATTTGGCCGATGAATAAACGTTTAGATATTCGATTTCGAACAAATCGACGTTATCTAAGAAAATATGAGGCCATTCTTTTATTTTCATTATTATTTTTTGACTTTACTTTATTTTATGGTCGATGATATAACAAATGATTTAAATATTCGATTTCAACAAATCGACGTTAGTTAAATCAATATGAGACCAATTTTATTTTTTTATTGCATTTCTTTCTTTTATTTAAATAATTGTTTGATTATAAAGTAACGCTCGACTTCTTATAGAATGATTCTAACATTGAATCAATTCTAAGATAGTTAAAGAGCTACATTTTGACGCTTTCGATTTATTTTCAAGGTCCAATGCCTCCACTTAGCTTAAGACACTTCACACACGCTTCCTCTTGGGAAAATACAATGAAACCTTTTATTTCATGTAATCCCGTGTAACTTACTTGTACCCCTCTCCCAATTCCTATGTATGTCATTTATTTATTTGTTTTCGCTTCTTTCGCGAACCCTTGTTCCATCGCCAAGTGGTTTCATTCGCACACTTGCACTTCCTTTAGGTTTTGGTATCATTTACTTGGTGTCCTCTTAGGAACTAGGAAATCGATCCTACATAACCAATCAACCCTTAACCTCCATTTTGCATTCACCCTTTGTGAGCGCTTTGTGCCTCATAATCGGCCTACCCTTTGACCTAGATTGTTCTTTTATATCCAAACTCTTGATCCAACGTCAAGTGGTTTTAGATAATAAAACACATTAATAATATGAGAAAAATTGTACACCACGAGCCTAAGTGGTAGAAAGGAGGATTACGAGCTTTTGTAACTCGCTCCGATTATTTCCGTCGCAAGATACTTGTCGTTGGTTCGGAATAATCACCCTTACCCATAGTCTTTAGTTCAATTCAACTCCTAAATCCTTTTTTGAAAGAAAGGTAAATAAAATCAACAACCATCTATAGTGAGTCGAACTACGAAGCTCTGACTTTCCCATTGCACGAGGGAATATGTAGGCACACGGATCTTAATCCTTGCCATGCACCTAGGATCAATCAAACATTAATATAAACTCTTTTCCCCTTAGCAAGTAACTCATTAGGCATAGACATCCTTTCTCGCGTGATAACTTATATGGTTCCCATCAAGTACGATGGATGTAAGGGGTGCTAATACCTTCCCCCTGCATAACCAACTTTCGAACCCAGGCAATGGTTCCGACGACCTTGTCTTTATCCCTTTCTTCCCGGGTTTTATCTATATTTTCCCTTTCCCTATTTTGGGATAAACATAAATTAGGTGGAGACTCTCAAGTCATCCTAGTTTTGACCGCATTCGCGAGGATCGTATTTTCTGAGGTACGACAGTGCAGTGTTAGGACCTGGGATCATGCAGGAGATGACTGAGAAGATTAAGATGATACAAGAAAGAATGAATGCTTCTCAAATTTGACAGAAGAGTTATCATGATAAGAGGAGGAAAGATATTAAGTTCCAAGAGGGATACCATGTGTTCTTGAGTGTTACTCTAGTGATTGGTGTCGGACAAGCTTTGAAGTCTAGAAAGCTCACTCTGTGTTTTGTTGGTCCGTATCATATTTCGCAAAGAATCGAAGCGGTGGCATATTGGATTGCATTACCACCATCGCTTGTGAATTTTCATGATGTGTTTCATGGGTCGCAATTGTGGAATTATGTGTGTGATATGTCACATGTGATTCAGATGGGTGACGTTCAAGTAAGAGATAACCTGACTATTTAGGCATTACCATTGTTGATAGATGGCCGGGAAATGAAGCAGTTAAGAGGAAAAGAGATTGCCTTGGTAAAGGTATTGTGGGGTGGACCAACAGGTGTAAGTTGGAATTGGGAATGGGAAGATCAGATGAAGGAGTCGTATCCGACTCTGTTTGCTTCAGGTAAATTTTCGAGGATGAAAATTCATAAAGTGGGGGAGAGTTGTAACACCCTGATTTTATAATTTAATTAATTATTATGATAATTCGGTAATTTTTGGTGTATTTGTTGTGGTATTTTGGTGATGAAATTATTTTATTTAATGGTTATATTGAATAATGCAAGCTATGTTACTTAAATATTATTAGTTAATCAAAATAAAGAATTAAAAGTATGAGGGGGTATAATGGTCTTTTGTGGAGAGTTAATAAGGGTAGAATGGGGAAAACATATTTGAGGTCCTGGGGGTAAGATTGACCAAAAGGAAGTTAAGGTTGTGAATACGATCAGTTTCACAATCGCTTTTGGGAGAGAGGGGAGAAAAGGTCTGAAGAACGAAGAAGAGAAATTAAGGTCTGAAGAAGTCCCGGAGATTTTTGTGATGACAGTAGAAAAGCTCCACTCTAAGGTATGGGGAGTATCGCTCCGAATTTATTTAAATATTTTATTGGGAATGTGTGTTGTGGTGTGTGAAGAATAATATATATTATCGAATATAATTGTGATTGAAAATTATATTTGGTGGATAATTGTATTGTTAGTTGATAAATAAAATAAAGGGAATAAATAAGAGATAAAGACAGGGTGGTCAATTGGTGAAAGTAGTAAGGGTAAAAAGGGAAGATCATAAGTTGAGACTTAGGGGTTATGTTGGAATTAAGGAAAAAGGGAAAATATAATCGTATTTGGGAGAGAACAAGAACGATCGTGAAAGGTGTGAAGAGGAGAAGAAGAGGAAAAGGCTTAATCGAGAAGAAGAGTTCGCGAAAGAGAAGAATTTCTCAATGAAACCTAAGATAAGGGTGGAATTCTTCCATCTTAAGGATTCTATAATGGGAATTGGGTAGGTTGAGAATTAGGGATTGAAATTGTGATGAATGGTTGAATATTTTCATTGAATTAAGAGTTGTTTGTTGATGTTGATTAATTATTGCATGAATCAGAGAATAGAATTAGTAATTGCTAAGAATTTTGGCTAGTTTTGGTGTTGTGGAAAACTGTTTTCATAACAAGTTTTGGTTGCAAAGAGCAACTGGACGATTTGCAAAATCGTAGAGCTCGTTTAGCAAGCAGAGTCAGGGAGTTCGGTGTTTAGCGAGCTATGACCCTCGCTTAGCGAGCCCTAGAGCGTGAAAATTAATTTTTAAATTCCGAAAAATTACTGAAAAAATTATTTGATACCTAGTAATGCATAGGAACTGATGGGGTGTAGTTGGAGGTAGTGAAAGATGAGCTATACACTTACTTGTGGGGATAATTAGTGTGATTTGAATTTAAATATGATTGAGGTGTTGGTTGTGGTTGTTGTTATGATGTGGTGCTTCATATGCTTATTAATGTTATATGAGTACATGATGTGTTGTGATATATGTTGTGTTGCGTTGTTGTGATATGCATCGAATTATATGATTATATGTTATGAGTTGCATGATAATCGTGATGATGATAATTAATAGTATGTTGATCGATGTTGTGATATATGGTTGCGTTGTTATTGTTGTTGCATGTTGTAGTTATTGTGAGTATGCATGTATGTCATTGATGTCGCATGACATTTTGCATAGTTGTTTAACATACCACAATATGGTATGTCATTGTTGTGATGTTGGTGCGGTCATGAAATAGGGATCGTACGTGGTCATGAAATAGGGGCCGATGGTGTGATCACGAAATATAGATCATATTGGACCATGAAAGAGGGGTCGAGAGTTCCGACGGGAACTGGATCTTTAAATAGAGATCGAATTATGGTACCACATGCATAGAGTCAAGTTGAGTCTCATTGCATGATTGTTATGGTTGTTGTGCATGATGTTGTGGTTTATGTGTCGTTGATGTATGAGATATTGTTGAATAGTCGTTGTTAAAAAGCGGTGTAGCTCTATGATACTTGCTTAATTCTTATTATATCATCTTTATGATGTTAGTATCTTACCCCTTATGTTTGAATGTTACCCTCTCGTTGGTAACACGCAGGTTAGCAGGATAAGTTGAGTGGTGGTCAATGAAGTTGATGTACTTCTCGTCTTTAGGGTGTCGGCTTTGATACGTCACTTTGGGAGTAGGGTCGACGTTGTGTTTATTTATTATTCCTTTTGAAAAACAATTTTGTAATTGAAGTTAAGTTATGTTAGTTTAAAACTTATTTCCACTGCATGTTGAACACATGTTTTTGAAAACGTATCAGTGAGCCGTTTATGAAGTTGTTTGTGACACTCAAATAAAAGTTGAAAATTTTAATTTTATTTTATTAATATTTTTGTGGGGTGATATGGGTGTTACAAAGTGGTATCAGAGAAGGTCGGTCCGTCCGACCAAGTAGTTGAGTCGTCGAGTCGTAGAGTTGTTGAGTCATTGTGTTGTTGTGGAGTGTTGAGCGTTGTTGACGCGTTGTAGTTGTGTTGTTGTTATTGATTCTAAATCGTTGTTGGATTGTGTTGTGATATGTGACATATTTAGAATGGCTGGGAGAAATGATGTTGCACTTGCCGCTGCTATATAAGCGATGGAACATGCCGTGCAAAATCCGAGGAATGTTGGGGATCGTGAAAGTGACGAGTTCAGGAAGAATGATCCGCCAACATTCAAGGGGAAATATGATCCTAATGGAGCATAGGATTGGCTCAAAGAGATTGAGAGAATCTTCAGAGTTATGGAATGTTCAAAGGGAAGCATGGTGCGATTAGGTATGCACAGACTGGTACTGAGGCTGATGATTGGTGGGTTGGCACTCGCCGATGATTGGGTGCATCTGTTGAGGCAGTCACCTAGGTTGTGTTCAAGAGAGAATTCCTGAAGAAGTATTTTCCTGAATATGTTCGGGGAAAGAAAGAGATAGAGTTTTTAGAGATGAAGTAGGGAGGCATGTCTGTGACTGAGTACGCTTCGAAGTTCACTGATTTGGCGAAGTTCTATCCGCACTACAGTGAAGCAACTGCTGAGTTCTCGAAGTGTGTTAAATTCTAATATGGTTTGAGGCCTGAGATCAAGTAGGCGATTGGCTATCAGAGAATTTGTAGGTTTGGTGGATTGTTGCAGGATCTTTGAAGAAGATAGTAAGGCTCGATCTGAGCACTTCAAAGGTTTAACTGAGAGGAGAAGTAAGCAGCAAGTGAATCGTGGAAAACCGTATGCAGCTCTTGCTGATAAGGGTAAGCAGAAACAGAATCAGGGAAAAAGGCCAAGTGGAGGAGGTGCTCCTACTTCGCTTAAGTCCTATAGGTGTGGTGATATGGGTCATCCTGTCAGTGAGTGCACGAGTGACGTGAAGAAGTGTTTCAAGTGTGGTCAGCCTGGACACATGATTGTTGAGTGCAAGGCAAATATGTGATAACGAGAAATCGTATCAATTATTTAGCACATTTCTAGTCCGTTTCAAGGCATTTTGATATAATTAACTCCCGAGTTTTCCGAGTTTTTCGCATTTATTACAAGTATAATGTTTGTCAAGTCAAATATGTGCAAAGTGAAGATATGAAGCAAGTAGACATGAGACAAATAAAAGAACAAAACACAGAAGACAATTCTGCATATTTTGTTGCAGTGACGGTCGTCACGCAACCCTTACGATCGTCATCCATCTTTGGGTGTATGACGATCGTCACACCACCCTTACGACCGTCACGCGGGGAAAGAGGCATATAACGCTCGTCACAGAAGGGTTACACCCAGTTTTACTTATTGTTACAACCCAGAACTGCTATGAAATGAAACAGAGAGATTTTCGTCCACTATCCTGATTCTTCTCAACACCAATTATACGAAGCAAATTAGTGCTCCTATTTTCCCTCAGTTAGTGGGCTTTTATTGGACCTGTTAATTCTCCAACTGCCATATTCTTCCTTGCATATAAATAGAAGCATCAACAAAAGGAAAAGGGGGAGAGTTTTGCTGCACCAATCGTTACCGAAGCTCTGCCAATTTTATTCTTGCTTTTCGTTATTTCCATTCTCTTGTTTTCAATTGCTTTAATTTCTTTTCAATTCAAATACCTGTAAGTAATAGTTTCCAACATTAGGAAGCTGTTACATTAGATTAGGATTATTATTTTCTAGCCTCAGGACTCGTATTTAATTTCCGAGAAGGTTCATGCTTGCCGCCATTTGTGGAAGAGGGATCTACGAGGAAAACTTATGTTATATCAGGTTTTAATATATTTCATTATAATTTTATTGTTTAATTAGTACTTATTAATTATGTTTTCATTCTATTTAATTAATTACTATTGCTTTTCCTTTTTAATTAATATGTCTAGCTAATCTAATAGTGTCGATATGTAATAATGGTAACCGAACAGATTAAATTAATGCTAAGCTAAAAGTTCTAATTAACTTAATTTCTGGCTAAGATTTTTTATGATTAAAATCAAGCTCTTTGTTACGAGAGTAAAAAGAGTAGAAAAGGTTAGGATCGAGACCACGAGAGTGTGAGGTTTTAACCAGATAGCTAAAGTTAGGCATTTGATTTAAATACAGCGAGAGCGCTTTAAACTGAATTAGATTTTATTAAGTTTCCAAAGAGTATTTTCTAAACACTTTTGGGATAGCGAGAGCAGGCATAGGGCTTTAGGAATATAATCTAATACAAGACCACGAGAGTGTGAGTTGAGGGTTTTTAAACTGATAATTTCTACAAAAGCAATAAAGTGAAGTATTTCTCTACGCTCAGTCTTGGTTTAATCCGCATAGGTCTACTAAATTACATACCGACCGCCTTAATCATATAATCTTAATTCTAGTAACTTTCCCTTTAGTTTACCTTTAGAAACCAAATTCGTGACAATCTTCACCTTAGCTAACATAGCAACATTTATAGCACTAGAGTGATAACTTAATCCCTGTGGGTTCGACATCTTTTTATTACTACGTGATAGGCTGTGTGTTACACCCCAAAATTTACCCTTCACAAGACAAGACATTGTGTACTAAGAAGCTCACAAGGTTCACAAGGTTCACAAGACATTTCATGAGGTTCACAAGGTTCACAAGATTCACAATTGGTCTGAAAATTTGACAATTCCCTCAGACAATGCATCCTCCTAAGCAATGCATCCTAAACTAGGGTTTTGACTTTTATCAGGCTAAATGGACTTCCAAGACTTCAAGTGAGCTTCATAGAATCCTATATGTGTTCAAGAATCCCCATGTCAAGTTTCAAAACTTTCCCAAAAGATTTGCTCAGTCAGATGATCAGATAGGTTAAAATCAGTCAAAGCAGTTAAAAAGTCAAACTGAGGTCAACTGTTGTCAAACCAAAGTCAAACTTCATGATTTTTTTCCAACATCAAGTATATGAAGTAAAATTCATCATTTGATCAAGGGTTGATCATGATTCATCAAAGAGATTTCAGATCATCAAGAATCAGGAGTTTCTAAATTAGGGTTTTCATAGGAAAAGTCAACTGAACTTTGACCAGCCATAACTTTCACATGCTTCATCAAACAATTTCCATCCAAAGCTCATTCTGAAGGAAATTGAATTCTCTACAACTTTGTGTCTCACAAGCCAAGCCCAAAAATGCTTCATTTGGAAGGTATGAGCTAAGACATTATAGGTCCTTTTAAAAGTCAACAAAAAGTCAACAACTTCAAAAGAGAATAACTTGAGAATGGTAAAAGATATGGATATGAGACCAAAGAGGTTGGTTAGAGGACTCTTTAAGATTTCCAAAATGTCCAAGAACACCTTCATAGCATTAAAATTGAAGGATTTGTGCCCTTGCAAAGTTGGGAAAATTTTGAGAGGTATATGAAGCAAATGGGGTCTTAAAACCATAATTCACCAAATGGGCTTGCTTTTTTGTGATCCAATTGGTTCCATGACATCATGCACGAAATTAAATTGATTTATTCATAATTTTATTCATTTTATTTTTATTTATTATGATTTTTTATGTTAAAAATCATTTTAAATTCAAATAAAATATAAAATAGTGGATATTTAAATTGATTTGGTTTCTAGAAGGTCATAAATTATATTCGGACTTGATTGATACAAGAATAATGAGGATCATCTTAAAATAGCAAGGCTAGATCAAGATATTTCAAAATTTAAGAGCTAATCTTTTTCAATCTCCCAAGGATCAAATATCCACAAAATTGTTAAAAATTTTGACCTAATTCATTCACCCATATATAAACAGCACAAGGACAAGCACTATTCACGAATTCCCAGCCTCTTGCACATTATTCAAACTTCACAAAAACCATTCAAAACTCAAATTAGATTTTCTCATTACAAGGCGTTTAAAGGTATTTTAAGAACACATGAAGGATCTTTGGACATCACTAAACTTATCCCAGCTCTCAAAAACACTTGAAGCTTGCTCATATGGCATAACCGAATGCATTTTCATACTCATATAACTTGTTTTCGATTTTATATATTTAAGCATTATAAATTGAAACTAACTATTGATTTGTGTTTGTTATGAAGTTTCGAAGCTTTCTGGATGGTTTGATTTGATTTTTATGGACTATAGCAAAATCCACCATTGTTAGGGTTTTCGGCCTCCATTAGGGTTTTGTGATTGGACTAAAATAAATTAATTCTAAGAACATAGGAAGATTGTATGAGCTCTGAGGATCATGTTTCATTAATTAATTTGAAAAAATTTCACTGTTTTGTTGATGTTTGAAAATTCGTAGGTTCTGTATATAATGAATTTCGAAGGAAAATTCGCAGGTAAAAACGTATAATAATTCGCATGTATGAGGAAGAAGATGAAGACCATTGGCGCCATCTGCAAAAATTCAAATTATTGTTTTAATATTTTTTGAATTATGTTATGTTATATTACAACTAGAACACTTGGCTTAGTTGGTGTGTACGTTTGGCTGGTAAAGGAATGGTCCTGGGATCAAAACCTCCCCAGGCCATTTTGCTTTGTTTTATTTTTTGAGAATTTACGCAGGAGAAGAAACAAAAGGATTGCTGCCTGTTTGGTATTCACAAGCGCGCACGCAACCCAATGGTGGCCTCATACGTCTAGAGAGTGGCAAAGCCTAGGGCGTGGGTTCAATCCCTGCCCCAGGTAAGTTTTGAATTCTTTTTTTTCTAATTATTCCGTTTTCCTCTTTATATTTTATAATTAATTTTAATTATATTGTTTAAATCATTATATGTAAATATATATGTATATAACATTATATTGTTTTAAGAAAATTTCTAGTTTATTCTCTAAATAAATTAATTCTAATTTTTTATTTTTTAGAAAAAATATGTATATATTTATTTAACTATTAAATTAATGTTGTAAATTAAATTAGAAACCCTAATATTTTTAAAACCCTAATTTATTTTCTAAATTCTAAAAACCCTAATTTCTTTTAAAACTTTAATTTCTCACTTTAATTATTCTTGTATTTAATAAATATTTCTAGTATATATAATTAAATCATTAATCATGTTTATTTTGTAAATAAATTAATATATGATTTATTATTATTATCTTTATTATTCTATTTTCATATCAAAAAATTCTAAAAAATGTTTATTTAATTTTAATTAGCTTGTATATATTTTTATATTTTGTGCTAACCTCTTTTTTGTCATTATTTTATTACTAACCCTTTTATTTATTGCTTATGTTTATTATTTTATTTTATAGTTATTATTTAAATTGTTTTATTATAATGTAACTGTACAAGCTGTGTAATAGTTGTAGTATTTTATCGTTTATTTATTTATAAATATATTGCTATGGTTAGTAAAATAGGGAGTGATAACATGTTTGTATTTTAAAATTAATTTAGATCACTAATTATAATATAAATATTTGAATTTGTACATGCACACACGTAAGTCGATCTTTGATCGTCATCTCACTTCTTAAGGATATCCCTCATGTTGCCTAAACAAAAAGTTCAAGTAAGGTGTTTAAAAGCAAAGTCCCTTATCCTAAAATATCATCAAGTCCCTTTATGATTATAAGATCAAGTCCCTTCGAGGTTGCCTTCGTGAATGTTCTTGTCCCTTTCGAATAAAAGATGATAAGTCCCTTCGAATTGCTAAGACACCTTACAGTTGCCTAATCACAGATGACCCTTCATATGTCCCATACCACATCCAAGGTAATGACTACTTATTCCTTAATAATAGGGATAGTCTTACCATTGAAAGAACATTTAAGAACAGAAAAGTTTCAAATTAGGGTAGGTTCCTCTTAAGTACTTGCTCACTCCTTCAAAAACATTTCATTACACTTCACATTTCAAACAAATTTTCAAAAATAAAGTCTTTATATATATCCGTACAAGGATCATTATAAAGTACTTAAGAAATTTTTTAATCACACACTACATTTCCCAAAACAATTTAAAGTGAGCTAAGTAACTAAGAGCCCATGGATAACCATGGATGTAAAGGGTGCTAACACCTTCCCTTTACATAACCTACCCCCCGAACCCAAAAATCTTTTAAGGTCTTTCCTGTTCTTTTATGCCCTTTCCTTTGGATAAAATAAAAGTCGGTGGCGACTCTTGCTATCCGCAACATTTAACTAAAGTCAGTTCTCCCACCGTGTTACAGAACTGGCGACTCTGCTGGGGACTTAATAAAAGAGGGGTACCCTTAGGAATTAAGATCACTTTAAAATTGTTTACCTTGTTTGCTTTATACTTATCTGTTGGGTGTTCTTATGTGTGAAAGATCCTAACCCGGATCTAGTGTACCTTAGGTAAATTGCAATAGACCAAGGAAATTGTACGGCGTATACCGATATGGTTGATCTGGTGGCCATAGTTAGTGTGACTTCTTGGTTGGTGCTTATGTTCCTTAAGTCAAGTTGAGGATAATATGAGGCTGCCATATATTGTCAATACACTAACTAACTTTTAGAGCCCTAGTTATCCCATCTTGGCCTTTAGAAAAGTAGTGAGATAACTGGCTTTGGTGAAGACTGAAGTTGGTTGATACTCGATGCTACACTCATTGAGATTCTAAACTTGGAGGGTTTTGGTTGGCAAGTAAGTTGCCTACTGAACAACCACCCTTGTGAAGGATCAATGATATTGAGATCCCTTAGAACCTGGTTACTTTATAGGACAGGATGAACCAACTAAACTTCAGGGGAGGGTACTTACCTTTAAACCTCATGCAAGCCTTCAAACCTAGGGCTATTGTGTGACTTGTTTGTGTGTGCCACATGTTTGTGATTGAGCATAACATCATAGCATCATCATGCATCATAAGCATAGCATTTTCACTAACCATTTCAAGGACCAAAGGATTTATCTTTGTTCTTTGTTGCAGGTCATGGCTTCTACTCATAGGAATACTATCAGGATCAACTTTGTAGGAATACCTCCTAAGCTTAAGGAATTGGTCTCTCAAGTTTCTGAAAACTCCCAGTTCATCAAGAGGCATGGTCACCTACTAGATCTAGTCACCTCAGGGTTCAATGAAGACATGATGAATGTTCTGTTTCAGTTCTTTGATCCTAAGCATCATTGCTTCATATTCCCCGACTATCAGCTGGTTCCTACAATGGAGGAGTTCTCTAAACTACTGGGTATACCTATCCTTGATCAGAAACCATTCACAGGCTTGGAAAAAGAGCCTAAACCTGAAGTCATTGTTGCAGTCCTACATTTGAAGAAATCAGACATTGTCCTAGAAACGAGGAGCGGAGTTAAGGGTATTCTTGCTAAGGTGTTGATAGAGAAGGCTCAAGTGTTCTTGAAGGCTATGAACTATGATGCTTTTGAGGAGATCTTAGCCTTGTTGATTTATGGCTTAGTGTTGTTCCCCAATCGATATTAGTTCATAGACGTTCACGCCATCAACATATTTCTGACTCACAATCCAGTGCCTACATTACTTGGGGACATCCTGCATTCTCTTCATACTCGTACTACGAAGGCACGCGAAACTCTGATGTGTTGCATACCTTTGCTATCTAGGTGGTTTATTTCTCACCTTCCTCGATCAGTGATGAAAAATGAACAAGGATTCAGATAGTTCAAGAGAATCATGTCACTCTCTCATTCAGATATTCATTGGTGCTCTAGATCTATGGAGAATGTTACTATCATTGACCGTTGTGGGGAGTTTCCTAATGTGCCACTCATTGGCATAAGAGGGGGCATTACCTACAACCCTTCCTTAGCTTTACGTTAGTTTGGTTACGCTCAGAGTGATGGTCCTCATGACATGTTGATTCAGGGTATTGTGTTTGACTACGACAACGATCTTCAGGGTTACCGTCAAAGGTTCATACGAGCATGGGGAAAAGTGAACAAGGTTGACAGCAAGACTCTGGAGCCTAAGTACACTATTCCTATGGAAGCTTATCTCAGATGGGTACGATCTCGTGCTCAGACTCTTATGATGCCATACCCTTCCATCCTGCCAGTTACTATGGAGCTTGTTGCTGAAGGAGATACTTCTTATACCATCCTTCACCCAGACATGCCCACTGACATGGAAGAGTTACAGAGGTCTTGGATCCAGTTGAAAGAGCAAAGAGATACTTTTGAGACTCATTACAAAGCAAGTCAAGAAAGAATCTTGGAGCTAACAAAACAACTTCACGAGGAGAAGAATCTCAACTCATACTTCAACACAAAGAGGAAACGTCCACGGGAGACTTAAAACCCCATATTTGTATTCATTTCATTTTTTATTGTAAGCCCAAGGGGCAAACAAATTTATTACTAATAAAAGTTTACTTTTTGGTTGTTTAAACAAATTTAAATCCTGCGGTCCTTGAAAACATTGCATATGCATTTATACACTATATCATTGCATCACAGGTTTCTTATGTACATGCTTCTTATCTTCTCGCTGTTTATTTCAGCAGCAATGGCTCTTGAACAAACAGTCAAAGATCTCCAGGCATAGAATGCATAATTCCAAGAGCTGATCCTGAACTTGTCCAAGGGATAGGATGAATTGAAGACACTGCTGGCCAAGAAGACTAAGAAGACTAGAAGGTCAGGAGGCCTCATCAATATGGGAAGAAGGTTCAGAGGTCCTGTCAAGACCAAGGAACAGGTTGAAGATTATGAGTCTGAAGAGTCTGAGAAAAAGGGAGGCAGTCTCCATAATACAATGGGGGATTCTGATTCTGAAGCAAATTACTATCACGATCCTAATGAAGATAAGTTCAAGATGCTGGTGGATAGAATGAATGCTATGGAATTGCAAAAGTCTTCTGGGCTGGATTTCGAAGATCTGAGTTTGATATCTGGAGTGGTTATACCCGTTGGTTTCAAGGTCCCTGCTTTTGTAGTATATGATGGTGTCTCGTGTCCCAAGCTGCATCTAAGGTCCTATGTCCGGAGGATTCAACCTCATACTGCTGATAAGAAGCTGTGGATTCATTTCTTCGAAGAAAGCTTGTCTGGAGCTCAATTGGAGTGGTACTATCAATTGGAGAGTGTCAACATCCGTGATTGGAATGATCTTGTTGAGGCCTTCTATAGGCAATACCAATACAATGCTGATTTAGCCCCAACCCGCATGCAACTACAAAGCATGTCAATGGGTGCTAAAGTGAATTTCAAGGAGTATGCCCAGAAGTGGAGAGACTTGGCTGGTAGAGTTCAACCTCCTTTGACTGACAGGGAGTTAGTGGGTATGTTCATGAGTACGTTAAATGGTCCTTTCTATAGTCATCTCATTGGAAGCTCATCATCTGGCTTCACGGAGTTGATAATGACTGGAGAGCGTGTGGAAAATGGCATAAGAAGTGGCAAGATACAGGTAGGTGCTTCTTCATCAAGTAATGCAAAGAAGCCCCCTAGTGGGAAGAAAGAGTCAAATGTTGTTTATGGTCAACCTGGTCGTAATAGGAGTCACCAATCTGTGAGTGCAGTTCACATCTCCAATCCTACTCCTGCAGCACCAGAACCACCACAGAACAATCAGCAGAGGCCTAAAAGACAGTTCACCAAGATCAACATGTCACTGGCCCAAGCCTTGCAACACTTGTTGAAAGGGGAACTCATTACTTTGAAGGACCCTCCTCAGAATCCTAATGTTACCTCTCCTAGGTACAATCCTAATGCACGATGTGCATATCATTCTAATTGTCAGGGACATGATACCAACAATTGTTGGATATTGAAGAACAAGATTCAAGATATGATTGATGCTGGAGAGATTGAGTTTGACCCCCCTGGTACTCCAAATGTAATTACTGCTCCCATGCCAAATCATGAGAAGACTGTTAATGCCATTGATGAAGTTTCACATATTTCCTCAGTTGCAGATGTGACTACATCATTATCTGTTATTAAGAAGAAGTTGGTACAAGCTGGGTTCTTTCCAGGTTGTAATGAAGATTGTTTCTATTGTGCTTATAAACCGGATAGCTGCTGGAAGTTGAAGGATCGTATTCAACGCCTCATGGACAATTACACCATATTGTTCGAGAGGACACCTTCTGTGGAGAGTATGGTTGAACATATAACTCAAGGTGCGAAGGTTGAAGAGGTGGATATGGTTGATAAAATTCCAGTGAGGAATTACTTCCAAGGGCCCTGTTAAGATCACTCATAAGGGTCCTATCAAGATTACTGTTGAAGGCCCTGTGAGGATTGTTGCTGAAGCTAGAGTGGCTCCTATGATTATTACCACTCCTGGTCCTATTCCGTATACTTCTGATAAGGCTATACCTTGGCATTACGGTTCCGATGTTTATATCCATGGTGTTAAACAGGAACCCTTAGTTGATACACCTGTTGCTGATGAAAACCTTGATGTTGATAATATTGCTGGATCTAGTAAGATCACAAGAAGTGAAAGAATTTTCTCTCCTCCGACTACCTCCAAGAATATAGTTACTCCAACTACTGCGACAAATACTGATGCCCGGGGCAAATGTCCTGTTATTGAACCTGTGCAAGCTGATGCACCGGCTGCTGATGATCTTTCTAAGCAGATGGAAGAAGTACTAAAGATCATTCGCAAGAGTGATTATGATATTGTTGATCAATTGGGGCATAGTCCCTCCAAGATTT
This sequence comes from Lathyrus aphaca, assembly GCA_963966055.1. Classification (NCBI taxonomy): domain Eukaryota; kingdom Viridiplantae; phylum Streptophyta; class Magnoliopsida; order Fabales; family Fabaceae; genus Lathyrus; species Lathyrus aphaca. Next base: position 309,271,396 of record OZ014521.1, read on the forward strand.
CCATGTTGTCTTTGTTGTTGTGTTCTGAGGCTCTTGCTAAAGCCTTGATTAAGTTCTTGAAGACTGCCCATGTACCAAATGAGATTTCTGTGGATCAGTTTGAAAATTGTGTTGCACACCTGACTTATGATAATGGGTTAGGCTTTTCCGATGCTGATTTGACTCCTGCCAAAAGAAATCATAATAGAGCTTTACATATCTCTATTGAGTGTAGGGGCACTACCCTGTCTCATGTGTTGATAGACAATGGTTCTTCACTGAATGTGCTGCCCAAAGAGGTGCTGAACAAGCTTAGTCCTGAAGATGTTGTGTTAAGACCAAGTAATATAGTGGTGAAGGCCTTTGATGGTTCGAGAAGAGTGGTGCATGGAGAAATAGATCTCCCAATCAAAGTAGGTTCTCAGGTCTTCAATTCAACCTTCTATGTAATGGATATTCGTCCTTCGTACTCTTGTTTGCTCGGGCGCCCCTGGATCCATGGGGCAGGTGTCGTGACCTCCACTTTACATCAGAAGTTGAGATATCCAGTAAAGGGAAAGGTTGTTACTGTTTACGGAGAGGAATAATATATAGTCAGTCATGTGAATACTTTCAAGTATCTTGAAGTGGAAGGTGAATATGTTGAAACTCCTTGCCAGACGTTTGAAGTAGTTCCTTGGGTTGTTCCTGCTGCTGAAGCTCCTCTAGTTGTTAAAAGAGTTCCTGTGGTTACCATAGTACCTCCTACAATGGCCTCCCTCAAAGATGCTAGAGCTGTGGTTGATGATGGTGGTTGTACTATTTGGGGTCAACTTCCTGACATTCCTTACAAGTCTGACAAGTTTGGTTTGGGTTTCACTGCAGAGTCCCAGAAGGCTGTTCGTCGTGCTCGTGCTGTTCGTATCACCAATCAAGGGATTATGAAAGATCAGATCAATGTTGTGGGTGACTATGATGAAGACTACAACCTGGATGCTTGGATTTTTCCTACTGTGGGTGACAGGCTCAATAATTGGAAGGCTGAAGATGTTATTCCTATCTCCTTTAGTCAGGAGTAAATACTATTACTGTGTTGTTATTTTTAAGTTTGTAACTTTTGAATAATTGAACTCTTAAGCCTTGTGCCTTACCCGGGGCACAATGGTATGCTTGTTTCGGGATGTCATCTCATTTGCATACTTCATTCAATAAAAATCAGTGGACGTTTCGTTTTCGTAAATATTGTGTTCCTTGTCTTTCTTTTATTTTATTTTTGTTTTATCAGCTATGTGTTCTTACACACACCCACATCACTAAAATGCAGATCCTCATCCACTCTGGATCCTGTTGATAACAGTTCTACTATTGCCAATTATAATTTCGAGAATCCGATCTATCAAGCTGAAGATGGAAAGGAGGACGATTGTGAAGTACCTGTAGAGCTTGCTAGGTTATTACAACAAGAAGAGAAAGTTATACAGCCACATGAAGAGCCAATCGAAGTTGTGAATCTGGGAACTGAAGAGAACATGAAAGAAGTCAAGATAGGGGCTGAATTAGAGGATGGTGTCAAGAGCAGATTGATTCAGATGTTACATAATTATGTGGAGATCTTTGCTTGGTCCTATGAAGATATGCCAGGGCTGGATACAGACATTGTGGTTCACCGTTTGCCGGTAAAAGAAGATTGCCGTCCAAAGAAGCAGAAGGTTTGTCGCATGCGTCCTGAAATGTCAGAGAAGATTAAAGCAGAGGTGATGAAACAGTTTGATGCAGGGTTCTTAGCTGTGACTTTTTATCCTCAATGGGTTGCAAATGTGGTACCGGTGCCTAAGAAAGATGGTAAGGTACGTATGTGTGTAGATTACAGGGATTTGAACAAGGCCAGCCCCAAAGATGACTTTCCACTTCCTCATATTGATGTTCTGGTAGACAACACTGCTCAACATAAAGTATTCTCTTTCATGGATGGTTTCTCTGGTTACAATCAAATCAAGATGGCACCTGAAGATATGGAGAAGACTACATTTGTTACACAGTAGGGTACTTTTTGTTATAAAGTAATGCCATTTGGTTTGAAGAATGTCGGGGCAACATATCAGCGTGCTATGGTGGATTTGTTTCACGATATGATTCATCATGAGATAGAGGTATATGTGGATGATATGATAGCCAGGTCCCAGAATGAAGAGCAACACCTTGATTATCTGCACAAGTTGTTTGAAAGGTTGAAGAAATACAGTTGAGATTGAACCCAAACAAATGTACTTTTGGAGTTAGATCCGGTAAACTCCTGGGTTTCATCGTCAGTGGAAAAGGTATTGAAGTAGATCCTGCAAAAGTGAAAGCTATACAAGAAATGCCAGCTCCCCGTACTGAGAAGGAAGTTAGAGGTTTCTTGGGACGATTGAATTACATTGCAAGATTTATTTCCCAGTTAACTGCTACCTGTGAGCCAATCTTCAAGTTGTTGAAGAAAGATCAGGTAATGGAGTGGAATGATGAGTGCCAGACAGCCTTTGATGAAATCAAGAGATATCTTCTAGAACCTCCAATTTTGATGCCACCAGTTGATGGAAGACCCTTGATTATGTACTTAACAGTGTTAGACAACTCAATGGGGTGTGTATTGGGGCAACATGACGAGTCTGGTCGAAAAGAGCAGGCAATATACTACCTTAGCAAAAAGTTTACCGACTGTGAAACAAGATACTCACTACTCGAGAAAACTTGTTGTGCTTTGGCATGGGCTGCTCGCCGACTAAGACAGTATATGTTGACTCATACTACCTTATTGATTTCGAAGATGGATCCAATCAAGTACATATTCGAGAAACCTGCTCTCTCCGGACGAATAGCAAGATGGTAAATGATCTTAACAGAATATGATATACAGTACACTACTCAACAGGCCATTAAAGGAAGTATTGTAGCTGATCATTTGGCCCATCAAGCAGTGAATGATTATCAGTCAATGAGTTTTGAGTTCCCTGATGAAGACATTATGATTATTACCAAAGAACCTGGACAATATGACGGACCTGAACAAGGATCCCGATGGACTATGGTTTTTGATGGAGCTTCTAATGCACTTGGTAATGGTGTTGGTGTTGTGATCATTTCCCCTGAAGGCTGTCATACCCCAATTACTGCAAGACTTTGTTTCTATTGTACCAATAACATGGCTGAGTATGAGGCATGTATCCTGGGTATCAAAGCTGCCATTGATATGAAGATTCAGTTCCTGGATGTATATGGAGATTCAGCCCTGGTAGTAAGTCAGATCAAAGGAGATTGGGATACCAAGCATGATAATCTCATTCCTTACAGAGAGCATGTATTGTCTTTGATCCCACATTTCAAAGAGATTACCTTTGGACATATTCCACGAAGAGAAAATCAGTTGGCAGATGCATTAGCCACCATGGCATCTATGTTTGAGATTAGCTGGGATGATGAAGCTCCCAAGATTACTATTGATAGATTTGAGAAGCCTGCATACTGCAATGAGATTGACACTGAAGAAGCAGAGGAGAAGCCTTGGTTCTATGAAGTGAAAGGATATCTTGAAACTCAGGAGTTCCCTGAAGGGGCATCAGTCAAAGATAAGAAGTTTCTAAGGAGGTTTTGTGCCAAGTTCTTCTTGAGTAATGGGATTTTGTACAAGCGCAATCATGATTCAACTTTGCTTCGTTGTGTGGATAAGAAAGAAGCAACGGAGATTATGGAAGACATGCATGATGGGATCTTTGGCACTCATTCTAGTGGTCACACCATGGCAAAGAAGATATTGAGAGCAGGTTACTATTGGTCTACCATGGAAGCTGATTGCTATCAACATTCCAGAACATGTCACAAGTGTCAAATCTATGCTGATAAAGTGCATATACCTCCATCACCATTGAATGTGTTGACTGCTCCCTGGACTTTTGCCATGTGGGGCATTGATATGATTGGTGAGATCAAGCCTACTGCTTCTAATGGGCATCGTTTCATCCTGGTGGCTATTGATTACTTCACAAAGTAGGTGGAGGCAGCTTCATTTGCATCTGTTACTAAGAATGTGGTGGCTCGATTCATTAAGAATAATCTCATATGTAGGTATGGCATCCCTGAAAGGATTATCACCGACAATGGCTCTAATCTGAACAACACTATGATTACTGATCTCTGCACGCAGTTCAAGATTAAGCATCACAACTCTTCTCCGTATCGTCCAAAGATGAATGGGGCAGTAGAGGCTGCTAACAAGAACATTAAGAAGATTCTACAGAAGATGATTGTTACTTACAAGGATTGGCATGAGATGTTACCATTTTCTCTTCATGGTTATCGTACTACAATACGCACTTCAACAGGGGAAACCCCATTCTCCTTAGTATATGGTATGGAAGCAGTTCTGCCCATTGAAGTTCAGATACCCTCCTTAAGAATTATGAAGGATGCATGCTTGGATGAAGATGAGTGGATCCAGACTCGACTCGACCAGATAAATTTGATTGATGAGAAGAGGTTAGCAGCTGTTTGTCATGGCCAGATGTACCAGAAACGGATGATCAAAGCTTTTAATAAGAAGGTTAAGCCAAAGGTATATCAGGCTGGTGACTTGGTAATCAAACGTATCATACTACCACAGGGTGATCCTAGGGGCAAGTGGACTCCTACATATGAAGGACATTTTGTAGTCAAAACAGTATTCTCAGGAGGTGCCATGATGCTTACTACTATGGATGGTGAAGATTTCCCACAGCCTGTAAACGCAGACATAGTTAAAAAATACTATGCATAAAAAGAGACCCGCTAGGTTGACTGGCCTAGGCAAAAATGAGGGCATCCCGGCGAACCAAAAGGGTTCGGGCAAAAATTAGGGATATATATAAAAAAAATGTACACCCGGCAAGTCGAAAACCTGAAAAGGCGGCTTGGGCAAAAAAGGGTATCCCGGTGGATTGAAAACCTGAAAGGGCAATCCAGGCAAAAGTTAGGGATTAAAGTGTATAACTATGTCTCGTTTGGATCACCCATGTAACTCTAACCAGTTGTGCTACTTAATTCAAGCTCGAACAGATAAAGATCAATCCAATCGTTTCCGTCTCAATAGCAGAAGATGAGATACTTGAAGATAATGGCAATAGTAGAATTAGAACTCAATAAGGATTATTTCCCACATAGCTGTTTTCTTTGTTTTGTAAAATTTTTTATGACAAAGTCCTCTTACTAGGATTTCTGTCTCCTTGTACAAACTTGCCTATGTATAGGTCACTTTGTGATATAAATAAAATTTCATCTTTGAATCCAGATTTACTTTTACCCTATTTACATAAGCGAAACGTCCATTGGTTGTGTTTGAATGTATGTATGCTTTTGAATATGATTGATGTTTACCAGAAATGCATAAAATGCTTGAATATGATTGATGTTTACCAGAAATGCATAAAAATGCAGTAATAGTATTTACTAAGGACGAACGAGGGAAGGAATTCAACGAAGCTTCGCCGGTTCATCCCCACAAGACAACTACAAATCTCCAGCAGAGAAAATCTACCATCATAGATACTCCGAGTTACATCTCCCCTTGAATTTATGTCTATATCTTTTATCCTCAGTCGGGATACTCAGGAACTTATTCCTTCAATAGAAGTACGACGAACGAAGACGGGAAGTTATAAATACTATACTACCAAAACGGGAACAAGTTCCTCATATTCTTCAGCAACGAATCGGGATTTATTTTCCTTAGCCAACAGTTGTTATACGAAGATATCCAGACGCTTCAGGCTGCATGATTCATACATACATCATTTACATCATATCATAACATACATATTCATAAACGCATAATACATTTACTTAGGTGCATCATACTATGCACGCATACATATTTCATAAACGAACATTCTCCTTGCAGGAAAGTTATATGCAGATAGATCAATATCAACAATTCACAACAGGTCAGAAATGATCCATACATTACTCAAGATGTCCTCGGAGAGTAGGCAAACGGTTTGTAAAAAGATCCATTCCCTAATCCAGGATACTTCCAGAAGATTTCATCTATCTGGCCTTGAATAACAGGCAAACGGTATATACAAAGATCCATTCCCTGGTTCAAGATATTTTTCAGAAGAACTAATCCTGACGTTCTTTTGACCTTGAATAGCAGGTAAACGATCTGTACAAAGATCCATTCCCTGGTTCAAGATATTTTTCAGAAGAACTAATCCTGACGTTCTTTTGACCTTGGAGAGTAGGCAAACGGTCTGTACAAAGATCCATTCCCTAATCCAGGATACTTCCAGAAGATTTCATCTATCTGGCCTTGAATAGCAGGCAAACGGTCTATACAAAGATCCATTCCCTGGTTCAAGATATTTTTCAGAAGAACTAATCCTGACGTTCTTTTGGCCCTTGAATAGCAGGCAAACGGTCTATACAAAGATCCATTCCCTGGTTCAAGATATTTTTCAGAAGAACTAATCCTGACGTTCTTTTGGCCCTTGAATAGCAGGCAAACGGTCTATACAAAGATCCATTCCCTGGTTCAAGATATTTTTCAGAAGAACTAATCCTGACGTTCTTTTGACCTTGAATAGCAGGCAAACGATCTGTACAAAGATCCATTCCCTGGTTCAAGATATTTTTCAAAAGAACTAATCATGACATTCTTTTGACCTTGGAGAGTAGGCAAACGGTCTGTACAATGATCCATTCCCTAATCCAAGATACTTCCAGAAGAGATAATCATCACGAAGAGTTATTTCTATTGGTCCATTCAACAATTCAAACTATGTTGTATAAACGATTCAGAGACGGCCTATACAAAGACCTAGTACTGATATCCAGGATCAACATAAAGACATCATCACATCCTGATATTTTAGATGGCATCTCTAAGCCCATCTCCAGTTCTTCCAAGTGGCATCTTCAAGCCCACTCAAGCATATACAACTAATCATCAGTGTTATTTTACACACCGGTGAGTGCAAATTTTTGGGCTTTTGTGTTCAATCCCCTTCAACCTTCCAGGTCACGACTAGCACATATACCAATCTAACCCCTCAGGTTTCAGAAAATTGAACAGGGGCAGCTGTTGCACCCCAAAATTTGCCCTCCACAAGACAAGAAATTGTGTACTAAGAGGCTCACAAGGTTCACAAGGTTCACAATACATCTCATGAGGTTCACAAGGTTCACAAGATTCACAATTGGTCAGAAAATTTGACAATTCCCTCAGACAATGCATCCTCCTAAGCAATGCATCCTAAACCAGGGTTTTGACTTTTATCAGGCTAAATGGACTTCCAAGACTTTAAGTGAGCTTCATAGCATCCTATATGTGTTCAAGAATCCCCATGTTAAGTTTCAAAACTTTCCCAAAAGATTTGCTCAGTCAGATGATCAAATAGGTTAAAATCAGTCAAAGCAGTTAAAAAGTCAAACTGAGGTCAACTGTGGTCAAACCAAAGTCAAACTTCATGATTTTTTTCCAAAATCAATTATATGAAGTAAAATTCATCATTTTATCAATGGTTGATCATGATTCATCAAAGATATTTCAGATCATCAAGAATCAGGAGTTTCTAAATTAGGGTTTTCACAGGAAAAGTCAACTGAACTTTGACCAGCCATAACTTTCACCTGCTTCATCAAATGTTTTCCATCCAAATCTCATTTTGAAGAAAATTGAATTCTCTACAACTTTGTGTCTCACAAGCCAAGCCCAAAAATGCTTCATTTGGAAGGTATGAGCTAAGACATTATAGGTATTTTTAAAAGTCAACAAAAAGTCAACAACTTCAAAAGAGCATAACTTGAGAATGGTAAAAGATATGGACATTAGACCAAAGAGGTTGGTTAGAGGACTCTTTAAGCTTTCCAAAATGTCCAAGAACACCTTCATAGAATTAAAATTGAAGGATTTGTGCCCTTGCAAAGTTGGGAAATTTTTGAGAGGTTTATGAAGCAAATGGGGTCTTAAAACCATAATTCACCAAATGGGCTTGCTTTTTTGTGATCCAATTGGTTCCATGATATCATGCACGAAATTAAATTGATTTATTCATAATTTTGATTCATTTTATTTTTATTTATTATGATTTTTTATGTTAAAAATCATTTTAAATTCAAATAAAATATAAAATAGTGGATATTTAAATTGATTTGGTTTCTAGAAGGTCATAAATTATATTTGGACTTGATTGATACAAGAATAATGAGGATCATCTTAAAATAGCAAGGCTAGATCAAGATATTTCAAAATTTAAGAGCTAATCTTTTTCAATCTCCCAAGGGTCAAATATCCACAAAATTGTTAAAAATTTTGACCTAATTCATTCACCCATATATAAACAACACAAGGACAAGCACTATTCACGAATTCCCAGCCTCTTGCACATTATTCAAACTTCACAAAAACCATTCAAAACTCAAATTCGATTTTCTCATTACAAGGCGTTTAAAGGTATTTTAAGAACACATGAAGGATCTTTGGATATCACTAAACCTATCCCAGCTCTCAAAAACACTTGAAGCTTGCTCATATGGCATAACCGAATGCATTTTCATACTCATATAACTTGTTTTCGATTTCATATATTAAAGCATTATAAATTGAAACTAACTATTGATTTGTGTTTGTTATGAAGTTTCGAAGCTTTCTGGATGGTTTGATTTGATTTTTATGGACTATAGCAAAATCCACCATTGTTAGGGTTTTCGGCCTCCATTAGGGTTTTGCGATTGGACTAAAATAAATTAATTCTAAGAACATAGGAAGATTGTATGAGCTCTGAGGATCATGTTTCATTAATTAATTTGAAAAAATTTCACTGTTTTGTTGATGTTTGAAAATTCGTAGGTTCTGTATATAATGAATTTCGAAGGAAAATTCGCAGGTAAAAACGTATAATAATTCGCAGGTATGAGGAAGAAGATGAAGACCATTGGCGCCATCTGCAAAAATTCAAATTATTGTTTTAATATTTTTTGAATTATGTTATGTTATATTACAACTAGAACACTTGGCTCAGTTGGTGTGTGCGTTTGGCTGGCAAAGGAATGGTCCTGGGATCAAAACCTCCCCAGGCCATTTTGCTTTGTTTTATTTTTTGAGAATTTACGCAGGAGAAGAAACAAAAGGATTGCTGCCTGTTTGGTATTCACAAGCGCGCACGCAGCCCAATGGTGGCCTCATACGTCCAGAGAGTGGCAAAGCCTAGGGCGTGGGTTCAATCCCTGCCCCAGGTAAGTTTTGAATTCTTTTTTTTCTAATTATTCCGTTTTCCTCTTTATATTTTATAATTAATTTTAATTATATTGTTTAAATCATTATATGTAAATATATATGTATATAACATTATATTGTTTTAAGAAAACTTCTAGTTTATTCTCTAAATAAATTAATTCTAATTTTTTATTTTTTAGAAAAAATATGTATATATTTATTTAACTATTAAATTAATGTTGTAAATTAAATTAGAAACCCTAATATTTTTAAAACCCTAATTTATTTTCTAAATTCTAAAAACCCTAATTTCTTTTAAAACTTTAATTTCTCACTTTAATTATTCTTGTATTTAATAAATATTTCTAGTATATATAATTAAATCATTAATCATGTTTATTTTGTAAATAAATTAATATATGATTTATTATTATTATCTTTATTATTCTATTTTCATATCAAAAAATTCTAAAAAATGTTTATTTAATTTTAATTAGCTTGTATATATTTTTATATTTTGTGCTAACCTCTTTTTTGTCATTATTTTATTACTAATCCTTTTATTTATTGCTTATGTTTATTATTTTATTTTATAGTTATTATTTAAATTGTTTTATTATAATGTAACTGTACAAGCTGTGTAATAGTTGTAGTATTTTATCGTTTATTTATTTATAAATATATTGCTATGGTTAGTAAAATAGGGAGTGATAACATGTTTGTATTTTAAAATTAATTTAGATCACTAATTATAATATAAATATTTGAATTTGTACACGCACACACGTAAGTCGATCTTTGATCGCCATCTCACTTCTTAAGGATATCCCTCATGTTGCCTAAACAAAAAGGTCAAGTAAGGTGTTTAAAAGCAAAGTCCATTATCCTAAAATATCATCAAGTCCCTTTACGATTATAAGATCAAGTCCCTTCGAGGTTGCCTTCGTGAATGATCTTGTCCCTTTCGAATAAAAGATGATAAGTCCCTTCGAATTGCTAAGACACCTTACAATTGCCTAATCACATATGACCCTTCATATGTCCCATACCACATCCAAGGTAATGACTACCTATTCCTTAATAATAGGGATAGTCTTACCATTGAAAGAACATTTAAGAACAGAAAAGATTCAAATTAGGGTAGGTTCCTCTTAAGTACTTGCTCACTCCTTCAAAAACATTTCATTACACTTCACATTTCAAACAAATTTTCAAAAACAAAGTCTTTATATATATCCGTACAAGGATCATTATAAAGTACTTAAGAAATTTTTTAATCACACACTACATTTCCCAAAACAATTTAAAGTGAGCTAAGTAACTAAGAGCCCATGGATAACCATGGATGTAAAGGGTGCTAACACCTTCCCTTTACATAACCTACCCCCCGAACCCAAAAATCTTTTAAGGTCTTTCCCGTTGTTTTATGCCCTTTCCTTTGGATAAAATAAAAGTCGATGGCGACTCTTGCTATCCGCAACATTTAACTAAAGTCAGTTCTCCCACCGTGTTACACTGTGCACTTGCAGTTAAGATATCGTTAGACGTTAGGTTGATCGCACATCAATATGGTTACTTGCTACAACTATGGGGAGCAAGGTCATATCAATATTCGTTATCAAAAGCTCAAGAAAGCTGCGACTGGAGGAAAGGTGTTTGCTTTGACAGGGACACAGACTTCCAGCGAGGATCGTTTGATCAGAGGTATTTGTCATATTAATAGTATTCCTTTGATTGCTATGATTGACACTTGTGCGACACATTGTTTTATTTCTCTTGATTGTGTGAGGAAATTAGGACTTGTTGTGTTTCCGATGCAAGGAGAGATGGTTAGCGAGACTCATGTTGATGGGTCGCTAACTATTTCTCTTGTATGTCTGAATTGTCCGTTATCGATCTATGGTAAGGACTTTGATGTAAATTTGATTTGTTTTCCGTTGAGAGGTACGAACGTGATTTTAGGTATGAATTGGTTGGAGTACAACCATGTTCATATTAATTGCTTCAGTAAGTTGGTTTGATTTCTTACTCCTGGTGAAGAGGCAGAAGAAGCTGGTTATTTGTCTGCTAGAGAGTTGAAAGAGCTTATGGATGATGAAGCGCAAGTTTTGATGTTGTTTGCATCGTTGTCGATGGAGAATGATGTGGAAATTAATGAGTTGTAAGTGGTGAAGGATTTCCCAAAAGTGTTTCCAAATGATGTTGTGGATGTGCCACCAGAGCGGGAAATGGAATTTAATATTTATCTTGTGCTAGGAACGAGACCTATTTCGATGGCACCATATCGTATGTCAGCTTCCGAGTTATCTGAGTTGAAGAAACAGTTAGAGGAATTGTTAGAAAATAAATTTATGAGACCAAGTATATCACCATGGGGAGCACCTGTATTGTTGGTGAAGAAGAAGGATAGTGGCATGAGGTTGTGTATTGACTACAGATAACTTAATAAAGTGACGATTAAGAATAAGTATTTTCTTCCAAGGATAGACGATCTGATAGATCAGTTGGTTGGTGCTCGTGTGTTCATTTAGATCGATTTGTGATCGGGTTATCACCAGATAAGAGTGAAGGATGAGGATATTAAGACTGCTTTTAGGACTCGGTATGGACACTATGAATATGTAGTGATGCCATTTGGAGTTACTAATGCACCTGGTGTATTCATGGAGTATATGAATCGTATTTTCCATGAGTATTTGGATCAATTTGTTGTTGTGTTTATAGATGACATTCTGATTTACTCTAAGTCAGAAGAAGAGCATGCGGAATATTTGCAAATTATGTTGCAAGTGTTGAAAGAGAAAAAGCTCTATGCGAAATTGTCAAAGTGTGAATTCTGGTTGAAAGAGGTGAGTTTTCTAGGTCATGTGATTTTGGAACAGGGGATTGATGTGGATCCGTCCAAAGTAGATGTAGTGCTACAATGGGAGACTCTGAAGTCTGTGACAGAAATTAGATGTTTCTTGGGATTGGCCGGTTATTGTCGGAGGTTTATTGAGGGGTTTTCGAAGTTGGCACTTCCTTTGACCCAATTGACTTGTAAGAACAATACGTTTGTGTGGGATTCTCAGTGTGAGAAGATTTTTATTGAACTGAAGAAGTTGACTATTGCGCCTGTTTTGATTTTGTCGAAAGCGGATGAACCGTTTGTGGTTTATTGTGATGCTTCTTTGATGGGTTTAGGAGGAGTATTGATGCAAGATGGTCAAGTTGTGGCGTATGCTTCGCGTCATTTAAGAGTTCATGAGAGGAATTATCCTACTCACGATTTGGAGTTGGTAGTTGTTGTTTTTGTCTTAAAGTTTTGGAGACATTACTTGTATGGTTCGAGGTTTGAAGTTTATAGTGATCATAAGAGTTTGAAATACCTGTTTGATCAGAAAGAGCTGAATATGAGGCATAGGTGTTGGTTAGAATTTGTGAAGGATTATAACTTTAATTTGAATTATCATTCGGGTAAGGCTAATGTTGTAGTTGATGCTTTGAGTCGGAAGACATTGCACATGTCGGCTATGATGGCTAGAGAGTTAGAGTTGATTGAGCAATTCAGAGATATGAGTTTGGTTTGTGAACAAACATCTCATAGTGTGATGTTGGGAATGCTGAAGGTTAATAATGATTTTCTTGATCGTGTCCGAGAGAGTCTGAAGTCGGATGTGAAACTGGTGGACCTGATGATTAATGATGAACGAGTGGGAAATAATGAATTTCAAGTTGATGAACAAGGAGTACTGAGATTTTAGGATTGTATATGTATTCCTAATGATGTTGATTTGAAGAGAATGATTCTTGAGAAGGGCATAGGAGTGGCTTGAATATTCATCCAGGAGCGAAGAAAATGTATCATGATTTGAAGAAGATATTTTGGTGGTTGGGTATAAAGTGAGATATGGCTCAGTTTGTGTATTCGTGTTTAACTTGTCAGAAGTCGAAAGTGGAACATCAGAAACCTGTTGGTTTAATGCAACCGTTGGATATACCCGAGTGGAAAGGGGATAGTATATCAATGGATTTTGTTACGGGGTTACCTACTACTCCAAGAGGGCATGATGCCATTTGGGTGATTGTTGACAGGTTGACGAAGTCAACACATTTTATTCCAATTGGTATAGCTTATTATTTGCAGAGATTGGCAGAGATATATGTGGGTGTAATTGTGAAGTTGCACGGATTACCTTTGAGTATTGTGTCGGATAGAGATCTGAGGTTTACTTCGAGGTTTTGGGAGAGTTTGCAAGAGGAATTGGGTTCGAAGATGAAGTTGAGTTCAGCTTATCATCCTCAGACTAATGGACAGACAGAGAGGACTATATAATCTTTGGAGGATTTGTTGTGGGCTTGTGTGCTTGAACAAGGAGGTTCTTGGGATAGTCATTTGTCGTTGATTGAGTTTACGTATAACAATAGCTATCATTCCAGTATCAGAATGGAACTGTTTGAAGCTTTATATGGTCGGAGATGTAGAATACCTTTATGTTGGCATGAGTCGGGTGAGAGTGTTGTACTTGGACCTGATGTTATGCAACAGACTACTGAGATGGTGAAATTGATTCGAGATAAGATGAAGACTTCACAGAGTAGGAAAAAGAGTTACCATGATAAGAGGAGAATGGATCTTGAGTTTCAAGAAGGAGACCAGGTGTTTTTTAGGGTTACTCCGGTGACCGGTGTAGGAAGAGCTTTGAAGTCGAGAAAACTTACTCCTAAGTTTATTGGGTCGTATCAGATTTCGGCAAGAGTTGGACTTGTTGCTTATAAAGTGGATTTTCCACCGAGATTGTCAAATTTACATGATGTGTTTCATGTGTCACAACTTTGGAAGTATGTTCTGAATCTGTCACATGTGATACCGATGGATGAAGTGGAAGTAAGAGATAATCTTACGGTTGAAGCATTACCAGAACGGATCGATGATCGGGAGGTAAAGCAGTTGAGAGGAAAGGAGATTGTCTTTGTGCGGGTAGTTTGGGGAGGAGTTGTTGCTGGGTATATGACTTGGGAATTGGAAAGCAGGATGCGAGAGTCGTATTCGAATCTTTTTACTTGAGGTAAGTTTTCGAGGACGAAAACCTTTTAAGTGGAGGAGATTTGTAACGCCCCAAATTTATTTAAATATTTTATTGAGAATGTGTGATGTGGTGTGTGAAGAATAATATATATTATCGAATATAATTGTGATTGAAAATTATATTTGGTGGATAATTATATTGTTAGTTGATAAATAAAATAAAGAGAATAAATAAGAGATAAGGACGAGGTGGTCAATTGGTGAAAGTAGTAAGGGTAAAAAGGGAAAATCATAAGTTGAGTCTTAGGGTTTATGTTGGAATGAAGGAAAAGAGGAAAAAATAACCATATTTGGGAGAGAACAAGAACGATCGTGAATGGTGTGAAGAGGAGAAGAAGAGGAAATGGCTTAATCGAGAAGAAGAGTTCGCGAAAGAGAAGAATTTTTCAATGAAACCTAAGGTAAATGTGAGATTCTTCCATCTTAAGGGTTCTGTAATGGGAATTGGGTAGGTTGGGGATTAGGGATTGAAATTGTGATGAATGGTTGAAGATTTTCATTGAATTAAGAGATGTTTGTTGATGTTGGTTGATGTTGGTTGATTATTGCATGAATTAGAGAATATAATTGGTAATTGCTAAGAATTTTGGCTGGTTTTGGTGTTATGGAAAACTGTTTTCGTAGCAGGTTTTGGGTGCAGAGAGCAACTGGGCGATTTGCGAAATCGCAGAGCTCGCTTAACGAGCAGAGTCAGGGAGTTTGACGCTTAGTGAGCTATGACCCTCGCTTAGCGAGCCTTGTAGCGTGAAAATTAATTTTTAAATTTCGAAGAATTACTGAAAAATTTATTTGATACCTAGTAATGCATAGGAACTGATGGAGTGTAGTTGGAGGTAGTGAAAGATGAGATATACACTTACTTGTAGGGATAATTAGTTTGATTTGAATTTAAACATGATTGAGGTGTTTGTTGTGGTTGTTGTTGTTGTTGTTGTGATGTTGTGCTTCATATGCCAATCTTCTTCCATTTACTCCCCTTAACACCCCATTGTTGTTTACGACCTGGAATATGTCTCCTTTATCTTAATATTGTAGTCCATCCTTCCTCATTTTTCCAACCTTTGTTATTCTCACGTTCATGTTCATTGTTCCATCCCCAACCATTCTCACATCCTATACATAGTTAGACATTGTCAAGCATGAGAGACCAAAAAATTAACATACATTTTTTTCTTCTATTTGAACCATTTAGTGGCGGTTTAAACTACCACAAAATATTAATTTTTTTTTTAATTTTGAACCTTTTAACGACGGTAAAATTTCAATTTATTTTGGTTTTAAACCTTTTAGTTGTGGTTTAAGTCTATACATAATAATCACTAAAAATTTACGATGATTTAAAATTGACACTAAATAATTGAAGCTAGAAAAGAATGTTGAATTTCTAATCGTACAGTAAATGGCGCCACATAGTTAAAACCCTTTGTTTTTTCATCTTTCTATTCAACTTAATTTTACATTTTTAACTTGGTGATAATTCCACATCAATTAATAAATTCCTACTTATTAAAAATAGAATTAACCCAAAATCATTTATTTATCATAACGACCTTCGAAAACGACGTCATGACACAACCATTTACACATTTCAGATTAATAAAATATGTATCTTAACTATTTTATTTAATTATTTTGCATGTGCACTTTTTTTTATTTTTTATTAAATTAATTAAATGATCTGATATAGATATATAATATATCTAAAGTATCTGAAAACCAAATTTAACCTTTTGATTTTACGCACTAACTTATTATACCTTTGTTTGCTTCCTATTGTTTGACATTAAATGTAACTTATTTGGCACCCTCACAATTTTTGTTACATTTATTTATTTTTTTAATTGTTACATTTTTTTAATTCCATAACCCTAATCATTACTAACCACGTTTATTCCAATTCATACGAAATATACATCGAATTCTTGCAGTTTTCAATTTTCCAATTTGTTGAGTAACGTAAACATTCAAAATATTTGCATCGAAACAATGCATAATCCTTTCCAATTCCATCATTCAATTTGGCTTGCTGCATAGGGATTTCTCATTATAAAGGTTAATGATAACCATGTCAAATCTTAAACCCTTCCATTGAAACTCTCTTCTACGAACCCTACGGTTTAATCCTTTCCAACTCCATCATTCAATTTGTATTTCCATAATTCTCAATTCCAATCCCAATTTAAGTTGTTGCTTATGTTATTCATGTATGTTAACTTTTTATTATTCAGATGCAACCAAAGGTTGTGTTGCTTATGTTATTCAACTCTATTATGCTATAAAATACTACTATCATCTGGCAGTTTTGGTGCCTTTGAAACTACACACTTTCATTCTCATACTTGACCAAATAAATACTTAAATAAACTTGCATCAGTTTAGAATTCTTTTGACATAAAAGCTATTGCAATTACACTGCAGTAGTTTGAAGTCATTAGCCATGTAGCCACCAGCCATTTAATGTATTCTTGATATATCATGTTTAACATTAAAGAATAAAAATATTTTTGTAATATTTAATAAGTTTTCTCTCATAAATATAATTTTCTATGAGATAAGAATAGCAAGAGAAGTCTAAGAGATGAGATTGAAAATCATTTTTAATGTCTTCTGAGTTATATTGTTGTATTATTCTTTTATCTATTTATTGGATCTAATTCCTTATTTTTGCATCATATTGTCAAATAAAATTGAATGGAAATTTTCAATTTTTGATTGTAAACTTTTTATGATAATTATTATGCTTTTAGATTTGTTGAGAATGATTAGACATTATTGAAAGAACACAATAATATTTAATAGTTATTAGAAATTTAATTCTCAAAAACTTATTTCTATTATTATAAATATGGAGGCCGTTTTCTAACGTTTCCATAATAATTTTTTATTACTCTATTTTTTTCTTCTTTAGATCAATTTTTTTATTTATTGTTCAGAATCTCTAGTTAAAGGGGCATACCAATTTTCAGATACTAATAAATAGTTCCAAATTCACATTAATTAGTAACATTGGAAAGCAATTCGTTTCCACGATAAACCCTTTATATTTTCGATCGTCCCTTTTATAAATATTAATTATTTTAGATCACATAGATTAATTTTATTCATTTATTTTATCATGATTCTATTCATTTAAAAAAATCAATTCTATGATGATATTCATTTTTTTGTGTTTTTTAATATTACTAAAAAATATAAACCTCTAATTTTATTTATGTAAGATGTTTTAGGGTTTTATTTGAAATTTTATCTTATGCTTTTAGATTTGTTGAGCCGATTCTAATTATCCTAAACCTTGGCTATTTATTTTTTAAATTAACAAAAAATATTTATTCATTTAATTTATTACAAATTTATTTAATGAAAATAATCAATCCAATAAATGAACAAAAGTGTCATTAAAATCTTAGCTAAAAAATTGTCTCTTTAAAAAACAATTCCCTAACAAATTTCCTTTTGAAAATATTTTTTCATGTCTTTTTATAACTTTTTATTCTCACTTCTTTTGGTATGGAATTTTTAATTTTCATTTTTTTTAGTATCTTTTTTTAGTGTAAAATATTTTATGGTTTAGGGATTATGTTGTATCTAATTATCTTGATTTTGCATATGAGGAATATTTGCGATCTTTTCATCTGGGATGGCTTAGCTGCTCAATCCATGGTGGAATTGTCCAATGGTGAAGTTTGATCTTATAGAAAAGAAGATTGGAAAAGCCAAGTTGAAGATTGCTGAGTTGAAGAGAAAAAATTTTCAATGGAAGATGACATTTTTCTTGTCTTGTATTATGTTTGGATTAGTGTATAAGTACATGTAATCGGTATATCCAATGTGTAAAGAAGTTGATGTAGGTCTTGGTTTAAGTTCAGTGTTTTCGGTTTAAGTTAGATTTCTTTGTTTTAGTTATTAGAACATGAAATTGTGATGTAATTGTTAAAGGATTATGAAATATGATTTGATCCAATTTGTTGAAACTTTGATGTCATTAATTATAGATCATAACACATACTGTCATTAAGCAGAATACAGTCATTAAACATAATTGTCAATAACATTAATCAATGGCATCAACCACAAAACACAGTTGCCATCAAACATTGACATAAGTCATAACAAATACAGAATTCTCAGTACATTGGCATAAGTCAATAATTAAAGGTTCCAAACTAATACATAATAACATATAAATATCACAACAATTGGACTATTTCTTCATTTTCTTCTTGGCAAGAGTAGAGGTAGAATCTTCATTTTCTTCATTCAAAACAGACCATTCACGTATTTCTTCCCTAAAGTCGTCTAGAGAATTGAACTCCATACCCCACAAAAACTTAAAATTCTTATGCAAGTGTTCTTTTCTAAACTTTTTATTAGAGATAGGCATGTATAATGTACATGTGGCTCACCATAGCTTAGTATATTTTTTATTCTCTTTGTATATATATTAGCTATGTATTATTCTGATCGATTAATCAAACAATACTTTTATCAATTCTCTCTTTTCTCTGCTCTCTCTAATTTCTTCTTGAGTGTAACAACCATAACTGTAATTTGTTATCTCCATAACTGCTTCTTCTCCATCTTCATGGTGAGAGCCATCTACCTTGATATGGTATCAGAGCTAACCATGCTCTGGTAGCCATTGTTACCTTTATTTTTATTTTTCTTCGTGTTTCTTTCTCTTTTTTTTCTCTGCAACAATGGTTGCGCAGAGCTATCACGATTTCTCTACTAACTCCGTTAATCCCTATTATCTTCATCCGAACGAGAATCCCACTCTTGTTCTCGTCTCTCCTCCTCTTAATGACAAGAATTACCACGTCTGGTCTCGATCGATGCACATCGCATTGATCTCCAAGAACAAGGAAAGATTCATCGACGATTCTCTTCCCAAACCAGCTATTTCAGATGTGTTTTATGCGCCATGGATTCGCTGCAATACGATGGTTCTTGCATGGATTCAGTGTTCAATTTTAGAATCAATTGCAAGTTCTGTTTTATGCATTGATAATGCAGCTAGTGTGTGGAAGAATTTGAAGATTAGGTTTTGGCATAGCGACATTTTCCGCATTTTCGACATTCAAGAAGAATTGTACAAGTTTCTCCAAGGTACTTTAGATGTATCAAATTATTTTACTCATTTGAAAGTTCTATGGGATGAATTGGAAACGTACCGTCCTCTTCAATCTTGTTCATGTGCCATTCCATGTTCTTGTGGAGTTACTGCTTCCATTCGTCGTTATGGAGACTAGGACTATGTCATTAGGTTTCTTAAGGGTTTGAATAAGAAATTCACACATTCCAAGAGCCAAATCATGATGATGAATCCTTTACCCGGTATTGACAAAGCTTTCTCCTTAGTGATTCAACAAGAAAGAGAAATGAACAATGTCATTCCTGTAGCTAGCAACATTGAAGAAAGCTTAGTTCTAAATGTTTCTCATGATAATCCGTCACACAAAACCAATCAGTCTAGAGGAAAGAATCAAGGTTATGGAGGTCCTAGAGGTCAAAACCGTGTTTGTACACACTGTGGCAGAAATAATCATACCATTGATACTTGTTTTATCAAACATGGTTATCCACTAGGCTTCAAAAATAAACCTAGGGGTAATGGTTCTAACTCTCAGCAGGTTGCTACTGTCAACAATGCATCTGAGGCACCTATATTAGATTCTAGTTCCACTAATCCATCTGTTGGTTTTACTCAAGAGCAATACAATAACATTTTAGCACTGCTTCAGCATTCAAAACCTCCCTCCACAACCAATTTAGTATCTACATCTCCTCTTGTTTTGAATTCCTTTTCATCCAATTCCAATGGTAAGTCTTGTTCTTTGTGGATTCTGGATACAGGAGCCACAAATCATATTCTTTTTAATCTTTCTGCTTTCACTAGCTATAGCTCTATTGTTCCCATTTATGTCACTTTGCCTGATGGTTCACAATTATCTGCATCCATTGCTGGTTCTGCCAAACTTACACCATCTTTAATCCTTCACAATGTTCTTTATATCCCTTCCTTCAATGTGAATCTTATTTCTATAGCAAAATTGTCTCAAAGCAATAATTGTTTTGTTCAATTCACTACTGATTCTTGTTCTATTATGCATAATCCATCCATGGCAACGATTGGTATAACTGAATTGCACAATGGATTATATGTCATTGATTCAAATAAATCTCATTTTACTTGTAATTTTGTATATGATAATACTTGTGATGTTTCGCATATGCGACTTGGTCATCCTTCTAAAAAAGGATTACAAGCCATTTCTAAGATTTTTTCCTTTGTTTCTTATAAAGACAATGTATCTGCTTGTGATTCTTGTCATTTTGCTAAACAAAAGAAACTTCCTTTTCATAATAACATTACTCGTACTCATGATGTTTTTGAAATTCTTCATGCTGACTTGTGGGGCCCTTTTTCTACTATTTATACTCTAGGTCATAAATATTTTTCTCACTTTGGTTGATGATTATTCCAAGTTCACTTGGGTAATTTTTCTTCAAACCAAAGATCAAACTAAAACTAGCTTTGTCCATTTTATAGCTCATGTAGAAAAGCAGTTTCACAAATTTATAAAATGTTTAAGATCTGATAATGGTACAGAGTTTATAGCTAATGATTCTTTTTTATCCTCTAAGGGCATTGTACACCAAAAGTCTTGTGTTGAAACTCCTCAACAAAATGGGATTGTTGAGAGGAAGCATCAACACATTCTTAATATAGCTAGAGCTTTACATTTTCAGTTCAATATGCCTTTAACAATGTGGAATTTTTGTGTTCAACAAGTCGTTCATATATAGGCTTCCTACACCCTTGCTCAGCTTAAAATGTCCTTATGAAATTCTGTACCAAGAGCTTCCATCCCTCATACACCTTAAAGTCTTTGGATGTTTGTGTTATGAATCCACTCTTATGGCTCATCGAACCAAGTTTGACCCTAGGGCAAGCAAGGTTGTTTTTCTAGGTTACAAGGAAGGAACCAAAGGATACATCTTATATGATTTGAAACATCACAATATATTTGTCTCCATAAATGTTGTTTTTTATGAAACCACATTTCCCTTCAAAGACCAATCCCATTCAAACACACATTCCCAAACTCCTTTATGTGATGTTACCATTCCTACTGACTCTATCACATTCTCTCCAGACTGTACCATCTATCCTTCAAACAATGACTTACCTGTTGTACTTGACAATCCTAATCCTACTCAGTCTGCCTCGAGCCCCTCCCAAACCTTTACCTCCCCTAACAAAATCTCTCCTGATATCACCTCTAGCCCTTTTCCTTCCCTGTCATCACCCTTTGCTCTTGTTATAGATTTTAGCACTCATATCCTTCATCCCCCATCAACTCAATTCATGAGCCTAATATTATTTTTCTTACTCATATTGATCAGCCCCCTATTAGGCATTCCTCTAGAACTTCTCACCCTCACACATATCTTGCAGATTATCATTGTTATTCTACTTTTGCTACACTTTCCTCCTCTAAAGTTATTTATCCTTTGTCCTCTATCTTATCATATCATCAATGTTCTATTGATTTTCATTCTTTTTGTTGTTCCATTTCTTCTAACCATGAATCTTCCACATTCCAACAAGCTAATAAATTTGAATGTTGGAAGCATGCTATGAATGTTGAATTGCAAGCTCTTGCTTATAATCATACATGGACATTAGTGGATCTTCCACCTGGTAAGGTTCCTATTGGGTGCAGATGGGTCTATAAGGTGAAATACATGGCAAATGGATCTATTGAACGGAATAAAACCCGACTTATTACTAAGGGTTATACACAAATGGAGGAGTGGATTATTTTGATACTTTTTCACCTGTGGCCAAAATCACCACAGTTAGAGTTCTTCTTTCCATAGCTGCCATCAAGGGTTGGCATTTTGAGCAATTGAATGTTAATAAATCATTTTTGCATGGAGACTTACATGAAGAGGTGCATATGACCTTACCTCCTGGGCTTGTTACTTCCAATTCATCACAAGTCAAATCCTTGTATGGCTTAAAGCAAGCCAGTAGGCAATGGTATGCTAAACTTTCTACTTTTTTTATCTCTCTTGGTAACTCACAATCTCAGGTTGATTTCTCTCTCTCTCTCTCTCTCTCTCTATGTTAAGTCCACATCCATATGTTTTACTGCATTATTTGTATATGTGGATGACATTGTTTTGGCTGGAAATTCTCTCACTGAAATTCATTCTGTCAAGACCCTCTTAGACCAACAATTCAGCATCAAAGACCTTGGCCAACTAAGGTATATTTTAGGGTTTGAGATTGCTCGTTCCTCTACTGGTATCTTCATGAATCAGAGAAAATATACTTTGCAGATGTTAGAAGATACAAGCTTCTTGGCAGCTAAACCTTCTTCTCTGCCCATTGATCCTACCCTAAAGTTGTCTACTTTAGATGGAACACCACTGGATGATCCATCATCTTATAGAAAATTGATTGGTCAATTGATCTATCTTTCTAACAGCATGCCTGATATCTTTTTTGTTGTGCAACACTTAAGCCAGTATGTTTCCAAGCCTCTCCTTCCTCACTATCAGGCTGCCACCAGAATTCTCAGATATCTAAAATCTTCTCCTGCTAAAGGAATTTTATTTTCAGCCTCAAGTACTCTCAAACTCTATGGCTTTGCTAATTCAAATTGGGCAAGATGTCCAGAAACTCGCAAGTGTATTACAGGTTTTTGTGTGATTCTTGGATCTTCTCTCGTTTGCTGGAAATCTAAGAAGCAAAACACAATCTCTCATTCTTCTACCGAAGCTGAATACATAGCTCTGGCCTTTTTATCACGTGAGATTTAATGGCTTCAGTACCTTTTTCGCGACTTGCTCATTGAGTTTCCTCAACCTGCTTCGGTCTATTGTGATAGCAAATCTGCTATCTATCTTGCCCACAATCCAACCTTTCATGAAAGGATTAAACATATTGAGCTGGATTGTCATGTTGTTCGAGAGAAAATCTTGTCCAAACTTATTCACTTACTGCCTATTTCCACTACTGCTCAATTAGCAGATATCTTTACCAAGCCCTTGCACTCTCCTCTCTTCAATTCCATATTATCCAAGCTTGAACTTTGTAGTATCCAAAGTCCACCTTTAGGGGATATTAGAGATAGGCATGTATAATGTACTGGTGGCTCACCATAGCTTAGTATATTCTTTATTCTCTTTGTATATATATTAGCTATGTATTATTCTGATCAATTAATCAAACAATATTTTTATCAATTCTCTCTTTTCTCTGCTCTCTCTAATTTCTTCTTGAGTGTAACAACCATAACTGTAATTTGTTATCTCCATAACTGCTTCTTCTCCATCTTCATGGTGAGAGCCCTCTACCTTGATACTTTTCAAATTTAAGACCTTTCTCATCATCAGAATTATCAGGATCTGAAGACAAAAGCTCATCACTCAAATACTCATCATCTTTCAAATTCTTCTTTTTTCCTCCACTTAATATCTTCAAAACCATCAACATCTCTCCTTCGACTTGGGTGACACAAGCATACACATCAAAGTCGTAATTGTCTTATAGGAACAGTGACATCAATATCGTCATAACAATTAATCATTGTCGTTGCACGCTCATCTTCACTATCATTCAATGCTTCTACACCATCATCCTCACAAACCTCCAACTCAATATTGTCATTCACACACCTATGACTTCTAACTGACTCTCCAATATTGCTCACATTATTCTCCATAAACATCTCCCATTCGACTTGGGTGGCACAAGCATACGCAACAAAGTCGTAACAGTCATCATCCCTTTTGATTTGGAAAAAAATTCATCAATTTCTATGATCTTAGTCCACATTATATACGTCTCTCGCAAATGCCTCCAAGAAGTCACTAAACTATGAACACTATCCATTATAAACTTATCAATGTGGAGTCCAGAAACAAGTGTTACTACACCACCCCTGTAAATGGTAACCCCATCACTCAACACTACAAATTACCCTCATTGATGAAACTATATTTGCCTTAAGGAAACATCAATCATAATTCTTACAAACTTAGTTCAAACTATCAGCTCATGTCATATCATGCGGATTGTAACCCATATTGTTAACTTGATATTTTCCAAATTTGACAACAAAAATTCATAGTCGGCCCAATTATTATGAATATAATGTTACCAAAAGTGTGGGAAAAGAGAGATCTAGAATTTCCATTTCTATAAGAAGGCAAATCATGAACATTATCATCAATAGTACGATGTACACATGTCATGTACTACAAACATTTTGAACTATATTGTTGCCATTGAGAATGCCAAAATATAAGGGACCCTAGAGCAGACAAAAGGAGTACAACATGACCAAACCAAATAATGTTAGTTCCTACCAACCATTGTTAGTGTTGTACACATGGCTGGCTTTAAGCCTTCGATATAACAAGAGTTCCACTCTTTCAATTCTCTTACAAATATCTGCAATATTAATCAATATGAAAAACGATTTTATCATGAATAATCTATAAGAATAAAGGATAATTATAACTTATGAGATGTTTACTGATAATTTCTTACTTGTCTTACCATAATAAAGATTATTCATGATTTTGTTACTGGATTGACATGTGTTAGAAAACGTGTCACTGTTTCAGCTAGTTCCGTTATGTTTATGTACAAAACAACATAATGAGAGGGATTGATTAGATTAAACCAATAATTGAGATCTCTTGAGTTGAAATCATGTCTTCATAGAAAGTAATGTGGGATTCACGGTGAAGAAATTTTCATGGAAAAGTTAATAGAGATGTGATAGGACAATGAAGAATGGCCAGATAAAATTTGGAAATATTGCATAACAAATTTAGCTTTAGTTCAAGATTCTGTAACATTTCTATATCTGATATTAAAAAACGGATAAAATTGTTTCTTTAAGTTATACTAAATAAAATAACATTGGGTAAGAAGTTGTATATATATGGTGCGATTTTTTTCAGTTTAAACAAACCAATCAACTACCTACTCATTCCAATTGATTGCCACCATTCTACCATAAATATCCTTAACACATTTTCACTTTATACCTACTAAAAGGTTATGTAAATAACATATTCAACTATCTTAGACTTATGAGAATAATTCTTTCTTCGAGATGTCATTCAACTATTGGACATATTTAATCTCAATAGTTTATAATCAATTTCCCTCTTTTCACTTCATTTCCTCAAATATTTTCTCTTTCTTCAGTCATTATTTGCACTTCTTTTTATTTCGAGAAACCGCTGCACTCTCTCTTCCTCCCCCAAACCTTAGTCGCCACCCATTTCTCCATCATGTCTCCGGTCACCATTTACTCGCATGAAAATACCAAATCCATATTTGTATTCCTTATTTCATGGGTTTCCTAATGAACCATAAGATTTTTGTTTTGAACAATTTCACTGTCGACTATCGTTTCTTCTCTGATTGTCACTACTGCGAAACCGATATCGGCGACTCCAACAGCTGTTCAGGTTTAACATTGTAGACAAATGTGTTGACTTTTGATTTTTTTTTTTTTTTACATTTCTATACCATTTTTATTTCTCATTTGAATCTCAATTGCTTCTGCATAGTTTCACATTTGTTCGGATATGGTTTTCTCTTTCCCTAACTTTTTCCACCACAATGAGGGCTAATTGGAAGAATAAGTATATGTGGAAGTTAAAAGTTACTAATCTGAAATCAGTTTAGAGTTTGGGGAAAATATCTGAATCTATGTTGATTTTGTGAATTTTTTATTGCAGAAAATGATAGATTATTATATTTCTCTGTATGATTTGTAGATACATTGTTTTTGTATTGGAGAGAATGTATTTTTATGAAATTATCTTATTTTATATTAACATTTATATTTATGTAGGTAGAAGTCGGTAACTCTATTGTGTTCATTTAGAATGTGTTGTTGAAATAATGATGTAAGGAGAGAAAATAAAAGTTAAGAGAATTTGAAATTCTGCTTTTAAAAGTGCTTAATTTCAAGATATATATATTATTCACACCACTGTAACACTTTTATGAACATTCTGCTTTCTTTTTCCTTCTGAGAAACTGAACCTTGCTGGTTAACAAATTTCATTTTTCTTATATTAGGTTATTAGTGGACTTGATAAAGTAAATGAAGTATCAACAACTATCTTTGTGTCATGTGAAGAAGATATAAAAGAAGCAATGATGGCTTTAAAGAAGATATAAAAGAAGCAATGAATGACATGTACATTTTGCTAGCAAAATATGAAGTGAGTGATTGATCTTTATTATTACTCAATGTTGGTATGTTGTTAGCAAGAGCAATTATATTGTATGTTCACTCTTATTTTCATTGTCTTTGTGACTTCTTTTAAGGGGGAAATGATACAGATTTGAAGATGAAGAAATTAGAAAGATAGCAATGGCGTATGTGGTAAGAAGATTTGGTTCTTAACTCTCAGAATACTAACTCACCTAATTTGTTGCAAACTAGGCATGCCACACTCAGATCCTGATTTAATGCAGCAAAAAATGTAATGGTAACTATGAGAGATGGTCGGCTTTAAAATAGGGTCCTATTAGAGCTGCTATGGGACATTGAGTTCTGTTATTTTTCTTCATTAACATACACTAACACTTCAGATTATTTATGCCAACATGCCTCACAAAAACTATTGTTTGATTTAATATTAATATGTAGTGAGTGCAAATTTCTAATGCAATGCCACTTTTTTTTTCCAGCAGCAGCAAGTGAAATGGGGTTAACATTTGAAGAAGCCATGGAAGAACGATTGTATGTGTATTCCCGTTAAGGAGGTAAAGATGAAAATATTTATCATGTTTGCAATGCAAAAGAGTAGAATACATATATATAATATATATCCAAATTGTTTGATGACTCATATTCTTAAAGTTTTGTTCTTCTTCTAAATTGATCTATTACGAGACATCTAATTTGCTTGTTTTTTTACTCCTTTTGTATTTAAAGGTATGAATCTAATTTTAATTGATTCCATTTTGATGATAAGTTGTAGCTTGAGAAGTATGAAAATAGTTGTTGGAACAACATATCAATGATATATTCTTAGTATCTTTATAGGTGTAAACACCCCAAATTTGCCCTCACCCATTCACACCATGGCTTGTGATCATTCTCATATGCATAAGTACAATCATATCATCTCACATTTCATTTTTTTTATCCACTACATAGTTTTCAAGTCATCTGCACCTAGGGTTTGTGATCTGAGCAATCCCAAAGCTTCTTGAGGCACTCCAAAGGCAACCAATCAACTCAAAGGGGTCCATGTGTGTTCTTATATCATATTTCATCTCCTCAAAGTCAAATTGCAGAGGAATCACAAGGACTAGGGTTTGAGGTGATGCAGAGCCAAGTTTGACTGCACAGTTGACTGAAAATTAGGGTTTTGGTTTCAGAGGCCATAACTCCAAATTTTTTGGTCATTCTTGTTTCCATTGCTCTTTGTATGGTATAGGGAGTTTGCATATCAATTTTCATGAAGAAATTCCATGGGGAAGTCATCTGATCAAGAGTTGACTTTTCAGACAAGTCAGTGCAAAATCAGGGCATCTGAGGCCCCCAATGACCCAACCAATGGGTGATCTTCATCATTTTGAGTGTATATGATCTTTATTTGATCATGGAAGAAGGTGGAAGTTCATAGAAATCAAGAATTTAGGGTTTTTTGCAAGTGTTGACTTTTTGGGCATAGTTGACTTTTCAAGAATGCATCATTTTAGGTCATTTTTCAAGCTTTGATTCTTGATCCAAAAAGGCTTCAAATGAAAAAACTTTGGTCATGAAAGTTGTAGATCTCATCTTTCCCTTTTCAAAAAGTACAAGAACATGATCAAACTCTTCTTGGATCAAAAGTTATAGCAATGCAAAGTTGGCAAAAATCATTAATTTTCAAGGCATGCCTCATTTGGAAATTTTGCAAAGTCTTGGACCAATGCATATTGCAGCCTCTAATTCACTTCAAACCAACACATAAACATTCTCTAAGTCCTAAAAATCAGAAATGGACCAAGAATGTCATGGTTTCATGTTTGGTTAGGCAAAGAAGTCACATGTGAACCAAAATGTCACAAGTTGCAAAACTCATGATCATGCTCCCTCCTACTTGCAGCCTTGGATGCTGAGCTTTGCTAGCCTCTCACCTCACCTTGCTGCGCCAGCCCATGCCCATGTACTTGCCTAGATCATGAGCCATGCTTCTCTTACACATTATTTGACTTTTTGCAAAAGTTGCCTTACCAATCAATAAAGGGGATGTCAAATCAACTGACCAATGAGAGAGAGTCATATGGACAATTTGCAAGCAAAGCATAGCATAAGGCAAGGCTGAAACCATAACATTCATCACATTCACAAAAACCTTCCACATTGCAACTTGCTTCGATTCTCTCTATACAGCCTGCAAACACTCAAACCTTTTCCTCCATTCAACTCACCATGTATCATTGAGTAGAAACCACCCAAAGCACAAGCCTGAAACAGCCAGATTACTCCATAGCCATTTCTCACTTCATTTTGCAGTTTCATTCGAAACTCTCATCCTAGCTCACAAACACACAAACAAACACCACAAACCTTCTCCATTCATCATCAGGACCTCAAACCTTCATTCACCATGACCTGAAAGTGCCAGAATCTCCATTGCCATTTTTGACTGAACTGAAGCAGGAGCTTTCGAAACTCATCATCAAGCCAACTTAAATTCCATTTGAGCATTCAAACATCTTTTGGGGACCAAGTGGAGCAGCTTGCACAAAGAAAGGAGGCCAGAAAGTTCCTAAACTGAAAGCTTCAAATCTCAGGTAGCTCGAAAATAATTTTTTCCAGAAATCATTTTTCTTGTTACAAACTTGTTCCATTTGTTTCACTGATCATTCTGGTACCATTGGTTTTGAAAATGGTTGTGATTTGAGCATTTAATTGGACTCTGAAACTGGTTTGCCCTAAAAATGTTTGCTTTCGATTCATGTGATTGATGAAGAATAAATTTGTTTGGGGTTAGGGTTTTGATTCAGGAGATCATGGGAATCATTTTGGTGTGATTAGATTTCATTTTTGATACGTTTTGAGGAAGTTTGGAGGTTTTCAGGTGGACTTCCCACCGGAGAAGACGACCGGAGGTCTTCTCCGGCCACCTGAAAATAATTAGGGTTTTAATCCTGTAATTAAGCCAGTTTAAATTTCGTGCGTTGGATCAGTGGACTTTGTTGACTTCGCGCGCGTGTGTGTGGCTGAGATTCATCATTAAACCCTAAATCTCAATTAATTAATTCATAATTATGTTTAGCCACGTTTGAATTTCAGCCTTTGATCTGCGCGCGCAGTCAATGGCTCCATCTCCAGATTCAATCTCAGCCATCCTTCCTGTTTACTTTTTATTTTATTTGTTTTTATTTCTTTTTATTTCATTAAATTTGCATATTTATTTTAAAATAGCAAAAAATTCTTAAAAATTATGAAACTTTTTCTTTAAAGTTTTATTAATTTTTAAGACCCAAAAATATTTTTATTTTCATTTTTAGCATTAAAAAAGTATTTTTAAATATTTAAAAGATTATTTTTAATTGATTAATGGGAATTAATTAATTAAAAATACTTTTAGGTATTTAAAAATCATCAAAAAATTCATGAAATGTTCTAAGACATTTAGAAACATTGTCCAACCTTCAAACCAAATTTCTTTTTTGATCTTGATGCATTTTAAGAATTTTTCATTGAATTAAATCATTTTTTATGCATTATTTTGATCACATGTTTGAAAATTCATTTCTGCCTATTGGTGAAGGTTGAGACATTGATTCTTCTTGCATTGTTTTGTGTTTAGCATGTAGTTTCTAGGATAAAATGGTCATGATTTGTTCTTGCATTTTCCATTTGTTTGGCATTTGTTTTGTTAAGAACCCTAAAAAACCCTAATAACTTAGAAAATTCATATCTTGAGTTTGGTTGAGAGTTGAGAGCTCCCCTTTGGGCAGTGGTTCATCATAGGCCTAGGGTTTCTTTGGGTGCCATTTTCTTTTTTTTATCATGAGGTTTGCTTCTGTTTTTGGTTTGTGTTTTTTTTGTTTGATCCATGAACCCTAATTTGGGCTTCCATTTGCATCCCTCTTGCATTTCCTTGCATAACATGACTTGTCTTTGCATTTTGTGCATTCTTGTGATTCATTTGACATCTTAAGACACATAGAAAGCATCTTTGATCATTGCATTACATATTTGCCATGTCATTTATCTTGCATGATTCATAACATTCCATGTTTGTTCATGCTCCTTAACTTGCATCATATGCATTCATAATCTTGTATGAACATCCCCATTGTCTTGCCTCATGTTTGCAGCACCTCATAACATCATAATCATCATCACCATGCTTCTGGTATTGCTTTGCATCATATCATTTTATCTCATCTTGCATTGCATTGCATTTCTTTCTAACATTGCAGGTGGTAAGTAAACTTGGGAAGTGGATTTGCCTTCACTTCTCATAACTTTTCTTTTCATCTCTCTTGCATCCATTGCTGCATCTCTATTTGTGTTTGAGTTTGAGCTTGCTCATTCTTCTTCTTCCCACTTTCTTTCTTCAAGTAACTTGACTTCTTAATTGAAGCAAGTCACTTTGCTTCTCTTGATCCTGTTCATCTGCTTCCTGGTGGTTCTTCTGAAGATTGTTCTTGAAAACCTCACAAACCTTAGGATCAACCAAGCATGACAATGAATTAGGGTTTTGATTAGTCCCCCCTCATAGTTTTTACCTTTGTGTCTCTCTTTGAGTCTTCTCTTCTCATCTCATAATCAGGGACTAAACCCTAAAGGCTTTAAGACTTTGTGATTAAGCTTATGCCTGCATCCTTCTCTTAGGATGGAGTGTATAACTTTAATCCTAAGTATTAAACCCTTAAGGTGTTTAAATCTCTTAATCAATTCATCTAATAATCATCAAGACATCACACTTGTAACTTGGGCCTTGCATTAGGGTTCTAATTCTTCCTTAAGTGGTTAAGAAGGACTAACCCTAGTGTTAATGGACAAGTCCCTCTCAAGTTGTCTTACAAATCATAAAATTCACTTCATCATCATATCATTAATCTAAAATCCACTTAATAAAGGCTTGCTTTGTCATGGGTTTAATCCCTAATCATGGATTAAGTTGAGGAGTCTTCCTCAGCTTAAACACTCTCATCTATTATCCTTCTTTTAGGATGGTGTAATGAGTCTGTTTAATCCTTGATTATGGCTTAACCTCATTACTCAACACTAAACAAAAACACCAAAAACATCTAAATAATCACAAGTAGGTTAATGATCTTAATCCTACACCGAAGGCGATTAAGTGTGAGAATCTGACTTCACACTTAAGGTATTCTCATTACCCCTAATCAGAGGGAAGATGTGATGAGTTTACTAAATCCATTGGTTTAGGCTTAAGCTCATTTTCTTATGACAAAAATCCAAAAAGAAATAAAAGACTGAAAACTCAAAAACAAGCAATAATCGTCTCCTCCGGGATTCTTTTTCTCATCACACTCACTCACAATCGAGAACTTGCTTCTTCCGTCTAATGCAAGACAGTTAGCACCTGAGCCAGACAGGTCATACACTTGAGCATAGACAAGCAAGCAGTTCACAAGTCAATTCACCTTTCAGTCTCTTTGGGTCGAACTACGGTGTTCTGACTTCCTCATTGCACGAGAGGATACGTAGGCATAACTTAACAGTTATCGAACAAAAGTCTCTGTCCATTCCCCCTCTTTCCAGCTTCATTCTTTTAGCCTCATCATCATGAGCATTTCATTCCTGATCTCACACTGACACTGTATATACTACACTTCACTTCTTTTTACACTGACACCTGTACATCTTTTCCAGCTATTTTACACACAAATTGCACTGACACTACCCCTTTAAAACACAAATCTCTTAAGCGTGGATCCCGTCGAGTACGGCGGACAATCTGGGTGCTAATACCTTCCCAGGTCGTAACCAACCCCCTTTCTCAGTCTCTCTGGTTCGCAAACCGTCTTATCCGTATCTTTCTAGGTCTATGCAGCATTGCCTTTCCTCCGGGATAAAAATGCCTAGCTGGCGACTCTATTCATCTCCAGTGAGTTCACGGCTGTGTGTTCTCACTGTTCCCTCTCGCCGACCGTTCGCGCTTGTACCGGGATGCAAATCTTCGGGAGCGACAGCTTGGCGACTCTGCTGGGGAATGTTTGTATTGCAACCAGGGCTTCTGGTTCTTTTTGTGGGTTCCTCCTAGCGCTTGTTTGATTTGTGTTTACTGGGGTGTTATGTGCTATCTGTGCTTGTATATCTGTTTTGTTTATTGCTTTATGTACAGTTGATTTATTGCTTTCTTTATAGCTTTATATTTTTCATACTGTCATACTGTGCTGGCTGGATCTGGTTTTTCTTTGGTGGGTGGGTATTTCATTGAGAGTTAAGGTCCTATACCTGGGACCTGAGTGACACCTAGGCTAGAGTGAATCATATTCTTTCCCATTCCATTTCGGTCTGGTGCGGGAATATGAAACACGGTTCAGATATGGGTTTCTTCTTGAGAACTCTGTGTTGCGGATTTCCTGCAATGCTAGGGCTATCTGGGAAGCCTGCTAAGTCTGGATGACCTTTTAGTATTGACCTTCAGAAACTGAGGTGAATTAGAGGAGGAATTGTTATGGTTATTGTAAACACTGTACCTCCGGGTTAGAAGTGTTTACACTTCTCATAACTGATCCAAGTCTGAGGATCCTTGTTCTAGATCATCACCTGTGAGGGGGTTGGGCTGTTTACAGGTTTGCAGGTACCTTGACCTCAGAATACCCTGTTACTTTGACTTTGTTAAGAATGCTCCATGTTGGATAGTTCTTGTGATTCTAAAACCTTGGACTTGTGGCTCTTTATTTGAGTCCCCTACCCTGGTTACTGGATTTATAGACCTCCACCTGGAATTCTTGAACACACATGGATCTATACCAAGGCAGTTAATCAGATCCAGCTCAGTCACAAACCCTTGCATATCATTTGCATACATACTCATTGCATCATATTAACATGTGCTTATTTGTGTTTCAGGGTATCCATTTTCATCTGGTTTTGGTTTTGACCCCATCTGCAGTATTGACCTATCTCCACCAGCACTTGCTTCAGCTTGTCAGCCGTACTTCAGTTACTTGCACTAGCCAGCCAGTGGCCCACTCCTCAGCATCTTCATCAGCACTCTACTCAGTCTCAGCATTCATGGCTCCAAAGAAAAGCAACATCACCTATCATTTCTTCCAACCAGACTTATCAGACATCAGGAGGATCCAAACCCTGATCACTCCAGATCACATACCCTTGTTCAGGGAGAGTTATGGAGATATATTGGACATGGTTATGGATCTGGACCCTTCACAGAGGAGCCTCATCCACACCTGCATTCAGTTCTATGACCCCCCATTGAGATGTTTCACCTTTCAAGACTTTCAGTTGGGACCCCTATTAGAAGAATACTCATCTTTGATTGGTTTGCCTATCAGGAGAGAAATCCCATTCAACCCTGAAATGGTCTTTCCTAGCAATGGAGAGGTAGCAAAAGCTTTGTATCTGGAGCCTGTTTTGATTGAACAGCATATGACCTCTAAAGCTGGGATCCCTGGACTTCATCTGGACTTCCTGATTTCTCAAGCTAGTCTGAAGGCCTCCTTGGGGGAGTGGAAAGCTGTTTGTGCTCTGTTGGCCTTAGGTGTATATGGAAGTGTGTTGTTTGCAGATGAGCCTCGATTCATTAGCAAGAATGCAATCCATTTGTTCATCCTGAAGAACCCAGTGCCAACTTTATTGGGTGATCTCTATTACTCAGTCCATCAGAGAAATGAGAAGCAGAGGGGAAGATTAGTGAGGATTTGTGCTCCATTATTTCATGCTTGGCTTCTCAGGCATCTACCCAGGACAGATGCATTTTTAAACCCTCATCAGCAAAGCAACTGGGCTAAGAGGCTCACTACTCTCACTTCAGCAGATATCAGGTGGTGTGCTCAAAGCACCAAGGGCAGAGATATAATCACCAGCTGTGGGCACTTTCCCAATGTGCCCTTAATAGGAGTTAAGGGAAGTATCAACTACAACCCTCTGCTGTTCAGGAGACAATTGGGCTATGCACTGGTCCACACTCCTAGGGAACAAGACTTGGTTGAGACCCTCTACTGTGAGAACAAGATTAGTTTGGCTGTTGTTAGGCAGGCTGCCTGGGCCTGGGATCATGTTCAAACCAAGGGAATCACCATTCTGGGGAAGTGCAATAATGTGGCATCAGTCCAATATTATGAGTGGTCCCATGCTAGGGCCCAATTCTCTGGAATGCCCTTCACCATAGAAGACATGCCTGAGTCATCTTCGGCACCACCCCCTGCCACTATCAGTTTGGAGGAGTTTGAGAGCTTGAAGGAAAGAAATGAGAAGTTAACCCAAGCCTTGCAGAAGACCCTCAGGGAGAGGAGTGAAGGTGTGAGGGAAATTGAAAGATTGGAGAAGTTGAGAATAGAGCACTTGACCAAAATTGAGAAGTCTGGAGATTATATCAACAAGTCCAAAGCTGGTGAACAGATCCTGAAGAATGCTTGTAAAGAAGCCCAGTTCCAAAGAGCAAGAACAGACTTGTATTTGAAGGAGAGTCAAGCCCGGTGGGTCAGGATCACTGAGGCCCGTACTCTAGAAGACAAGAGAGTTCAGGACAAGATGGAACAGATAGAAAAAGCCCTGGCAGCAGCCCAGGAGGAAATATCAGAGCTGAAAATCAAAGCAGGATTGAAGAGGTCTAAGGACCAAAGTCAGAGCAGGAAGTTGACTGCAGCTGTTGCAACAAGAAACCTTCTCATTAGAAGTCTCACGGAGCATCCGGCTGATCCTGTGACCGAAGCACTTCTCAAGGAAGTTCGTGAGGATGAGTTTGGCCTTGGAGTTTGATCGTTTGCTTGTTGTTATTCCTTTTCATGTACTTTTGTTTTTGTGATGTATTTTGACCCCTTTGAGGGCTTGTGTTGTAAAAATGAACAAATTGTATTATTTCACCTTTGTAATATATTTGTGTTGGTTTCTATCTGGGTTCACATCAAAAGCAACTTCAACAGCAGCATCTTCAAGGGTCTGGAAGGGTCAAAACTGAAGGCCAAATCGGATACCTGGAGAACAAATAAGCATAACTGCATTGCACGCTAACCCTTTTGTTTGTTTTGTAGGTTTTTGTTTTGTTGTTGCTAACCTCTGTTGTGTTATTCAGGAATTATTGCTCGCCGCCGGGTATTTCCTCTCAACATGCCACACAGGTACCCAACTAGAAACAACCTTCCGGGAATTCAGATGGATCAGATGCAGCAGGACCTTACAGAGGTCAGAAACCAGATGGCCAACGAAAGGTTGGAGATGAGAACTCAAATAACACAATTCATGGAAGTGATGAACAATCTAGCTCAAAGCCAGGAGAGGCTCAGAACTTTGGTAGAAGGAAGGAATCAAGAGGAGCCCCATGTGGGAACTGCTGGCACAAGTAACAACGAGAGGGTGCAACCACATGTTAACCCCCCTGTGTTTGGCCCACATCTACATCCTGAGATCAATATTCCTGCAAACATTCAAGGAACAGCCACAGCAGCCAGAGTACTTCAAGAAGATCCTCAGGAGGACCAATTTACAGTAATGGGTGCTGGAGAGGAAACTTATGATAGGCGGCTGGATGAAATAGCCGAGAAGTTGAGGTCCTTAGAATCTCAAAATTCTTTGGGTTTCGACGTTATGGACATGGGTTTGGTAGACGGGGTCAGGATTCCCCATAAGTTCAAGCCTCCTTGTTTCGAAAAGTATAATGGGACTTCATGCCCCCGGACTCATTTGCAATCATTTCTGGGAAGGCTGAAGGCCTATACAATGGATGAGAAACTTTGGATGTTCTACTTCGAAGATAGCTTGACTGGAGCTTCAAGGGAGTGGTATTCCCATTTGACAAGGGCAACTGTTAGATGTTGGAAGGACCTGGCAGAGGCCTTCATCCGACAGTATCAGTATAATCTAGACATGGCACCCAACAGGACTCTCTTAATGGGAATGTCACAGTCTTCGAGGGAGAGTTTCCGAGAATATGCTCAAAGATGGAGGCAATTGGCTGCTGCTGTTCAACCCCCTATGTCTGAAAGGGAAATGGCAGATATGTTCATGAACACTCTTCAGGGAACGTATATTGACAGGTTGGCTGCTTTCTCTTCCACCAGCTTCGCAGATGTTGTCATAGCTGGGGAGAGAATTGAAAGCCTGTTAAAAATGGGAAAGATCTCTGACAATGGTGCAAACTCGTCCAGTAGTACAAGAAAGCCTTTTGCAGGCCCGAGAAGAACTGGCGAGACCAATGCCATTCACACCAACAGGGGTAGGCCCCAATATGTTCAAAGGACAATAGCAGCAGTCACTATCCCTGCTCCAGCTCATCCACAGCCAGTCTATCAACCTCCTCAACAGAACTTCCAATAACAACCTCAGTATCAACAGAATCAGTATCCTCCAAGAAACTACAACAGCAACAACAACTCCAACAACAATCAACAGAGGCCATTCCAGCAAAGGCCATCCCAAGCTAACCGAGTGATCGACCCGATCCCAATGCCGTATGCTGCCTTGCTGCCACAACTTCTGAAACTCAACCTGGTTGAGCTAAGAACGTTGGCACCTCCGGATCCCAACAGTCTACCAAGAAACTATGACTCCAATGCTAGGTGTGCTTTTCATTCGAACGCACCTGGTCACAGTACAGAAAAATGCAGGGCTCTGCATATGAAGGTACAAGACTTGGTAGACTCCAAGACTCTGAATTTTGCACCTCCACCCAATGTCAATAAAAACCCTATGCCAAACCATGGTGGTCCCCGAATTAATGCTATTGAAGAAGACCAACCGTCTTATTTAATAACTAGTGTGGATCAGATCAGGACACCATTGGTGGAAATCAAAGCTCAACTCCGTGAAAACCAGATATTTCCGGGGTGTGAACTAGGGTGTCCCTACTGCAATATTTCATGGAATGGGTGTGAGGACCTGAGGAACGGCATTGACAGCCTTATTCAGAGTGGCCTGCTACAGATCACTACATCATTCCCAACAAACCCAACAACTTCATCAACAACGGTTTCAGAACCTCCTACAAATACAACAACTATTGTTCCCGACAATTCACCAGCACCATCAACAAGTACTTCACCTGTCCTCCCAAATGATCAGTTTTCAACAGTTTCTCCTGCTACAACTCCAGCTTCATTCCATTTCGAATCTCCGTCAACAACAACGACAGTCCTTCCAACAACAGTACCTCCTACAACACCAGCAATCAATCATGAAGATGTCTCCACTGTTACCATATTCTACGATCCTGAAAATAACTCCGCCTACCATTCAGAAGGTGCTGCTCCCGCCAGAGCACCAGTTACAATCTTTTATGATCCGCAAACAATAACAGTCCCTTCAGCAGCAGCAATCAGTCCGGTCACTGTCACGGTGCCTGGACCAGTACCATATGAAAGCAATAGGGCCATCCCCTGGCACTATGGCTCTGACTTGTATTGCGAAGGAAAAAGAATCACTCTGGAAACATCAACACCTGCACCACAAATAGATAATGTGGGGGGAGGCGGAGGCTTTACTCGAAGCGGACGTCTCTTTGCTTCACAAGTTCAAAGACCTACTGCCGAAGTAGAAGCTGCTGCCAAGGCAAAGGGTAAAGGCCCGGTGCAGGAAGATCCAGCTGCCAAAGAAGCCCTGAAAACTCCATTTGATCAGGAAGTTGATGAGTTTATGCGGATCATCAAAAAGAGTGATTATAAAATTGTGGATCAGCTTCACCAGACGCCATCCAAAATCTCCATCCTCTCACTGCTTATGTGTTCCGAAGCCCATCGGAATGCACTACTTAAAGTCTTGCACGCAGCTTACGTGCCTGAGGAGATTACTGTCAACCAATTGGAAACCGTGGTTGGAAATGTTACTGCTAGCAATGGGCTAGGGTTTACCAATGCTGACTTGACAGCGGATGGCCGCAACCACAACAAAGCCTTGCACATAACCATGGAATGCAAAGGAGCTGTCCTTTCTCATGTGCTGGTGGACACAGGTTCTTCCCTGAATGTCTTACCAAAGAAGGCTCTGGTGAAGCTTGAATATGATGGACTGGCATTGAGACCCAGCAACCTGGTGGTAAGAGCCTTCGATGGTTCGAAGAGATCGGTTCTGGGAGAGATTGAGCTGCCTGTGACAATTGGCCCGCAGACCTTTAAAACTATCTTTTATGTGATGGACATTCAGCCCGCCTACAGCTGTTTGTTGGGTAGACCCTGGATTCACGCCGCTGGCGCAATAACGTCTACCCTTCACCAAAAGTTAAAATTTGAGTGGGAAGGTCAAGTTGTCACAATCTGTGGGGAAGAGGATATTTTCGTTAGCCATCTGGCTACTTACAAATACATTGAGATGGATGGGGAGATCCATGAAACAATGAGCCAAGGTTTTGAAGCCTTGAACGTCAATGAAGCATCTGCTGTGTCAGGGATCTCCATGTCATCTTACCAACAAGCCCGGAAGGTTGTTGAAGAAGGAACTGCCCTAGGTTGGGGCAAGGTCTTGGCTGTGGAGGAGAAGAAGGACAAATTTGGGTTGGGTTACAGACCAACTCAACATCAAGCAAAGGCTGCTGCAGAGCCTGGTTTTGTCAGTGGGGGGATGCTTACCCCCGATGCTATCAACTGTCTGGAAGACGAGCTGGAAGAGGAGCGCAATCTGGAGAATTGGATTCGTCCAAAGATCCCGGGGAGCAGTGTCTCGAACTGGTCTTCCCAGGAAATTATAAGAGTTACTCATGCAGAGTAATCATTATTTCCTGTATTTTTTTATATAGCATGCATCCAAGTCTTGCATCTTGCCCAAGATGACAAGACTCATTTTGTAACCAGGGCCATCTGTACTTTTGTGCAAACAAGATTAAATTAATGAAATATCAGACATCTTTTTGCAAACGAGTCTTTTTCTTTTCTGCTCACTGTTTTTCCATTTTTCTTTTTGTACAAAAAATAAATGGCGGTGTTTTCAAAATGATAACTTCATTTCACCTTTTTTCTAAAGCAAGATTAAAATCAATCACTAAAATAAACCAACTTAACCCTTGCAGAGAGTGCCTTCCAGACAGCACCGACAACAGCACGGCTATGACATCGTATGACTTTGACAATCCAATCAATCAAGCTGATGAAGGGGTTGATGAAGAATATGAGCTTCCTGAAGAGCTAGCCAGGTTGTTAAGGCAAGAGGAAAAGGTTATTACCCCTCACCAGGAGGAGGTTGAAGTGATCAATCTTTGTACAGATGAAGACGTGAAAGAAGTTAGAATCGGGGCCTGCCTGCAAGACTCAGTGAAGAGACAACTGATTGATCTGCTTCAGGAGTATGTTGATGTGTTTGCTTGGTCGTATCAAGACATGCCAGGGTTGGATACCGACATTGTTGTGCACAAGCTGCCTCTGAGGGAAGAATGCCCACCAGTAAAACAGAAACTGCGCCGAACTCGCCCAGACATGGCTATGAAAATCAAGGAAGAGGTACAAAAGCAATGGGACGCCGGGTTCCTTGCTGTGACTAGCTATCCGCCGTGGGTTGCTAACATAGTACCTGTGCCTAAGAAAGATGGCAAAGTAAGAATGTGTGTTGATTACCGGGATCTGAACAGAGCCAGCCCGAAAGATGACTTCCCATTACCTCACATTGATGTATTGGTGGATAACACGGCTCAGTTCTCGGTATTCTCCTTCATGGATGGATTTTCAGGATATAATCAGATCAAGATGTCACCTGAAGACATGGAGAAGACAACATTCATTACACCTTGGGGCACGTTCTGTTACAAAGTGATGCCATTCGGACTGAAGAATGCTGGTGCAACATATCAACGGGCTATGGTGACATTGTTCCACGATATGATCCACAAAGAAATAGAATGTTACGTGGATGA
Organism: Lathyrus aphaca; assembly: GCA_963966055.1. Taxonomy (NCBI): domain Eukaryota; kingdom Viridiplantae; phylum Streptophyta; class Magnoliopsida; order Fabales; family Fabaceae; genus Lathyrus; species Lathyrus aphaca. The sequence continues at coordinate 309,311,697 of OZ014521.1, forward strand.
TATGATCGCCAAGTCCCTTACAGAGGAAGATCACCTGGTAAATCTGCTCAAGTTATTCAAGCGTCTGAGGAAGTACCAATTGAAGCTGAACCCCAACAAATGCACATTCGGGGTGCGATCCGGTAAGCTGCTGGGCTTTATTGTAAGCGAGAAAGGGATTGAAGTTGACCCAGATAAAGTCAAAGCTATTCAGGAAATGCCCGCACCAAGAACTGAGAAAGAAGTTCGAGGGTTCTTAGGTCGATTGAACTACATCTCACGGTTCATATCTCACCTTACAGCTACCTGTGAACCCTTGTTCAAGCTGTTAAGAAAAGAACAAACGGTCAGGTGGAACGAAGATTGTCAGAAGGCTTTTGACAAGATCAAGGAGTATCTGCAAGAACCTCCAATCCTCATGCCGCCAGTTGAAGGAAGACCTCTGATTATGTACTTGACAGTGCTAGAAGAATCGATGGGGTGTGTGCTGGGCCAGCATGACGAGTCTGGTCGAAAAGAGTATGCAATATACTACCTAAGCAAAAAGTTTACCGACTGTGAACAACGTTATTCACTACTCGAGAAAACTTGCTGTGCTTTAGCGTGGGCTGCTCGCCGACTGAGACAGTATATGTTGACCCACACTACCTTATTAATCTCAAAAATGGATCCAGTTAAGTACATTTTCGAGAAGCCAGCTCTTACCGGACGGGTTGCAAGATGGCAGATGATTCTCACAGAATACGACATACAGTACACCTCTCAGAAAGCCATCAAGGGCAGTGTACTATCTGAATATCTTGCTGAGCAACCCATTGATGACTACCAGCCTATGAGGTTTGACTTCCCTGATGAAGACATCATGTTCATTAAATCAAAAGATCACGAAGAGCCTATTCACACTGAAGGGCCGGACCCGGAGGAAGAATGGACTATGATGTTTGATGGGGCTGTTAACATGAATGGCCGTGGTGTTGGTGCAGTACTCATTACACCTAAAGGAGTTCACATGCCTTTTTCGGCGAAACTCACTTTCAACTGCACTAACAACGAAGCTGAATACGAAGCTTGCATTATGGGTCTGGAGGAAGCCATTGACCTCAGGATCAAGACATTGACCGTATTCGGAGATTCAGCTTTGGTAGTCAATCAGACCAACGGGAAATGGTACACCCACCAAGACCATCTGATACCTTACAGGGATTATACAAGAAGGTTATTGACTTTCTTCACAACAGTCAAGCTTGAGTATATCCCTCGGGACGAGAATCAGTTTGCAGATGCTCTTGCCACCATTTCATCCATGATCAAAGTTCAAACGGCCAACTTTGTACCCCAGATCTCAGTGTCTAGACTCGATAGACCAGCATATGTATTTGCGGCGGATGTTGTCAAAGACGATAAGCCTTGGTTCCATGACATTAAGTGCTTCTTGGAGGATCAGACATACCCACCTGGGGCATCTTCCAATGATAAGAAGACTTTGAGAAGGCTTGCTGGAAGTTTCTTTCTGAACACTGATGGGTCTTTATACAAGAGGAACTTTGATATGGTACTCCTCAGATGTGTTGACCAGACGGAAGCAGATTTGTTAATGCATGAAGTGCATGAAGGCTCTTTTGGTACTCATGCAGGAGGGCATGCCATGGCTAAGAAATTGCTAAGATCAGGCTATTACTGGATCACAATGGATGCAGACTGTTGTGCTTACGCCAGAAAATGCCATAAATGCCAGATCTACGCAGATAAGGTGCATGTGCCTCCCAATCCTTTGAACATCATGTCTTCACCATGGCCCTTTGCTATGTGGGGTATTGACATGATTGGCAAGATTGAGCCAACTGCTTCAAACGGCCACAGATTCATCCTGGTCGCCATCGACTATTTCACCAAGTGGGTTGAAGCAGCTTCATATGCAAATGTCACAAGACAAGTGGTGGCCCGATTTCTGAAAAGAGATATCATCTGTCGGTATGGAGTGCCCGAGCGAATCATTACTGATAATGGTTCCAATTTAAACAACAAAATGATGGCAGAGCTGTGCCGGAACTTCAAGATCCAACATCACAATTCTTCTCCTTACAGGCCAAAGATGAATGGCGCTGTTGAGGCAGCAAATAAGAATGTCAAGAAGATTGTGCAGAAGATGGTAGTCACATACAAAGATTGGCACGAAATGCTACCATTTGCCTTGCATGGGTATCGCACATCAATCAGGACATCCACTGGGGCAACACCGTATCAGCTTGTATATGGTATGGAAGCAGTCCTACCTGTTGAAGTTGAACTACCCTCGTTACGGGTATTAATGGATGTTAAACTGAGTGAAGCAGAATGGGTTCGGTCCCGATACGAACAACTGAGTCTGATCGAAGAGAAAAGATTGGCTGCAATCTGTCATGGGCAGTTATATCAGAAGAGAATGAAGAAGGCCTTCGATCAGAAAATCAGGCACCGAGAGTACCAAGTGGGAGATCTTGTGCTGAAAAGAATCCTCCCTCCTCATACAGACTACAGGGGAAAATGGACTCCAAATTATGAAGGACCATTCGTTGTAAAGAAAGTTTTCTCTGGTGGAGCACTGATGCTCAGCACCATGGATGGTGAAGATTTCCCTTCCCCTGTGAATTCAGATGCAGTTAAAAAATACTTCGCATAAAAATGACCCGCTGGACATTAAAAACAGAATGTAAGTCCAGGCAAAAATAGGGCATCCCGGCGAGTCAAAAACAGAATAAAAGACTCGGGCAAAAGTAAGGGAAAATAAACAAAAAATGTACACCCGCTGAGTTGAAAAGCCGCATTGGACAACTCAGGCAAAAATGGGTATCCCGATGGATTGAAAACCCGAAAGGGCGATCCATGCAAAATAAGGGAATAAGCGAACAACTGCATTCTGAATTCGTCTGTATCACCTACAACTTGGTAAGTTTCAAAGGATCAAGCATCAATCAGAATCAACTCTCTCCAGAAAGCAAGACGAGAAGAACGTCATTGTCATACGAGTCATAGCAGAAGAGGAAGCTCCTCAAAGCGTCGCCAACACTGCCAGCATTTTGTTTCTCAATTTGTAACAGTCTCTTCATTTCAGGAGATATGTTTCCTTGACTGTATCTTGCCAATTCAGGGCACATGAATTAATAAAATCAGATTTTCGGTCATGTCTCGTTTTTACATTTATGTTTTGCAAAGAGTTGTCTGATATCTCTAAAAATACAATTGCATAAGTACAGATGCCTTTCTCTAAAAAAGATAAAAAACACATGCTTACAGGGGATATGATTACTCTCGAAAGTACTTAACTCCTACGACGGAATCCAGTAAGGGATACCTCGGGACCTTTTGTGCGTCTCCTTATCTTTGCAGGATTGCAGGTATCCAGAACGCAACCTGGGGCATGCAAGTTATGTCTCAGTGAGTAGGCGAATCATTATCAACTCGGTCTATCTTCCACATGGCACTAGAAGGTGCCCATTTCCCCAGCGGAGCTGCCAAATCAGCATGCACTCAATCTCAGCATCCGGAATGATCTATCCCCAGCTGAGTTGCCTCTTGTTGCTCTCCCCAGCTGAGTTGCCTCTCACAATTCCCCAGCCGAGTTGCCATTCTTCCTCAGCAGAATGCAGAAGTCAGGGAATCATCTCCCCACACCTTCCCCAGCCTCTATCCAGAAGAGCAACGCATAAAGAAATCACAACAGAGTACAGAAGCTTCTGCAAACCCCAGCTGGGTCCCGTATTATAAGGACATGTCAATCAGTGACCTATATCCCCAAACAGATACATCATTAGATCTACCAACGATCTCATCCCCAGCTGGGATGTCCACTTCAAGCAGATCATCCAGAGATCTTCGCAGCAACGGGATCCGAATCCCGGATCTGTATCTTTGCATAATCATAGCATTCACATCATATTCACCCTCAGAGCGTAGCATTCCGTCTAATACGGAGCATTACGGCAAAAATCAAACGCATAGCATAATCATAAGCCATGTTACGAATTAACACTTGTGAATAATGAACTGTTCATCATCACTGTACAAAAATCCCCACCAGAGTCCCAGCAAAGCAGTTGCCTCTCAAATCACAAATACCGGTATATACACCTGTTGGCACCCGCCCGTGTCATCTTTCCCCAGTAAAGTCGCCTGAACACCCTTTACAAACAAATCACCCTCATTATAGATACGTCCTGACACCCGTCCGTGTCATATCCCCAGCAGAAAGCCAAAGACATCCTCTTTGCACTCACATATACCTATATACACTTTTCTTGACACCCGTCCGTGTCATATCCCCAGCGCAGTCGCTTACACTTTCATCACCCATATACTTGTTAATATTATACTTTTCTCTCTTGACACCCGTCCGTGTCACTTTCCCCAGCAGTTAAAGCAATCATCTATACAACAGTACTCACTACCCATTGGTACACTTATACAGATACTCGTCCATCATCACTCATATCCCCGCAGATTCGGCAGTAGTCCTTTTTCTTTGTTAGCCAGTTGGTACTCGTCCGTACCATCATCTCAGAACATCGCGTCTAGTGTTTGTTTCTACATGATACTCGTCCGTATCACAATCTTAAGGGTGCTCGTCCGCATCTTTAATCCATACACCGTGTCAAACACTTATGTCTTCTTGAACGTAGATACTCGTTCGTGTCTATTATTCCCCAGAAGAGTTCTTTCAGATGCAACACTCGTCCGTGTTCTTTGTTAACCAGTTGATACTCGTCCGTATCATCATCTCTGAACATGTGTCAGTTTGTTTCTACATGATACTCGTCCGTATCATAGTCTTAAGGATGCTCGTCCGCATCTTTAACCTATACACAATACCAAACACTTATACCTTTTGTTTCTTGGATGTAAACGCTCGTCCGTGTTTACTATCTCCCCAGTAGATCACCAACAAATTTTCTTTTTATCTAACACTCGTCCTGTGTTATGATACCTTTGAGAGCAGCCGTACCCTGCTGAGTGGTCGTCCTCCACTTCTTGATGGTCGTCCTCCATCATGCTCATCCGATGGCCGTCCCCATCGTTGATTTTTAGCAGCCGTCCCCTGCTAGGTGGTCGTCCTCCACCCTTTTGATGATCGTCCTTCATCAACTTTATCCAATGGCCGTCCCCATTGTTGATCTTTGGTTATCTAACACTCGTCCTGTGTTATGACAAACCCTGAGAGCAGCCGTCCCCTGCTGAGTGGTCGTCCTCCACTTCTTGATGGTCGTCCTCCATCTTGCTCGTCCGATGGCCGTCCCCATCGTTGACCTTTTCTATCCGATGGCCGTCCCCATCGTTGATATTTTCGGCAGCCGTACCCTGCCAGGTGGTCGTCCTCCACCTTTGATGGCCGTCCCCATCAGTATTATTTTATCCCCAACAGAGCAGCCGTACCCTGCTAGGTGATCGTCCTTCACCTTTGATGGCCGTACCCCATCATCTGTTTTCTGTTTATTTCATTCATTCTTTAACCCGATGGCCGTCCCCGTCGTGGTCCCTTTTCCTTTTTTAACCCGATGGCCGTCCCCATCGTTGGTTACTTGACCTTTATGAACTTGATGGCCGTCCCCGTCATGTTTCATTAATCCCCAGAGAACTTTGCAGTTTTATCGTGATGGCCGTCCCCATCATGATTTTATTTTCCCCAGCTAGTCGGCCGTCCCCGTCTTAGCTTTACTTGTTATCCCCAGCATGCCGGTCGTCCCCGTCATTGTTTTATTTCCTGCACTTTACCAGCATGTCGGCCGTCCCCGTCATCGCTTTGCTTCACATACCTCCTTACCCAGCAGTCTTCCTCTGCTCGACGGTCGTCCTCCGTCGCCTACACTTTACAATATACTTTATTTTGCTTTTACAATCTATATCCCTTTTCTTCTTCATTCTGTGAGTGCAAATTTTGGACTGTCTTTGGTATTCAACCACAAGTTATCTTGTTTGGCCTGTTAAGCCGTCGCTTACATCCTGCACAGCTAACTCATGATTGAATAGGGGCAGCTGTAAACACCCCAAATTTGCCCTCACCCATTCACACCATGGCTTGTGATCATTCTCATATGCATAAGTACAATCATATCATCTCACATTTCATTTTTTTTATCCACTACATAGTTTTCAAGTCATCTGCACCTAGGGTTTGTGATCTGAGCAATCCCAAAGCTTCTTGAGGCACTCCAAAGGCAACCAATCAACTCAAAGGGGTCCATGTGTGTTCTTATATCATATTTCATCTCCTCAAAGTCAAATTGCAGAGGAATCACAAGGACTAGGGTTTGAGGTGATGCAGAGCCAAGTTTGACTGCACAGTTGACTGAAAATTAGGGTTTTGGTTTCAGAGGCCATAACTCCAAATTTTTTGGTCATTCTTGTTTCCATTGCTCTTTGTATGGTATAGGGAGTTTTCATATCAATTTTCATGAAGAAATTCCATGGGGAAGTCATCTGATCAAGAGTTGACTTTTCAGACAAGTCAGTGCAAAATCAGGGCATCTGAGGCCCCCAATGACCCAACCAATGGGTGATCTTCATCATTTTGAGTGTATATGATCTTTATTTGATCATGGAAGAAGGTGGAAGTTCATAGAAATCAAGAATTTAGGGTTTTTTGCAAGTGTTGACTTTTTGGGCATAGTTGACTTTTCAAGAATGCATCATTTTAGGTCATTTTTCAAGCTTTGATTCTTGATCCAAAAAGGCTTCAAATGAAAAAACTTTGGTCATGAAAGTTGTAGATCTCATCTTTCCCTTTTCAAAAAGTACAAGAACATGATCAAACTCTTCTTGGATCAAAAGTTATAGCAATGCAAAGTTGGCAAAAATCATTAATTTTCAAGGCATGCCTCATTTGGAAATTTTGCAAAGTCTTGGACCAATGCATATTGCAGCCTCTAATTCACTTCAAACCAACACATAAACATTCTCTAAGTCCTAAAAATCAGAAATGGACCAAGAATGTCATGGTTTCATGTTTGGTTAGGCAAAGAAGTCACATGTGAACCAAAATGTCACAAGTTGCAAAACTCATGATCATGCTCCCTCCTACTTGCAGCCTTGGATGCTGAGCTTTGCTAGCCTCTCACCTCACCTTGCTACGCCAGCCCATGCCCATGTACTTGCCTAGATCATGAGCCATGCTTCTCTTACACATTATTTGACTTTTTGCAAAAGTTGCCTTACCAATCAATAAAGGGGATGTCAAATCAACTGACCAATGAGAGAGAGTCATATGGACAATTTGCAAGCAAAGCATAGCATAAGGCAAGGCTGAAACCATAACATTCATCACATTCACAAAAACCTTCCACATTGCAACTTGCTTCGATTCTCTCTATACAGCCTGCAAACACTCAAACCTTTTCCTCCATTCAACTCACCATGTATCATTGAGTAGAAACCACCCAAAGCACAAGCCTGAAACAGCCAGATTACTCCATAGCCATTTCTCACTTCATTTTGCAGTTTCATTCGAAACTCTCATCCTAGCTCACAAACACACAAACAAACACCACAAACCTTCTCCATTCATCATCAGGACCTCAAACCTTCATTCACCATGACCTGAAAGTGCCAGAATCTCCATTGCCATTTTTGACTGAACTGAAGCAGGAGCTTTCGAAACTCATCATCAAGCCAACTTAAATTCCATTTGAGCATTCAAACATCTTTTGGGGACCAAGTGGAGCAGCTTGCACAAAGAAAGGAGGCCAGAAAGTTCCTAAACTGAAAGCTTCAAATCTCAGGTAGCTCGAAAATAATTTTTTCCAGAAATCATTTTTCTTGTTACAAACTTGTTCCATTTGTTTCACTGATCATTCTGGTACCATTGGTTTTGAAAATGGTTGTGATTTGAGCATTTAATTGGACTCTGAAACTGGTTTGCCCTAAAAATGTTTGCTTTCGATTCATGTGATTGATGAAGAATAAATTTGTTTGGGGTTAGGGTTTTGATTCAGGAGATCATGGGAATCATTTTGGTGTGATTAGATTTCATTTTTGATACGTTTTGAGGAAGTTTGGAGGTTTTCAGGTGGACTTCCCACCGGAGAAGACGACCGGAGGTCTTCTCCGGCCACCTGAAAATAATTAGGGTTTTAATCCTGTAATTAAGCCAGTTTAAATTTCGTGCGTTGGATCAGTGGACTTTGTTGACTTCGCGCGCGTGTGTGTGGCTGAGATTCATCATTAAACCCTAAATCTCAATTAATTAATTCATAATTATGTTTAGCCACGTTTGAATTTCAGCCTTTGATCTGCGCGCGCAGTCAATGGCTCCATCTCCAGATTCAATCTCAGCCATCCTTCCTGTTTACTTTTTATTTTATTTGTTTTTATTTCTTTTTATTTCATTAAATTTGCATATTTATTTTAAAATAGCAAAAAATTCTTAAAAATTATGAAACTTTTTCCTTAAAGTTTTATTAATTTTTAAGACCCAAAAATATTTTTATTTTCATTTTTAGCATTAAAAAAGTATTTTTAAATATTTAAAAGATTATTTTTAATTAATTAATGGGAATTAATTAATTAAAAATACTTTTAGGTATTTAAAAATCATCAAAAAATTCATGAAATGTTCTAAGACATTTAGAAACATTGTCCAACCTTCAAACCAAATTTCTTTTTTGATCTTGATGCATTTTAAGAATTTTTCATTGAATTAAATCATTTTTTATGCATTATTTTGATCACATGTTTGAAAATTCATTTCTGCCTATTGGTGAAGGTTGAGACATTGATTCTTCTTGCATTGTTTTGTGTTTAGCATGTAGTTTCTAGGATAAAATGGTCATGATTTGTTCTTGCATTTTCCATTTGTTTGGCATTTGTTTTGTTAAGAACCCTAAAAAACCCTAATAACTTAGAAAATTCATATCTTGAGTTTGGTTGAGAGTTGAGAGCTCCCCTTTGGGCAGTGGTTCATCATAGGCCTAGGGTTTCTTTGGGTGCCATTTTCTTTTTTTTATCATGAGGTTTGCTTCTGTTTTTGGTTTGTGTTTTTTTTGTTTGATCCATGAACCCTAATTTGGGCTTCCATTTGCATCCCTCTTGCATTTCCTTGCATAACATGACTTGTCTTTGCATTTTGTGCATTCTTGTGATTCATTTGACATCTTAAGACACATAGAAAGCATCTTTGATCATTGCATTACATATTTGCCATGTCATTTATCTTGCATGATTCATAACATTCCATGTTTGTTCATGCTCCTTAACTTGCATCATATGCATTCATAATCTTGTATGAACATCCCCATTGTCTTGCCTCATGTTTGCAGCACCTCATAACATCATAATCATCATCACCATGCTTCTGGTCTTGCTTTGCATCATATCATTTTATCTCATCTTGCATTGCATTGCATTTCTTTCTAACATTGCAGGTGGTAAGTAAACTTGGGAAGTGGATTTGCCTTCACTTCTCATAACTTTTCTTTTCATCTCTCTTGCATCCATTGCTGCATCTCTATTTGTGTTTGAGTTTGAGCTTGCTCATTCTTCTTCTTCCCACTTTCTTTCTTCAAGTAACTTGACTTCTTAATTGAAGCAAGTCACTTTGCTTCTCTTGATCCTGTTCATCTGCTTCCTGGTGGTTCTTCTGAAGATTGTTCTTGAAAACCTCACAAACCTTAGGATCAACCAAGCATGACAATGAATTAGGGTTTTGATTAGTCCCCCCTCATAGTTTTTACCTTTGTGTCTCTCTTTGAGTCTTCTCTTCTCATCTCATAATCAGGGACTAAACCCTAAAGGCTTTAAGACTTTGTGATTAAGCTTATGTCTGCATCCTTCTCTTAGGATGGAGTGTATAACTTTAATCCTAAGTATTAAACCCTTAAGGTGTTTAAATCTCTTAATCAATTCATCTAATAATCATCAAGACATCACACTTGTAACTTGGGCCTTGCATTAGGGTTCTAATTCTTCCTTAAGTGGTTAAGAAGGACTAACCCTAGTGTTAATGGACAAGTCCCTCTCAAGTTGTCTTACAAATCATAAAATTCACTTCATCATCATATCATTAATCTAAAATCCACTTAATAAAGGCTTGCTTTGTCATGGGTTTAATCCCTAATCATGGATTAAGTTGAGGAGTCTTCCTCAGCTTAAACACTCTCATCTATTATCCTTCTTTTAGGATGGTGTAATGAGTCTGTTTAATCCTTGATTATGGCTTAACCTCATTACTCAACACTAAACAAAAACACCAAAAACATCTAAATAATCACAAGTAGGTTAATGATCTTAATCCTACACCGAAGGCGATTAAGTGTGAGAATCTGACTTCACACTTAAGGTATTCTCATTACCCCTAATCAGAGGGAAGATGTGATGAGTTTACTAAATCCATTGGTTTAGGCTTAAGCTCATTTTCTTATGACAAAAATCCAAAAAGAAATAAAAGACTGAAAACTCAAAAACAAGCAATAATCGTCTCCTCCGGGATTCTTTTTCTCATCACACTCACTCACAATCGAGAACTTGCTTCTTCCGTCTAATGCAAGACAGTTAGCACCTGAGCCAGACAGGTCATACACTTGAGCATAGACAAGCAAGCAGTTCACAAGTCAATTCACCTTTCAGTCTCTTTGGGTCGAACTACGGTGTTCTGACTTCCTCATTGCACGAGAGGATACGTAGGCATAACTTAACAGTTATCGAACAAAAGTCTCTGTCCATTCCCCCTCTTTCCAGCTTCATTCTTTTAGCCTCATCATCATGAGCATTTCATTCCTGATCTCACACTGACACTGTATATACTACACTTCACTTCTTTTTACACTGACACCTGTACATCTTTTCCAGCTATTTTACACACAAATTGCACTGACACTACCCCTTTAAAACACAAATCTCTTAAGCGTGGATCCCGTCGAGTACGGCGGACAATCTGGGTGCTAATACCTTCCCAGGTCGTAACCAACCCCCTTTCTCAGTCTCTCTGGTTCGCAAACCGTCTTATCCGTATCTTTCTAGGTCTATGCAGCATTGCCTTTCCTCCGGGATAAAAATGCCTAGCTGGCGACTCTATTCATCTCCAGTGAGTTCACGGCTGTGTGTTCTCACTGTTCCCTCTCGCCGACCGTTCGCGCTTGTACCGGGATGCAAATCTTCGGGAGCGACAATAGGTAAACACAAAGGTATTCTATGAAGCTATTACACTTACTCACTCTTGATTATAAAAACACATAGTTGCATCTCATTCTTTTTTTCAACTCTTTTATTCTCGATGGATATATGCAATATTTACTTCTGTTTATTGTTGACTTATCTGCAACATAGTTTTTATGAAAACAAAAATGACAAAGTCAGTTCTTCCACCGTGTTACAGAATTGGCGACTCTAGTGGGGATGACTAATTAAAATAGGGGTTACCTTAGAGTTAGGACACTTTTCTTGTTTGAATTGATTGCTTTATTTTTAAGGGTACTTTTTGTGAGGTTACTGTGAGAAAGATCCTAACCCGGATCTAGTGTACCTTAGGTAAGTGGCAATAGACCAAGGAAATTGTACGACGTATACCGACATGGTTGATCTAGTGGCTATAGTTAGTGTGACATCTTAGTTGGTTCTGATGTTCTTCAAGTCGGTTGAGGATAACATCAGGCTGCCACATGGTGTCATTAACACTAACTTCCCTTTAGAACCCTAATTGACTCATCTTGGCCATTAGAAAGTAGTGAGATAACCGGCTTTGGTGAAGTCTAAAGTTGGTTGATACTCGATACTATGCTCATTGAGATTCTAATCTTGGGATGTTTTGGTTGGCAAGTCAGTTGCCATACTGAACAACAGCCTTTGAAAAGAATCAATGATATTAAGATCCCTTAGAACCCGGTTACTATTGCTAGGACAGGTTGAACCAACTAAACTTCAGTGGGGAGGGTACTTACCTACGAACTTCATGCAAGCCTCTAAACCTAAGGCATTTGTGTGACTTGTTTGTTGTTTGTCATTTGTTTACTTTAAACATAACATCATAACATAGCATTTTCACTAACTCAAGGACCAAAGGATTTATCTTTGTTCTTTGTTGTATGTTATGGCTTCCGCTTGTAGGAACACTATCTGAATCAACTTTGTAAGGATACCTTCCAAGCTTAAAGAATTAGTCTCAAAATTTCCTGAAAGCTCTGAATTCATCAAAAAGCATGGTTATCTACTTGATTTGGTTACTTCAGGGTTTAGTGAAGACATGATGAGTGTTTTGTTCCAGTTCTTTGACCCTAAACATCATTGTTTCATATTTCCTGATTATCAGTTGGTGCCCACAATGGAAGAATTTTCTAAACTACTTGGTGTACCTATTATTGATCAAAACCCTTTCACCGGTTTAGAGAAGGAGCCTAAACCCAGAAATTATTGCAGTAGCCTTACATCTGAAGAAGTCCGACATTGTACTAGAAACAAGAAGTGGAGTTAAGGGTATTCTTGCTAAAGTATTGATAGAGAGAGCCTGGGTATTCTTAGATGCTATGAGTTACGATGCTTTTGAGAAGATCTTGGCCTTGTTGATTTATGGTTTGGTGTTGTTCCGTAATCCGTACCAATTCATAGATGTGCATGCCCTTAACATATTCCTAACTCATAATCATGTGCCTACCTTGCTTGGAGATATCTTGTACTCTCTTCACACTCGTACTACGAAGGCGCGAGGAACTCTGATGTGTTGCATACCTCTACTATCAAGGTGGTTTATTTACACCTTCCTCGATCTGTGATGAAGAATGAACAAGGTTTGAGGTGGTCTAGAAGAATAATGTTACTCTCTCATTCAAATATTCATTGCTGTTCTCAATCTATGGAAAATATCACTATCATTGACCGTTGTGGAGAATTCCCAAATATGCCACTCCTTGGCATCAGGGGAGGCATTACTTATAATCCTTCTTTAGAACTACGTCAGTTTGGTTATGCTCGGAGTGATGGTCCTCATGATATGATCATTCAAGGTATTGTGTTCGATTATGACAACGATCTTCAAGGTTACCGTCGAAGGTTTATACATGCTTGGAGCATGGTGAAAAAGATTAACAACAATACTCTGGAACCAAAAAAGTTCATCCCTATGGAACCTTACCTCGGATGGGTGGGGTCTCGTGCTCAAACTCTTATGATCCCATATCATGTTGTTCTACTAGTGATCTTTGAGCCTATTGTTGAAGGAGATGTTCCTTACACCATTCTTCATCCAGACATGCCTACTGATCTGGAAGAGCTTCCGAAATATTGGATCCAACTGAAAGAGCAAAGGGATACCTTTAAGGCTCAGTTCTATGCTAGCAAGGAGAAAGTGTTGGAGCTGACAAAGCAACTTCACGAAGAGTGGAACCTTAATACATATCTCAACGCGAAAAGGAAACGTCCATGGGAGACTTGAGTTTTAAAGTCTCAAATGCTTTTATTACCTTTATAGATTCTTTCTTGGGCCCAAGGGGAAATATATTCTAAAACCTACTAATAAAAATTTTGTTTTTATGTTTCTTTAACAAATTTAAATCCTATGTGGTCCTTGAAAACATTTCATATGCATATACATAACATACCATTGCATAACAGGTTTCTGTGACAAGTTTCTTATTTTCTCGCTGTTTATTTCAGTTGAGATGGATCTTGAACGGACTGTAAAAAATATTCAAGCTCAGAATGCTCAATTTCAAGAAGTGATCCTAAATTTGTCCAAGGGGCAAGAAGAGTTGAAAGCCCTCCTCACTAAGGACATGAAAAATAAGAATCATGAAGACAACAAGGATGATCAGTTGGAACTACTGCAAGCTGAGATAGCAGAAATTAGAATCTAGATGAACGGTCAGGTGGCTGTTATCCAAATCTTAGCCTAGGGACGAGAAAAGCTGAGAGTCTTTGTCAATAAACTTCAAGACAACGGAGTCGAGAATCTAATCACCAATCAACCTTCGATGAAACAAGTTGACTTGGTTGAAAAGAAGATGAGGATGAGAGAAGGAAAGAGATAAGCTTTTACTAATAGTCTTTCAATTAAAGGAAGAAGGTCTTATAGGGTTAATCCGCCTCAACACAAGGAACATAAAAGACAGTTTACCAAAATCAACACGCCAATGTTGCAATCTTTGCAATGCTTGTTGGAGATGAAGTTGATTACCTTGAAAGACCCTCCTCGGAATCCCAATACTTCCTCTCCTCGCTATAATCTCAATGCAAGGTGTGCATATCACTCCAACTGTCCTAGACATGACACTAATAATTGTTGGGCATTGAGGAATAAGATTCAAGACCTGGTTAACGAAGGAGTCCTCGAGGTTACGCCAGAAGACCAGATTGAATTCTCCTATCGTACATCAAACATTAAAGCTTTCAGACATCCGGAGTGACAAGTTTAGAGGAGGAGGCTTAGATAATGTTTGAATTTTCATTTGTGATTTCTTTTATTGGCTTAAACACTTACTATTATGTCAAACTTTTTTTTTCACGTTAATGCATTGCATATGTTTGTTTTGAATTAATCCATTCGTTTCACTATATTTAAACTATGCTTCTTACTTCTATTTTGTGATATTCAACTCTTGATAAAGCTGTAAGCCTTTAGAGGGAGGATGACGAAGACGATACCATAATTTCATATAGTATGCTTTTGAACAGACTATGCTGATAATGTGCATGCATTTTTTTGATTCCCAAACAGTGAGATATAAGGAAGTTAATCCCTAGTCAGACCTTTTGAGCCTATGAAGTAGGAGTTTTCATTCTCACACAAATTAAAACTGAAATTCTGTGATCAGGTACGTGATGTCGAATGAGATGTTTAAACACTTGACAACTTGACCAAAACTTAAAGTGCAGGAAAATTAAACAACACAGGAAATTGTTAACCCAGTTCAGTGTATAACCACACTTACATCTGGGGGCTACCAAGCCAGGAAGGAAATCCAATATAAGTAATATTAATTCTAGACTTAAACCACTCAGTTTAATCTTTCACTTAATATCTACCCAAGGCAATTTCTACCTAAGACACAACTTAGATATGAGTACCAACTCACTCCCCCTCAATCACACAGTGATATGTTTACAAGTTTAATAAAATTGAAGTCATACTTCAAACAAAAACAGCTTGATCTTACTTCACAGTTTCAATCAAGACACAAATACACTTTTTCTTAAAAGCTCATAAAGTGGTACACATAAAACAACCTGCTATTAAAACACAAAACACCCTATTTGGTCTTCTTAATTTCGTACTCTATTCTGAGAGTTTCTGTTGCTTAAATAGGTGTTTGGATTTTGGGCTTTCTGTAGGTTTATCCAATCCTGATACGCATGCTGCCATCACCATGAATTAGGGTTTGTTACTTCCTAGATTCTAGGTGATTCAGTTCTTCTGATTATGCTGAAGTCACATAACAAATCTCCCTACAGATGCGCCTTCTTCTGTTTTATCCAACCATAATTAATTCCAGATAACTTTCCTGAATTTACTCAGTTCTGTTAATCATTAACTAATTCTGGTAGCAGGTTTGAGATGTCACAACATTTGGTGTGACATCCTGAAAACTGAACTTACTTCATTGCATGATACAATGTCACAACATCTGGTGTGACATCCTGTAAACTGAACTTTCTTCATTAACTGATACAATGTCACAACATCTGGTGTGACATCCTGAATTCAATTCTTTTACTTATACTCTGTTTGATAATGTCACAACATCTGGTGTGACATCCTAAACTAAATTCATTACTTCTTGTTGGTCAAAAATTCTGCCAATTCTAAACATCTACAAACTCCCCCTTTGGCTAATTTTTGGCTAACATACTTTTCTGGTTTATCAGAGTGCAACAGAATTTCTTTTATCAGAGTACAACAGTTCTTTTCTGTTGAGTCATGTGAGAGTTTACTCCCCCTCAAACCTACATGTGTTCAGACTTGTTGCAACAGAATATTTTTCAAAAAAACAACAACTTTAGTTCAGAAGCAAACAGAAGTTTTTCATTAATCAGTAAGCAGCATCATACATTGTTGTTGTTGTTCAGTTCTCTTCTCCCCCTTGTTAGACATAAATTGGGGCCAAAGTTACTAATTCAAAATTACAATGCAGAAGCAGACATTACATATTCCTCACATACAAGTTTCACTCAGAATCCTCATATTCAGTGTCTTCCTCTTCTTCAGTTTCTTCATCAGAAGCAGCAGCTTTCTGAGCATTCTCTTCAATCTCCAGCCTTTGGATAATCTCCTCAAGCTTCTGCTTCCTGGCATCCAGTTCTTTGCATGTGTTCTTCAGCTCAGCAATCAAAGCAGCTTTGGAGATTGGAGTCTTTGCCTTTGAAGATCCAGCAGATGTCCCAGAGGGAGCTTCAACATCAGCTGCATGATGACTCAAGAACAGCTTGTAGTGGAAGGCCATGGGACTCTCTCTTTTGCAGATTGAATCCTTCTCAGTGAGGATACCTGGATACTGGCTGAGTATTATTCCACACAGTAGAGAAGCGAAGGCAATAGGCAGCTTTGTTGCAGATGATCCAGCATGCTTCAATGTCTGATCAAAAATATAAGCCCCAAAATCCAGCTTTGTTTGGGTGCCCACAACATATATAAACCTGCCCAATCCAGTTGCTATTGAGGAGGTATGGTTGGTAGGGACCCAGTTTGCAGTGCCAATCCTATGTAGCATTGCATACTTCCTTGTCAGCAAGCTAACAGAAAGCTTCCCCTTGACTGGCCAAGTCTTGACCTGATTAGCAGTGATGACCTTGCAAACCTGGTTATCAGTCTTCCCTAACTCATTAGGACCATCAGATTCTCTTCCTAGATAGTGGTTGATAACCCTAGGAGAGAATTCCACACATCTCCCTCTTACATATACTTTTCTGAAGTCAGCTGACTTACCATCAGCACAGTCTTCTTGAAGGTTTACAATGAATTCCTTGACTAGCAGCTCATAGCAAGGAGAGAAGTTTGACACTGTTTTGAACAAGCCAGCAGAAGAGATGAGATCAATTACCTCTGTGCACTCAAGTGCATTACTGCTCAGCTCTCTTTCAAGTGCTACCCTTCTTTGATAGACAAATTTCCATCTGTTCACACTTGACACATGATGGAAAGAGATGTTGTCCAGAGGAGCTTCTGGAACAGCATAGGAGGACCTTGAGGGAGTTGGTTTCTTCTTTGGTGGGGATGTTGGGACATCCTCTTCAACATCTGAATCTGGAGGGGTGACAGCTTTCCTCTTCTGTGTATTCACCTTGCTCCATTGTTTGGTAGGACCAAAAGCAACTTTAGCTTTATCCTTCTTTGGTGTAGGTTGCTTATTCTCAGGAGTTGCATGTCCTGCAGTCTTCTTTTCCTTCCTAGTCCTAAGCCTTTTGGCTATGCTAGGGTTTACAGAAGCAATGATTTCTGTGTCAGAATCATGCTCTATGTTTACAACAGGAGGAGGTTGAGCAGTCTCCTCTTCAGCAGGTGGATCAACAGAGGCTTGATCTTCAGTGGAGGCCTTGTGCTGGACCTCAGATGTTTCATCATCACCATCAGTGGAGGCCTTTTGCTGGTCCTCAGATGTTTCATCAGCATCATTAGTGGAGGCCTTCTGCTGGTCCTCAAATGTTTCAACATCTATTGGGACATCCTGTTGAGCAGGAGTGTCCTTTTCAGCCTGATTTTGTTGTTCTTCTTGTGGAGCAGGCATGGTGTTCAGAGGGATAGATATGCCACTCACAACTCTTTGCTCAGACAAAATCATGTTCACCAGTTCCTTTATAGAATCATCCACATATTCAGAAGCTTTTGGAGTAGTGTTTGAGGATGAAGGCATGCCTTTGGCTTTGCTGAATACAGGTTCCTTTGCCCTTCTTACAGTAGGGGTTCTTGGCTTTTGAGCAAGAGGAACACTTCCTCTGATTTCATCTATTGGAGTTGAATCCATAGGTACTACAGAGATGGGGGTTGCATGCACCACATCTTCTTAGTTGAGAATTTCTTCAGAGAGATTAGGGTTTTGATGTTGAGACATTTTCGAAAGAGGTGGATGAAGAGTTTAGGTTTGAATGATTTTGATGAGTTCTGAAAAAGCAGTTAGAGAATGCAATTCGTTTTGAGAGGATGATGAGAAGATGGATAGCTGAGAACAAGCTGATATTTTTATAAGTAGCCGTTACTTGGAGAAATTTTAGGAGTGGAATACCCAGAGTCATTGACCAGACTGGTGTTGCCATCTGGTGATCATGCCACACGATGTCATATGACATGTTGGCACATCTCCATAACTGTTATATTTCACATAAACAGATTCCCAATTTACCCCTTAGGTTTTCAAATTGGGTAGCATCCAAAGCTTTAGTAAATATATCAGCCAATTGCAGATTTGTAGCTACATGTTCCAATGAGATCACTTTCTCTTCCACAAGATCTCTGATGAAATGATGCCTGATATCAATATGCTTGGTCCTGCTATGTTGAATAGGATTCTTTGATATGTTAATAGCACTTAAGTTGTCACAGTACAATGTCATGACATCTTGTGGGACATTGTACTCAGTGAGCATTTGCTTCATCCAAACCAATTGTGAACAACTGCTTCCAGCTGCAATATATTCAGCTTCAGCAGTAGATAAGGATACACAATTTTGTTTCTTACTGAACCAAGAAATCAAATTGTTTCCTAGAAAGAAGCATCCTCCTGATGTGCTTTTTCTGTCATCAGCACTTCCAGCCCAATCAGCATCACAGAAGCCAGTGAGAATTGGTTTGCATCCATGAAAGTACATTATGCCATAGTCACAAGTACCATTGACATATTTCAGAATTCTCTTGACTTGGTTTAGATGACTAACTTTTGGATCAGCTTGATATCTTGCACATACACCTACTGCAAAGGCTATGTCTGGTCTGCTAGCAGTCAGATATAATAAGCTTCCAATCATACTTCTATATAGGCTTTGGTCTACATTCTCACCCTTGTCATCTTTAGTCAGCTTTAAGTGTGTGGGGGCAGGAGTTCTCTTATGAGTAGCATTGTCCATCCCAAATTTCTTGACAATGTTCTTAGCATACTTGCTTTGGGAAATGAACATGGAGTCCTCCATTTGCTTTATTTGCAGTCCAAGAAAGTAGGTTAATTCTCCTACTAGGCTCATCTCAAATTCAGATTCCATTTGAGTGACAAAATGTTTAACCATCCTGTCTGACATTCCACCAAAAACAATGTCATCTACATATATTTGAGCAATCATGACATTTCCTTCTTCATCTTTAACAAACAAGGTTTTGTCTATTCCACCTTTCCTGTACCCTTGCTTGATAAGAAAAGTAGTCAGCCTTTCATACCATGCTCTTGGAGCTTGCTTCAGTCCATAAAGAGCCTTCCTTAGTTTGTACACATGATTTGGACAGCTTGGATCAACAAATCCCTTAGGCTGTTCTACATATACCTCTTCATTAAGATATCCATTTAGAAAGGCACTTTTCACATCCATTTGAAATAGCTTGAACTTCAAGATACAAGCAATTCCCAAAAGTAGTCTGATTGATTCAAGCCTTGCTACTGGTGCAAAGGTTTCATCAAAGTCTACTCCCTCAATTTGTGTGTATCCTTGAGCTACAAGTCTAGCTTTGTTCTTTGTAACAACTCCCTGCTCATTTGACTTTTTCTTATACACCCATTTAGTGCCAATCATATTTATGTCATCAGGTCTAGGAACAAGATCCCACACTTCATTCCTTGTGAATTGACCTAATTCATCTTGCATAGCACAAATCCAGTACTCATCAGTAAGAGCTTCCTTGATGTTTTTAGGTTCTATTTTTGAGACAAAACAGGAACCTGAAATCACCTCTCTTGATCTAGTGCTCACACCTCTGTTGGGATCCCCAATTATCAAATCTTTGGGATGATCCTTCTGGATTCTGATGGAGGGAGGTTTGCTGGATTGTTCTGTCCTTGCATCAGTTTGAGTGGAGTCAGGATGATCACTCTTTTCTTCAGCTTCAGTTTGGCTGTCAGCAGATGTTCCAACATCTTCTGTAACATCTGCAGGAGCATCATCAATTATTACATTTATGGACTCCATGATAACCTTGGTTCTAGAGTTAAATACTCTATAGGCTCTGTTGTTTATAGAATATCCAAGGAAAATCCCTTCATCACTTTTAGGATCCATTTTTCTTCTTTGCTCTCTATCAGCCAGAATATAACAATTACTTCCAAAAACATGGAAGTACTTAACTGTGGGTTTTCTGCCCTTCCAGACTTCATAGATTGTGGACAAGGTTCCTTTCCTTAGAGTGACTCTATTATGAATGTAACAAGCTGTGTTCATAGCTTCAGCCCAGAAATACAATGGTAACTTTTTAGCATGGATCATAGCTCTTGCTGATTCTTGGATAGTTCTATTCTTCCTCTCAACAATCCCATTCTGTTGAGGAGTGATTGGTGAAGAGTATTCATGATTGATTCCTTCTGAAGAACAGAAATCTAAGAATTTTTGGTTCTCAAACTCCTTTCCATGGTCACTTCTTATTCTGACCACACAACTGGCTTTTTCTCTTTGTATTCTTTGGCATAAATCTTTGAATACATCAAATACATCAGACTTTTCTTTGATAAAATTTATCCATGTATACCTTGAAAAGTCATCAACCACCACATAGGCATACCTCTTACCACCAAGGCTCTCAACCTGCATAGGTCCCATAAGATCCATATGCAATAATTCCAAAACTTTGGAAGTTGTCAGATGTTGGAGCTTTGGATGGGACATCTTGGTTTGCTTGCCTATTTGAATTTCACCACATATTTTGCCATCATCAATCTTCAGTTTAGGAATACCTCTCACAGCTTCCATAGATATGATTTTCTTTATGCCTCTGAAATGAAGATGACCCAGTCTTTGGTGCCATAGTTTCACTTCTTCTTCTTTGGCTAAAGAGCAAGTTGAAGTGAGACTGAAATCTTGAGGTTCCCACATGTAACAGTTGTCTTTAGATCTGGCTCCTCTCATGACAACCTTCTGTTCTTTATTAGACACTATGCATTCAGTTTTGGTAAAGTTTACACTGTAACCTTGATCACATAATTGACTTATGCTGATCAAGTTAGCAGTCAATCCTTTTACCAGCAGCACATCATCTAGTCTTGGTACATCTGGACAGTCCAAGGTCCCAACTCCCTTGATTTCACCTTTAGCTCCATCTCCAAATGTTACATATCTGGATGAATATGACTTTAAGTCTACTAGCAGATTCTTCAATCCAGTCATGTGTCTTGAACATCCACTGTCAAAGTACCAGTCTTCTTTAGCTGATACTCTTAGGGATGTATGAGCTATATATGCAACACCCTTCTTTGACCATTTGTATTGAGGTTTCTTTTGATACCTCTGCCCTGTGCAGTGTCCGTTAGTAGAGCTCCAAGGTTGTTTGTTGAACTTGTTCTTGGGCATGTAGCTTTGATCAGCATGAAGACTAGCTTTAGGTACCCATACTTTCTTGATGACCTCTGTCTTCTGCTTAGGGGGTTGCTGATATCTTTGATGTTGATGTCTATGCAGCACTTTCTTGGTAACCTATATCTTCTGCTTAGGAGGTTGCTGATACATCTGATTTGGATATCCATGCAACTTGTAGCAATGAGGTTTGATATGTCCAAACCTTCCACAATGATGAGATCTCCATCTTTGATACTTCTTCTTCATTATGTTCTTTTCATGATGTTGAGACATCTGTTGGAACATTATGTTTGACTTTGTGTTCTTTTCATGATGTTGAAGCATCTGTTGGGACATCTTGTTTGACTGTATGGAATTTGAAGTAGTTTTGCTGGTGCTAGCTTCAACCTTATGAACTTTGTTAAATTCCAGTCCACTTCTATCCCCTGAATGCTTATTGTTGTTGAGAATAACATCCAGTGTGCTTGAGCTACTGTTCAGCATTCTAACATATTTGGACATATGCTCCAACTTGGAGTTGAGAAGACTTACTTCACTTTTCAAGGTGTCAATGATCTCTAGATCACTTGTTTTTTCATCCTTTAGTGCCTCAATCTGCTTCTTTTGCTTTATACTCTCCATGCATATTTCAGTGCTCCTTTTAACCAGTTCTCCGTATGATTGCTCAAGCTCTTCAAAAGTAAGCTCCCCATCACTGGATTCACTTTCAGATTCACATAATCCAGCTAGAGCAGTGATATGCTTAGCTGATTCTTCTTCTGAATCACATCCTGAGTCTTCATCAGACCAGGTTACAGAGAGACCTTTCTTTTGCCTTTTTAAATAGGTAGGACATTCATTTCTGATGTGTCCATATCCTTCACATCCATGACATTTAATCCCTTTTTCTTGACTGGTCTTTTCATCATAATTTGACCTTCTATTAGCATCATAAGGTCTTTTGTTCTCAGAAGAGTTTGTGTATCTTCCACTTGGTCTGGACTTGTCTTCCATCTTTCTGAGAATCTTTTTGAATTGTCTTCCAAGCATAGCAATGGTTTCTGATAAATTTTCTTCAGGTTCTGATTCATTATTTTCTTCTTCTTTATCAGTATTTGACACCAAGGCTATGCTTTTGTTCTTCTTTACAATTGTGTCATTCATTCCCATCTCAAATGTTTGAAGAGAACTAATGAGCTCTTCAACTTTCATTTTGCATATGTCTTGAGCTTCTTCTATTGCTGTGACCTTCATGTCAAATCTTTTTGGCAAAGATCTGAGAATCTTTCTTACAAGCTTTTCATCAGTCATTTTTTCTCCCAAAGCACCAGAAGTATTGGCTATTTCTAAGATGTTCATGTAGAACTCGTGAATTGTCTCATCTTCCTTCATTCTCAAGTTTTCAAACTTGGTGGTGAGAAGTTGAAGTCTTGACATCTTCACCTTTGATGTTCCTTCATGAGTTGTTTTGAGAGTGTCCCAAACATCTTTGGCCAGCTCACAGTGATGCACAAGTCTAAAGATGTTCCTATCAATGCCATTGAATAAGGCATTTAAGGCCTTGGAGTTGCCAAGTGCCGAATCTTCTTCCTCCTTACTCCATTCTTCTTCAGGTTTCAACACTTTTGCTCCATCTTTGGTGTCTTGGACAGGGTGCTCCCATCCATTGTTGACTACTTTCCAGGCCCTATTGTCAAGTGATCTTATGAATGCTACCATTCTTGGCTTCCAGTAGTCATAATTAGATCCATCCAATATAGGTGGTCTGTTTACATATCCTACATCTCTGTCCATGTTTCCAGAATTTGCAGTCCCTAGATCTCACCCAGTTAAACAGGCAGGGTGCCTGCTCTGATGCCAATTGAAATTCTGTGATTAGGTACATGATGTCGAATGAGATGTTTAAACACTTGACAACTTGACCAAAACTTAAAGTGCAGGAAAATTAAACAACACAGGAAATTGTTAACCCAGTTCAGTGTATAACCACACTTACATCTGGGGGCTACCAAGCCAGGAAGGAAATCCAATATAAGTAATATTAATTCTAGACTTAAACCACTCAGTTTAATCTTTCACTTAATATCTACCCAAGGCAATTTCTACCGAAGACACAACTTAGATATGAGTACCAACTCACTCCCCCTCAATCACACAGTGATATGTTTACAAGTTTAATAAAATTGAAGTCATACTTCAAACAAAAACAGCTTGATCTTACTTCACAGTTTCAATCAAGACACAAATACACTTTTGCTTAAAAGCTCATAAAGTGGTACACATAAAAAAACCTGCTATTAAAACACAAAACACCCTATTTGGTCTTCTTAATTTCGTACTCTATTCTGAGAGTTTCTGTTGCTTAAATAGGTGTTTGGATTTTGGGCTTTCTGTAGGTTTATCCAATCCTGATACGCATGCTGCCATCACCTTGAATTAGGGTTTGTTACTTCCTAGATTCTAGGTGATTCAGTTCTTCTGATTATGATGAAGTCACATAACAAATCTCCCTACAGATGCGCCTTCTTCTGTTTTATCCAACCATAATTAATTCCAGATAACTTTCCTAAATTTACTCAGTTCTGTTAATCATTAACTAATTCTAGTAGCAGGTTTGAGATGTCACAACATCTGGTGTGACATCCTGAAAACTGAACTTACTTCATTGCATGATACAATGTCACAACATCTGGTGTTACATCCTGTAAACTGAACTTTCTTCATTAACTGATACAATGTCACAACATCTGGTGTGACATCCTGAATTCAGTTCTTTTACTTATACTCTGTTTGATAATGTCACAACATCTGGTGTGACATCCTGAACTAAATTCATTACTTCTTGTTGGTCAAAAATTCTGCCAATTCTAAACATCTACAAAAACCCTTAATCATAACCTGGGGCAAGGTAGTTCCTCGGTTAACTCAATTATGCTAGTTGTCCTTTTTGTACACAACTAATGATGGTTCCATGTATTCATTAAGTCCGACAGTCAATATCTAGCAAAAGAAAAGCTCATTAAGTCAAAACCTATGAAGGAGACTTAGTAAAAATTGAGACATCTCGCTGACTGTAATCTTGAAACAAACAGTTCAAGAAAAAGGAAGGAATAACCAAGTCAGGAGAAAAAGAGGTCACTAAAAATCCTCAACAAAAAAAAAGATGATTGGCTTTTCTAATAAACGTTTGTCAGTGTTACAATTCCAAACTCTTTTGGAGCCTCAATGCATAAGTTAACTGAACATAGGACTGAAGAACATCACGAAGGATGGGTTGGGTACAAATAAAATTTGAGACTTTATCCTTTGTTTCTTAAACTATGAACCAAGCCACATTACAACCCTTTAAAAGTCCTAACTGAAGCATGGTTAGTTCGAAAGCTTACTGCTACGAAAAGGTATCATGACTCCTTTAGGGCTTATTATAAATCTTGAGTTAATATCACAGTTTTTACAAACATTGTTTTGCTAAAATAATTATTTTTCAAAACTTCAAGACAGACATAAGCGTTGCATTTTGAATATCAATGTTTTCATATAACTAAGTGTTTGACAACAAAGAAGCTTACATGATGAACATTCAATAAACCAAAGTCCTCCCGATAGACAAAGTTGCTTCCTGGGCCTGACTTAGTTGGATCAAAGTCAATGTACACAAGGGGCATGGTCAATATCTTTCAATCAAGGAGGCATGCCATGTTATTGTCCAATTCATCTGGGGCAGTCACGTCAAGATTCAACGATGCTTAATAGCCAGGGGAAGGTCTACTCATCTGAATTGCCAGAGGTAACATTACCAAGTTCACGATGCCAGGGGCATATTATTATGGGGCATCTCGTTTATTTCTCTTGAGGAAACTCTTTTCAAATACTTCCATTATGGGACAAATCATCCTTAGCTAGGGGCAATGCTCTCTTTTCAAATCCAGCCAGATCAAATTCAGTTGCAAGATCCTTAACCATTACCCAGGGCGTACACGACCCACCGCGGTCCGAAAGCACATTCCTCTCATTACATTGCTTTGATACTGGGTTTCAGCATAAGCCATTGTGGAAATTAATTTTATGTGCCAATAGTATCTGATGGTGTCAGCATCATGTCTTCGGATTCAGTCATGATAATTCCTAGAAAATTACTCGGGGAAGTCGAGAATATCAGAAGTTCTGAATCCATTGGTTATTTTGAATGAATGTATGCTTTTGAATATGATTGATGTTTACCAAAATATATATACAATAATAGCATTTACTAAGGACTCTTGGAGGTTGGAATCCCCAGCAGAGCTCATGTCCAACAGATCTCCACAGGCTCATCCCCACAGAGTAATCTTTACGGATTTATTTCAGGGAAGTATTCCAAGCAGCCTTTTCCCCGAAAGCACTTGTACTTCCAACCCTACAAAGTCCCAAGCATATTTCTATCAAGCCTAATATCTTGACTGGATAAGTCTCTCAGGGGAATGTCCGTCTCTTTTATCCCCAGTCAGGGTATTTAGGAATTTAATCTTTCAATAAAAGTACGACGAACCGAAGTCAAAAGATCCCACATACAATGTTCAGAAACAAGACGAGAACAATGCCTTCATATTCCTCAATAGAAAATCGGGATTTATTTTCCCCAGCTATTTTGTTACACAAAGCTACTAATATGTTTTAACTACATAATTCATCCATACATCATTTACAACATATCATCGCATACGCATCCATAACGCATACGACACTCTCATTTACATTAAGAAGGTCATGCTATGCATTACATACATCAAATGACCTCGCATAAAACTAACTTTTCCTTTTCAGGATAGTTCACGGTCAGATAAACATTATCAACTCCTCGAGACACTTCAGAGACGATCGAGACGAAGATCTAGTTCTGATACTTAGTTCAAGATATTTTTTCAGAGACAGTATAGAGACGATTAAGACGAAGATCTAGTTCTGATACTTAGTTCTGACATTTTCCAGAGACAGTTCAGAGACGATCAAGACAAAGATCTAGTTCTGATACTTAGTTCTGACATTTTCCAGAGATAGTTCAGAGACGATCGAAATGAAGATCTAGTTCTGATACTTAGTTCGAGACATTTTCCAGAGACAGTTCAGAGACGATCGAGACAAAGATCTAGTTATGATACTTAGTTCAGGGTATCTTTCCCCCCAAATAGATTTCAGAGACTATCAAAACGAAGATCTAGTTCTGATACTTAGTTCAGGGTGTTCTCCAGAGATAGTTCAGAGACGATCAAGACAAAGATCTAGTGATGATACTTACCCCAGAGTAACATTCAGATAAAGTCAAACGTAGACACATTCTGATACTCCTATCAACGGACACTTTGGATGGCATCTATAAGCCCATCTCCAATCACTCCTAATGGCATCTTTAAGCCCATTCAAGAAATACAATCAACCAACAATATTACTTTGCACACCGGCGAGTGCAAATTTTTGGGCTTAAGTGTTCAATCCTCTTCTACCTTCAGGTCACGAATGGCGTACATGCCAATCTAACTCCTCAGGTTTCAGAAAATTGAACAGGGCCAGATGTTGTACCCCAAAATTTGCCCTCACATATTCAAGACAATAGGCCTAAAAAAGGTTTCTTAATGGTCACAAGATTCTCAATTTCTCAAAGGGATTCAAAGTTTCATCAGACAAAGCCTCCTCCTAAGCAATGGATTTTAAATTAAGGTTTTGAGTTTCTCAAAGAAATTGGGACTTCCAAAGCCTTAAATGGACTTCATGGTGTCCCACATACTTCATAGAATCCTTATGTCAAGTTTCAAGGCTTTCCCTACAAGTTTGGTTAGTCAAATGATCAAAAATCAGTTAAGTTGGTCAAAAAGTCAATTGTGGTCAACATACAGTCAAACTTCAAGATTTTTGGTCAACATCAAGATTATGAAGTAAAATTCATCATTTGATCAAGGGTTGATCATGATTCATCAAGGAAACTTCAAATTCATCAAGAACCAGAAGTTACTAAATTAGGGTTTTTGTAGGAAAAGTCAATTGTACTTTGATCAACCATAACTTTCACATGCTTCATTAGAATATGAAGGAAATCCAATTCTTTACAACTTTGTGACTCACAAGCCAAGTCCAGAAATGCTTCATTTGAGAGATATGAGCCAAGACATTACAGGTCCTTTAAAAAGTCAACTTTTTCAAAAGATCATAACTTGAACATGGAAGATAAAATGGACATGGGACCAAAAGGAGTAGTTAGAGGACACTCTAAGATTTCTAAAAAGTCCAAGAACACATACATGGGATAAAAATTGAGAGAGTTATGCATTGTTGAAGTTGAGAAAATTGGAGGAGGTCTATAAGGCAAATAATGACCAAAACTAAGTTTTTGCCAAATGGGCCCATATTTTTCTAACCCAAACTTAATCATGAGATAATTCACGACCCGTAAGTCATATATTATGATTTTTTATATTTATTTTATATTTTATTGGATTTAATTTATTTTAATTCAATTCAATTTTAATTAGAATAAATATTAGAAAATCAAATATTTGATCTTAGGATTATTTTAGGATCAGATTTTGGTGTTTACGATCATAATAAGGATACCAAATTCGTTCACATCAAGGGAAAAGCCATAATATCAAATTTTTTCACTAAAATAGAAAATTTATTTCTTCATTCCAAAGCAACCAAACTTTTTTCACCCAAACCCAAACTTTTTGACCTAAAATACACTTCTATATGTACTCATGAACTCCACAAGTTACAAGAACGAAATTCTTACACCAAAAAAACCCTAAAATAATTTCAAAAAAAGGAAAACTAGGGCAAATTTCAAAAACACTTCATAGCAAGTTTTCAGCCTCTTTCTTCCTCCAATTATCATTAATAAACTTCCAGGAGGCCATTCCAATCCCTATTAAAGGTTGAGTATACGTAAAACGCAGCCTATGAACACATGTCGCCTCTTACTTTTTCTTGACCTCAAATATTTCGTTTCATAGCATTTTAATACATTTTCTTTTCATAATATTGTTTATATTCATGTATAGATGCTTTTTGATCGTTTGTTTTTTAGTTATGATGCAGGTTTCGAACAACACCATTGTTAGGGCATAAAACATCTCTTGATCGAAACTCCCAATTCAGCCACTTTTAGGCCAAACAAATTGCACCATTGAATTCATGAGGCCGAAATTAGTAGAAATATGTAGTTTTGATGCGTTAATATATGTTGTTTTTTGATGTTCAAATTGCAGGCCAAATAGCTACGAAAATTTCATAGCAAAAACAATGCAGCCCAAGGTTGAAGATGACTGTGTGTCACTACGCGATTGGTTGGTTGTTTTTTGTTTTTACATTTTTAATATTTATTTAATTTGTTCTATTTCATTATCACCTGCTGGTGGCGAAGATGCCAAAGGATGACCTTTGGGGGGCGGGTTCGATACCCAGCGACCCCCCCTATTTTTTGGTTTTTTGCCTTGTTTTCATTATTTCCCTAACCATTTTCTTTATTTTCTTTTAATTAATTAAATTAACTAAATAATAACCTTTTTCAACCAATAATAATTTATAAAAAAAATCAATAACTTTTTTTCTAAACCAATAATAATAATTAAAATCAATAAATTTTGCTTTTATTTTGTAAATAAAAAAACTTTTTAATTAATTAGGTTAATAAATAATCACTTTTTTTAAATTAATAATTAAACACTTTTTTTAAACTAACCATCAAATTAAAAAGACCAGTATTTCTTTTGTAAATACCAAAATTTTTTAATTAAATTAATAGTTTCAAAATTTTAAAAAAAAAAATCATAGAAAATCTTTTTTACAAAAAACTCAATTAATCAATTCTAAATCAAATTTAATTAATTGATTTTGTTAATTTGTTTCTCAATATTTCTCCTTTCCCGTTCTCGATTTTAATTTCCTTATTATTATTTTTTATTAGAAAAATATTTAGGGTTATTATATATCTTGTAACATTTAATTTTTCCGCACTTTTATTTCCCGCACTCCCCGGTTTAAAATATGTATCCCCCTCCCCATGATGTAATAGTTTAGGGTTATTTTTCCGCTTTTATTTCCGTAAATTATTTATTACGTGGTTAGTAATAATAGGGTGTGAAAAGACGTATGCGAATAAAAACTGACTTAGCCCATTAATCAAAGATTAAAATAATTGAATACAACACACTTCTCACACATACACCTCTAGGGTTTCTCCTCTTGTTGCCTTACAAAATGGTCAAGTCCCTCGAACGTAGGGGTGTCTTAGCAAAGTTACCTATGAACAAAACTCATCAAGTCCCTTCGATATAAAGATCATAGTTCCTCGATGACCCTTCGAGTTGCCTACGAATAAATGATCTCGTCCCTCGATGACCCTACGGAAAAATGATGATAGTCCCTTCAAATTGCTAAGATACCCTTACATGTTGCCTTCTATGACCATACGATGACCCTACTCATGTCCCTTCAAATACAAGGATAAGACTACTTACTAACTAATAGTAAGGACAGTTCTATCCTTAAAGAAACGAAATAACAAGAAAGACCTTACAATTTAGGGTTAGTAGTTCTTAAGTGCTTGCTCACAAATTTTCAAAATACTCTTTACACCTCACGTTTTCAAATACTTTCAAAACTAAACACTTTGTATACATTCGTACGAGAATCATTACAAAGTTAAAGTCTTTATGAAAATATTTTCTAATCACACACTATACTATTTTTTTCAAAGTAAAGTGAGCTAAGCAGTTAAGAGCTCATGGATAACCATGGATACAAATGGTGCTAACACCTTCCCTTTGTATAACTTACCCCCGAACTCAAATCTTTTTCAAAGGTCTTTCCTGTTCTTTTATGCCTTTCTTTATTGGATAAAATAAAAGTCGGTGGCGACTCTTGCTATCTGCAACATAGTTTTTGTGAAAACAAAAAAGACAAAGTCAGTTCTCCCACCGTGTTACATGGTGTTTTTTTGTCATTAACTTGATTGAATTTATATTTATATTTGCTTTTGAATCACTGACTGTGATTGAATTGAATTATGCATTTTTAACAATATGTTGAAGAAATTTTGTAATGTACTTAGATACGAGTTTATTTAAGAAATAGTTATTAGTGTCTCTAGCTATATTAAAGAAATACTCTATAACATTTTGATGAACTTCTTTTTTGAGAAAATAGTTTATGAATTTATTTATTATTGTCTCTTTATTAAATAAGTAGATTATAATTCTTTTTTCATAGTTAATTTTACATTTTATCTTTATAAACAGAAAACATCCCTAGATGAAATATTTCCTCATTCAAAGTGGTGTTGTTAAAACAGAAAGTTGACGCATTGGCTATTTTCTATTTCTTAGTTCTTGAAAGATTTTTTTAAGTCCATGCTCTATTGGGTTTTTTAAAATTCTAATTAGAATGTTGAGTTTGGTTATTGGATGATTGAAATTCTTGTGTAGGCTACATAACTTATTTTATAAAGTGTACTTTAGAGAGTTATGTATCATTTAATTAGGGAAATAAAAGTCAAATGCTGAATTATTATATAATAGAAGTATGAATGATAATAGTATGATAAGTATCCCCTTTAGAAAAATATTTGATTAGTATACCTCAATTTATTCTTCATTCAATCACTGCTTTCTATTTGTCTACTAAAAGTTAACTATCTCCAATCACTGCTTTCTATTTGTATACTAAAAGTTAACTATCTCAAAATATTTTCAACCATTTTAAAACATCTTGCTCATATTCTTTAATCTCTTTCAATTTGATTTTTTAACCTTGTAACAGGTTTTATGTTTTTGTACACTTATTTCTTAAAACATGTGCTTATATGTGTTTGGTTTGATTGTTGTATAAACTTAAACTAATATTACATGTTAAAATGTTCATACTTCAGCCATAATTTTAGATTTGAAGTTGTTTTGAATAATATTGATCTATTTTTTCTACTTCAGCCAATATGATGATCAATTCTAAACTGTGTATATGTGATGTTGCAGTTCTGAGCCGGAAAGCCAAAAAAGAGAGCTATGAGGTAATAATAGGTGAGAAGAGAACTGTATTTATATTTGTGATATGAAAATGTGGTTAAAAATGTACTTTTTAATGTAGACAATAATTGATTATCTCGAACTCTGTTTTTGTGGCATAAATTGAATGTAACTATAATAAAGACTACTTTTAGAGTTATTGTAATTTTTAACTTTCAAGTTTCAAGTTTGATTTTTTCTTGTCTAATTTATTTGGTTTGTTTCAACTTTGCACTAACTGAGAGTGTTAAAAAAACTCCAACTGAGAATCCAAATCAACAAATGGTATTATGCTTTTTATCCTGATTATTTAATACATTAAGTTTTCGATGGCCTCACATACTATCATTACGTTTTCGAACTGCCTACCTATCATTTCCATTGCATTTTATTAATAAAATATACTTTATATCAATCTCTTATTATTAAAAAATTTGAATAACATATTTAAGATTTTTCCATTGACTTTTATCCTATTCTTAATTACCTTAATTTCAATTAGCTTAAAACCTTATAGTTTTTAAATGGTCATGATATCAATTTACTGTCAAGGATTTATTTATTAATTACAATAATATTTGTATGGCATTTGAGTGAAGACATGAATACGCACAATAATGGCAGAACGTGATTTGCAGATTATTGGTGGTATGAGTTGAACATGAACTGAATATAAAATTGAAGACACAGTTGCTAAGGTGAATACGAAACTGTTTGTTAATTTTTTGTTCGAAGAGGGCCGGGCATTGTTGTTGATTTCTCTTTTAATCTTTCACGATTGCGAGATGACGGAGCTTTTATGGAACCGGAAGGAGGAACTAAACGATATTATGTGAAATTGATGAACAGTGCGTTTGTATGACTGTACTTATTAAAGGTAGATGTAATTGGTTTGTTTTTAACTGGGCCATATGGATTGAAATCTTTTACGGCCCATTTTCCTTTCCAAATTCTTATTAATGTTTCTAAAAATTTAATCATATTTAATTGCACAACTTTATATTATTAGGGTTAGGGTTACGAATAGTTTTAGGGTTATGGTTAGGTGCAAATTTATGGAGCTTCTTGAATTTTTTATTTAAAAAAATATAAGTTTTTTAATTTTATAAAAAAAACAAAGTTTTTTAATTTAAAAATAAAATTATAGTTGTGTGGCATCTATTCATCTGAAACATAGTTGAGTTTCATCTATTCATTTGAAACATAGTTGAGTGTCATCTATTCATCTGACACATAGTTGAGTGTCATTTATTCATTTGTTCCATAGTTAAGTGTCATTTATTCATCTGTTCCATAGTTGAGTGTCATTTATTCATCTGAAACATAGTTAAGTGTCATATATTCATCTGAAACATAGTTGAGTGTCATTTATTCACATGTTCCATAGTTGAGTGTCATCTACTTATTTGTTCCATAGTTGAGTGTCATCTATTCATCTGAAACATAGTTGAGTGTCATATATGTTTCAGATGAATATATGCCACGTTCAACGTCATTATATTTCTGTTAATTGCATATTCAAATAATTGATAATTCTAGAACTTGCAAAAGATCACTGTTAACATTATAAAATTTTCATGTTAGGTGTTTTCGATGGTTGCTCAGACTGGGAGATTTTATCCAGTTGCACTGTCAATGAATTTTAAAGCAGTTGAATATTTTGACATAGAATATAATGACATTGTGTCATCTTGAATTTTTAATTTCTATTTCACCAAGAATATTATGTTATAGATTGAAAAGGAGTGAGGGTTAATATGAAAATATTTACAACTATTTTTATATTTTAGAATTAACTTTCCCGTGCGGACGCACGGTTCTTCTACTAGTGTTTTATAAGAAAAAATAATTTAAGAATTTAATTGGAATGCACTGACAGTGTTAAGCAGATTTACACTGTTAGTGAGTCATAGTCGTTGGATGTTGGAACAACTTTAACTTTTATTTTGAAAAAACAAATAAAGTAATACAAACGGATGGTGGCAATGAATTGTCAGTGTAAAACTTTTTACACTGTCAGTGCATAGCAGTTAATCCCATAATTTAAATAACTTTTCAAAAAATTTATTTGCTTGGATTTTTTTAAACAAATAATCTTAAAACTGATTTGAATTTAAAGCTTTAAATAATTTTTCATAAATTTATTTTTGAGATATATTTTTTATTAACAATGAACTCTTATTTCTATTAATTTCATAAAAATATCTAATTTATTTATTTTTCTATTTTAACATTATTGACATCTCATAGAAGACTCTAATTTAATTTTAAAAGTTAGATTCATAATAAAAAATATACAATTTTGTAAAGAATTATTTTATATTAAATTATTAAAAAAAACATCAACTTTTCTCGTGCATTATAAAAAAAAACTACAAATATTGTGACATAAATTTGACTCATTAAAACTTGAACCAATATACTTAGACTAAAAAATAAGAATTTTGTTGTATTTTTCCAACTGCTTTTCCTAATTTATCCTTTTGCACAATTTTTTTAGTGGGAAATTAATTCATTAGCAAACAAAAGAACAAGACAGGTTCCACAACGGTCAATAGGGAAATCCCCTATCCAAGTTTTACGACCATACATCTTGCCTAAATAGGCCAAATCATGAGTTTTACGACTAGTAGACAGAATATCATCCTTTGCAGGGTTCTTGTTAATGCAATCAAACGCAACAAACTCATCCTTTTGATAGCCCGCATCAACCTGCTTTAAATGAAAGTCACCATGAGCGAACACCACCTCAGTATGTATCGCATCAACCTGAGTTTTCGCTGCCATGGGATTTTCCAAGTTAAATTCATTGACATACTTCAGTGCCTCCAAAGTAATAACAGGGGCCTCAATGACTTGGTTCTGAAACAACAGTTTGTGAAGCATGTTATAGAGTAACTGGGCACTCAGCAGATCCCCACAGTTGAGGACACTTAAAATCCAATAATTAACAACCAAGTCGTGCAGGATTCTGTATCTAAGAATAGAGGAGAAGTAAGCAATCCACAAAAAGGTCTTGGCTAGATTCTGGAACACAGCATTCAAAGGGGCATACATTCTCAATGCTAATTCCCTTCTTGATCAAATTTTCTTTCAGAGGGAGAATATTCTTGGTAAGCCTCCAAATGAAATTCTTTGTTCTAGAGTGAAGTTTAGATTTCCAAATCGCTTTCCACAGGCTGCTATGGTGACAACCAGAAGTACCCGGATTTTTTTGGGAGTGATAAGTTGTACGGGCATAATATTCACCATGTCTTTCAAAATGCTAAATGATCCTATCTTCAATAAGCCTGGACGAGAAAGGAATACTCACCATGTCTTTCAAAATGCTAAATGATCTTATCCTCAATAAGCCTGGACGAGAGAGGAATACTCACCATGTCTTTCAAAATGCTAAATGATCATATCCTCAATAAGCCTGGACGAGAGAGGAATACTCACCATGTCTTTCAAAATGCTAAATGATCTTATCCTCAATAAGCCTGGACGAGAGAGGAATACTCACCATGTCTTTCAAAATGCTAAATGATCATATCCTCAATAAGCCTGGACGAGAGAGGAATACTCACCATGTCTTTCAAAATGCTAAATGATCATATCCTCAATAAGTCTGGACGAGAGAGAAATACTGACAATTTGCTTGGCCTCTCCAGGATCAAAAGATTCAAAAATCACATGTTTTTTCCAACAACCCAAATCACATCTTTTTAGGGTAATATTTGAAATATGTTTTGATTCTTACTAGAATACTTGGACATCAGATTATATGGATAAAATTCAGGTTTGTATGCCATTTTTCACATTTTACTTCCATGTCTAACCTTTCCTATATTTAATTAGCTTTATTCCCTTATGTTAATAATTTTGTATATTTCACATGTTGATAACTTGTATCCAATATAAATGGGGTCGGATGCAATGATCGTTGATAAATTTTTGGGTCGTTGACTCTTGTTTCTAGATATAGATATTCAAGAGAGGGTTGAGAAGGTGTTGCTAGATATAGATATTCAAGAGAGGATTGAGTAGACAACTTCAAATGGAAATTTTACGTGATATGTATGTGTCATTGAGGGCCCAATGTATTTTCTTTTTCCTCCCTTATATTTCATGTTCATTTCAATTGTTTCATTGGTGACTATCAATGTTTGATATTTAAATATGTACATTGACACCGATTATTTTGATTATAACTTTTCTCCTCTTTGTAGGTGTAAAGTTGGTGTTCAAGAGCTTCTAAAGAATTATGCTTTAGGAAGATTAAGAGGAAGTGATAATGTTGTAAGCTTCTTTTATTTTCTTACTTATTGGTGTTTAATATTTTTAGTAAATATTTTTTCTACTTTAGGGTTTGACCTGACACATTATGCTTTCATTCTCAATTTCTTTACTTTGTCACGTAGTACAATTTCAGCTTTCTAAAACACTAACCTCAAATGCTTGACCATTTTGTATGTTAATGTAAATGACAGCTGAAAGTATACACTCGATGCTATAGTGACCGGTTCTAAGAGAAGAGAGATTCATTATTCTTGCCTTTGCATATGATAATTGTAGCAGGGGAAGGAAAGCCTTAGTTACTCTTTTGACACCATAGTAATTAATATTTAAACATTCTTCTTCCTTCTCGTAAGTTTATGCAATAACACCTTGAAACAAGGTATTGTCAACTTCACCTTACAACTGCATGAATGCACTATTTCCAAATTTGTATTACTATCATGCATGCACTATTTTCAAATTTTTGGTAAATGTTATGCAAACAACCAACAACATAGTGATATGATAGACTTGACATGCTTTGAATATTTTAAAAAAATTGCATATATTATGGGTTGTTTTTCAATACATTTAGATATGGTTATATTATTACTACAAATACAAAGGTGTTTACATAAATATAAATGTGTTAAGGAAGAAAATTTAGTCACGTATAAAGTTTTAAAAATGAGTAAGATTTTATAAAGGTTTAATGACACTTTTAGTCCCTATGTTTTGGCCAACTCACAAAATTCGTCCCTATGGTTTAAAATTGAACGAACCAGACCCTAAACTTTAATGTTTTATGCAGTTTTAGTCCTTATTCTCACACCCCCCCTTCAAAAACGCTGAGGTGTCATGAACTTATGTGACGTGGCAAAAATAGGCGTTCCTTGGATATGTCATGTCATTAAAAAGGTATTATCCTATTTAAAATAATTGCATAATGTATTCTCAAATTAAAAACATGAATATGTTTCCAGTTTCTCTCTCTCTCTCTCACTGAGTTCACCGTGATTCTTCATCTCTCTCACTGAGTTCTTGAGCGCCCCCAAAAAAACCCTAGAAACCCAAACTTTCTTCAATGTCTGAGTCATATGTCGTTTCTAGAAACAGTTGTGCATTACGAAGAAGAAAAGTTTGTTGCTTTTGGGACATTGATTCACCACTCACTACTTCATAGACAAAGGAGAATCATGGGCGGAGGTTCAATGGATGTGGGCTATACAAGGTAAAATATAGACTTAAAAACATTGAAAGTTTCATTTTTTTGGTAAAACACTGAATTTAGATGTATCTTCTTCAGCTGCATGGAAGAAAGGGGTGTAACTTCTTCAATTGGTACGTCGAAGAAATGCCAGTGTGTGCAAAGGATATGATTTTGTGATTAACAAAAAGAATTGATGAAGTTAAGAAGAAGGGAAATCTGAAGCTCAAACAATATGTGGATTTGAAAAGGGAGATTAAGTTTTGGCAAGGATTGTTTCTTCTAGCAATTGTGATTATAATTGGGTTAATGTGTAGGATTATGTTGAAAGATTGAATGAATGTAATGGTCTACAATGTTGTAATTTTGTTTCTTCTAGCAGTTGTGGTCATAGTTAGTTTGATGTGTAGGATTATGAAGTTATGTAATTCTATGATTATAAAGTTATGTAATTCTGAAGTTATGTAATTCTAGGATTATGAAGTTATGTAATTCAAAAGTTATGAATTTAATTCTATGAAAACAATTGAAATAAAATTATGTACAATGTTGTACCAAATGATGATATACAATGTTGTAATAAACAAATGCTTTACCAATTATGTAACCAAAATTGTCATAAACTAGATAAATAGTTGATGCATCCAAAATGTTTGACACCACAGTTGCAAGCCTAAGTTGATACCAATTGTCATAATCCAAAACAAACATTACATCCAAAATAGTTGCAAGCCTAAGTTGATAACAAATATTACATCTAAAATAGTTGATACCAATTATTATAATCCAAAAAAAACATTAACAAAACAAACAAGCCTAAGTTTCAATCTAGTTTTGAGATGGTTGTGGAGCTTGAGATCCCTGAGACATAACAACATCAGGATCCTTTGCATGTAATTTTTTCTTCTTATTTTTCTTCCTTCCTCCACTCTCTTTTTGTGTTGTTTTCTGCTTGTTTCCTCCTTTAGGTATCTTCCTATCAGCAACAGTACTTTTACCCTTTCATGTCCTAGTGTTATGTCCATACTTTTGAAATATTTTACACTTCACTGTCTTCAACTGACTTGGTAACACATTAGGATTTCTTGGCCCATCATTGGACTTATTCCTTTGCTTCTTTAGCCTTCCTGGTGCCCTTCTCATGACTGGAGGATTGATGAACTCAGTGTTTGATACTTACCAAAGTCTTGGTCCATTTGAGGGTAGGACAATGTGGGAATAAGTGTCACACGTTGTGATTTCCTATAAAAAACACAAAGTCAGATATGTTAGGATGATATAAATTGCATATAATAGCATAACGAACACAAGCTAATTGTAGTTATACCTGTAATAGGATGATACAAATTGTTCAACTTGTAATCCATTGTACCAAATGCATACAATAGCATGTGTACAAGGTATGCCTGTTAGGTCCCACTTACGAAAAACACAAGACTTTTCTCCCAAATCCATAATATAAGTATCTCTCTCATTAGCCACCCTAAACTTGGTCATTTCATCATCATCATGCCAAGTATCCCTCCACCCCTACAACCCTTTTGGTTTTTTAAATTACAGCCTGAATCTTGGGACATATGTCACCATTCTACCTTTCAAGCATTTTCTTTTGCTTAATAATCATAACTGTTATATAATGCTTTATACCCTTAAGTAATGTGATAATTAGTTTTTCCCTAAGTTCAAGAATGACCCTGTTGAAAGCCTCACGCATATTATTGACCTGCAAATCACTTTGAATGTATGTGCTAAAAGATGATCTTGTCCACTGCTCAGGTTGGACCTTAGCCATCTCATTGTAGGCATCTAGATTTATGTCTTTAGGTTTCTGCATGGCTTGTTTCCAATCTAGTACAGCAGTATCTCTTGCTGTTTTCCATAATAACTCTTTCATAGCAGCTTCAACTATATCTGCAGGATCTTCATCACCAAATTCAACTACATCTGGAATATCCATTTCATGTTCAACATATAACTCAACTAAATTGTTCCCTTTTGCATCTGATATAAGCTCTAACAGGTCAGCATAAATGTTTAGAGGCTTGAGTCCATGTTAAAATGATAGCTTCAAATGCTGATACCACAAACACTTGAACTTCGTATACCCAACACTAAGTACAAGACTCTGAAAGTCCTTATAGTTCACAAAATCAACATAAACTTGGTGTTCCATCTCATTAACTAGACCCTCTACATAGACTAACACAGGAAATGAAACAAACCTACCCCCATGATTATTACGAAACCGCAACATTTGTTGCTCACTTGGCCTAAACATATCTAGAAAAAATCCAAATTTAGCAATATATCAAAAACCCTAATCTACGCAAGAATTAGAACTTGAGGCAAAGATTGAAACATACCTAATGCAATATTTAGGTTTGTCTTTCTCTTCCATGGTCGAAGATTTAACGAATGGAGAACTCAAAAAGACGAATAATAAAAAGTGAATACAAGGTGAATACAAAGTCAATACAAAGTGAATACAAAGTGAACTATGAATTTTGTCTTTGTTATGTTTTTTATTTGAAATAGAATATTATGTTTTTAATTATAACTGAATTTCTCCAATTATTTTAAATAGGATAATACCGTTTTTAATGAGATGGCATAGCCACGTAGATACTATTTTTGACACGCTAGATAAATTCATGACACCTCAGCGTTTTTGGATGGGGAAATGGGAATAAGGACTAAAACTGCATAAAACATTAAAGTTTAGGGAGTAGTTTGTTCAATTTTAAACCATAGGGACAAATTTCGTGAGTTGTCCAAAACATAGGGACCAAAAGTGTCATTAAGCCTTTTATTAAAGTACAATTTAAACAAACATATAAACGAATAAGTTTCTTCAAAAATGTAAAAAGGTGTATCACTTACATCTCCACTTTTCATTTGACACTTTTATCAATACATGTTGTGCCAAAAATATATATTTTATGCATTTCAAAAAGTATATCAAGAATGACAATGTTTACATAAGATATTGACTAAATAGCATGATTGGGCCCTTTGTTTATTACATATATAATGTAGGACAATAATACAACTAGTTTTTAGGCATTTTAAAATTTACCTCTTGAATCCCCAGGCTTTTAATTGTGGTATTTTCTCAGAGGATTTCTTAATACACTCCATGAGTTACTTAAGAATCTTGCGTGCTTAGACAAATACCTCTGGTTTCCGGATGTGCAAATCAGGACACACCTTTTTTTTAGTTTTTCCGAATGTGCACATCCAGAAATAGTTCGCATGTGCAAATCAGGAAGAAAACCAGAATAACAGAATTTCAATATTTCTCACATTC
Source organism: Lathyrus aphaca (assembly GCA_963966055.1). Lineage (NCBI taxonomy): Eukaryota > Viridiplantae > Streptophyta > Magnoliopsida > Fabales > Fabaceae > Lathyrus > Lathyrus aphaca. Next base: position 309,351,889 of record OZ014521.1, read on the forward strand.
ATACCATAAAATCGGATTACATTCAATTCGTCATTACATCGACAGAAATTTAAATATTAAAAAGATCAATAGCCCATTGGATGCTTGCACATCTCTAAGATCTGATCGACCATTCTTCGGATGGTCGTCTCGAACTTGAGCGGGATTCGTTCTTCGTACCTAAAATAAGTTTTCCACATCACTCAAACATCATTTGGATTCTTGAGCTCAACCATGATGTAAGTGGTGTTCCCTTCGTTGTCAACCGAAGGTCATCGATACATAAGTTTTGCAACCTCCCGCTTGTCTTGGTAAGGTTGGATAAGTTTGATCTCTTCAATGATCTCGCCCATGGATTGGTGCACCATTAGCTTAGACGTGTGACCGTGTGTTTTTCCGTCGGTGTAGGAGACATTTGTGATACACTAATGGATCTTGATTTCATACAACTGAGACATTTTGTGTTTGTATGAAAGATATAAAATAAAACCCTTAATTTATAGAAAACCTAGGGTGAAGGAATTCTGCCTAACTTACCGGATTTTCAGATCCGGAAACTCCCTATAATTACATGTTACGAATGTGCATATCCGAAACTTTCCCAGGTCTACAAATCAGAATATTTTACTTATACAAATTTAAAACATAATTGCACATGTTATGCAACTATATTATGCAATACATTAGAATAATAGGCATTAGTGATATCAAAAGAGAACATGAATAGAAATATATATATTTCACTTCAAAAAATTACATTTTGTTGTTCGATTATACAAAAGAGTTAAAACAAAAGTCTCTGTGTAAATTTATTGGAGTTTGACCTTTGGACTTTTCCGTATTTGATGTCTTTTCAATTTTTTTGAATCTATCGAATGAAATCATCCTTTCTATAAAAATATTCGGCCATGACTCAGCAATCGCGGTTTCATGTGGCACCCATTGCGGTGATTTTGGTGGTGTGGGACATCTGGGTTTCAAGATAACGTGTACAAAATGCCTTGATTTTGCAAACCATCTGATACACATAATGCGATCATTTGGATTGGATGGTGGTTTGGTTCGGAAAGGAAAAAAGTTTTCTGAAAAAACATATTGCGTCAAGTCAATACACATCATATCATACGCACAAGTGATAAGATGACCCATCTCGGGGAAGCTCATCCATTTCGATATCAGGGCCGAACCTCTCAACTATGGAACAAGTGACTCGTAAACCTTGTCGTAGTTTTTCTTATTTTCAAACAAACGGAAGTATGCTTCTTTATGTGTCTCCAACTCTTGGATTAGTTGATGATGGACAAGCTCATGAACTTCCTTTCATATGCCAAGTAGATCTGAAATTGCTCGATAGCCTCAATTACCATCCCCTTCAACATCGATGGTATCGTCGATATGTTTGTGCATAAAAACTGACATCTCTTTGATAAAGGAAATTATCGGTACATTCGGTGCCGGAACTCGTGGAATCGGTATCAGAATTGGTTTAAATATTCTAGCTCCTTTCATGGAACATTTTAGAGATTTTGGAGTCGGTGATTCCGAAAATAGTTTGTCAACATGCTCATAATATGAAGGAGACCGAGTTGTCATTCGGTGTAGGCTTCAACTTCTTCGGAGCACCTTTTTTCTTCACCGATTGAGATAGCGGTATCATGTCGATAATTTCCGGAAAGGCAAGCTTCCATAATTCTTCTTTGATGTGTAGCTTCATGTTTTCATCGGCCTTCGAAAATCTCGTTTGAATCGCTTCCAATTCGGTAAAAATAGAGATATCTGGTTTATCTCCTTCCATACAACTGTCATCATTAAAACTAAGTCTCATCCAATGAGGACAATCTTCGTCAATTTTTATTAGCTCACCTAGTTTCAACTTTGTAGCAATAGCACAATCACATGGATGACCGTAGGTTTTCACAATAGCGCAACCACACTTTACGCTATCGGAACCAACCGTTTAGGCTCAGTTGGCCTCATGAAAAATATAGCTCAATCCCGCCCGAGACATGTTACCGATCAGTTGAGAGTAAAGAACATTACCTATAAACTTATGTTCCAAAACAATGATATTTCAACCAAATGTGGTTTATATCTTGTTATGTTGGTTTTTAATCATGAGATCTACAGAGTCCCAATCTCGACATAAAATCGCCCTTGCTTTTACCCAACAAATTCTTCAAAGTAGCATGTGCCAACTCAACTCTATTGGTTGTTGTATTTCCAAGGTGTCGTACATTATCCGTCCAAGCACATACAATCTTCTCATTCACTTGATCAAGAATAGTGCTTTCAACATATTTCAACAAAGTCGGGTACTTTTCACACACTTTTCGGAATTTCATGACCGAATCGGCATATAATTCTTTTGTTGAAGAATTTCTAATACGATTTCATGCATCCGTTATTTTTTCTACAATGACATCATGTAATACCACAAAATTTTCCCTTTCATTTTCACATCAGTTAGCATACATCCTTCATACATTGCATTGCATTCAACTTATAGAAAAATAAAGCACACATCATTGGTTAAAGCATAATGTCATACCCCAAATTTGTCATACCCATATATTTATTTATTTTCGTTGCTATGTTACTAACCACCATACAAGAAAAAAATGTGTTTATTGTTCTATTTGTCTTACTGGTTGATTAAGTTCAGGTTGTGCAAGTTGGCTACCAGGGCCGAACAAAGTTATCAGACCAAATGTGTGTGTGGTTCCCATTTCTTTCTCTGTGTGGATTAGGATTTATGAGTTAGAATCATGTATTGTTCAAGGTAGAGTCATGGATTATTAAAGACCACAAGTCAAATTTGTGTACTTGTTAGCTGATAAATTGTCTCAGCATTGGAGTTATTGATAATTGGATTCTTGATTTTTTTATGGAACAAATTTTTTGAATTTTTGTTTGGAATAGAAGAAAGAAGTGCCTTGTTAAGATGCCTGATCCATATACCAAGTTATGTGACTGACTCACTTCCAAATGTGATCTAACTTTCATTCAATTTGGTGGTTTCAAAGCGTTAAAAGTCAAGTTGTTGCAAAGTGATTTTTTTTGGTCATATTCAAGACATGCATCATATAACTCAAGTCTATTTGCAAAAGCTATGGGTAGAGGAATTGTCTCAATGTTTTGTATTAATCTAATTCAAATTTGTTTTCAAAGGGGTTTTAAGACATGGTTAATTTGTGATTAAACTATGCCATGATGAGGTTATTTGTGGAAATACGTTTGAATTATTTTTCAAGACAAGAGGGTATCGAAGTAGATTGCAAGATACTACAAAAGGAAATGCAGGCGGCAGTGTGGTCAAAACTGGAAGAAACCATTTCGTAAAGAATTACATCCATTTTTTGTTCCAGGTTACAAGACAATAGCCTATTCCTAATGCCTAAGAGAGTTAGGTGCAACACCAAAGCCTTGAAGTTCTACCGCAGTCACAACCAAAACCAAGTCTCTTTAGCATTTCTATTAAGCCACCATTTCCCTCATCCACACTCTTAATTATCCAAACCCTTCACGATCCAAAGCCTTCACGTTCCATTTGACCAATTTCCTTTAACAACAAAGCCATGAGGTCACCCTGCCAAATATAATAATCAAGTTATCATCCAACCAAGATGCAAATATACATGAGCAAAATGTGCACAAATGTCAGATACTACAATTCATGATGCAACACAAAGAATGGTAAGACACCATAGAAACCAATTCACAGTTTATGACAAAATTACAACAACAATGACAACATGAAAGAATTCAGTTCTATGCCATCATGAGGTTTCACACAAGTAGTAGCAGGAAAATTGAAGCAATGAATTCAACAAATAATCCATGGTAGTAACAAGAAAATCAAGGTTCAAATTAGAATGCATATTTGAATGGAAGGTATGTCAGTTATCAGTTTGTTTTTGAAAAAAAAGAAGACAAGTTTGGATTCAAGGAAGTTTCCAAGAGTGGAATTACATCATGAAATGTACATGATACGTGGCCTAAAGAAATACTCAAAGCAAAATCCTAAAAAGGAGTGGATTAATTCAAGTCGCAGCTTTGTCTAAAATTCTTCCATGTGTTAAGAGTACCGCACCAGCCCTATGACCTACTGTCTCCATGAGAAGTCATGCCAACATTCACCTATCCAAGCTATCACCAATACACCTTCAGAAAAGCCACAGAGGAAACCCGACAAAAGTCGGCACGGAGGAAGAATATGATACCAAGCTGAATTCAAAAAGAGAACATCACATATGTTGAGTAAAAAAACTGGAGACCATAACCAATTGAGAGTTTAATACATTACCTCTGAAATATGATTCGACAACATACGCTAGCAGATGTTGTATCACGAGAAGAGAACAAGTCCTGCAGACAAAGAAATCAAAATATGTCAAAGGAGGGCATTTTGCAGCAGATAATCAAGCTGGGTTATTTAGTTGACTAAGTTCAAATGGGATGCAAAAGTCATGAAGGGCAAAGGCTAGCAATCGTAAAAAAAATATAGCAGTAAATTCATCTTTTCACAGTCAGTAAAAATCAAGGAAAATCATGTTGGGGACCACAACTCTAAGGCAGAAAAGACAAAATGAAAGTTTTCGTACATCAAAAATCCAGTGAAATCAGTAACGGATTCATCACACAAAATTCATTCCTCACGCGAGTTTCAGAATTTCACACGTATCAGGTATCCTAAATTTCCACTATATAATTATCATTCAATCATTGGTAGCATAGGACCAAGGGAGAAACCTTAGTAGCAAAGAAAAACAGCAGAAAACATTCATAAAAAAAACCGCAATCCACCTTCATCAAACCAAATTACAAAACAACCAAAAACTGAAAATACCTGAAACCTCCGTCTAACGCCACCACCCCCTTTTGACAGCCACCATAAATCACAAAACCATTGTGAATGAGTGAGAACTCCGACCCAAACCGTGAGAGCCACCATACCGCGAGACATACCGGAGAGAGAGAGAGAGAGAGAGAGAGAGAGAGACCGAAATCGAACTGAACGGTGGCGGTGAGAGCCATCCGCGAGCGAGATTGATGAGAGAACGAGACCGTGAACGAATCCGACCAAGAATAGCGTTATACCGTCACCGCTGAAAACCAATTTGTGGGTGGGTCTCGATTTGTTTTTCTCTTCCCTGAATCGTCAACTGAGAAATCGTGTTTTCTGGTTTTTTATGTTGAACCGTTTATTTATTTATTTAGTCTGCATTTTATATAGCTTTAAATCTTTTGTTTTCCATTTTCTGTTTTTGTTTTATTAATTTATTTATTATATTTTGTTGCTGCTAATGGGTTTAAGCCCCAAGCCCATTATATTTTCTCCACACACCCTGAAATCTGGTTAATCCCATCTCCATTTTTTTTATTTGCTCAGACTGGGCCTAGCCCATAAACTCATCTGTTTTGACTTCTACGCACCCAATGTGTTCATGCACACACTCCCTCTCTAATTTTACCCTATTTTTTTTTGTTTCTATTAGTATTTTTTTTAATTTCAATTTTGTTTAATTATAAATTTTGTGCTTTCTGGTCCTTAATTTTCTCTTTGTTTTACATTTTGATTAGCTTTGTATATAAATTTATGGCCAATGATATAACAAAAGGCTGGATTTTTTCGATTTCGTTAAATCGGAAATCCGGTCAATATGAGGCCTATGTAGCGTAGTCGTTTTAATCCGTTTATCTCTATTATTCCGTTTTTATTAATCTAGTTTATTTATTTATTTTAATATTTCATTTCATTTTTATTATTTTGTTTATTCAATTTTATCGATTATTTTTAGTTTATGGTCGATGAACATCGCTTTAATCTTGAGATTCGTCGCGAGCCGACTCGATATCTCGATTACGACGAGACCACTTTTATTTCAATTAATTTAGTTCATTTAATTTAATCGTTTATTTATTTACTATTTTTTATGGTCGATGAACATCAAATTAATTTTGAGATTCGTCGCGAGCCGACTCGACATCTCGATTAATGATGAGACCATCCAATTTAAATTCAATTCATTTATTTATTTTCGTATTTAAAAAAATTATGTTCAACTCCTCATAGAACGATCTTAACATTAAATCGGTTCTAAGGCAGTTAACAAACCACACCTCGACACGTCCGAAAAGGTCCAACGCCTCCGAACAGTTGCCTTCGAATAAAAAGGTCCAACGCCTCCGAATAGTTTGGTACACTGCACACACGCTTTCTCTTGGGCAAATTACAACGAGACCCATTTATTTCTCGCAATCCCGTGTAACTTATATGTATCTCTCTCCCACTACTTTGTACGCATTTTATTTTCCGTATTTTATCAATTTAGTTTAGTTCGCGAATCCTTGTGAGCCGAGCGCTTTGTGCCTCGCTAACAAACCACAAAATAAACCTCCATTTGCATACACCCATAAACCTCAAAAAACCAAAATGTTTCGATTAGATCCAAACCGTTGATCCAACATCAAGCGGTCATTAGGTAATAAAACATTATAATAATACGAGAAGAAATTGTACGCCACGAGCCTTAAGCGATAGAAAGGAGGATAACGAGCTCTCGTTACTCGATCCGATTATTTCGACGCAAGATGCTCGTCTTGTTGGACGGAATAAACTATCCATAGTCTTTAGTGCAATTCGACTCCTAAACCCTTTCATCAAAGAAAGGTAATAAAATCAATAACCATCAACCGTAGTAGGCCAAACTACGAGGCTCTGACTTTCCCATTGCACGCGGGAGTACGTAGACACAAGGATCTCAATCCTTGCCGAGCACCTAGGATCAATTTAACTTATAATTTAAACTCATTTCCTTCTAGCAAGTATCTCATTAAGCATAGACATCCTTTCGCGCGTGACAACTTAGATGGTTCCCATCGAGTACGATGGATGTAGGGGGTGCTAATACCCCCCCCCCCCCCCGCATAACCGACTTCCGAACCCAGGCAATGGTTCCGTTGACCTTTTTCCTTATCCTTTATTCCCGGGTTTTATCTATATCTTCCCTTTCCCTCTTCGGGAATAAATAGAATTAGGTGGCGACTCTTCAGTCTGTCCAGCACGCGGCTCCGTCTTTTCGGATCGCGTGAGGTCGTATTTTTCGGGGTGCGACACATGGGGTATGTGATCAGATGATTTTCAAAGTTTTGATCATCCAAAGCCAAATAACAAGATCCAAGTCTCTCCCAACAAGCCTCAAGGGTCTCTTGCATCTTATATCACTTCATTTGATCCCTCAAGCCATTTGAAGATGAGAGTTGGTCAAGAAGTTGAAGCAGTTCATCACCTCCTAGGCAAAATTGTACCAAATTAGGGTTTTTTTTATTAAAGAGGTTTCCTGATGAAATTTTGGTTCAAACTTGATATCAAGGGTTTATATATTCTATAAAGCATCTAAGTGTGGAGGATTATCCATCGGATCATTTCAAAGGGTTCCAATTGATCAGTTACTTGAAAATCAAGAAATTGGAGAAAAGTCAACTGAGCTTAGGAAAAAGTCAACTCCTTACTTTTTGAGGTCAAATCCATGGTCCACAATTCAAATATGATCAATGATGAAGATTTGATCAAAAAAAGTCATGGGATTCATAGAAAAATCAAGAAATCACAAAGCTACCAAAAATAGAAAGATTAGGGTTTCAAAAAATGGCAACTTTTGGCCATTTTGACATTTCTCTTTGAAGTTGGCTTTCTCAAAATTAAAAGCTCAAATCAAAATTCCACCAAGCCATAACAAAATATCTTGTTCCAAGCTTCAAATCCATATAAAGAACACCTTCATTGAATTAAAATTGAGAGAGATGTGATCAATCAAAGTGGAGCAAAATTAGGGCAACTTGGGCATGGGTGAGCCAGAAGCCCTGCATTTCATCAAAAATGTGGTGTGTTGAATGTCAAGCCATTTTTCTCCATCAAGAAAGCTTCAAATGAAAAAAAAATTGAACATCAAAGTTGTTCATCTTGATCACCTCTACAACTTTGATGTTTGGAATTTTTTCATAGGATCAAAGGACAAGGAGATATGAGACTTCAAAGTGGGGACCTTAAAACTGAATTTGCCTTGGGTATCTTTCCAGGCACGCCCACCCCTTTTGCCATCCAAATTGCAGTCTTGTGCCAATGACTTCGTTGGCATTTTCAAGTATCTTCAAGGCTTTATTTATACTTGGAATCAACATCAAACATGTTCCATCATGCATACTCTTTCATTAGCAACAAGAATCAACTCATTTCATCCATTTACATGTGAGGAATACATGAGCAAACATCAAATATTTCATTGAGGCATTTATTGGAGTTTCTGGAAAGTTTGGTGCTTTGTTTTGGTCATGGTTGACATATACACATGCAACAACATATTCATCCTTATTTTTGTTTCATTTGGCCAAGCATTATCACATACACTCATACACATACATGGCATCATGCATAAAAAGGGAAGTTTTCAAACATAACTTGTTCCATAATGTCGCTCCCGAAGATTTGCATCCCGGTACAAGCGCGAACGGTCGGCAAAGGGAAGAATAAAGATGAACTGAATAGAGTCGCCAGCTAGGCATTTTTATCCCGAAGGAAAGGTAATACTGCATAAACCTAAGAAAATATGGATAAGACAATTGCGAACCAGAGAAACTGAGAAAGGGGGTTGGTTACAACTTAGGAAGGTATTAGCACCCAGATTGTCCGTCGTACTCGACGGGATCCACGCTTGAAAGTTTGTGTTTAAAGGGGTAGTGTTTGTGCTATCTGTGTGCAAGAGCTGGAAAAGAATATACAAGTGTCAGTGCAAAAGAGAAGGGAAGTGCTCAAGAATGAGGCTTAAAAAAGACTGCTGGAAGAGGGGGGAAGAGACAGAGAATTTTGTTCAATAACAGTTAAGTTATGCCTACGTATCCTCTTGTGCAATGAGGAAGTCAGAACACCGTAGTTCAACTCAAAGAGAATGAAAAAATGAATTAACTTGTGAACTGCTTACTTGTCTATGCTCAAGTGTATGACCCGTTTGGCTCGAGTGCTAACTGTCTTGCATTAGACGGAAGAAGCAAGTTCTCGTTTGTGAGTGAAGGTGATGAGAAAAGAATCCCGAAGGAGACGATTATTGTTTGTTTTTGTGTTTTTAATCTTTTATTTCTTTTTGTGTTTGTCATAAGTTAATGAGCTTAAGCCTAAACCAAGGGTTAGTAAACTCATCATATCCTCCCTTTGATTAGGGATAATGAGAATACCTTAAGCATGAGATAAACACCTCACATTTAATTACTATGATGATGTAGGATTAAGATCATTAACCTACTTGTGATTATTTAGATGTTTTTGGTGTTTTTGTTTAGTGTTAAGTAATGAGTTTAAGCCATAATCAAGGATTAATGAACCCATTACACCATCCTAATAGAAGGATAATAGATGAGCACACTTAAGCTGAGGAAGATACCTCAACTTAATCCATGATTAAGGATTAACCTCATGACAAAACAAACCTTTATTAAAGTGGATTTTAATTAATGGTAAGATTAAGAAGTGAGTTTTATGGTTTGTAAGACAACTTGAGGGGGGACTTGTCCATTAACACTAGGGTTAGTCCTTCTTAACCAATAAAGGAAGAATTAGAACCCTAATGCAAGGCCCAAGTTACAAGTTAATGTCTTAGTGATTATTAAGATGGATTGATTAAGAGGTTTAAACAAATTAAGGGTTTAACACTTAGGATTAAATTTATACACTCCATCCTAAGAAGGATGCAAGCATAACCCTAATCACAAAGTCTTGAAACCTTAAAGGTTTAGTCTCTAATTATGAGATGAGGAGAGAGACACAAAGGAAGAAACAAAGGTAAAACTAAAGGGGGATTAATCAAAACCCTAATTATTGTCATGATTGGATCTTCCTATGGTTTGTAAGGCTTGTAAGAGATCTTCAGAGAAGCCACCAATGGAAGAAGCAGATGAAAGGAGGAGAAGCAGAAGAAACAAGCTACTTACTTCATTGAAGAAGATAAGTAACTTGGGGAAAGAAAGTGAATTATGAACATGAATGAGAAAGCTCACTCTAAAGCAAAGAAAAATGCAGCAATGATGCATAAGAAGAATGAAAAGAGAAATGAGAAGTGAAGGCAAATTCACTTCTCAAGTTACTTACCACCTGAAATGGTTAGCATAAAGAAAGGAAATGAAATGAAAATGAAACAAATGCAAAGATGCAAACCAAAACCATAAGCATATTCATGATGAAAATGATGCTATAAGATGATGCAAAGACATGTCAAGTGTTATGAATGATCATACAAGTGATGGAATGCAAAGGATGCATGCTTTGAGGTTTGAAAATTCATGAAAGTTCATGGAATGAAATGAATGCATATCATGGAAAATGAATGAAGAAATAATCAAACATGATTCTAATATGTCCTATGATGTCTTAGATGACATGTGAATGCATTAAATGTCATGGAAAGTTCATGAATGGATGCATATGCAAGATGTATGCAAATGAACATGAGAAATTAGGGTTTTAATGCAACATGAGATGCAAAAGTCAAAAACAGAAGCAAAACATAAGATAAAAAATTGCAAATGAACTCAAAGGAACCCTAACCCCATATGATATCACATCCCAAAGGAGGAGGTCTAACTTTTATCCTAAAGAAAGTTGTGAATTTTCTAAGTTATCTAGGGTTTTAAGGTACCTTAAGAGGGAAAATGCAAATCAAATGGAAAATGCAAGATAAATTTGTGACAAAAATATGCTAGATACTACATGCTATATGAAGATCAATGCAAAAAGAACCAATGTCAAACCCTTCATGGTTAGGCAGAAAAGAATTCTTGAAGTTAGGGTTCAAAAATGGGATTTTTATGAACCCTAAATTCAAGAAAATTGTCAAAGTTGATTCAAAACCAAAAAGAAATTTGTATGAATGGTTTGACAATGTTTCTAAATGTCCTAAGATGCAATGTGAATTTTTTTGAAATTTTCAGAAACCTAAATGGTATTTTAATTAATTAATTTCCATTAATTAATTAAAATAAACATTTAAATATTTTTAAAATGGTTTTTTAATGCAAAAAATAAAAATAAAATTTTTTTCTGGTTGAGAAAAATATTTGAATTGAAAATGCAGAAGGAAAATATTTTTGGAATTTTCTAAGGGACATGATTCAAAGTTGAGGGGGCGGGAGTTAACTGGCGCCATATCCAAGGGCTGGAATTCAAATCAGGCTTAATTAATTAACTAAACCTAATTAATTAAATTAAATGGAAATTAAAAGTTAATGAAGTGATCTGGTCCATTGGTTCATGCGTGGGAAACCTTATCTAAGGGCTGAGATTCAAAATCACACTAATCACTCAGCTAACCCTAATTAGGGCAAACAAACCTCAGACGGCCGGAACAGTGGTTCCGGTCGTCTTCTCCGGCGAACCCTCAAGAACAAAATCTTCCCTAGGTCATTTCCGGAGCTCTAAAGCTCCAGATCAACTCCTCTCGCCTTCCTAAACCTAAATCTACCCTCAAAACAAATTTTTCATGGCTGGAAATCAATATTCGAAGAAGAACTCAAAAATGGTGAAACTTTCAGACAATCAGTACATGCTCATTTCGCAACCATTTTCAAAAATAAACACATCATGGTGATCAGCAAAGCATAAAGAACAATCTAAGAACTTAAAATAATATTTTTGGAAAAAAGTTTGAAGAGGTTACCTGAGCTTGAGTTTCCTCAGTTTGAGCTGTTTGGCCTCCTCTTTGGTTCAAAACGACTCCAATGATCCTCCTGATGAAGCTTTGATGCTTGGAAGAAGTTTGTAATGGCTGAAATGAGAGCTTGAACTCTTGCTGACCAGAAATCGTGTTTTGGTTTTGGGGCTTTTAGGTTGTAATGAAGGGTGGGAAATGATCCTTTGATGAAGCAGAGTTGATTGGTGAAAAAAGTTTGGAGTTTGAGTGTGTGAGCAGAGAGTTTCGAATGCTTTTGCAAATGGGGTGATTTTGTGGAACTTGGGCAATCTGAAGTGTTTGGCTTGTTTTTGCTGTGTTATGAGCTGTGTTTGATCCACATAACAAGTCTTGATAGGTCAGAAAAGTGGTTGTGGCCTATGGTGATTGGTATGGGCTTTATTGCACAAAGTCAACAAAACTTGTACTTGAGGTATGGGCTCTCTTGCAGCTGGCTTTTTGGGCTGTCATGGTTCAGCAAAGATCAAGGAGAGCCATGGAATGCATTTTGTGGTGATTCATCAAGTGGAAGCATGGTTGTGTATCATTTTGCAATTTTGATGAAGTTTGGCCCTTTTGTGATTTCTTGAAGTTCAAGGCATGAAATGAGATGATTCTTGGGCCAATTCTGATTTTTAGACAATGCACTATGTTGTTATGATGCATAGAAGTGTATTAGAAGTCACAAAATGACTTGGCAAGTGGTTTTGCAAAAAATCCTCTTTGGAGTATTCTTGAAAATTATATGATTTTTGCCAACTTTGCCAAGCCATAACTTGAGTTCCATAATGAATTAGAACTTGTTCTTGTACTTTTTGAAAAGGGAATGATCCAATCTACAACTTTCATGACCAACAATTTTTCATTTGAAGCATTTTTGGTTGAGAAAGAGGAGGTTGAAATACTTTCCCAAAATGGAAAGTTTCCATTACAAGTCATTTCCATTTTTGGCAACTTTTGGTTTAGCTCAATTTTCTTAAATTTTGTGAACTTACAAGCACTTCAATGATCAAATAAAGATCATATTACTTCAATTTGATGAAAAATCCACTTTGGTTCCATTGTTGGGGGCCTTAGATGCCCTGATTTTGCTCTGACTTGCTCAAGAAGTTACCCAGTGAATAGATGACTTCCACAATGAATTTCTTCATCAAACTTGGTACACATGATCTATATAACATATTGAGACTATTAGAAACAAGAATGACCAAAAAAATTGGAGTTATGGCCTCTGAAACCAAAACCCTAATTTCAGGTCATCTGTGTAGTGAAACCCTAGCTCTGCTTCCATGCTTTGCAAGTTCTTGTGATTTCTTGATTTCCTTGATCTTTGAGGGATATAATATGATGATAGAACATACATGGACCCTCTTGGAATGATTGAAGGCCTTTGGAGTGGCTCAGATGGATCCTTGGATTGCCCAGATCACAAACCCTAGATGCAGATGAACTTGAACTATGCAGATGAAACAAAATGCAATATGAGATGATATGCTTAAACTTATGCCAACATGAAAGATCACAAGCCATGGTGTGAACTTAGTGAGGGCAAATTTGGGGTGTTTACAGCTTCCCCTATTCAAACATGAGTTAGCTGTGCAGGATGTAAGCGCCTGGCTTAACAGACAAACAGGATAACTTGTGGTTGAATACCAAAGACAGTCCAAAATTTGCACTCACTGGGGAGAAGAAGAAAAGGGATATAAATTGTAAAAGAAAGTATAGCATGATTATCAAATGCGGGCGATAGAGGACGACCATCGAGAAGAGGACGAATGCTAGGGATAAAGCAATGACGGGGATGGCCGACATGCTGGGGTAATAAAGAGATCATGATGGGGACGACCATCAAGTTAAAAAACAAGGTTTTTTGGGGATTATAGTAAAGGCAATGATGGGGGACGGTCATCGGGTTTGCAAAGTAAGGTAAACAACGATAGGGACGGCCATCGGTTCAAAGAATAAATGAAAAATTGATGAGGGACGGTCATCAAAAGGTGAAGGACGATCACCTAGCAGGGGACGGCTACTCTTTACCACGACATAGGACGAATGTCGGATAGAAAAGGGTCGACGATGGGGAAGGCCATCGGATAAGCATGATGAAGGATGATCATCAAGAGGTGAAGGACGATCACCTAGCAGGGTACAGCTGCTCTCAGGGTTTATCATGACATAGGACGAATGTCAGATAACAAGGTCAACAATGGGGACGACCATCGGATAAAATGATGAAGGACGATCATCAAAAGGTGAAGGATGATCACCTAGCAGGGGACGGCTGCTCTTTATCACGACATAGGACGAATTCCGGATAGAAAGGGGTTCCAATAATGGAGACTCCACTGGGGAAAGGATGAGGTACGGTCATCCAAAGGTGAAGGACAATCACCTGGCAGGGTACGGCTGTCGAAAGTATCACGACATAGGACGAATGCCAGATAAGGAAAAAGGTTACTTTTACTGGGGAATGGTAAACACGGACGAGTTCTTACACTTAGGAAATAGAAGGTATAAGTGTTTTGACGATGTGTATAGATTAAAGATGCAGACGAGCATCCTTAAGACCATGATACAGACGAGTATCAGTAGAAACAAACGCTGACGCATGTTCAGAGATGATGATACGAACGAGTACCAACTGGTTAACAAAGGACACGGATGAGTGTCGAATCTGTGGGGAATAAAGGTATACAAGATACGGACGAGTATCTGTATAAGTAAAACAAGTATTGTGAAGTATGAGCAAGACACGGACGAGTGTTCAACTTGCTGGGGGAAAAGTGACACGGACGAGTGTTAGAAGGGAAAGTGTATAAGTTATGAACTTTGAAGGTATTCTGGCAACCTGTGGGGATAGGATGACACGGACGGGTGTCGATGAGAGTGTATTATAAATAAGTGTTTGGTTTGCGACAAGTGTTTGGGAAACCATGCTGGGGAGTGGTGACACGGACGTGTGCCAAGAGAGTGTATAGGTATTTGTAAGCACAGGGGATATTTGTGGTTTATATCTGCAGGGGGATAATATGACACGGACGAGTGTCGGAAGAGTATATATGAACATGTATCTATTGGAGAGTGCAAAGGGGATGCTTTGGCTTTCTGTGGGGAGATTGAGATGACACGGACGAGTGTCGAGAAGAACATGTTTTTGTACTTGAGAGTGCAAAGGGGACGCTTTGGCTTTTATGTACAAGGGATGTATTTTGTATATTGCTGATGAGGTACTGTTGGTATTTATAGGTGACTGGTTCGAACCTGACTGGTGATCATGCAAATGTTTGATTTTTGCTGTAATGCTTCGTATTAGACAGAATGCTACGCTTTATGGGGAAAATGATGTGAATGCTATGATTATGCAAAAGAAAACAGTCCGGGATTCGGATCCCGCTGCAGTGGAGATCCCTGGCTGATCTGTTTGGAAGGATATCCCAGCTGGGGATGAGATCATTGGTATATCTGATAAAACATATGGTTCTGCTTGGGGGACTAGATCACTGATAGATCTATCCGGTAAGGAGATATCCCAGCTGGGGATGAAGAAGCTTTCGTCGCTTTGTTGTGTGAGAATTTCAGGTATTTCTCTTCTGGGGGAGGCTGGAACTCTGTGGGGAGATATGCTGGAGATGCTCCTGTTGAGTAGACTTGTGCTAGGGATGAGGAGGCTTTGACAACTCTGTTGGAGAAAAACATTTCAGATGCTGCTTGGAGAAGATGTGCTGGGGAAAAGTGCTTGGCATGCCCCATGCTTGAATACCTACAATCCTGTTAAGACAAAGAAACGCATGAGTATCCCGAGTGTAACACGGTGGGAGAACTGACTTTAGTTAAATGTTGCGGATAGCAAGAGTCGCCACCGACTTTTATTTTATCCAAAAGGAAAGGACATAAAAGAACAGGAAAGACCTTAAAAATATTTTGAGTTCGGGGGGTAGGTTATATAAAGGGAAGGTATTAGCACCCTTTATATCCATGGTTATCCATGGGCTCTTAGTTACTTAGCTCACTTTAAATTGTTTTGAGAAAGTGTAGTGTGTGATTAAAAATTTTCTAAGCACTTTATAATGATCCTCGTATGGATGTATATAAAGACTTTGTTTTGAAAATTTGTTTGAAATATGAAGTGTAAGAGAGTATTTTGAAAAGGTGAACAAGTACTTAAGAGGAACCTACCCTATGTTAAATCCTTATTGTTCTTATATATTCTTTCAATGGTAAGACTATCCCTATTATTAAGTAATAGGTAGTCATTACCTTGGATGTGATTAAGGGACATTTGTAGGGTCATCTGGATATAGGCAACTATAGGGTGTCTTTAGCAATTCGTAGGGACTTATCATCTTTTATTCGAAGGGACAAGATCATTTATCGTAGGCAACCTCGAAGGGACTTGATATTTAAAACTATAGGGACTTGATGATATTTATGAAGAGACTTTGCTTAAAACACCCCACTTGACCTTTTGTATAAGCAACTTGAGAGGCAACCCTAGGAAGTGCAAGATGGTGATCAAAGATCGACTTACGTATGTGCGTGTTCATATTCAAATATTTATCTTATTAAATTGATTTTTTTAAATTGATTTTAATCACATATAGGTTATACACACCCTAAATTACTAACCATACAATAAATATTTACGAAAATAAAATAAGACGGAAAATAAATCTACAAATATTACATGGCTCTAGCAGATACATAATAATCAAATAAAATGAATTATAATAATAATGGATATAATAAAATAATAAATAAAAATAATAAATAAAAATAATACTAAAATAATAGCAATAATAATAATGATAATAATAATAAATAAATAAATCAAGATTAAAATTTAAAAGAGAAGTTATTTTAGGTTAGACAACAATTATAAATTTTTTAGAAGTTAATTAAGATAGTATAAGAATTTAAACAATTTAATAAATTAAATTATAATAATAAAAGAAATAAGGGTTAATATATTAATTAGGGTTTAGAAAAATAAATTAGATTTTTTAGGATTAATAGGAAAATTAGGTTTTTTTTAGAAGATAGTTGGAGTTTTTAAGTAATTAAGGTTTTAAATATTTATTTATAAATTATATAACAAAAATTAATACTATAATAAAAATTATTAGAAAGAATAATTAATATTTATTTACAAAATACTTTATGATATAATATACTCAAGTTAAAATTAGAGTTATTTAATTGGTTAATTAGTTAATAAGATAATTAAATAATATAATATAATAATATAATAATTAAATTATGAAAATATAAAGAAAAAGAAAATAAAACAGGTTCTAAAAAAATGGGGGAGGCCTGGATTTGAACCCAGGACCTCCCCATTACCAAGTTGCAGCAAAGACCACTGGGCTATACGCTTGTGGTATGATGTAGGATGATCACGCGTACATATATGTTAAACCTGCTAAAATCAAGAAAAACCAAAAAAATATTTGTCAAAACCTGGGATCGAACCCTGGTCTCAAACATCCCAACATACGTTCATTGCCACTACGCCACATGGGCCATCTGATATATATAACCAACATCAAAATATATAAAAATAAAGACTTTTTCAAATTATGGATTTGGCGCCATTCAGGTTATCTTCTTCCTTGTGACCTGCGAAGTTTCCTGCGGTTTTAGCTTTAACATTACCTGCGAAATTAGTTTTGTAGGATTTCCTACATTTTCTTCAATGATCACCATACCTGTAAAATTTCTTCAAATTAAAAGTACCTTGTACTCAACACAACCAGACCAATTCATTTACGCAATTAGAAGTCATTTATATTGATTAAAACGCGAAGCCCTAAATTGAGGCCAAGAACCCTAACAATGGCTTCTCCTCATATAAGCACCTAAAGTTCAATTGATGCATCTAGAAATACTCTATACCACAAAACAAACATCATTAGATGGTCATAATTAATTGAAAGTGCACGAAATAGTGAAAACGAAAAAAATATTCAAGCATGAAGATGCATTCGGGTTAGTCAATTCGTGAAGCATTTGATGAATGTAATGATCTGAGCATGTTCGAAATTCATCAAGGAAGCTATCCCAACCTTCCAAATTGTTTGAAATAAGCTGCAACCATGAAACCGAATTGAACTTTTTGGAAGATTTTTTGTGTTCTTCAAGTGCCTCTTTTTTCCAGATTTTTTCGTCCCCTGTGTTTGTGTTATGTTCCTCTTCATATAGTGAACCAAATTAGGTCAAAGAAACATGTGACTTTGTGGGCTTTTGGATGTCTTGAATGTGAAGAAATATTCTTGCCAAATTAGTAAAAAAAATCAAATATTTTCATGCCATAATGCCTTAGCACGAATTTGGATGGTTTTGAATCAACTTAAATGTTATTTTAAAGCTTCTAGAAGAAGAATCCAATCAAATATTAATATTTTATTTTGATTTAAAATGAATTTTAATGAATAAAATTCAAATAAATTATAAATAAATTATAAAAATAAGAAAATACTTGGATTGGGTCGTGCTTGAGGATATCATGAAGATTGGGTGCCAATTTGGTAGGCCCATTTGGCAAAATTTGGTTTTAAGGCTTCATTTGCTTCATATACCTCCCAAAAATTTCCCAACTTTGCAAAGGATCAAATCCCTCTATTTTAAGGCTATGAAGGTGTTCTTGGACATTTTGGAAAGCTTAGAGAGTCCTCTAACCAAACTCTTTGGTATCATGTCCATATCTTTTACCATTCTCAAGTTATGCTCTTTGGAAGTTGTTGACTTTTAAAATGACCTATAATGTCTTAGCTTATACCTTCCAAATGAAGCATTTTTGGGCTTGGCTTGTGAGACACAAAGTTGTATAGAATTAAATTTCCTTCAAAATGAGATTTGGATGGGAAATTTTTTATGAAGCATGTGAAAGTTATGGCTGGTCAAAGTTCAGTTGACTTTTCCTGTGAAAACCCTAATTTAGAAACTCCTGATTCTTGATGATCTGAAATCTCCTTGATGAATCATGATCAACCCTTGATCAAATGATGAATTTTACTTCATATACTTGATGTTGGAAAAAAATCATGAAGTTTGACTTTGGTTTGACCACAGTTGACCTCAGTTTGACTTTTAACTACTTTGACTGATTTTAGCCTATCTGATCATTTGACTGAGCAAACCTTTTGGGAAGGCCTTGAAACTTGACATAGGGATTCTTGAAGACACATAGGATGTTATGAAGCTCACTTGAATTCTTAGAAGTCCATTTAGCCTGATGAAGTCCAAAACCCTAGTTTAGGATGCATTGCTTAGGAGGATGCATTGTCTGAGGGAATTGTCAAACTTTCTGACTAATTGTGAATCTTGTGAACCTTTTGAGATACATTGTGAACCTTGTGAACCTCTTGGGACACCTTAGTACATAATGTCTTGTCTTGGTGAGGGAAAATTTTGGGGTGCAACACCGAGGTATCCCTTACCAGATTCCGTCATAGGAGTTAGATATTCCAGAGAGTAAATACTTTTCCAGTAAGCATTCATTAACAATGGCTCATTTGTTTTATGCAAATATTATATCATGGATATTTGGACATTTTGCAAACGAAACAAAAATGTACAAGACGAAGTGTGACTGAAAACTCTGATTTTATTAATCTGGGTGCCCTGAATTGGCAGATACAGTCAAAGAAACAAATCCCCTGGAATGAGGAGATTGTTACAAATTGAAAAAGTAAAGTGCTGGCAATGTTAATGATGCTTCAGTGAGCTTCCTTTGCTATGACTCGTATGACTTTGACGTTCTTCTTATCTTGCTTTCTGAAGAAGGTTGATTCTGACTGATGCTTTATCCTTTCGAAGCTTGCTGTGTTGTAAGTGATACGGACGAATTCAGAATGCAGTTGTTCGCTTATTCCCTTATTTTGCGTGGATCGCCCTTTCGGGTTTTCAATCCACCGGGATACCCATTTTTGCCTGAGTTGTCCAATGCGGCTTTTCAACTCAGCGGGTGTACACATTTTTTTTTATTTTCTCTTATTTTTGCCCGAGTCTTTTATTCTGGTTTTGACTCGTCGGGATGCCCTATTTTTGCCTGGACTTACATTCTGTTTTTATGTCCAGCGGGTCATTTTATGCGAAGTATTTTTTAACTGCATCTGAATTCACAGGGGATAAGAAATCTTCACCATCCATAGTAGTGAGCATCAGTGCTCCACCAGAGAAAAATTTCTTTACTATGAACGGACCGTCGTAGTTTGGAGTCCATTTGCCCCTGTGGTCTGTATGAGGAGGAAGGAGTCTTTTCAGCACAAGATCTCCTGCTTTGTATTCCCGAAGCCTGACTTTCTGATCGAAGGCTTTCTTCATCCTTTTCTGATATAGCTGCCCATGACAGATTGCATCTAATCTCTTTTCTTCGATCAGGTTCAATTGATTGTACCAAGAACGGACCCATTCTGCTTCATTCAACTTTACATCCATTAGTACCCGTAAGGAGGGTAATTCAACTTCAACAGGTAGGACGGCTTCCATACCATACACAAGTTGATAAGGTGTTGCCCTAGTAGATGTTCTGATTGAGGTACGATACCCATGCAAGGCAAATGGTAGCATTTCATGCCAGTCTTTGTAAGTGATCACCATCTCCTGCACAATCTTCTTGATGTTTTTGTTAGTTGCCTCAACAGTGCCATTCATCTTTGGCCTGTAAGGAGAAGAGTTGTGATGTTGAATTTTGAAGTCACGGCACAGTTCTTCCATCATTTTTTTGTTCAAATTGGAACCATTGTCAGTAATGATTCGCTCGGGAACTCCATATCGACAAATGATGTCTCTTTTCAGGAATCTGGCTACCACTTGTCTGGTGACGTTTGCATACGAAGCTGCTTCAACCCACTTGGTGAAATAGTCAATGGCTACCAGGATGAATTTGTGGCCATTTGACACAGTCGATTCAATCTTTCCAATCATGTCAATGCCCCACATGGCAAAGGGCCAAGGTGAAGACATTACGTTCAAAGTATTTGGAGGCACATGCACCTTATTTGCATAAATCTGGAATTTGTGACACTTCCTGGCATAGGCACAGCAGTCTGCATCCATTGTGATCCAGTAGTAACTTGATCTCAACAATTTCTTAGCCATTGCATGTCCTCCAGCATGGGTACCGAAAGATCCTTCATGCACCTCGTGCACCAGCAAGTCTGCTTCTTTCTTATCAACACATCTGAGAAGCACCATGTCAAAGTTTCTCTTGTATAACAAACCATCAGCATTCAAGAAGAAACTACCAGCCAACCTTCTTAATGTCTTCTTATCATTGAATGATGACCCAGGTGGGTATGTCTGATCCTCTAAGAAGCATTTGATGTCATGGAACCAAGGCTTGTCATCTTTAGCAATGACCACGGAGAATACGTATACTGGTCGGTCAAGTCTGGATACCGAAATCCGAGGCACATAATTTGCAGTCTGGACTTTGATCATGGAGGAAATGGTAGCTAAAGCATCTGCGAACTGATTTTCATCTCGAGGGATGTACTCAAGTTTGACTGTTGTGAAGAAAGTCAATAATTTCCTCGTATAGTCACGGTATGGAATTAGATGCTCTTGGTGAGTGTACAATTTTTCGTTGGTCTGATTGATTACCAAAGCTGAATCCCTGGATACAGTTAATGTCTTGATCCCGAGGTCAATGGCTTCCTCAAGACCCATGGTACAGGCTTCGTATTCAGCTTCGTTGTTAGTGCATGCAAAGGTGAGTTTTGCCGAGAAAGGCATGTGAACTCCTTTAGGTGTAATGAGCACTGCACCAACTCCACGACCATTCATATTGACAACCCCGTCAAACATCATAGTCCATTCTTCTTCTGGGTCAGGCCCTTCAGTGTGAACAGGCTCTTCATGATCTTTTGCTTTCAGGAACATGATGTCTTCATCAGGGAAGTCAAATCTCATTGGTTGGTAGTCATCAATGGGTTGCTCAGCCAGATAGTCAGACAGTACACTGCCTTTGATGGCCTTTTGAGATGTGTACTGAATGTCATATTCTGTCAGAATCATTTTCCATCTTGCAACCCTTCCGGTAAGCGCTGACTTCTCAAATATGTACTTGACTGGATCCATCTTTGAGATTAACAAGGTAGTGTGAGTCAACATATACTGTCTTAGTCGGCGAGCAGCCCACGCTAAAGCGCAGCAAGTTTTCTCGAGCAGTGAATAACGTTGTTAACAGTCGGTAAACTCTTTGCTTAGGTAGTATATTGCATACTCTTTTCGACCAGACTCGTCATACTGGCCCAACACACACCCCATTGATTCTTCTAATACTGTCAGTTACATTATTAGAGGTATTCCTTCAACTGGAGGCATAAGAATTGGAGGTTCTTGTAGGTACTCTTTGATTTTGTCAAAAGCCTTCTGACAATCTTCATTCCACCTGACCGTTTGTTCCTTTCTTAAAAATTTGAACAGGGGCTCACAGGTTGTAGTAAGGTGAGATATGAACCTCGATATGTAGTTCAACCTACCCAAGAACCCCCGAACTTCCTTTTCAGTCCTAGGTGCAGGCATCTCTTGAATGGGTTTGACTTTGTCAGGATCAACTTCAATTCCTTTTTCACTTACAATGAATCCCAGTAACTTACCGGAACGTACCCTGAATGTGCACTTGTTGGGGTTTATCTTTAGCTGGTACTTTCTCAGACGCTTGAACAACTTCAGCAGATTTACCAGATGATCTTCTTCAGTGAGGGACTTGGCAATCATGTCATCCACGTAGCATTCAATTTCCTTGTGGATCATGTCGTGGAACAATGTTACCATAGCCCATTGATAAGTCGCACCGGCATTCTTCATTCCGAAAGGCATTACCTTATAACAGAATGTACCCCAAGGTGTAATGAAGGTAGTCTTCTCCATGTCTTCGGGTGACATCCTGATCTGATTATACCCGGAAAATCCATCCATGAAGGAAAATACCGAGAACTGAGTTGTGTTGTCGACCAATACATCAATGTGAGGTAATGGGAAGTCGTCCTTCGAGCTAGCTCTGTTCAGATCCCGGTAATCCACACACATCCTTACTTTGCCATCCTTCTTAGGCACGGGTACAATATTAGCAACCCACGGCAGGTAACTAGTCACAGCAAGGAAACCGGCGTCCCACTGTTTTTGTATTTCTTCTTTAATCTTCATGGCCATATCTGGACGAGTACGGCGTAGCTTTTGTTTCACTGGAGGACAATCTTTTTTCAAAGGCAGCTTGTGCATAACAATATCAGTGTCCAGACCTGGCATGTCTTGATAGGACTAAGCAAATACATCAACGTACTCTCGAAGCATGTCAATAAGTTGTTCCTTCATTGAATCTTGCAGACTGGCCCCAATTTTCACTTCTTTCAAGTCTTCTTCGGTACCAAGATTAACTGTTTCAACCTCCTCCTGGTGAGGGGTAATCACTTTCTCTTCTTTCCTCAACAACCTAGCTAATTCTTCAGGTAACTCATAGTCTTCTCCAACCCTTTCATCAGCTTGATTAATTGGATTGTCGAAGTCATACAAGGTCATAGCAGTGCTGTTGTCGGTGCAATCTGGAGGATGATTTCTGCAAGGGTTGAGATTGGTTCGTTTTAGTGATCAGTTTTAATCTTGTTTAGAAAAAAGTGAAAATGAAGTTATTTATTTTGAAAACATTGCCATTTTATTGTTTTGTACAAAAGTGAAAAATGAAAAAGACAGTGAGCGAAAAAGAGACTCGTTTGCAAAAGATGTCTAATATTCATTGATTAATCATTTGCACAAAATTACAATATGGCCCTATTACAAAATGAGTCCTGACACCTTAGGCAAGATGCAGGACTTGATGCATGCTAAAAAGATAGGAAATAATAATTACTCTGTAGGAGTAACCCTTATAATTTCCTGGGAAGACCAGTTAAGGACTTGGCTCCCCGGGATCCTTGGACGTATCCAGCTCTCCAGGTTGCGGTCGCTTTCCTCCTCGTCTTCCAGATTGTTCACAACATCTGGGGTGAGCATCCCTCCACTGACAAATTTGGGCTCCTTTGCAGCCTCTGATTGATCTTGTCGGAATGGTCTGTAACCCAAACCAAATCTATCTTCCTTCTTTTCCACTGGCAGCAGCTTGCCCCAGCCTTGAGCAGTACCTTCTTCAACAACCTTTCGGGCTTGCTGATAAGAGATGATTGAAGTACCCATCATGTCCTCCTGGGAGGCAGCCAATACTCCAGTAGCCTCATTAACATTCAAGGCTTCAAACCCTTGGCTCATTGTCTCATGGATTTCACCATCCATCTCAATATACTTATAAGTAGCCAGTTGGCTAACAAATATGTCTTCCTCACCATAGATGGTGATAATCTGTCCTTCCCATTCGTACTTCAGTTTCTGGTGAAGAGTCGACATTACTGCGCCTGCGGCGTGAATCCAGGGTCGACTTAGCAGATAGCTGTAAGCAGGCTGTATGTCCATCACATAGAAAATGGTCTTAAAGACCTGTGGACCGATTATCACTGGCAGCTCCACCTCTCCCAGAACAGATCTTTTAGAGCCATGAGAAGCCCTGACCACAAGGTTACTTGGCTGGAGAGCTATCCCATCATACTCTAGCTTGACAAGGGCCTTCTTGGGTAAGACATTGAGTGAGGACCCAGTGTCTACAAGCACGTGAGATAAGACAGCTCCTTTCACTCCAGGGTTATATGCAAAGCTTTGTTGTGGAGACGTCCTTCTGTTGTCAAATCAGCATTAGTAAAACCTAGCCCATGGCTAGTATTGACATTTGATACCACTGTTTCCAGCTGATTTACAGTGATCTCTTCTGGCACGTAGGCAGCGTGCAGAACTTTGAGAAGTGCATCCCGATGGGCTTCGGAACACAACAACAAAGACAAGATTGAGATCTTTGAAGGAGTCTGGTGGAGTTGGTCCACAACTTTATAGTCACTTCTTTTAATGATTCTCATAAACTCATCCACATCTTGATCTAAGGATGAATTATGAGTTTCTTTTGGCACAGATTCTTCCGGTATCACACTCTTGCCCTTGGCTTTGGCAACAGCCTCTGCCTCAGTGTTGGTTCTAGGGACTTGTGATGCAAAGAGACGTCCGCTTCGGGTGAAGCCTCCGCCTCCCCCAACATTATCCACTTGGGGAGTGAGAACTGGAGAATCAAGAAGGACCTTTTCTCCGTTGCAGTATAGATCAGCACTATAATGCCATGGTATAACACTGTCTTTGTCATATGGGATCGGCCCGGGCACCGTGATGGTGATTGGGCTTACTGCAACTGTTGTTGGGACTACAATGGTCTGTGTATCATAAAAGATTGTTACAGGACCTCTGGTGTATGCAGGTGAAGGTGAATTGAAGCTTTGTTGAGATTGTTGTTGAGGTTGAAAGTTGTTGGAACTCGGGACCGTTGTCGGGTCATAATAGATTGTGACAGTGAAAACATCATTATTGGTTGTTGAAGTTGTAGTAGCTGGTGCAAATTCACTATTGTGTGTTGAAGTGATAGATGGAATGATTGTTGAAGTTGTAGCTGAATCGGCTGGAACAATGGTTGTTGCAGTTGTAGAAGAAACACTTGGAAAGATGGTTGTTGCATTTGTAGAAGATTCACTCGTTGTTGACAAAAGGGTTGTTGGTGTTGTAGAAGTTGTGGTTGTAATTTGCAGAATGCCTTCCTTAATCAAATCATTGATGCCTTTCCTCAAGCTAGCACACCCATTCTCAGAAAGTTTGCATGATTCGCAACAGGCCTCACATCCTGGAAACACTTGGCATCTTAAAAGTTGGGCTTTAACCTCTGCCAGAGGTGTCTAAATACATGCAATGTCTTCTATCAAACTCAGGGGTGATCCCTCCTCTAAAACATTAATCCTTGGCCCACTGTGGCTTGGCATAGGATTCTTCATCACATTTGGAGGAGGTGCAAAGTTCAGGGCTTTTGAATCTACCAGATCCTGAACCTTCATATGCAGGGCTCTGCATTTTTTCGTAGAGTGGCCAGGTGCGTTGGAATGAAAAGCACACCTAGCGTTGGTATCATAGTTTCTAGGAAGGTTTTGAGGATCAGACGGAGCCAATGTCCTCAACTCAACAAGATTGAGCTTTAGGAGTTGTGGCAGCAGTGTAGCATATGGCATAGGAATGGGGTCAATCACCCGGTTGACCTGAGATGGTCGCTATTTAAACGGGCGTTGTTGTTGTTTTTTGTTGTTGAATGATCTTTGTTGAGGAAATTTTTGTTGTTGCGGAAAATGTTGTGGTTGTTGAGCATACTGAGGAGGTGGAGCAGGGATAATAACAACAGCAATTGTTCTGGGCAAGTATTAGGGTCTCCCTCTTCCCATGTGCACAGAGTTGGTCTCACCAGATCTACGGGGCCCAGCAAATGGTTTTCTTGTACTGCTTGAACTGGCACCGTTATCGGAGATCTTTCCCATCTTCAGAAGGCTCTCTATTCTTTCCCCGGCTATCACCACATTTGCAAAGCTGGTAGAAGAAAATGCAGCCAACCTGTCAATGTAGGTTCCTTGGAGAGTATTCATGAACATGTCTGCCATCTCCCTTTCAGACATGGGGGGTTGAACTGCAGCAGCAAGTTGCCTCCACCTTTGGGCATATTCCCTGAAGATTTCACGGGAAGATTGAGACATCCCCATCAGGAGGGTCCTGTTTGGGGCCATGTCCAAGTTATACTGATACTGCCGGATAAAAGCTTCAGCCAAGTCTTTCCAGTTCCTCATTGTGGCTCTAGTTAAATGGGAATACCATTCTCGGGATGCCCCTATTAGACTATCCTCGAAGTAAAACATCCACAACTTTTCGTCCATGGTGTATGCTTTTAACCTTCCCAAGAATGATTGAAGGTGAGTGCGTGGGCAGGATGTGCCATTATACATTTCAAAACACGGGGGTTTGAACTTGTGAGGAATTCTCACCCCTTCCACCAATCCCATGTCCATTACATCAAACCCTAGGGAATTCTGGGACTCAAGAGACCTCAGCTTCTCTGCAATTTCATCCAGCCTATGGTCGTAAACTTCATCCCCAGCCCCAACAACTGTAAACTGCTCTTCTTGAGGATCCTCCTGCAAGATCCTACCTCCAGCACTGTTACCCTAAGTATTCCTTATGACATTAACTTCTAGGTTTAGATGAGGCCCAAACTCTGGTGGATCAGTGCGAGGTTGCACGTGATCATTGTTACTGGTACCTCCTGTACCTGGATGATGTTCTTCAGGAGTTTGTCTCTCCACCAACTCCCTCAATCTTTCTTGGCTCTGAGCTAAGCCAGTCATTACAGTCATGAATTGGGTCATCTGATTCCTCATCTCAACCCTCTCATTTGCCATTTGGGTTCTCACTTCATTCAAGTCTTGTTGTACTTGATCCATCTGAATTCCCGGAAGGTTGTTTCTCGTCGGGTACCGGTGTATTCTGTTGACAGGGAACACTCTTCTGCGAGCAATGTTTCTTGAAACCACAATAAAGTGAGAAACAGTAATAAAATAAAAACCTACAAAACAAAGACAATGTTAGTATGCAATGCAGTATGCTTATTTGTCTTCCAAGGGTATCCGGTTTGGTTCTTTGGTTTTGACCTTTCCAGACCTCGAGGAAATCTGATATATTACAAAGTGGTGAAAATACATAATTCGATTACAATACATGCCCATTGTGGGTCAAAATACAACAACAAAAGAAAAGTACAACAAAAGAAAAAGTACAAGCAAAAGAATCAGACATCCAATCCAAAGTCATCCTCCCTGACTTCCTTCAGGAGGGCCTCAGTCACTGGACCTACTGGGTGCTCTGTAATAGTCCTGATGAGGAGGTTCCTGGTAGCAATGGCACTGGTTAACCTCTTATGCTTGTCCTGATCCTTTGACCTCTTCAACCCCGCCCGGGGTTTCAATTCAGATATCTCCTTCTGAGCTGCTAATAAAGCTTCCTGATGCTTCTTCTCACTAGCCTCCAGTTGCTCTATCTTAGCCTGAGTCCTTTGATATTCCTGTGCACGGGCTTCAGTGATCCTGATCCACCTAGCCTGGCTCTCCTCAAGATAATGCTATGCCATAGCTTTCTAAGTCTTTGCTTCTTTGCAAGCATTCTTCAGTACTAACTCCCCTGCCCTTGCCTTCCTGATGTAGTCATTCGTCTTCTCAATCTTGGTCAAGTGCTCAATTCTGAGCCTTTCCAATCTCTCATTATCCAGACGGCTGTCATTTCTCTCCCAAAGAGTCTTCTTCAAGGCTTCAGCTAGCTTAGTGTTCCTTTCCTTCAGCTTTTCAAACTCTTCCAAACTGACAATAGCTTCAGGTTGTACTGTAGAAGGTCCAGGTACATCTTCTAAGGTAAATGGCATCCGGGTGATCTGAGCTCTGGTACAGGACCAATCAGAATATTATTTTGAAGCAATATTGTTGCACTTGCCAAGGATGGTTGTTCCCTTGGTCCAAATGTTGTCCCAAGCCCAGGCAGCTTGTCTGACAACAGCAGAGTTAGGTTGAATTTCACAGTAGAGAGTCTCAGCCAAATCTTGTCCTCTAGGAGGATGAACCAAAGCATATCCCAATTGTCTCTTAAACAGTAAAGGGTTGTAGTTGATGCAACCTTTCACTCCTATCAAAGGCACATTAGGATATTTCCCACAGGTAGTAATGATGTCCTTGCCCTTGGTGCTCTAAGTGCACCATCTGATGTCATCTGATGTCAAGGCAATAAATCTCTTAGCCCAGTTCTTCTGCTGATGGGGGTTCAAGAAGGTATCTGATTTTGGCAAGTGTCTTAGCAGCCAGGAGTAATACAGGGGAGCACATCATCTGACCAGTCTTCCTCTTTGCTTCTCATTCCTCTGATGTACTGAGTAGTAAAAGTCTCCAAGCAAGGTAGGAACTGGATTCCTCAATAAGAACAGGTGAATGGCATTCTTGCTCACAAACTTTGGCTCATCTGCAAACAAAATAACCCCATATATACTGAGGGCTAGAAGTGCACAGACAGCCTTCCATTCTCCTATTGCAGCATGCAGGGTAGCCTGAGAGATCAAGAAATCTAGGTGGAGGCCTGGAACCCCAGCCTTGGTTGTCATGTCCTAATCAATGAGGGCAGGCTCCAAATGCAATGCCCTGACTATGTCTTCATTTCTGGGAGCAACCATCTCATGGTTGAAAGGAATTCCTCTCCTGATAGGAACTCCTAACAACAAGGAAAACTCTTCTAGCAAAGGTCCCAACTAGAAATCAGGGAATGTGAAGCATCTGAGTGGAGGATCATAGAACTGCAAGCAAGTATGGATCATGCTCCTCTGAGATGCATCTAGATCCATGACCATGTCTAATATGCCTCCATAATGCTCTCTGAATAGTGGGATATGGTCAGGTGTAATGAGGGACTGGATCTGCCTGATGCCAGTCAGGGTGGGCTCAAAGAAGTGGTATGTGATGTTGCTCTTTCTTGAAGTGTCCATGTTGATGATGGATGCTGATGAAGAAGCTGAGAAAAACTGTTGATGAAGGTCACTGAATGACATGCTGGAGATAAGTCTCTGATGAAGATAGCTGGAGGAGAAACACTAACAAACTAATGAAGGTGCTGAAGAAGATAACTGAAGCAGTCTGAGTAGAAGAAGGGGTCAAAACCAAACCAAAGATAAAATGATGGATACGCTGTAAAACAAATAAGCAAATGTTAAATGATGCAAAAATGATGTATGCAAATGATATGAAAAGGGTTTGTTATCAAGTGCTGGATCTGTTTATCTGCCTTGGTAAAAGTCCATGTATGTTCATAAGTCCGGATGGAGGCTTAGAAATCCAGTAACCAGGTGGGGGGGACTCAAATAAAGAGTCATAAGTCCAGGGTAATCACAAGAACTGTTCAAAGTGATGCATTCTAGTAACAGGGTATGATGTGGCCAAGGGTTCCTGCAAACCTGTAAACATCCCAACCCCCTCACATGTAATGTTCTAGAACAAGGATCCTCATACTTGGATCAGTTATGAGAAGTGTAACCACTTCTAACCCGGAGGTACAGTGTTTACAATAACCATAAAAGATCTTCCTCTAATTCACCTCAGATGCTAAAGTTCATAAAAAGGTCATCCAGACTTAGCAGGCTTCCCAGATAGATCTAGTACTACAGGAAATCTGTAGCACAGAGTTCTCAAGAAGAAACCCATGTCTGAACCGTGTTTCATATTCCCGCATCAGACCGAAATGGAATGGGAAAGAATATGAAGCCACTCTAGCCTATGTGTCACTCAGGTCCCAGGTATAGGACCTTAATCACTGAATGAAACCCCACCCACCAAGGAAGAATACACATCCAGCATATGATAATGACAGTATGATGTATAAAAACTGTAAATGAAAGCAATAAATAAAGTTGTACATAAAGCAATAAATAAAGCAAATAAATAAGCACAAATAGCACATAACACCCCCGTAAACACAAATCAAACAAGCGCTAGGAGGAACCCACAAAAAGAACCAGAAGCCCTGGTTGCAATATAAGGGTCCCCAGCAGAGTCGCCAAGCTGTCGTTCCCGAAGATTTGCATTCCGGTACAAGCGCGAACGGTCGGCGAAGAGAGAAAATGAAGATGAACTCAATAGAGTCGCCAGCTAGGCATTTTTATCCCGAAGGAAAGGTAATGCTGCATAAACCTAAGAAAATATGGATAAGACGGTCGCGAACCAGAGAAACTGAGAAAGGGGGTTGGTTACAACCTAGGAAGGTATTAGCACCCAGATTGTTCGTCGTACTCGACGGGATCCACGCTTGAAAGTTTATGTTTAAAGGGGTAGTGTTTGTGCTATCTGTGTGCAAGAGCTGGAAAAGAATATACAAGTGTCAGTGCAAAACAGAAAGGAAGTGCTCAGGAATGAGGCTTAAAAAAGACTGCTGGAAGAGGGGGGAAGAGACAGAGACTTTTGTTCGATAACAGTTAAGTTATGCCTACGTATCCTCTTGTGCAATGAGGAAGTCAGAACACCGTAGTTCGACTCAAAGAGAATGAAAAAATGAATTGACTTATAAACTGCTTACTTGTCTATACTCAAGTGTATGACTCGTCTGGCTCGAGTGCTAACTGTCTTGCATTAGACGGAAGAAGCAAGTTCTCGTTTGTGAGTGAAGGTGATGAGAAAAGAATCCCGAAGGAGACGATTATTGTTTGTTTTTGTGTTTTTAATCTTTTATTTCTTTTTGTGTTTGTCATAAGTTAATGAGCTTAAGCCTAAACCAAGGGTTAGTAAACTCATCATATCCTCCCTTTGATTAGGGATAATGAGAATACCTTAAGCATGAGATAAACACCTCACATTTAATTACCATGATGATGTAGGATTAAGATCATTAACCTACTTGTGATTATTTAGATGTTTTTGGTGTTTTTGTTTAGTGTTAAGTAATGAGTTTAAGCCATAATCAAGGATTAATGAACCCATTACACCATCCTAATAGAAGGATAATAGATGAGCACACTTAAGCTGAGGAAGATACCTCAAATTAATCCATGATTAAGGATTAACCTCATGACAAAACAAACATTTATTAAAGTGGATTTTAATTAATGGTAAGATTAAGAAGTGAGTTTTATGGTTTGTAAGACAACTTGAGGGGGACTTATCCATTAACACTAGGGTTAGTCCTTCTTAACCAATAAAGGAAGAATTAGAACCCTAATGCAAGGCCCAAGTTACAAGTTAATGTCTTAGTGATTATTAAGATGGATTGATTAAGAGGTTTAAAAAAATTAAGGGTTTAACACTTAGGATTAAATTTATACACTCCATCCTAAGAGAAGGATGCAGGCATAACCCTAATCACAAAGTCTTGAAACCTTAAAGGTTTAGTCTCTGATTATGAGATGAGGAGAGAGACACAAAGGAAGACACAAAGGTAAAACTAAAGGGGGACTAATCAAATCCCTAATTATTGTCATGCTTGGATGTTCCTATGGTTTATAAGGCTTGCAAGAGATCTTCAGAGAAGCCACCAATGGAAGAAGCAGATGAAAGGAGGAGAAGCAGAAGAAACAAGCTACTTACTTCACTGAAGAAGATAAGTAACTTGGGGAAAGAAAGTGAATGATGAAAATGAATGAGCAAGCTCACTCTAAAGCAAAGAAAAATGCAGCAATGATGCATAAGAAGAACGAAAAGAGAAATGAGAAGTGAAGGCAAATTCACTTCTCAAGTTACTTACCACCTGAAATGGTTAGCATAAAGAAAGGAAATGAAATGAAAATGAAACAAATGCAAAGATGCAAACCAAAACCAGAAGAATATTCATGATGCAAATGATGCTATGAGATGATTCAAAGACATGTCAAGTGTTATGTATTATCATACAAGTGATGGAATGCAAAGGATGCGTGCTTTGAAGTTTGAAAATTCATGAAAGTTCATGGAATGAAATGAATGCATATCATGGCAAATGAATGAAGAAATTATCAAACCTGATTCTAATGTGTCCTATGATGTCTTAGATGACATGTGAATGCATGAAATGTCATGGAAAGTTCATGAATAGATGCATATAAAAGATGTATGCAAATGAACATGAGAAATTAGGGTTTTAATGCAACATGAGATGCAAAAGTCAAAAACAGAAGCAAAACATAAGATAAAAAATTGCAAATGAACTCAAATGAACCCTAACCCCATATGATATCACATCCCAAAGGAGGAGGTCTAACTCTTATCCTAAATAAAGTTGTGAATTTTCTAAGTTATCTAGGGTTTTAAGGAACCTTAAGAGGGAAAATGCAAATCAAATGGAAAATGCAAGATAAATTTGTGACAAAAATATGCTAGATACTACATGCTATATGAAGATCAATGCAAAAAGAACCAATGTAAAACCCTTCATGGTTAGGCAGAAAAGAATTCTTGAAGTTAGGGTTCAAAAATGGGATTTTTATGAACCCTAAATTCAAGAAAATTGTCAAAGTTGATTCAAAACCAAAAAGAAATTTGTATAAATGGTTTGACAATGTTTCTAAATGTCCTAAGATGCAATGTGAATTTTTTTGGAATTTTCAGAAACCTAAATGGTATTTTAATGAATTAATTTCCATTAATTAATTAAAATAAATATTTAAATATTTTTAAAATGGTTTTTTAATGCAAAAAATAAAAATAAAAAAAATTTCTGGTTGAGAAAAATATTTGAATTGAAAATGCAGAAGGAAAATATTTTTGGAATTTTACAGGTATTTTAAATAAATTGTGCAAGAAAAATGATAAAAAAAAATGAAATAAAAATCAAAATAAATGAAAGTAGGATGATCTAAGGGACAGGATTCAAAGTTGAGGGGGTGGGAGTTGACTGGCGCCATATCCAAGGGCTAGAATTCAAATCAGGCTTAATTAATTAACTAAACCTAATTAATTAAATTAAATGGAAATTAAAAGTTAATGAGGTGATCTGGTCCATTGGTTCACGCGTGGGAAACCTAATCTAAGGGCTGAGATTCAAAATCACACTAATCACTCAGCTAAGCCTAATTAGGGCAAACAAACCTCAGACGACTGGAACAGTGGTTCTGGTCGTCTTCTCCGACGAACCCTCAAGAACAAAATCTTCCCTAGGTCATTTCTGGAGCTCTAAAGCTCCAGATCAACTCTTCTCACCTTCCTAAACCTAAATCTACTCTCAAAACAAATTTTTCATGGCTGGAAATCAAGATTCGAAGAAGAACTCAAAAATGGTGAAACTTTCAGATAATCAGTATATGCTCATTTCGCAACCATTTTCAAAACTAAACACATCATGGTGATCAGCAAAGCATAAAGAACAATCTAAGAACTTAAAATAGCATTTTTGGAAAAAAGTTTGAAGAGGTTACCTGAGCTTGAGCTTCCTCAGTTTGAGCTGTTTGGCCTCCTCTTTGGTTCAAAATGACTCCAATGATCCTCTTGATGAAGCTTTGATGCTTGGAAGAAGTTTGTAATGGCTGAAATGAGAGCTTGAACTCTTGCTGGCCAGAAATCATGTTTTGGTTTTGGGGCTTTTAGGTTGTAATGAAGGGTGGGAAATGATCCTTTGATGAAGCTGAGTTGATTGGTGAAAAACGTTTGGAGTTTGAGTGTGTGAGCAGAGAGTTTCGAATGCTTTTGCAAATGGGGTGATTTTGTGGAACTTGGGCAATCTGAAGTGTTTGCCTTGTTTTTGTTGTGTTATGAGCTGTGTTTGATCCACATAACAAGTCTTGATAGGTCAGAAAAGTGGTTGTGGCCTATGGTGATTGGTATGGGCTTTCTTGCACAAAGTCAACAAAACTTGTACTTGAGGTATGGGCTCTCTTGCAGCTGTCTTTTTGGCTTGTCCTGGTTCAACAAAGATCAAGGAGAACCATGGAATGCATTTTGTGGTGATTCAGCAAGTGGAAGCATGGTTGTGTATCATTTTGCAATTTTGATGAAGTTTGGCCCTTTTGTGATTTCTTGAAGTTCAAGGCATGAAATGAGATGATTCTTGGGCCAATTCTGATTTTTAGGCAATGCACTATGTTGTTATGATGCATAGAAGTGTATTAGAAGTCACAAAATGATTTGGCAAGTGGTTTTGCAAAAAATCCTCTTTGGTGTATTCTTGAAAATTATAGGATTTTTGCCAACTTTGCCAAGCCATAACTTGAGTTCCATAATTAATTAGAACTTGTTCTTGTACTTTTTGAAAAGGGAATGATCCAATCTACAACTTTCATGACGAACAATTTTT